>OX596382.1:108338265-109580657 GCA_951394425.1 Tipula unca | reverse complement strand
GAATTCAAGGAATCATTGAACCACTTGCATCAAAAATTCCCGGCATTTCGATACAAACTGCCCTATCCAATTACATTCTAATTTTGATGTAGTTTTTAATTTGCTAGGTGGTGACAGATTGCGCCATTCTGCTTTCGAAGCGCCATCGTCGAGAAGTTAATGCTAATGCTCTTGCTTGTACGTCCAGTGAGGTTATTCTGTCCCTATTCTGAGGAACGCACAAGTCAGAATAAAGAATAATGTTCTTCACTGATGACAATCCATCAGAAACAAACGATTTCAAATTTTTTATTAACGCTGAAGCTAAATCATTACCTGTTACAACCTGTGTATAGGGGAGCAGAAAAAATTGCACATGGGACCGTATAGAAAACTAAACAAAACTGTGCGGAGTCTCAGGTCACACGCAGGTAACTGGACGTCAAATTCATCAACATAATTTAATAATTTTGACATATTTGCCTAAGAACTTGTTAATGGCGTGCCAAAGAATTTGTTAATGGCGTTCCAAAGTGATAAAGTCAATCTAAGAGAATCATGTGCAATCGTGAACAATTGATCGGTAAAAAATTCAGCCGTGATTTCAAGTAGTGCTATAGAATATAAGCAACTCATGGCGTAATATATTAGATTGGGGTACATGAGCTTAATTCCACCTGGTGAAATACAAAATAATCTACTTTCGAAGCATTTTTGCCTTCCTTATCACGCAGTCTCGAAAAAGTCAAGTTAATCAAACAAGATATGGGTTGTTATAGTGTATGATAGATCGGCTAAATCATCTAAGGCAGTTTCGTTAAACGACGAGTTGGAAAGGGAAACAAAATTCAAACCGATGTGATAATCATATTGGTTTGTTTCAAGAAGCGTGCTATTTTGGATTAAATACCGTGACATCGGGCAATGCCTGTAGTTCATTTTTAGCCATTCGTATATTATATGAAACGGCTGATGAATACCACTGTATTTCGCCTATAGAGCGTCAAATATAATTAAAAGTGATTTTAATATTGACGATCTTCTTTCAGACGCAGATTCCTTGAATGAAAGTGTAATTCGAAATTTCAACACTCTTAAAATTTGGTGGCTTCCGACTGGATCTCTAACCGAGCCGAGACCTTTGAAAATATTAACGAGCAATACATTGAAACCGCTATTAATAACAAAAACAAATCATTGAACAAATCAATGTCGCCCATGACAATAGCAATCAAAATTATCGTAAAATCAGTGTACGCCAGTAAATTGGAGTGGGATGTCATGTTACCTGTCAGCATTGGGTAATTTAAAATTACCTCGAAATAAATGGATGTATGTGCCGACTAAATTATTGGCTGGTCCTAAATTATAGTACCAAAAAGCATCCGACTGGCCGAATCAACACTCCGACTCTCCTATAGAGAGTTCAAATTTAGAACAACGATAGATAAAATATTCAATGCCATTTCGTCATTAGGTAAAATTTACGGAGTCTTGACCATTATTCATTCGTGCAATTTAAAAAATATCACTAATCGTTCTTTGCTTTTTACCGTGGCTGATTTGAAAAAGGAAAAGGTCAGCAGAAGTGGTTTGGCCATGAAATTTCAGGACTAAGCGCACAGCAATAGATTTTGATGAATCCAAGGTCACTACATACGAAATACATTTACATCTATAGGTAATCTTATATTAAAATGATTTCAAATGGGCGTGCACCATGCTTTCGGTTTAAGCAAGTCACCAGAACAAAAAACATATTACTTACCATTATATATATATACTGAGTCTCAACATATCAGGGTCTTTTGTGATTTGGGAAGCCGGAATGAGATCTATGAAAAATCTTTTGAAAAGAATCATTAGCGAATTGAGAGTCATATTTGAAGAGTATGCAACCTGATTATGTTACATTTTCTTCAAAGAATCAGAGAAGTGACATCGCTTGTATAAGACCCAAAAATTACCACAACTTAACATGCCTTTATTCATTATTTTCTTTTCATTATGTCACATTAGGAAGAATACAGGCAGTGGCTGCAGTCTCCGACACAGCCTTCAACGATTTTTTATAAACTGGAGCCAACACCAAAATTATTTAAACTGTATAGTGCAATGTAATTTATGTCAAGAATTAGTTCTCCGTACCATCATATTATTTATGTCAAAGCAATCCGGCAGTTAAACAGTAAACACTTATTGTACGTCTGAATGTAAAGCAGTTATCGTTAATGTACAAAACTAAAATAAAAACTTGTCCGTATATATTTTTATTATTCGCCGGTAAACAAATTTTTGAGAAGCACAGACATTCAAAACCGAACTATAAGAGCTTAATTAAATAGCTTTCATAAGCCATATTGTTCGGGCAAAAAAATCAGGTAAAACTTTAAAATATTCCTTATATATAATAAAGACTACTTAATTGTCATCAACATTACCATTTACCAATACTCATGTATATAGATGTACTATGTATAGAGGTATCCTCGACCACCTTCATCACCATCCTGAACAAACTTTTTTTTTGTATGCAGGGATTAAAAATTATAATACTTTTGTTTGCTCATTTATATTGTCTATAAAAGCTTATGTATACGTTTATTATACAGACCATTTTTTCTTCCTACTATACATATATACACATACCCATATATTACATATCTATGTATATAGTCTATATCCACCCAATAATACTAACAACGGCTAAAAGTAAAAAAAATCATCATAAAATTGGGAAAAAAAATCCTCCCAGGACAAATTCAACAACAACTAAAAATTATTATCTAACAATGGTAATAATAACAACAACAACAATACAAACAAGAAAGCATCCCTTTAATATGTACAAAACAACAACAACAGCATAAAAACTAAATATTCAAGATAGAATTATGTATATACATACATACATTTATATGGACGAGCTTTTAACAAAACAAAAATCCATATACTATTACAAAAGTTTTAAATATTTTTTAAAAGCTTTTTTGTAAATATTTTTAAAGCTTTTTGTTAAATTGTAACAAAAAACAAAATCGAAAATCAGTTCATTTCAGATTTTTTGTTGGGGGAGGACGATGAGTTGTAGGTTACCAATTTCGTTGTATTTTGTATGCATGTACATATCTATACACTGTAAAAATATTGTCCATGGAAAATGTTACAAATTTTTTAATCGTATAAAAGTGAAATATATTCCACTCGTTGTTGTTTTTACAGCGAATTAGCCATGAGGATTAAAAGGTAATGATTACTGTTTGTCTGTGCTTTCGTACAAATAAATTTTGGATATCGATTTGAAGAGCCAAAATATTTTTTTGGGGTATTCGAATGATATTTTGTCAAGAATCAGATATCATATCAAACAACATTCCCATCAATATTTTAATACTATATAATATTTTTGATATTTGATAATGGTCCACTATTCTGTTCCTCCGATTTTTACATTATCCTTGAGAAGTCCAGCATATGTGGACGATATTTATTGATTCTGCACAACCTTCCATAGCTGAAACCAAAATCTAGCATCGCAGCAAAGCTGCAAAGCTATATCCAAAAATGGCCTGATCAAACTAAATTTATTGACGATTCAGCACTGGAACTGAATATGCTTGTTGTGACAATTACAAGCTCTGCAAACGTAAATCCACAGATCAATAAAATATTACGCATCATCATCTATTGTCGATGCAAGAATAGAGAAAACTTTGAAAATTCACGATGTACAACCATCACACAAATTGATACCGACAGCTTAGGAACTCAAGGAAGCTTGAAATATTTTACAAAAAACATGAGTCGATACGGGCGAGAAGCAATCTCCTATCACTTCCTTCATGTATAGATGCAATGAATATTGGAGTAGGTGGCCGCATCGCAAACTGCAACTCATATGTCGTGGCCCGGCATACAATAATATTTCTTCCAAAGACAAATCATTGATACACATCAACGAACACTGCACGTATAGGCACTCAGCAAATGTGTCCCTTTTTAAAAAAGTGATACTGGATCACAATCGGGAAAAGTAAAAATCGCGCCGTAATAAATAAGTATATGTCATTGCTTCAAATCTAACATCAAATTACCTCAAGGAGGAGTAACACCGTCACGCCCATTCACACATCCAGATATTGGCGTGAAGTCCTACAAATAATATGTACATTGTAGTTTTTGTAATTTTTAAACTTAAGCGGTATATCTACATATTGTAAGTGATTTGACTGCAATAGCCTTTATAGTAGCATTCAGGAGATGTATTGCCCATAGAGGTATACGAAAAATATATTTACCCTGATAACGGCACGAGTTTTCTCGGACCACGATCAATATTTTATAAAGGAAAGAGTGAGAACTCACCTGCAAAGGATGTTGTCTAATGTTTCCAATAATTGTAATATCAGCAGATCCGTCAGAAATAGTGCTTACTTCATTTCTTAACAAGTGGTTTGTTTCTAACCACTAACCTTAGGCCAGCGCAGAAGGTAATATTTTGTAAAATATGGTAAACTATCGAGTCTTCAGCAGCGAGTAAAATATAATTCCAAGCTACCCGAAGTTAAATTAAATAACAACATTTCGCCTAAAGATAGACCTGCCACACAGTAAATGGCCACTTGGACAAATCGTTGAACTGCATTGCGGTCAAAAAGTTTCAACTAAAGCAATGCCAATTAAGGACAACTTAGGATCAAACTTTACTAACAATGTTAAGTGTCCGTCCTGAAACGTCAGTAACTATAATATTCCATTCAACCAGACCAGTATTTCTCATCAGCCCGGACTCTGTTTTTAACATGATATAACAAGGATCTATCTGAGGAATGAGATACTCCACCGCACGGTAAAATTACAGACGGAAGAGATGCCATCAATATAGCATATAAAAGGCAGCATAAGAGGCAGAACTAATGCCACATTCGAAGAATTTCAACCAACAACCAACTGAACGACATTAAAAACCCTGACAGATTTACGACGATGGCAATTCACGCATTGATGTTATCAAACATAATCTTAATGCAAAGGGTTACCTAAATACTACATGTGAAGTATGCTATCTTTGAGCTAAGCGGCTTCTTTTAACCCAGGGGAAATATCAATTGTTTAAACTGTTTCCAACTACAAATGCTAGCTTGATACAACCACTAATGGATTATTTGCCAACATCATTACATCGATCAGTATTATATGCTATCTATAAATACGAGTTCGATCATTCAAAAATCGCTGATACCATAGCTACATTTGCGTACTTCTGTGAGATTCTACTATTTTCACAAAGCTGGCTTGGTTACACTGGAACGACACAAAATTATCAAAAGCAGAGTTGATCATAAACTTGATAATACAATCAAAACACTCGCTCTGCATTGGGATCCTATTAAATTTTTTCTAGATAGCGACATCTGTGAATTTGGAAAATCTGAAAAAAACTATCAAGTAACACTATTTTTCCTCTAGCAACACCAATGTAATCGACTATAAAAAGTTAAATGTACAGCTGTCAAAATATCGAGCCGTGTGATTTTTTTTTTTTTATTGTCAGTTAAAAAAAATCTGTTTGCATTGTGAACATGCTGCCCTGGACCTATAGGTAAGTGGACCTGTGGCCAAATATTTTTTAGTTTAGGTTAAGAAATTTTGAATGGGAAATTACGGCTCTCCACTAACTGAGTTTGATCTGCGTACTGTCGTTTAGTTTGATCTGTACATTGTCGTTGCACCATTTCTCAAGCACTAACGACACTTGCCAAAAACATTTGCTGTAAATATTAAACGAGCAAGATCTGCTATCGTTGGCAAATGATTAACACAATTCATTGATAATTTTAATAAAGAAGTAGAGAGGGTACCAGCTTGTAATATATGGGACTTTGATGAAATCAATGTCGCAGACGATCCAGGAAAAAAAGTGATCATTAAACGAGGCACTAAATATTCTGAACTCATTCATAATGCATCAAAGAAATAACACTTTTAGACGCATTGCGCATGAGTAGTATTGCAGACGGCGAACTATACTATTTGTGTATGTTGTTTATAAAACAAATTGTCCTTGGACTACACGGACAGAAGATGGACCAGCACGAACTGGTTACAATTTGAGCCCTAGTGAATGATTTGATATGAATCTTTTTACCTAGATGTTATCAATCTACAGTACACATATTACACAACCTTTAACCGAATATACAAAGGGTGTCAGTAATCTAGGACGTAAGAAACTCAAGCTTGAGCGATGGACAAGTTGGGTGAAACAAATTCTATCTCAAACTTCGAGAAAAAAAGAAAGCATGACCCCACCACAAGTTCAAGTATTAATCTTCGAGGTAATAGTGATTTGATGAATGAGGACTTAAATTAAAGCTTAAAAGCTCCAAGACAGCTACAATCGATTAAATATGGCAGCTTAATTTGTGATGCAAGACCACTAAAACCTCGAACATTACAAAAAAATGGTTTACATTCTATAAGGTAACATAAACTGATCACTTGGCAGAACAAAATTTAAAGTAAAATCAGTAACAAAACAACCATTTCTATTCAACATTTGACTAATCACGTCTTTGCATATGACAAGAGTGAAACACAACTTACGTTTCAGATGGAGTTGTTCATTTTCGGTAAAAATCGAAAATCGTATATCATAGACGAATTTCGTAAACTGAAGATAGCTTTCAATGGTTTCGCTAAATTTATTACAGGGCTAAATTCAAACAGGTTAGCGATATTTTTTCAATTATACTTTAGACAATAAACACGAAGTTTCGATCATAATGAAGGATGATTGTACGATAATTGCGATACTACCGACTGATTAAATTTCGTATATATTTTTGGTAACCAGGTTATGATTCATTAAATTCAGAATTGATTGATTCAGCGACTAATTACTGAAGATAACAGAAAGTCATTTCAGAGAAACAACATCCTATACGAGGAGTATTTTGAACTAAAATAGAGAACTTATCTCGCAACACTACATACAAAACGCGAGACAAAAGGCTATTCCGCCATAATGTTTTACAATAATAAATAGTTCAGTGACCAGCAGTGTATCGTTAACATGTTTGCTGAATTTTTTCAATCCGTTTACCACAAAAACAACACAACCTCAACAAGTGGCTTATGTATCCAATCTAATCTGGATATACATATACCGTTTATTACAAAGGTAGATATTCTAAAAGCGCTTAATTCATTTTGTGATCGATGTGGTCTTGATAAAAAACATTAGAACCGGAACTACTTGAACCACTATGTCTGCTCTTAAATCAATCACTCCGAAGTGGTAAGTTTCCTACCCAGTATATCATCGAATATCATCGTTGTCATCAATTCCCAAACTGCTTTTTATTAGTCATATGCAAGACAATTAAAAAAGTTATTCCACGTCATTTATCAGTAGCCCAACACGGCTTTCTGCCAGGAGGTCTACTAATTTGACTAAGTTTAATAGCAAAACAATTAAAGCCATTGAAGACCACGTGCAAGTAGACAGCTTATACACAGATTTTAGCAAAGCTTTTCACTCAATCGACCATGGAATAGTAGTTCAAAGCTCGTCAAAATTTGGTTTCTCCAATGCATTTGTCAAATGGATATCATCTTACTTATGCAACAGACAACAGTATATTGAAATCGGTGGTAAAAAATCAAATTGGCTCTCATCTCGGACCATGGATTTTCATCATCTTCATCAACGACGTAACCAGGGTTATCCAAAACTCTGATGGTTTAATATATGCCGACAACTAAAAAATATTCAAAGTTTTCAGAAATCTTGACAATACATCTGAACTGCAAGATGATTTATACAGAGTTAGTATAGGTGGTGCGAAGCCAATAAATTGCGGCTAAATACAAATAAATGTAAAACTATCTATTTCTTTAGAAAGAAGAAACCATTACGGTTTGAATATGATTTGGGAGTTACGTTTGTTGAAAATGTGATGATCAATTAGCATATATCGATATAATAAACTGTATGTTAGGGTTTATTAAACGTTGGTCATGGGAGCTAGCGGAGATCAAATGTCTATTAAATCTTTATTTTGGCTATGTCCGTTCCCAACTAGAATTCGCTGTTTCTGTGTAGTCTTCCTATCAACAAACTCATATTAATCGCATTGAAAGACTACAAAAGGAATTTTTACTATACATCGCCCGGAAACATGGATTTAATTATGACAGTAGCTTATCATACTACGAGTATATTAGACGTCTACCACCTTGTATCGAAAGCTGCCATAATTACCAAATTGCCATACTAGATAATAGAGTACATCGACTTACCTTATATCCTGTAAAACATCTATTTACATCCTTAACCAGGATTACACGTAAAAATAATTTCAAACTTGATCAACATCGAACTGAGTGTGGTGAGAATGAACCGATCAACCAAATGGCCAAACAATTGAACGAAATTGAAATAAAAGCATTTACCTTTAGTTTCATAATAAAGCTTTTTCTTTGATCACTGTGCGCTCTATGGGGTTATCACACTATCTTTGTTATTAAGTCTCTCACTTTCGTCTATTTTGAACTCAAAAAGAATTTCGTCCGGATACACAACTATACATTGTCAACGGTTATACAACAAAATAAAAACAAGGCACTTTGCTATATATAAATTCTTTTGTTGAACGAAAAAGCTCGATTTTTTTATGTTTTTCACCGAATAGAATCGAACTAATCAAACGTACACAAAAAACCCAAAAAATTTAATTCAAATGTGATATCCAACCAAAAGAATTTCATATCGTACATTTATTATAAAATTTATTCGACGAAAGACGAAATTTTATTGAAAAAATTAAAAAAAAAAAAGTCAAACCAACATTTTCCAGTAATACGACGGAAAAATAATATTTTTCCTTCTTCTTCTTCTTTTTCGTATATGACATAATCAAATACTAATACTATCTACTGTACAGTTAAGAGTTAAAAGAAAATTTAAACGGCAAAAGTCAGCACCACCAACAACAACCGCAAATAACTTGAGCTTTTCTATGTATTTGTGTATGAAAGCTATATAATCAACAAAACAATAAACAATAAGAGAGAAAAAGCTCATGTCTCGAAAATATTTAGATTATTTTTTTGTGCTTTTTATTATTATAATTTGTTGTTGTTGTCGTTTTTATTGCTTTTCTTCTTTTTACCCAAATTGTGGAAATCGTTGTACAATGGAAAAACAAAGTATATTTACGTACGATATATATGCATTGTTTAGAAAATTATCCGTGCATTGTATATATAAGCTTATTTATGAAGCTTTTACTTGATATTTATATATATATTTGTTTGTTTGTGTATATGCGGTCAGTGTGGTAAATATTTCGTTTATGCTTTTTGGTGTGATGTGACTTTTTTATATATAGAAAGGGTTGTCGTCGTCAAACTGATTTTAATTTTTTTAATTTTTATGTTTTATGTTGGTCAAGTGGTGTGTTTTGGCGTTTTATTGTTTGGTTTTATGTTTGGTATTTTATTTTATCTTTTGGTGAAATATATTATTTATACATTCATACATTTTATATATATGTATAGAGTGTGTATGTCTGTGTGGTTAAGAGACGTTTAACGCCCATATGAATTTTATAATTTTTAATTGTAGAAACGCGATTTTACGATGTGTCGTGCGTGGTGATTTTAGTCGCAGGTGGAAATAATTTATGGCCCTCTCGTTCTGATTTCAGCTCACTGATTTAGTTTTAAAATCATGTCCGAGTATCACGTAAGATAAGATAAATTAATTCCTATTGTTTGCGAACAATATTGAATCTTATTGTTAAGTAAAAATGAATTATTCATTAAATTTGAACGAATTCCGGTTATAACACGATGTGTTTTGAAAGGGTTGTTTGTTAAACAAGCTCCAAAAAAATTGACTAAATTCTAGGAGTTACAGTCAAGCATTCTAGATAAATGAAATATTTTATTCAAAATCAGATGCTTAATCCGAATTTTCCGAAAGAAATTCCTTAAAATTGTTCAAAATTCTGATATATTAAGTAACCTTGAAATTTAGGGTCATTACGAACTCAACTCAAAATTTTGGATTTTTTACTATACGACAAAAGCATGAGTTTTTGAAATAACAATTTTGGAGGAATAGGATAATTGGTATATGTAAGAAATAAAATATAAGGTCATACATTTTTTAACGAATTTTGACATTTAGAAACGGGTAGAATAGAAGTTCTGGGGCAATCGATACAATGTATCTGCAAACGTACAGCGTGGTTCATAATTTTGTTCAAATTCAATTTTTTTTTTTTTTTTTTTTATTTTAAAGTTTTTAACGTTTGTTATTCAACGAGAACGGCCGTAAAGGAAACGATCTAAACTATGGGAGCTTTCAGAAAATGTGGTCGTCGATGTTATTTAGACTTATTTTTTTCAAAATATTTATTCAAAATTAATTTTCCGAGAGAATGAGGCTGGATAAACTGCAATAGTAAACCACAACCAAAAAAATATATAATCGTGTTGAAATGTTGGAAATAAGCGCTGGAACTAGTGGGTCATCTTATTCCTACAAGTTATAGTAAACGTGAAGTAGCTATACATATCGATAAAAACCATTAGCAATCATTCTTGAAACATAGAAGCATTAAATAAACGAATAGCAAGAAGCAGAGAATGAAATCTCATCCATCCAATTTTAAATAAAATAACCAACTATGGAATGCGAACGGGTTAATGCATATTTTAGAAATAGAAATTTTCTTAACTATATAAAATATACGTTCACTATGATCCGTTCACTCTTGAGTGGTCAGGCTACTGTGTATGCAGGGGGATAAACACAAGATTCGCTTCATGTGCCGTTACTGCGTACAACTTCAGCACAATTGCTCACACTGCCTCTTCGTAGCTGCCGCTAGAAACTACTCTGTTACAGGGGTGGGCTAAAGTGTGATGGCTGTGGCCCTTCTACAGGGGGTTAGCCTTGGGATAACAGCCCAACCTGTCAAACTTCATTGTTACGAAACCTCAAAATGGGCCTCGGATATTTTTGGATTCACAACAACGACCTCGGACACGATATAAGGACAACGAGTTTAAATTTGGAACGTACTTAGCCTAAATCTACCGGAGGCATCTAGGTATCAGCTCGACCTCATACCGCTGCAAGAAACTAGACTAATGGGCAACGACATCGCCGATTACAGTTGACACGGACAAACTCTCTGCCGCAGCAATAACATGAACAAACATGAATTCGGCGTTGCTTCTTGATTAGCAAATAGATGTCGTCAATTTGTGACTGATTTCATCCCTGTCAACAATCGGATTTGTACACCCAGGTTTCATGGGCGTCACTTTAACATCACATTCGTGAACGTTCATGCTCCTACTGAGGAGAAGCCGAAACAAATCAAAGACGCTTTCTACGACGAGCTTTTCTAGAGCGTCTATGACATCAGAACCAAACGTGGAGCTAATATCGACTCGGACCACTTTCTGGTATAGTTGCTGAATTAAAATTTCCCCTCTCCACCACGTACAATTATCGTTTTCAGTGTATCACCCGTTGGAACACAGCGACCAACGAAGTTACCAGAACCGCATTCGAGACTATTTTATCGGTAATGTTGGAGGATAAACCACTTCCTGACTTCGTTCAAAATCATCATTATGGAACATCATCAAAACGGCGGTAACCAACGTCTCAACGTCCATCATAGGCCGAACTCCATCCACACCTAAAAATCATTAGTTGGACGATGATTGTCTAGGTGCTATTCGGGAGAAAGATCGCGCATGTCATCGAAATCTATTTCAAAGAACTAGATGAGTTTACAACGCCTACGTGACTGCAAGGAAAATTTCCAATCAGCTATGCAGACGAAAGAAACGAGAATGGCATGAACAACAAGTGCTCAATATCAAAAATTCTAGCCTGAGAAATAGGTATCGATGCATAAGAGAACTAGCTAACGACTTTCATCCGCGTAGCAGCGCTATTCGCAATGAATCCGGTGAATTATTGATGGACACTAAAACCATCCTTGAAGTGTAGCGGAGGTATTTTGCCTCACTTCTAAACAAACAGGTATCACCTTCCGAGCAACAAACCCCTCCAATTTATGACGAAGTGCGGAACGTGATAAAAAATTATAAGAGACCTGGTGATGATGGTATCTGCAACAAAATACTCAAATATAGCTACAGAAGACATCCCAGAAGATTGGAAGACACCTCTTATCTATCCGCTTCATAAAAAGGGGGACCGGTTAAACTGCAACAACTACCACGCTATAGCTTTACTGAATACAGGCTACAAAGTTTTGGCCAAAGTAGCCGCGGTAAAGATATCAGCATACACCGAGAGGATCTTGGGTGATAATAAATGCGGTTTACGCCCGAACACATCAACAATTGATCAAACTTTCACTCTGAGGATGGTGCTAGGAAAATGCTATGAAAAGGACATCCTTGTGCACAGTCTATTCGTAGATATCCCGCAGGCGTACAGCAGCATTAAGAGGAATACGTTATGGAACGTTTTGTCCTATCTGGACATACCGCCAAAATTGGTTTCTTTGATGTCAGGTTTTAATGGATGGCTCAATATGTAAGGTGCAAATAAAAGGTAAAATTTCGAATGCCTTCAAGATGACATCTGGAGTGCAGGAAGATGATGATACGCTGATGATATTTGCATTCTGGGTCGCAACATCATCTCCCTGAAGCAAGTCCTTGTTCCGTTGGAAATGACAGCCCAACAAATTGGCCTTCAAATCAACGAAGCGAACACCAAACACATGCGGTGATTGCCAGAAGGCACCCAAGTGGGGATTTTATATCTGGAGATATACAGTATGAAAAAGTTGAAGAGTTCAAATATCTAGGATCCCTGATCAGTGAGGAAAACTGGGATTCTGTTGGCATCGCGTCGAGGATTGCAGCAGGCTACCGAGCATTTTACACCAACATTAAGGTCATGAAGTCTCCCCACATATCACACAAAGTGAAACTGGACATCTACAGAGCGCTGATAAGCCCAGTTATTATCTTCGATTGCGAGTCTTGGACATTAACAGCGCAAGGCATCAAAAAACGTGCTGTTACTGAGCGTAAAATAAGGCGTACAATTCTCGGTCCCATTCAAGAGGGAGCCGCCTACAGGATGCGTATGAATCACAAGATCAGAAATGATCTCGATAAAGTTGACTTCATCGGATTAAGTTTTAATTCCGTTTTAGTATTTGAATTACAAACCAATATACACAATTGAAATTTCGAAACTGTATTCGTTAAATGTTTAAACTTCATACTCTCTAAATCGATTAAAGTTCGTCAAAACTCGATAGTGAGAATTTCTAAATGAAATTTGCAAAATTTCGTTTCAAAAATTTAAACTTTTGTAAACTGTATTAGAAATTGTACGGGAATTCGAGAACCCTTAATTTCGATTCGTGATTTTGTAAATATACAATTTTACAAAATTTGCAATTTTTGTTTAAAATTATAAATTCAACATTCAGATTTAAATTTTCAAATGTAATTATTTAATTATTACTTACAAGTTCATTTGAATTTTGAATTAAATAATGTTAGGAAATTAGCCGTTTTAGGGTTATCAGTTTTAAAACTTCAACGTAATTGAAATATATATTTTGGCGTAAGCGATTTACAAATTCTGAATTTAGCATTTTAAAAAATTTCCATTTGACAAATTTCAGAATTTAGGATTAAACAATTTATGCATTCACAAATACGATTTATTTTCCAAACGAAATTCAAAATTGTAAAATTTCGCTCTAACAGTAAAATTTATTTACCGTAAGAAGTACAATTTCTTGAAATTTCCTAGATATTTAAAAATACTGTTTTTGGTTTAGTCAAAATTCGTTAGGGTTCAAAATTCTTCTGATTCAAAATTATAAAATTTTGTTTCTGTAAACTAACTTCAATAATGATTTACAAATTCGAGAATCCTAGTTTTCTGTTGAGTTTCGTTTTTACTATTAGGCCGATTCTGAATTAAATTAAGGGAAATTAATTAATTTACTAATTAAAAAACAAACATTAGTTGTTTTCCCTTAGATCAGAACTACTCAAACATATTTCAGTTGAGGTAATCGGTTATTAGAACTGCCAAAGTATGTTAGAGTCAAAAATGTGTAAGGTGTCTGAAAGCTTATTTTTAGGCAAAGCTTAATGATTTTCTTTTACAGCGGATCTAGATTCTCGTAGTTTCTTTGAAAATACCGATAATTTAAAAAAAAAATCATATTTCTAAAATTTTTCAAAATTCATAAAATTTAATATTACCTAGTCCTTCTTATGCACCTCGAACATATCCTTAAAAGACGGCCATTGAGTGTATACTATCCGGAAAATGGCGGAATGGTGGTTATACATGTTGATTACAGTAGCTTTTATATCATCATCGTTCCAGCGTTCGATTGGCTTCCGTTTCTTTAATTCTAGAAGCAAAGTGGTTTGAGTACTAAACAATTTGGGTTTGAATTCATCAGCCTATGAAAGTTGCTGCTGATTCAGTATGTCCAAATTTTTGTATGTTCGTTACACTTTAAACTTAATTTCCCTAAAGTGAAACTTTTAAACTTACGTCAAGTTAATACTGAGGTGACGATATGTATTTTAGTTTCGTTACTTATGCTGTGTGCCTCAATCAAATAAACTAACTAAAACACGACATTATATAATTTTGCCAATGGGTGGGAGTAAAAGAAATAAGTAATTTTGTTTCAGGACAGTACTTGGGTATGTTGTCATGCCCTCGACCTTTTTTACCATCTAAGTTGCAAAAAACTATTATTAAAAATAATAACAATGTTCCTAGGGTTCTTATGATGTATGAATGCTATCACGATAATTTAGCTTGATTTTTTGTTTAATAAGTTTTCAAAGTCATCGAAGACATGATGTTGAAGACAAAAACTTACTAAAAAGCTCATTAACTTTGGCATAATTTCCTATTTTTTTTCTAACATTCTGATATTGAATTTTGGTTTGAATATAATTTTTGGAAATTCAAAACTGCGTGAACACTAATACTTGATTCAATAGTTGAATCAAGACTCGATATTATATTAAGAAATGGTCCAAAATGTTTCGACTCAACGGCCTAGTATAATATGTGTTTGTAATAATTATGCCATAACTCCGTAACGTTGAATTGTAATCTGAAGTTAAAGCAAGGTTCTTATTAACGGATATATGGAAGTCACCTACTATAATTAAATCAGAAGTTACTTTATTGTTACAGAGTAATTGTTCAGGAAATTCCAAGAATTGAACAGAACATTAGGCCACAGACATTTGCCATAATAAATCCCTGAAGCTGAACACAAATATATTGGAACGGTAAGGATCAATCATTAATATTCAAAATAGTGTAACGAATATCAATCTCAACGTACATAGGGATTCTACCACATGAACGATTATCTCTACAAGAGAAGAGGCTTGAAGAGTGTCCAATGTTAACTGCAAATTTATTTGAACTCTAGCCATAACCCAAATCTTCTCATCTTCCTTGTTTAAGTTCCGAAGAATGCTGCTAAAGAAACTAAAAATATAAAAACTCTTTATAACGAGGCTTTTTATTATATATTTACACACACACACACACATGAATATTTATTCGTTGTTATATATTGCTGTTAGGACAGGTTTATAAGGACAAATTTCATGTGAATAAAATTCTACACTTTTCAAACCTTGTAAATATGCACAAGTAGTAGTGTTTGAATTGTGTAATATTCCAGAAATTTCCTTAATTTTGAAAATTTTGCAAATATTTTCTAAAGGTCATTTTAAATTATTCAAAATTTTTCAGAATTCATAAAATTCGTAATAATTTGAATTCACGGAATTTTCATAATTTTCTGTAATTACAAACTCCGCATAGTCTTTCTAAAATCAGAAGTTAGCATCTTTAAGTTCTTCATAAATTCTTAAATTCTGAAGTTTCCTGAGAAATTAAAAAAATAGTTCCCTACACTTTTTAAACCTTGTAAATATTCACAATATGGGTAATTTAACAAATTTTCAGTTGTCCGTAGTGTTTGAGTTGTGTAACATTCCAGAAATTTCCTTAATTTTGAAAATATTTTAAAACGGTCATTTTAAATTATTCAAAATTTTTCAGAATTCATAAAATTCGTTAAATAATTTAAACTCACGGAATTTTCATAATTTTCTGAAATTACAAGCTCCGGATAGTCTTTCTAAAAACTGAAGTTAGCATCTTTAAGTTCTTCATAAATTCTTAATTTCTGAAGTTGCCTGAGAAATTAAAAAAATAGTTCTCTACACTTTTCAGACCTTGTAAATATGCACAATATGATTAGTTTAACAAATTTTCAGTTGTCCGTAGTGTTTGAATTGTGTAACATTCCAGAAATTTCCTTAATTTTGAAAATATTTTAAAACGGTCATTTTAAATTATTCAAAATTTTTCAGAATTCATAAAATTCGTTAAATAATTTGAATTCACGGAATTTTCATAATTTTCTGAAATTACAAACTCCGCATAGTCTTTCTAAAAACTAAAGTTTGCATCTTTGAGTTCTTCATAAATTCTTAATTTCTGAAGTTTCCTGAGAAATTAAAAAAATAGTTCTCTACACTTTTCAGACCTTGTAAATATGCACAATATGGGTAATTTAACAAATTTTCAGTTGTCCGTAGTGTTTGAATTGTGTAACATTCCAGAAATTTCCTTAATTTTGAAAATTTTGTAAATATTTTCCAAAAGGTCATTTTAAATTATTCAAAATTTTTCAGAATTCGTAAAATTCGTTAAATTATTTGAATTCACGGAATTTTCATAATTTTCTGAAATTACAAACTCCGCATAGTCTTTCTAAAAACTAAAGTTAGCATCTTTGAGTTCTTCATAAATTCTTAATTGCTGAAGTTTCCTGAGAAATTAAAAAATTGTGAAAATTCAGGATACTTAAAAATTTCATGCAAATTCTCTAAAATGTATTATTATAATCCACAATTGAGCCTTGAAAACATTAAAAACCATACTCTACTATCTTTGGCCCACTACGCATCCCGTTTTGTTAACCAGTGTTAGTAAATTTTTTCGTCATATAATTCAAATTTTATTAAATTACTGCAGGATTCGTGGATTCCGTTTAAACCCAAATTATTGTTAAACACTTTGTATTAACACCGAATTAAATTCCTTCTTGAAAACCATTATAATGTGATTTAAGTAAAGCATTTTCCGTTATAAATGTTATAAATCCCCCCTCATATACACAAAACGTCTTTAATTACATATACATATACTTAAATGTAGCAACAAAACGCGAATTTTGCCTGAAGGGATAATTTCATCAGGATCAAAGAATGTTTTATTTTATTTTATATATTATGTATAGCAAAAAGCTAAGCGTTATCAATTTTCCAAAAAGAAAAATGAAAAATTAAATAAAAACAAAACAGTATATATAAATTATAAATTAATTAATGATACCACAGGAACAATCATTGATTTCATACTCTGGTTCAATACATGTATATACACTCGTACATGTACTCATATAACTTTTAAGCTTTCTTACATTTGATTTCGAATTTTTTTTTTGTTCGTTTCTTGGGATATTCTTGTATGTACGATCTGCGTATATAAATATAATATACCTTAAGGCAATTTTCGCTTTTTATTTTATATTTTTGCCAGAATCACAATCTTCTCTATACACACACACACACACACACATATATCTACAGTGATGAAAAAAAAAGAAAAGTTAATGAGGAAAATTATATTAAAACGAAATATAAGAACAACAACAACAAGCCGCAATGTTAGAACGGAAAATTCGGTTTTATTTACATTAGACACAAAAAAAAATTTTGTATACACTAAAAATACTTTATTTTTTAATATATATATATAGCTACGTCTAAAAAGAAAACCCAAAAAAGAAAAACACTGTGTGTGTGTGCGGAAAAATAAAACCAACAACAAAGTGGAAAACTAATTTTCTTAATTAAAATTAATCACTCAAAAAATAAATAAAAACGAGCAAAAAATTTTCCCCTTCATCTTATTTATTTATTACAATTACAATTTACCATTTCGTTTTTCATTTATTTGTCTTGTTTTGTAATTTTTGAAACGCTTGAAAGATAGTCGTGAATGCGACATGCAATTGGGATATCGTACGTACGTACATGAGTATGTGAGAAGAAGAAATCCAACTATATATCAAACAATGCATTTATCAACAAGAAAAAAGAAAAAACTTTTTGAATTTATTTTTGTTTTGTTTTTTTTTAATTTACCGAAAAGCTTAATGAAAAACAACAGAAAATAAAAACTTGAAGAACAACACAAGAAAGTTAAAAGTTTTTACAAAGTAGTTTTTTTTATATATAAAATATATATATATATATGTATATTTATATACATATATAGTTTGTTTTGCTACTTTTTATGAGTGTTGTTTGTTTGTTGTGTGTGTTAAATAATTTTTAATGTGTGAATGCAATTTTTAGTTTCGTGTTTTTTGTTTGCGTCATGTTCAAAACTAATCTTGGTATATAATTTACTGAGAGACATCCAAAAAAATAATAAATTGTTGAGAAGTGTGTACTAAGTTTTAAAGATTGGAGTGAGTGTTTATATATTTACAAACTGTTTTGTAATTCAATGATATGGCTGATTTAATGCCTTACAAAATTGCTTTGGCAAATTATGCTACTAAACTGTTTACGTGGTTTTTATAGTGCAAAGTTCAAACCGATTTGATTTTTGAAGCATTTGTTATAAAATTTTAATTTTTAAAGATCGGGCCTTATGGCTGGTATCTTGCACGTTTAACACGTTTAATGTTATCATTCAATTTTGCAATTGTTGTTGGTTTCGCACGATCATAATCGCACGATCTAGGCAGTTAGTTCTTCGGGCCTAAACATGAGATAAATTGCTCACCGAACTCATTTCTCAATAAGTGGATTTTTCTGGGGACAGTGGCAGTTCTTGAATTGCCTGTGGCTGCCGAACCCAATGTTTTGTCGCTGAACCCAATTT
The DNA here is from genome assembly GCA_951394425.1 of Tipula unca. NCBI lineage: Eukaryota > Metazoa > Arthropoda > Insecta > Diptera > Tipulidae > Tipula > Tipula unca. The sequence goes on along the minus strand of OX596382.1, from coordinate 109,561,627 downwards.
ATCGGTTAGAAAAACTGATTTTCCTCAAGATGTTCTATGGCTCACTCTCTAAAACTTTAGTCTTCCCATGATGAAATGGCAATGCTTATCGAGTTCTATCGAATTTCACAGATTGTTGCGTTTCACGGAAAGATCACCGGCGAAAATTGGGAATTCAAAAATATATCACACGGTAAACACGGTAATGGACAAATTAAAAAATATTGAAAGCAATTTATTACGCAAAACTGTAAAGGAGACGAAAGAGAATTACTTTACAATAGTAAAAAACAAAAGAAAATATCAAACTTAGTCTCCTCCCCCAAAAATCCGTATAAAAACCTTACGTTTCTATAACGGAATAGTCATTAATTTAGTAAATTTCATCAATTGTCGTTAATTTAGTAAATTTAATCAATTGTCATTAATTTGGTAAATTTCATCAGTCATTAGTTCAGTAAATTTCATCAGTCATTAATTAAGTAAATTTCATCAATAGTCATTAATTTAGTAAATGGTCATTAATTTAGTAAATTTCATAGTCAATAAAATAGTAAATTTCATAGATTGGTTATATTTGATAGATTTGTTATTAATTTAGTATATTCCAATAACTATCATTAATATTAGTTATTCCAAAGTAAAATTAAATGTATAAGTTTTAAAATCAAAAAATAAATAATGGTTCAATCATAAATAACTGAAATATAGGTCTTTCTTTAAATTTAAAACTGTTAAGAAAGAAGAAACTTTTGGTAAAATTATTTCAAAAATTATATACACACTTCGGACGCTGCCCATTGGGGATAGGATCAGAATTGCTGATTTTCATTGGGGATACACAGTTAGTAAGATAATCAAAAAAAAAAAATTAAGAAACATTTTTGGGTTGGTGACATATTGGGACGTAATCCTAAGGGTACATAATCCCAATAATATATAATCCCGAGCGTACAAACTTCCAAGGGCCGAGAACACAAAATTCAGAGGACAATTTACTTTACTTTTGACCAATCTATTTAAATTTAAATTTTGGAACAAAATCCTTAAGTGGCTCATCTTATAGCTACAAATCCAATTCGCTTTACTAAAGATCGCGTCGCACTTCAATACATACATGTAATTGTTTTTAAATGTGTGAAAGCAGGCTTTACTGGAAATAAATATTTTCTGATAGGATTGATTTGGTTTGACGACGAATGGCATGAAATAATCATACATTTTCAAATCGAGGGAAAACTACACCAAGTGTGTAACATTTGTGATTCCAGTTGTGAATTAACTGGAGATCGAGCTATAAAAACTATATTTTAAAAGTAGCTTGGATACTTCAACAGCTGAAGTACAGCACTCATATGATATACTAACAACACCTCCTTTGTTAATCCATCAGATGAGCAGTACACAGTGTCCACAAATTAAAAGGATTAGAAATTGTAGTGTACTCTCAACATTCTCCATGTTACATATACTGTTGAACGCTGAATGATGGATGCTGTAATATACCAAATCAATTCAATTATGTTCAATTATTACCATTTTAAATTTAATTTTTAGTAAATATAATTTGTGACTGTACCCTGCACATCAAATTCTGCTGTATCCTTGTACTTATGCTCATTGATATCCATAATGGATTAATCGTTTGAATATGAATGAGAGATGAAGATGAAAGTTGAATGGATTCAACAAGGTGGGTAGTTGAAATTGAAATAATATAATGTAACCTGATTATAAGCGTGGCCTTATGTAGCCGAACTTGTAAAAACTATAAAATTATAGTTTTGTGGGGCGCCACTGCTTGTATTAAAAAGAACTACAGTTTTACATTTTTCAGCTCTGGGCGGAATCTATATAGAACGGAAAACTGGGATGAGACTACTTGTTTGATAGAGATGAATCAGTTTAAGTTGACCGTGGTCATGATCACGTTTAGGTTTGCATCGTTTGCATGACTCTCGTTATACAAGTCCGGTTTTATACCGATCACGTTGTATTGCCTACAAATTCCATAATATTGAAAAGGAGCATCATCTGTGTTTCTATTAAATAGTAAATTATCCATTAAACAAGTGAATTTGAGCAAGCTAAAAAAAAACTTCGATTTATTTAGCTCATCTTATCAATCATAATATCAGCAGATGATCGCTTCCAATACATGCTAAAAAAATTAACTTTCTCTTGGTGAAGGTATATTGCTCCTAAATGATCGATGTTTTGACCGCATCGCAATGAAATTAAACCACAATTATGTTATCCCTTGAAGAACAATAAGATCTCTACTCTGTCATGCAAGCAATAATATCTTACAGCAATTCTGATCCAGCTTCTAAATTGGCTTCAACGATATGTGCGGTGGCATTCCAGAGGTATCATTTTCTAGTGTTAATATATATTCTCGTGAGTGGCGGACTGGCATTAATTTTTCTACAACAAACAGCTTATGCCGTTCCTATAAAACAATTTTTTAGTTGTGATGAATACAGGATTATTCTTTATCCACCGCTATCTAACATCGGGAAGAGCAATACCCAATAAACAAACACATAGATTCCCCATTTAATTCGTGTTGTTTTTTGATAATCACCAAGTTCTCATCTATACTATTTCATGCATGCAATTAGGTAGGCTAAAGGTTTTGAACATTGAAACTTCTTTCCTTGTCGGCCATAAAACTTTCACTCATTATTTTTAAGTCGCTATCGATATTTATGATTTGCAGGCCGAATATTGTTTTATAATGATATCTTCATTTGACCTTCAGTTATGTTTTCAGGGTAGAGACCATCATGATAGCATTTTCCGTACTAATCGTTAAAATTTCCCTACATCAATGCCATTCAATCTTTTATTCGTTGACTTTATAGTTACCATGGCCGGTCATATAGATCATTCAACTCTTTATCATTTTCCTAATGTATTTCTTGAAAGCAATAAACAATTACAAATTAGCGTGATATAGCTGAAAATTAGTTATTTTTTATCTAGATATTTTGATAGAGTTCTATTTTTGAAATTTGGCCAATATCGTAATCCTGAATTTTTAACTCTAAATTTTCATTAAAATTTAATATAAAAAATTAATTATTTGGATTTGGCAATTTCAGAATTTTGTTTGTCCAAAATTTTCTGTAATTTTCTCTTATTTATGGGTCTACAGAATATTTTAACAATGTTTCGAGGTTAATTAACCGAGCAAATTGCACAGTGGTTATAGCTGCGTGCCATTTGGTTCGGGAGGTACCGGATTCGTCTACGTGAATCTAATTTTAAGTGGTAATTATTTAACTGTGCCATTGTTAACATTTTTTGGGTTACTGATATATGATGGGAGAATGTGTAAATGTAATTGTTAACATTTTTTGGGTTACTGATATATGATGGGAGAATGTGTAAATGTGTAAAGTAAATTTGAATCGTATGGAATCGAAAATGTTGACCATCGGTATGGAAAATGCCGAGCCCACAATAATTCTTAATTTAATTTACCAACGGTTGAGTTTGTTGCGTAAACAATGCAGTTTGATTTGGAAAACCGTGAAATTGATATTTAAAAGATAAAATTATAGGATTTCAACCCTATAAAAACCAATCAAAAACCGTGTAAAAACCAATCAAACTGAGCCATAAAAATTTCATAGCAATTTTAACAATGTAATGTAAATTTGATCTGTATATCCTTAAATATTAAATTACAGTTGACAAGTTGAAGATTGTATTAGAAAACAATATTTCCCTACAGTACTTTTGGATTAACTTTGACAAAGGTTGAATTTTTTTTTGTAAACGTTTCAATTTGTTTTGTAAAAGGAAAATATTGATTTGCAGAATAATTTAATTTTCAACAATTGATAGAATTGGTTTGAAATGGGTGGCATTGGTATATACAAAACAATAAATAGGAGTACGCACATAACAGTTGAATCCATATATAAAAATCTTGGATGCTTAGTGCGAAACTTAAATATTTATGTATGTATATGCGTTTAAAAAGTGCTAACGAAACGTTTAGTGGTCCAAAAATACTTTTAAGAACTCTTCTTGTATTCTTGAGGACTTGTATTTTTAACTCAAATCTTACACTTCCATATTGAAATTACACTTTTCTTGCTAACCATTATACTTGAATTAATGATTTTGCAATCGGTTATGGAATATCCTGGAAAGTGAAACGCAACAGCTAATTCATTCAACTCCTTATAGCTACATGCCATTAATTGTGTCACCTACTTTTATGAAAATTGTTGATTGATCAAGGGTTTTGCCATTCGCAAATTTTTCGCAGTTTTTGGCATCCTTGCACAACGACATTACCAGCCAAATCTAGGACGCCATGCTATACGTACGGTTTAATTCATTCATTGAGTACATACCAGTTTGTACTGACATGAACGATGGTTTGGCTTATGGATTATACATACACTCTCAACAAAAGGCCATAGATGTTTTTATCATTATTGGGATTATCCTCCCAATTAGACTATTGGGATTATCCTCCCAATCCAAACGTCACAGCCATAACCACTGTACTATTTGCTTGGTGTAATTTAACATTTTAAAAATAGCTCATCATTTCTCTAATAAGCTTTCTTTAAATTTGTGAATTTTGATTATTTGAAAAATTGGAGGAATGCTCTAAAATTTAAAAAACGTCCACCAAAAATTGGAGATTTTCATGGACGTTTAATAATTAAAATTTTAAAAATTTAACAATTTGAATTTTAAATGTAGTCTTCAAAATCATATCCGCGTAAAACTCGGTGGTTAAACCTTAGCTAATATTCAAAATTGTAAACGGCAAATTTAGGCAATTTCAGAATTTGGAAATTAAATTTACAAAAATATCGATTTTTTTTGTTAATTTTGATCTACAAATCGCCAAGAGATCAAATGCACATCTCGAAGGTTTGTAATTTAATATCTTCATCTACTAGCCTGTATACAATTAGGCAGTTTGGGCAATTGGGCCAAGGCTATTGTAAATTGTGTTTTTGGGGGGACTGGCTAGCTACAGAAAAGACTATCCATTTCAGAATTTGAAGCGAAGTTACTAATAAACTAATTACTAGCTTGAACGAAGCTTAAATGACAAAAATTTCGGGAACCAGAATTTCCTAAAATTGGAATTGAAAATTTGAATAAGAGTTTCAGTGTATTTAAGTGTGATACCGATAAGAAATTTGAAACTTAAACGAAATCAAACGATCAGTTCAGTTCAAATTATTTTTCAATTAAATTCAATTTTGTTATATTTTTTTTAAATCAATTACAAATTTCAACAATCAAACTTTATCGAATCACATATCTGTCTAATAACCTGATATTAAATTTAAACCATCAAAGCATCGCTTGTTCATGATCATGACAGCATTCCGTATCTAAAATTTCGAGATCTACATTTTATCTTTGATACCTTCCCAATTTACATCAAAATGTTTTATAACCAGTGACGTTGTCGACTTTTGCAGGACTCTGCTTCAGGCTATATTTAATAATAACGCGTTTCTCATTTTGGTGAGAAATCGTTTAGAGGTTTAATGCATGTTGCAATGGCTTTTTTCCAAACATTTACTGGACTTCTGGACATTTAGCAGATACCAGTCGAATAATTTGCACGAAATATTAGTTTCTTCGCTTTATTTTGCAAACACTCTTTTGGAGGGAATGTAGGAGTGCCCAGGAACTGGAAAAATTATTTGAACCTCAATAACATGTGATGGTGCCCTTGCTTCATCCAAAAAGAATAAGCCAGACGACCGAATCTTTCAGGTTGTCTTTTTTAAGCCTAATATAACCGAGCAAATAGCGCAGTGGTTAAAGCTGCGACGTTTGGATCGGGAGGTACCGGGTTCCAATCCCAACAGAGGCGGGATGCAAAAGGGATTTTTCATCTCCCGATTACGATCGGTGATTAAATTGAAAACATCTGTGACCCTCTGTTGGAATGTAGAACTCATGGGCCGACCCATCTTCCATGTCACTGTACAGGGTGACATGGAGCTATGCAATGCGCAGGTGGTATACTGTACTTGTGTGAATGGGATGAATGAATGGATTGAATGAATGTTGTGTGAATGTAAGGTAAGGCTATGGACCAAAAGAGTGCTTTTAATTTGGCGTCTGAGGAAGATGCATTAAATCTAATATTAAAGGAAGTATTAAAAATTCGACGGAAATAGCTCGATTTAACGTGGAGACGCCCATTGTTTTGGAAATCACTTTAAAAAAGGAGTTGTTGATTTTTGATACCTAATTTATGATGAAGTTATTGGTTTTTGCAACTATAACCATATACCACGATAGTTTGCCCAAGATTAGTTAGGTGACTTTTCATTCATCACTGATGTCCAAATATCAACATCTCCGAATTTATTTAACGCACATCTTAGATTATAATTAAAGAACTTCATGTTTCAGCCTACATTATAATTTAGTAAAATTCGAGGACGTTCAATTGAAATGGCGGTTATACAAAGATCCTATAATCAAACTATTGCGTAACTGACATATTCGATTTTCGAGACGACGATTTTACAATTTCAAGTGTACACACCTTGACATAATTTGATTCGAGCTAGAATAAAATCATTCAATTCCACAGGGTGGTTGACATTTGAGAAGGCAAAATACCGAGAGGTGTAACACAGTTCATAATAATTGTACGACTTTCCGTGTAACTTTATTGCTGGATTTTATTAAATGGAAATGCGTCCCATCCACTCTCAAAATTTCAATACCCGACAACATAAAATATAAAATATGTAAACCCATAAATAATTTAGATTTATATATCAATGCATTTTAGATTTGTATATATATTTGTATTGTCCTACATATCTCCCTGACCCAAATATTTACATTTTCCATTTATATACAAATACCCGAATTTGTGGACCAACCAAACCAACAACCTAAACAAACAAAAACCAATAAATTTTTAAATTATCCAAAAAAGAACAATGACGACGAAAAGTTTATATACTGGACCAACAATTATATGTATATAATATAATCAATTATTGTTTCTAGAGTTACCTGGTTCGTTTTTATATTGTGCGGATTTTTACAAAATATTTCAGTTTGAACAAAACACAACTCTCTTGACAATTAAATCACTATGTTACGTACATATGTATATTAAAAATCGAAGTCAATCTACCTTGAAGCAATATTAACCTCAAACAGAGAGATCACGACAGCATACCAAAAATGTTGTGTGTACGCTTTCAATTTAAGCTGTGTGTTTTGTGTATATATGTATATACCTTTACATTTCCCATGACAGGTATACACAACAAAACAATGCAGAGCAAAAAAAATTTCATTTTCTTTATTTTTGTGATAGATTTTTATTTATTTTAGTTTTATTTGGGATAACATATACCTAACCTTAAAAAATATTTTTATTTTGTTTGTGTATAATATGTGTGTGTGTGTGTACCGGAGATGAGACAATAAGAAATATTGAGACATTAATTGAAATTTATGTCCAACAGAAATGGAATAAATTTTGAAAGTTGGAAATATTTTAAGAAGAAATATTGGAGTTGAGCACGTAAGTATATTGGATTTCGAAATGATTAAGTTCTCTACGTAGCATGTACATCTGTTATATACATATATATGAATCTATAAAATTTGATTGCTTGCAGCTCTGGAATAACTTATCCGACCAATTAATTTTAATTATGTAAATTAAAGTTAATGATGCTACACTACAAAACGCTTAATATAATTGCAAAAAATAAAAAACATCTTCAATCAGTCACCCACATAACACCTTATACCTTTTTCTAATATTCCCCTAATTTAAAATTTTTATTTTGTCTTTAAGTACCCATCCTAGATCTACCTAAAAATAACAAAATTATTAAAATAAATAATTATTACCACACAACAACCACATATTAATTTTTTTTGTTGTCTATTAATTTTAGAGATACAGTTTGTGTTTAGAAAATAATAGCAATAAACCCATATATAACCACACCAACTCTTAAATATAATATTTAATTTTATATATTGTCTCTCTATATTTATATATTATATATACATACATATATCTATAAAATCAATATATCAACCTGTGTTGTTTATCTTTCTTATCAATTAAAATTAAATAAATATTTGGAAAATATACAGCCAAACATTGAACAAAAAAAAATTAAATTTATTTTGAAAATGTTGTGTGTCGTATGGTGTGTAAACATCATATAGAGTATAGACTAGAGGTATATAGTGGTTTAGTGCAATGCTAAATTAAAATTTAGTCTGATGCAATTTGTAGGTAAACTACCTCACATGCCGCCATATTTGGTATGGGAAGTACTAAATAAAATACCTGGTTTGCCACTGTGTCTCACGATTGTTATATTCAAATTGAGAGCTTTGCATACCTGGAATGAAATAAAGATGAACATTAAAACAAATAATTACATTAAAATTTTATTAAACAATTCTGAAAATTCAATCAATAAATTTGTCGATAGGGTTTGTATTGAAAGAATAAGAGTTTTGTGCGAATTTAATAAAGCGGCTTTTAAATTTAAAACTAAGGAAGGAATTGAACTATTTAGAAGTGGATCATATCTAATTACCAAGAATCCCAGATCAATTGAATAATAATAATAAACAGTGTTAAAGGCCATTACTGGCCCCTTACTGAATCAACAATCTGGCTCCAACGGTTTCGATCCTGAGCTTGGTCTTCATACTGTCTTAGACAATCTGAAGAGGCCAAGTCGTTCTCTACATCGTGGAGCCATCGTCGCCTGCAACGACCTCTGCGCCTACCATATGGTGGCTCTCCTTTCAGAGATCGCTGCACAATTCGTTCCGGATCAGCACGCAGAACGTGACCGAGCCAGCGTACTCGCTGAGATCTAACTTCATGTACAATATCGGGGATCTTCATCAGATCTCTGATCTCGAAATTGTACAGAGCTCGGTATGTACCATCTATTTCGCGTTTAGGGCCGTAAATCACACGCATGATTCTTCTCTCAAATGTAAGGAGCCATCTCTCGTACTCATCCGTCAGCGCCCAACTTTCACATCCAAACATAACAACGGGCCTGATCAACGCTTTGTAAAGCTTCAGCTTCACGGCACTTGATAAGTGTTTAGATTTTAGCAGTGGCCTTAGAGGATACAAAGAACGACCGCCAGCTGCCAGCCGCACTTTAATATCCTCACCCACACTGTTATCGTGAGTGATAAGAGAGCCCAAATATTTGAACCTCCTCACTCCCTCAAACGTGTGGTGGCCACTACTAAAATCTGGTGTGCCATTGTCTCTAAAACCAGAGATCAGGTATTTCGTTTTGGACTCATTGATCTGGAGTCCAACAGAAGCTGAAAACTCTACAAGCGGATCAAGTATTTCTTTCACTCCGTTGCTATTCAGTCCAATCACGCATATGTCATCTGCATATGCAAGCACTTGATTGGACTGGCGATATAAGATGTTGCGCTGAGGTGTTTCAGTTTTACGAAAGATGTACTCCAACATGAGATTAAAGAGTATCGGGGACAGAGCATCTCCCTGCCGAACACCCGAGTTAACTGCAAAAATTGTCGATAGCCTGTTCTCAACTTTAACACAGCATTGAGACTGCGTCACTGTCATCCTACACAGTCGTACCAATTTTGTTGGCATTCCTAGGTATTCCAGGGCAGACCACAAACTCTCTCGATTGATCGAGTCGTAGGCCTGCCGGAAATCCAGGAAAACCTGATGTACCGAGATGGATGTCTCATAATATTTAGATAGAATCATCCGCAGCGAAAAGACCTGATCAGTGACTGATCGATTCGGACGAAACCCTCCCTGATAGTCACCAACCAAGCCCTCCGCCACAGGAGTGATTCTATCCAATAAAATGTATGACAGTAACTTGTATGCTGTGCAAAGGAGAGCTATACCGCGATAATTCTCACACTTCAAGCGGTCTCCCTTCTTGAAGTTGGGGCATATCGCGGCCAGTTTCCATTCATCAGGCATAACTTCGGTTCGCCATACTAATCGAATAAGGTCGAAAAGACAGTTCCACAAAGTATCCCCTCCGAATATCAAGAGCTCCGAATTAATGCAGTCCACTCCAGGTGAGCGGTTTCGTTTCATTCTCTGCATGGCCTTAGTGAATTCCTCATGGGATGGCTCCTCAGTGCAAATCTCCGCAGACTGTTTTAGAGGTGGCTCAACAACAGTCTGTGACGCATGATGAACATCAAGCAGCTCAGTAAAGTGTCCACTCCATGCGTCAAGTACTGCGTCGATGTTGACACAGAGGTTTCCATCCCGGTCCCGAATGGCGGTTGACGAAGGCCTGAAAGTATGGTGCAATCCAGTAATTCCTTTAAAGAAATTACGTGAACTACGCTCATTGCTGAGTTGTTGTACTTTCAGAACCTCGGCCTTCCACCATTCTCGCTTCTTCCGTCTACAAATCCGCTTAGCTGCCCTTCTTGCAAGAGCTGCCTTGTTTTTCCTTGCGATTGTGAGACGTTGTTGCACTTCATTATGGGCTATATTTTGTTGCTCAACTGCAAGGCGACACTCGTCATCAAACCAATCATTCTTGGGTCTGACTTTCACTATACCTAAAGTCTGTTGAGCAGCACTGACAACCGAAGTTTTCAGTACCTCCCAGACAGAGTTCACGCAGTCAGACTGGTAATTAGCTCCCTCAATGTTGTCGCTGACAAGATCCTGATATCGTTTCTTTTGATCTTCATTTATCAGACCTTCACAGTCGAAACGTTCCATCCGTTTCGCTGTGTTCCCCGACCTGTACGAAAACTTCCACCGTAGCTTTGCAGCGACCAAATAATGATCGCTGCCTACGTATTTGGTTGCTGACCGATAAGTTCTCACATCCTGCACAACCCGAGCTCGCCCTTTTGAAATTAACACGTGGTCAATTTGGCTCCGGGATGTTTTGCGAGGATGTGTCCATGTCTCTAGGTGTATCTGTTTGTGAGGGAAGAATGTGCTTGCTACTCTAAGATCATGAGCGATTGCAAAGTACATCATTCTCTCACCATTATCGGTCGCAGTTTCGTGTCGGGAGTACGGACCTATGTTTTCACACAAGTCGGCCTGATTTCTGCCAGCTCTAGCATTAAAGTCCCCAAGTACCATTCTAACATCGTGTTCGGGTATAGATCCCATCAGATCGTCCAAGTCATAGTAAAATGAGTCTTTATCTTGGGGCTGGCTGACTTCTGTGGGCGCATGTACACAAATTATCGACAGGTTGGCTAACTTCATGCGCAGGCGAAGCATACACAATCGGTTATTGACTGCTTGAAAATCCAAAACAGCCTTCTTTACCTGCGGCCCAAGAAGAAATCCAGCTCCAAGATTTCCGAGGTCATCTCCACTGTAGAACAACGTATAGCCCTGGGACACATGGTCTCCACTTTGAGGCCAGCGAGTTTCTTGAAGAGCAACGAGTTCCAGCCGATACTCTTTCATGCACGTGATTAGACCCTCCAACGCTCCTGGTTTTCTAAGTGATTGCACGTTCCACGTGCCGATCCTAAATCTCGTATCCGGGTACTTGAGCGGGGGTCCGGTGTTGTTTTGGCGGTATCCATTTTTCGTTTTGTTGATTTTATAAACAGTTAATTTTTTTTACGGATGCGGGTCGTCAGCCCAGCGATCCAACCGTTTAGTCGCCTCCTACGACAAGCAAAGGATACTGTGGTGGTATTCTTAGGAAACATGTTCGTGCAATTTAGATTTACGAGACATGTGAGTGCCCCCCGACCACAGGGGCCAAGATCAATTGAAACTGAAGTAAAATACTTGCTAATAAAATAATAAATTTGCATACATTCAGGCGTTTTCTGTTTCATGAATTAAAACCACAATTGTGTACATTAGATTTTGTACTTTTCGGTTTTAAAATTGTCAATATTTTTTGTACAAATATTGTAATCCTCATGAGACCATTATTTTATTTATAAATTTTAGGCTTTTGTGGCCCACTTTTTATACGTTTTTAAAATTTACGAAACCTGTAAAATTTGGCGACCCCAACTTGGATCGCGACCCTATGTTTGGGAAGCTCTGATTGTAACCAATAAATTGAGCTGTATCATTGTACAAAAAAGCTTGCACTTTAACATTGCACAAGACAAATGGATATATTTAGCGGATCCGCTTAGAGCGCAGAAAATGTACGTAAATTTTGTCAATTGCAACAGTCAAAAGATACTTAACTGCTTGACCGTTTTGGATTCTAGGTCTTTCTCTTTTTCACTGTACACTTTCACAGAGGAGTTTTAAGAATTTAATTTCCTTGACTACACAGATTCTAAATGGGCGAAACTATTTGAAAATATAGGCAAGTACTCGTGGCCATCTTTTGAGTCGGCGGTGCAAATTTTTTAAAAATCAGTCAAAATCACGAAACTTTTAAATTCTGTTAAAAAAATAGTAAAGTTCATCAGAATTCTGTCTGTTTAACCACAAACATTCTAGTTGGTCTAGGATTGTTAGCTCAATATATCCGAATATGTATTCATGTGATCGTCTCTAGAATCAGTGGCACAAAGTTTATGTTATTTTTTTAGTATATAGTTCACTGTATTTTGTCCGAATATATCGAGAATCGGCCCCTCGATTATTTAAATCATTCATCAAACTGTATATGCCGACAGTTACACTGAAATTGGAATATTATCAGTAATGAATCCCCGTATCAAAAATGTAAAGAAAAATCAAACTGTCTTAAGTACATTGTGACTGCAGAGTGAAACGATTGACGGGATAATCGTTTCGAATAACTCTATGAACTTTATCCAACCTATTAAACATGTTTGTATTCTTCGCTGGAAGAGCAAATTCAATCCATTACATTTTTTAAACGTATCTTCTTCTTCTACCTTTACAACAAACTTAAATTTATTAACAATGCAATTCATAGTCACTACCTCACGTTTAGGAAGCTTTGATCCAACCAACAAGTCTATGGAGGATCTAATTTCGTGACAGCCTATATATGATATACATATATATGATTCGCTTAGAAACGACTACACACAATGTTGGCTGATCAAGTATCCATGAGATCGTAAAATCATATACGATCTCAACGATAGATATTTTAGATTTAAATTCATATTGAGTGCCGTTCAACTAATCCATATTGTAAAGCCACTCAAAGGTTTGATTCAGCAAAAGAATCCAGATAACATATATTAATTTGAAACCTGAAGTTAAACCAGACTACGGTCACATTCAAGGATAAATAAATTGCTCCGAATAATCATGAAATTAATAAAAAAAAATTCACTCTGTGGTTGCAAGCTAACACATCTACCCAATAATTCGTTTACGCAAACTAAACTAAATTGGACGGAGTTAAAACATCAGATTTAAACTGTTACACAAAGGCCACCAAAGGAAGGTTCATCAATACAAATATTTGTTTGGTACAACTAACAGCCATTTTGAAGACGAGACAGGAGTGGTAATCACTCCCATTCAAACCGTTCAAAACCTCCAAACAAATCTCTCTTACGCCAATGTCAAAGCCAACTAGACCGAGGAGACGTGTTGATACTGACATTATACGTTTGGTTGAAGGATAATTGTCCTTGGCGCACAAGACACGCACGGAATCAAATCTCCTTATAAAAGTCGGGAAGTTAAATGTACTCGTGATCCGAAATTATGAGTGATAAACTATTCACTATGACGTTTTTATGGCCATATTAAATTCGTTCCTCTATACCAATAACACAATCGACAGAGCTCTCCTTGTAATATGGTTGTTACATTTATAGCGCACAGCGAGTCGCTCACTTAATCAAGTCCTTTAATAATCAATTAATTTTTTAACTTTACAGATTATGGGGATGGCTCGAAATTTTTATCAATTTGGAAATTATTAATGACCGGGAAATTCCAATAATTACTAATAAAACTGACCTTCGGTTGGTATTTGGAAAGGTATTTGGAATTCTAAATGTGAAATTCGCCAATAATAAGATTGAATTTGCTAAAATTCATCAATTCACAGCGATGAGTACTGAACATCAAAAGTTTCAAATTCTAGATTTTGAACAGTGAATTTTCTAAATTGCTTAATTTGTGTGGCCGTTTCAAATGATAATATCAAATCCTGAATTATTCTCATTATGAATTTGAAACGGTGATGACGTTATCTAAACTGGATGAGGAACAAGGACGAAGAATTATGAAACTTGAAAGTGAAAATGGATCTTTAACTTGAAATACATTCAGATGAAATTTAATCACGGGCATGAAAAAACTCGTAGTTTTAATGTCCTGTTACATAGAATTCCTGCGAAGCCTGATGAAGATCCAAAACTAGTCGTTCAATAATGTTTCGATTACCTTGGAATTTGTGCTAGAATTCAACCTGAAATAAAGCAATCTCAATTCTTGACCTCAATTCTTAACCTCAGCGATACTTCAGCCCACTCAGCTGCTGACATTTGTAACCTATTTGTTGATATTTTGAATCTGTGTACAATGGTAACATAACTCAAGAATATAAATCATACTAGATATCCAACCAATGAATTCCAAATTCATAGGGATGAAATCTTATTTATAACACAAAAACTACAAATTAAAAAAGTTTTTGGCTTTTAAAATTCAAAATTAGAAAGCTCAAACGAATCAAATTTTCGTCAAATCCCAATTTAAATTTTTAATCGAGAACACTAAAAGTGTTAATCAAATTAGATATTTAAATGGAAATTTCTAATTAAAATAAATTTGAAAATTAATACTGAATTTCGGAATTCAAAATTTCAGAGTACAGTAAATATAATTCAACTTTGGAAATCTATTGTTAACTCGATCAATGGTACTGTGAGTTAGAAATCTAAATATTGGCATCTTAAACTTCAATTTCGATCAAAAAAGTCATATAGCGAGTTCTGATATTAAAGTTCGCCAAAAATAACAAATCTGTTAAAATTCATCATCAATGGTAACGATACCTAAATCAGGTTCAGGGAAAAAGTTTAATTTATTTCCAAAAAGATGTTTGAATTTTTAAATTACGTAAAATTTAAAACCTTTCGACGAATAAACAATTTTAAAAAGTTTTGATCAAATTTAATTTTTAAAGTAGGAAATTTTTAATATAAAAAAATTAGACATTCCCATAAATTTTAAAAATTTATTCTAGAATATCAATATCCCAGACTTTTACGTCAACAAAAATAAATATACTGTTGGTACCAAAATACCCATCCCAGACTTTTTTAATATGTAAAATTTATTTGGTGGAAAATAAATTCTTCTGGCCAAGTCGTTAAAAGGACGATTATATTGTATGTGCGATTAAGTAAAGCATCCTGTAAGCAGCCATTGCGCCAGGTTTGATAATTTTGTGATCTTTGGAATGTCCGTAATATAAATAAATGTGCCGCCTTTGCCAACTTTTTAAAGTAGACTAAAATCGCAGGACTTAGCTTTAAACAGGTTTGACGTTTTAACAAATTTATTATAAAATTTGAATTTCTAAATCGAAAATTCAATATACAATATAAATAAATTTGAAAATTTGTAATAACTTTCGAAATTCAAAATTTCATTTAACGAGTTCTGATATCAAAATCTGTTAAAATTCATCAATTTTTATTGAAATTTAAAGTTATGAATGGTAACGATACTTAAATCAGGTTCAGCAAGAAAACTTGATTTATTTCAAAAAAGTCGTTTGAATTTTTAAATTACGTAAAATTTAAAACTTTTGACGAATTTAAAAAAATTTTTAAAATTTGAAATTTAATTTTTAAACCAAATAATTGGGCAGTCCCATAAATTTAAAAAAAAATTCTAGAACTTCAGAATTAATTATTAAAAATTAAAAGATTTCCCATCTCGCAAACTCCCGATTTCGAAAGATTCAGAACTTTTTACGGGGAAATTTAATTTTGAAACGATTCACGTCACTGAAAAAATTTATTTTAAAATTGAGTGAAACTGTAGAGTGGAATTCAAATTTTTATCAAACTAATGAATTTGACGATATTCAAAATTAAATTCTTTATAGCTTTTAGATTTCTATATAATTAGAAAGCTTCAAAAATATCCTGAAAAATCCCAATAAATCCAAATACCAAAACTTTGTAGAAATTATTTATGTTAGACCATTCCATCTCACTCAAAAAAGTTAAGAACTAATTAATAATTGATTTCAATGATCGTAAAAACTAACTTTTGATTAAGTTTGGCATAGAAACAAAAACTAAAAAATTAATTGGATTCATTTATTTCGTATAAACTAAAAAAAACTAAAAAGCTTTAATGATGCAATTATGGTTAAATAAAACTATATTTAAGAAACTAATTTAAAACTTTTATTATTGCGCTATTATCTTATATATATTTATAGTAACAATAATTTGTTATTGTTCATATATAGTTTTCAAATAATTAAGACACAAACACGATTTTGTAAACTTTGATTGTATTTTGTATGTACATATAGCGACAATTGATTGATACGGGAGATGTGGAAAATAATTAAAAATAAAAGTCGAAAACGATAAATCAAAAAGTTAACCTCTCTGCACTCACAGTACTATAGTATATATACAAATAATACTTATAATTGTTTTTGCCACAAGCCGTGATTTTAATCTTTTCGAATCCATTCAACCCTTAGTTGTTGGTTTCATCTCGCATTCATTAAATTTTATTTTTGCCAGACAAACAACAATAAAAACTCGGTGTGGTGTATAAATGTTTTCCCCAAACACAAAAAAAAAAATAAAAATTGTGTGACCAGAAAAACGGCAAAAAACCAAAATAACATTAAATAATATATATTTTTTTTAATATACATCTGCACTATTCTACAACAACCCCTTTGCAGCTCACCGAGTTAAATTTCCACACATTTTTATCATCATCGTACACCATCGTAACGTATACTCGTCATACATATATAGCTCGTCGCAAAGTATTTCACAAAATTAAATACAATTTGTGTTTTTTTTTAACCAAAACCAACAACAACAACAACAACAATAATAATAATAATAATAAATGAAAAGTTTGGAAAACTTAAAACGTTTTCAGGTATTTTTTCATATACATACATACACAGACAACACAAAAAGGTGTTCTCGTAAAATTTGTCTCGTCTACTGCTGAGTCGTCTCAGCACAAACAAACGAAAAAACTTATATTTTGTTATTCAATAATCATAAGAAGGCAAACTTTTATTTTTTTAATCATAATCATGTAAGGATTCATTATACCGTTCTATATCACACATACACACATACTAATAAAGAGAGTATATATGGCTGTATATAAGCATAGAGCTTTTTAATGTTTTAAGTCTTTTAAATGCCTTGTATATAGTTTAAAATTGTTTGGGAACAAAATCCTATTTTCTAATAAAAAAAATCCCTCATCTTACCAATAATAATAAAATAATAAAAAAAAGGGATAACAAATTATCCCTATTTTCTAATAATAGTCTTAATGTGATTAAATTGAGACAAGGAAGTTGTAATAAAAAATAAAATTCTAAAAAGGATAGGAGGATACGAATAACGAATAAAATGTAATAAAATAAAAGAATGGACCGGAAATTTTACATTGTTGTTGGCCTTTAATATACAGAAAGACATTAAGTAACATAAAATGTCAACTGACGTAGATTTTCGCCTTTATATTGATTATTTTATATTGATATAGTAGTCATTTCGGCTGATCACGGGAGTCGACCAACTTGACTTTTAACTTTTTTGACTAATTAGTGTTGAATACTAATTTTTATTTAGTGTCAGTATTGAGAGATTCAAAATGGTTCATCAAATAAAAATTCAAAATTTAATACCACATTGTCAAGCACTGGCATAGTAAATCACACGAAAAATTGTCTACCACCGATGCAAGATAATTTTTCTTGTGTTTTACGATGAAAGCACTTGGAAAGAAAAATTAAAAAAAAATTAAATTTTGTTACCAAATTTTAATCGACCTTGCCTGGCACACACAATGTAAAACCCACGAAAAATTGTCTTGCATCAGTGCTATATAATTTTTCGTGTGATTTACTATGAGTGTGCTTGGAAAGGTAGCCAAAATTTGGGATCGAGAAATTGTATTATCTTTTTATTGATATTATACTACTGTATTCATTCTACTCAGGCAATACTATAAAATTGTCGTTGGTAGAACGGTATACTAAACCAAGTATGTGTGGAAGGAAAAGAAATGAAAGCTGGACGATGGAACCAATAAAATGTTAGTTCTTGGATACGTCAGCCACCCTAAGGAAATCCGTTGTTATCATTCATTGAATCATGTAATGTGATTCAGATTGAATCTAAAGTATTAGGCGACTCTGAATTTCAACGATGCAAAACAACAGCACAAGTCACAGGCACCGAAAGCGTTTAGTCAAAATGGAACTTGCTACCCGATTGAACATTGCATCTCTGTTAAACATTGTTTCAAATTTGGTAAGAGCATCGCAGAGTTGGATACATAATTTCGTATACACTATGGAAGAGAGAACTGTCCATTTAATAAGTAGTTCAGTAAAGAATGAAATAAGCAATGTAAAGGGTGTCCCAAAATTAACGCAAGATTTGAATTGGCGTTACACGATAGAACAACATATTTTCATTATTGAAGAATATATTAAAATTAATTAAAGTTTGCCAAGTTCAAAAATTTCATACAAAATAAGCGGTCGGAATAGTGTTTTAACTTCGTCAACTGTTAAGAGATTAATTGAAAAATTCAAGAAGACTGGATCAATTGGAAACGCTAAACACACTGGTCGTCCAAAAACAAGCCGTTCAAATGTCAATACTGCTTCGAGTATGCGTGAGAGTGTTGGTGAAAATCCAGGAACATCAATTCTGCGTCGTGGACCAGAATTGCAAATTTCAAGACGCTCTCTGCAGCGTATACTCACTAAAGAACTTAAATGCTTACAAAATTCTATTAACACAACAACTGAAGCCTAATGACCTTACACAGCGAAGAGAGTTCGTATGCATCCACAGCGTGTCACTGTTTGGTGCGGATTTTGGGCTGGAGGCATCAGTGAACTATATTTTTTTGAAAATGAGGCTGGTCAAGCAGTAACTGTTACTGGTGTTCGATATCGCGACATGACAACACACTTCTTTCTGCTTCAGTTGGATGATATTGACATAGACGACATATGGATTCAACAAGATGGTGCCCCATGCCATACAGGCCGTGAAACAATTTACTGCAGGAGACCTTTCCTGGTCGTGTCTCCCTCGTTTCGGTGATCAGAATTGGCCTCCTAGATCTTGTGATTTAACAACATTAGATTTCTTTTTATGGAGTTATTTGAATTCAAAGGTATATGTCAACAAGCCCACAACCACCTGTGCATTACAGGAGGAAATTAAACGCTGCATCAACGAAATTCAGCCACGTTTATGCAAAAAGGTCATGGATAATTTCGATAAAACAGAGCGTATGTGCCAGAAAAGTTGTGGAGGCCATTTGCGCGATGTGATATACCATAAATAACCCTATCCTATGAATTTTATGATTCAATAAAAAATTCACAATCTGAAGACTAAAAACTGTGTTTTCTATTTAATTCAAATCTTGCGTTAATTTTGTGAGCTACTCAGTATTTTTATTTGGCGGCAATTAATAAATTGGTCTAACCTACAAAAGCTTCGACAAACGATTTTTCTTCGATTTTATTTCGTTTGAAAAGCTTTTCCTATTCCAGAGTAATACCCAACTCAATCGTTTTAAGAAAAACTCCATTCCTGCTCAAGATTGGACTTGCGATTTGTTCTTCCATTTATTTACATTGAAAAGTTTGAGAGTAGACGAACATTTATGTAGTAGCAATTAAATTCGTCTCTTTAGTGACGAGGACTATTTTAAATTGGGTGGCAAAACCAGTAAAGTTTAATCGGATATGAGGCGCCGGAGTGATTTAATTTTATATTTCGTTTAAGATCTTGTTTGTGTCAACGTTTCTGTGAATTAGCTGAACTAGAAGACATGGTTGGAGTTCATCAAATCAACATCTTAAGGTCAATATAATCGGTGACATTAGGATCATCGAGCAGAATTTAAAAAGCAGTGGAAGTTGCTAGTTATTCAGGACAGTTGTTACTAATCCGAAATCTTACTTCATTGGTAACTGCATCACTACTATTAAAGACAAACAAACATGAAATTTAATTTATAGGTTGAATTCTAAAATTTTTGATAAACATGAGAGAAGCCGAGTGGTAAGATGAGTTCCGTTCACATTTTTTGCTCAACATTGAATCAAAAACATCTTATGCAATCGTGGTGTACATCTATCAATCTGTATTAGGTCGCAAAACATCTCCTGACCACCGGCCAAGGCTGTCCGTCTGGATATTTGAAGTTTTATGGAGTGTACTCAAGGGTCGTGTCATGTTTTGATAATTTTTTATTACATAATGGATCCAACTCAACAGGTTTAAAGTAGGTTTCGTAATACAGATATGAGACCATTCAGAAGAAGAAGGCTCCACTTCGAACATTCACTGAAATAGATCCAGCACCATCAGCCTCAATAAGTTTATGGTTCCTAGAGCATATAGCTAGACCCCAAGAAACTTTTCTCAAAATATAAGAAAAGACAATGATCATATATGTGGAGAAGATCACAGTTGACAATTCTTGTGAAGGGCACTACCCAATCAAATTTTTTGTCTTTCTCTGTACGTCACGGATTTGAAACCTAATCTGGTATACAACTGGTTTATTTCAAAATGGGACTTATTTAACACGATTCAGAAATTATTAAAAAGGTGATCATATCTAAACTATTTAAAATTTTGTTAAATTTGTTATATATGAAAGTGTTGGATGGTTTTTGTGGAACAAGACTCGCCAGTTACATTAGACGGATATTTGTGTTTTTTAGGCAAATGAGTAACAAATGCAATAGGATAGACTGGTTCGAATGTTAATCTTTAGTAAAAAGCATTACGCAAACAAAATTTAAAATTCTTTGAAGTTTTGGTGATTGGAATTATAAACTTGACGTACCAATCAAATCATCCGGTTGTAAACTTCAAGATGAGCAGCAAAAACAAAGCTATCTATATCGGTGAATTGATCTTGGTGACTATGCATACTATTTTAGTCTAGTTTGCCAAGCACTCACATAGTAAAACACACGAAAAATGGTCTAGCAATGGTTCAAGACAAATTTTCATGTGTTTTACTACGTGAGTGCTTGGAAAGGTTGACTACAATTTGGTAACGAGAAACCAACCATAGTATTTATTTATTATTATTATTGTATTGAATGTATTTTGTATATTATTTTGGCTACTGTATTCCACATACTCCGGCGAACTATATGTACCGTCAGATTAGAGCAGTTATTAAATTTTATTTATGAATTTTTCAACTGATTGATAAAATTGATAATTTGAACAGAAAAGTTTTTGTGATTTATTTTTTTTACGTGAAGGCCTCAGTCATTTATTTCAATATACGAGGGCGGAGTGAGAAGTCTGGTAAAATGGCAACAGAAGGTGCCACAATCGCAAATCCCAGATGTCATGTGTCAATACCATCTGTCAGTGTCAGTAGGCCAAATTAAAATTTTCAGATGGATCTGTCATTTAGTTCAATTTTGACAGCGACAGCCATTGAAAACAACTCATTGTTTTTTTGCAAACATGGAAAAAAACTGAATTTCGTGTGTTAATTAAACTTTATTTTTTGCCTGGAAAAACCATTACGCAAATCAAAACAAAGCTTGCTAATAAATATTATGGGGACTCTCTTCCCTATCGATTAAAATGATTCACATGTGGTTCACTGATTTTCATTGTGGTCGTACAAGCACAACTGATCTTCAACGATCAGCCCCAAATGAAATCACCAAACCAAAAATGGTTGATAAAATCCATTATACGGTATTGCAAAACCGCAGAGTGAAAATGCGCGAGATAGCTGAGATAGTATGCATCTCAGATGAATGTGTGCGCAATATATTACACGAACATTTGAATATGAAAGGCTATCCGTGCGTTGTGTGCCGCGTTAGCTTACAATCGATCAAAAACGCACAACTGTGCGAGTTGAAGCGAAATAAAAACGAGTTTTTGCGTCGTTTCATAACTGTGGATGAAACATGGATCCATCGCCATCAAGAATAGTCTAAACAGTGGATTCCTACTGGCGAATCTGCGCCGAAGAAAGCTAAGGCGGTTTTATCGGCCATTAAGGTCATGATCACAGTTTTTTGGGATGCACGTGAATTAAAATAATAATAAAATTTTTGTTTGGTCGAAAATAGTATTCCTTGTTTCATTTTTACCAGACTTGGTCGAAAATAACATTAAATAACATAAAATGTCAACGGACGTAGATTTTCTCCTTTATATTGATTATTTTATATAGATATAGTAGTCATAGTAGATGGCTCCTTACATTTGAGAGAAAAATCATGCGTGTGATTTACGGCCCTAAACGCGAAATAGATGGTACATACCGAGCTCTGTACAATTTCGAGATCAGAGATCTGATGAAGATCCCCGATATTGTACATGAAGTTAGATCTCAGCGAGTACGCTGGCTCGGTCACGTTCTGCGTGCTGATCCGGAACGAATTGTGCAGCGATCTCTAAAAGGAGAGCCACCATATGGTAGGCGCAGAGGTCGTTGCAGGCGACGATGGCTCCACGATGTAGAGAACGACTTGGCCTCTTCAGATTGTCTAAGACAGTATGAAGACCAAGCTCAGGATCGAAACCGTTGGAGCCAGATTGTTGATTCAGTAAGGGGCCAGTAATGGCCTTTAACACTGTTATTATTATTATTATTATAGTAGTCATTTAGGCTGGTCGACCAACTTGACTTTAAACTTTGTTGACTAATTAGTGTTGAATACAAATTTATATTTAGTGTCAGTATCAAATAAAAAATCAAAAAATTCGAACCCAAATTTAACACCACATTGTCAAGCACTGGCATAGTAAATCACACGAAAAATTGTCTACCACTGATGCAAGATAATTTTTCTTGTGTTTTACGATGAAAGCACTTGGAAAGAAAAATTAAAAAAAAATTAAATTTTGTTACCAAATTTTAATCGACCTTGCCTGGCACACACAATGTAAAACCCACGAAAAATTGTCTTGCATCAGTGCTATATAATTTTTCGTGTGATTTACTATGAGTGTGCTTGGAAAGGCAGCCAAAATTTGGTATCGAGAAATTGTATTATCTTTTTATTGATATTATACTACTGTATTCCTTCTACTCAGGCAATACTACAAAGTTGTCGTTAATTAATTAATTAATTATGTTGAAACATTTAAAAAAAGTAGTTCAGTAAAGAATGAAGTAAGCAGAGTAAATACCAGTAAAGTCCAACTATTTTCAAGCTGTGAGCTACTCAGTATTTTTATTTGGCGGCAATCAATAAATTAGCCGAACCTACAAAAGCTTGGGCAAACGATTTTTTTCGATTTTAATTTCGTTTGAAGTTTGCAAAGGCGACACATTTAGTTTTGTATCCTTTACATATTCCATAGTGACGGTCAACTCGATCCAGCAAAATCAATCGTTTTAAGAAAATTGCCATCCCTGCTCAGGATTGGACATGAGAGTTGTTCTTCCATTTATTTACATTGAAAAGTTCTGGAGTAGACGGACATTTATTTATGAAGTAGCAATTCAAACTATCAAAAAATAATCGGCGCTCGATATAGAGTCTCAAACTTAATCGCTAGGAGAAAATGCCCGTCCTTTCAACGGCTTGGCCAGCCGGATATTTTTAATGTGTTTTTTATGTTTCTTAAAAGCAACTGTCCACATATTACAACGAGAATTAGTTAAATTCGTCCCTTTAGTGACGAAGATCATATTAAGCTGGGTGGCGAAACCAGTAAAAAAATATCGGATATGGGGCGCCGGATGCGAGTGAAGTTAGACCTAAATTAGAACTAAATAAAAAAAAATAAAAAATAGTTTTAACTTAGTACAAACTTCACACGCCATATACGACATGTGAAGTTTATACTAAAACTAAATATTTGTGAATGTATTAGTCAAATAAAAGTATATTATAAAATACAGTCATCATTTAGGCAAATAATTAAACATTTAAAAAGTAACATTGAATAATTAATTTACTTCCTTTTATCATAAAAATTTATGAAATAAATAAAGCTAGAGATTCAATATTTACCACAAATATCACTTTATCTCACTAAAATTTTCAGGACTGAACTAACACTACAATCTTGCCTAACCGTTTGAAAAGCTAATGGCTTTCACATGGTCAAATTGAGGTTTCAGTAAATTTACACTATAGGATTTTCTTAAGAAATTGCATATCTTAAGACTTTCCCTATTTAGCACAAATCTTACTATGATTTTTCAATAGATCAGAACTAACACTACAATCATGCCAAACCGTTTGAACAGCTAATGGCTTTCACATGGTCAAATTGAGGTTTCAGTAAATTTACACTATAGGATTTTCTTAAGAAATTGCGTATCTTAAGACTTTCCCTATTTAGCACAAATCTTACTATGATTTTTCAATAGATCAGAACTAACACTACAATCATGCCAAACCGTTTGAACAGCTAATGGCTTTCACATGGTCAAATTGAGGTTTCAGTAAATTTACACTATAGGATTTTCTTAAGAAATTGCGTATCTTATGATTTTCACTATTTAGCACAAATCTTACTATGATTTTTCGATAGACCTGAACTAACACTACAATCATGCCAAACCGTTTGGAAAGCTAATGGCTTTCACATGGTCAAATTGAGGTTTCAGTAAATTTACACTATAGGATTTTCTTAAGAAATTGCGTATCTTAAGACTTTCCCTATTTAGCACAAATCTTACTATGATTTTTCGATAGGCCTGAACTAACACTATCATCACGCCAAACCGTTTGGAAAGCTAATGGCTTTCACATGGTCAAATTGAGGTTTCAGTAAATTTACAATATAGGATTTTCTTAAGAAATTGCGTATCTTAAGACTTTCCCTATTTAGCACAAATCTTACTATGATTTTTCGATAGGCCTGAACTAACACTATCATCACGCCAAACCGTTTGGAAAGCTAATGGCTTTCACATGGTCAAATTGAGGTTTCAGTAAATTTACACTATAGGATTTTCTTAAGAAATTGCGTATCTTAAGACTTTCCCTATTTAGCACAAATCTTACTATGATTTTTCAATAGATCAGAACTAACACTACAATCATGCCAAACCGTTTGAACAGCTAATGGCTTTCACATGGTCAAATTGAGGTTTCAGTAAATTTACACTATAGGATTTTCTTAAGAAATTGCGTATCTTAAGATTTTCACTATTTAGCACAAATCTTACTATGATTTTTCGATAGACCTGAACTAACACTATCATCACGCCAAACCGTTTGAAAAGCTAATGGCTTTCACATGGTCAAATTGAGGTTTCAGTAAATTTACACTATAGGATTTCCTTAAGAAATTGCGTATCTTACGTCTTTCACTATTTAGCACGAATCTTACTATGATTTTTCGATAGGTCTAAACTAACACTACAATCACGCCAAACCGTTTGAAAAGCTAATGGCTTTCACATGGTCAAATTGAGGTTTCAGTAAATTTGGTAAATGGTAATGTTGAGATAGTCTTCAGGACTTGAGTACGCTAAGCGACTCAAATATGTACTACAATAATTCAGAGAAAAACACTTTGAATGCTAATAGTTTATCGATTTGATAAGCTGGCTACGCGTTTACACGTTTCTCCAGCGTACAGAATATTTGACAATAATTATGAGAATTTGTTTTGTTTACGTGTAAGTTGGCTTAAGAAACCCAATTCCTGATTAATTATATTTTAAGCTTACAATCCGATTCTAATTATTAATCATAGCGGAAAAATATGAATATAGCTCAAAAGTAAAATTTTAAATTCGTAATTAAAATAGTTTGAAGTAACACAAATATTTATTTTTTAACTTAGTGATATTGACAGTAACGGATTATGAGTACTCCATGCTCTGGGTCTAGTATTAAATAAAATTCCCTAACAAATTTCTACCAAAACCATCAACTACTATCATTGTTGTTTTTTCCTGCTTGGCCTACTCAACGCGTTTGCTTCGATTAATTTTGACGGAGTGATGTGGAATGATATTTTTAAGTTCATTCTTAAGATCTTTCTCACCTAACCAACTAGGCAAGTGCTTGAACTTGGAGTATAGCCATCTTGAAAAAATGACTCCCTCTAAAAAAGTCTTTGAAAAAACCCAATCAACTTGGGAAATTTGTGAAGTTTTCAAATATTTAAAATGATAAAAATTTTTGAAACTCCAATGAACACGGAACTTTGTAAAATCTCCAAAAGGGAATTGAGATTATTTTAAAAATTGGAGAAAAGCTCCAAAATTCCAATAATTTCCACCATATAAGCGTTGAACACTCAAATATTTCGAATTTTTACATTTTATCTTCTTTAAAAATTTAAAAGTTTTAATAAATTTTGGCGAGTTAAAACTGAAAATTGTCAAATTAAATTTTAAATCTTGATTATAGGTAATTTCCATTTTGCACCTAATCGTAATTAGAAATTTAAAATTTTCATAATATCAATTAACACGTGTATTGTTTCGCTTTATGACTAGTCCCCACGGCCGAAGGCATACTATGATGCGGCTCTGCAAAAAGTACCCAAAATATCCATAATTCCAAAATATTTATTGCTTTACCTACATCAGATGTATCAGTGTATCCTTTGCTTGTCGTAGGAGGTGACTAAACGGTTCGATCGCTAGGCTGTCGACCCGCTTCCATAAAAAATCAACTGTTTATAAAGTCAACAAAAAGAATAATGGATATCGCCAAAAATCACCGAACCCCCGCTCAAGTATCCCGACACGAGATTGAGGATCGGACGTTGAAAGTGAAGTCACTAAGAAAGCCTGGAACGTAGGACGGCCTAATCACGTGCACGAAGGATTATCGGCTGGAACTCGTGGCTCTTGAAGAAACTCGCTATCCTAAATGTAGGGTCAATGTGTCCCAGGGATTTTCGGTGTTCTACAGTGGAGATGACAAGGGTAAGGTAACAAAACGCTGTTTTTATCGCTGTCGACCTGTCAATAATTTGTGTACACGTGCCTGCTGAAGTCCGCCAGCCCCAAGATAAAGACTTCTTTTACAATGACTTAGACGATATGATGGGATACCCGAATACAATGTTAGAATGGTAATTAGGAACGTAAATGCTGGCAGAAATCAGGCCGACTTGTGTGAAAATATCACGATCTTGGAGTAGCAAGATGGAAGTTTACAATGGAAGTACAATACAAGTCTGGGAATACAGCGAAACGCATGGGAAGTTTCGACTGTGAAGGTCTGTTAAATGAAAATCAAAAGAAACGATATCAGAATCATGTCAGGGACAACATTGAGGAAGCTAATTAGCTGTCTGTGAGGTACTGAAAACTTCGGTTGTCAGTGCTGCTCAACAGGCTTTAGCTATACTTTCAGGTCTACATCAAACAGGATCCATTCCATGAGGAATTCTCTAAGACTATGCAGAAATTGAAAGGACACCGCTCATCTGGGATGGACTGCATTAAATCGGAGCTCTTGATATTTAGAGGGGATACTTTGTGGAACTGTCTTTTCGATTAATATGGCGAACCGAAGTTATGCCTGACGAGTGGTCGCGATGTGCCCTATCTTCAAGAAGGGATACCGCTTGAAGTGTGAGAATTATCGCAGTGTAGCTCTCCTTTGCACAGTATACAAGTTACTGTCCCAAATTATATTGGATGATTCTAATTATTACGAGACATCTATCTCCTTACACCAGGTGTTCCCGGATTTCCGGCAGGCCTATGACTCGATCAATCTAGAAAGATTCTGGTTAGCTCTGAAATAGCTAGGAATGCCGACTGTTCGGCAAGGAGATGCTCTGTCCCCGATACTCTTCAATCTCATGTTGAAGTACATCTTTCGTAAAACTGAAACACCACAGCGCAACATCTTATATCGCCAGTCCAATCAGGTGTAAAGTTTATCCGCCTGTATAGTTTTCACCTTCTGGACTCCAGATCAATGAGTCCAAAACGAAATACATGATCTACGGATATAGGGACATTGGCACAGCAGATTTTGGTAGTGGCCACTACACATTTAAGAAAGTGAGGAGGTTGAAATATTTGGGTTCTTTTATCACTCACGATAACGCAGTGAGGGTGAGGATATTAAAATGCGCCTGGCAGCTGGCACATCTGATAACGGTATCCGATATTGTACATCAAATAAGATCTCAACGAGCACGCTGGTTCGATCAAGTTGAACGAATTGTGCCGTAGTGTCTGAAAAGAAAGCCACCATATGGTCTTCAGATTGTCTTAGACAGTTTGAAGAGCATGTTCAGGTTCGAAACCATTGGAGCCAAATAGTTAACTCGGCCAGTTAAATGGCCCTTAAAAACTGATAATTATTTACTTAAGTCCGATAAAATGCAAACTATATATATTGTTTAATAGGATATTGAGGAGTTTATTCTCTACATTAAGTGTTGAAAATGGTGAATGGCGGTTATTCTGATTAAAGTTAAAAAGAGAGAGGGAGAGTGGCTTAAATTTAAAGACTTCGAAAATTTAGACGGAACTTTTAATCGTCTCGTGAGTGCATATAACGAACAACTTACTTTTCCCTATGGATTAAGATCCTCGGGCCGCTAGAGTTTTGTGCCAATTTTATGATTTTAAATCACAAATTTTCCTTACGTACATACATATATATAAATGATTAAATTAATTTTTGTCGCACCCACACTTTATAAATTGTAAATAAACATAAACCGAAAAATTACATTTACACATTATAAATTATTAAATAACTCTTGATATAAATTTAATAAAATCTACAATTATGTCCAATATACATACATAATTTAATTAACTTGGGATAACCTTTTTTTTTTTTTCATTATATACCTGCCTCCGTATACATAATAAATTCTAATAATAAAAACAACAACCCAACCATAACCAAATCAAGTGTTAAATATTTATGTATTTTGTGAATTTTTAAATTTATTTTGTGATGTTTTATAGCACAAACAATTAACACTCATAATTGATTTCATTAAAAATTCATTTAGTTTACACTCAATACAAGATTTATATTTTTATTTTTTGTGGATTTCGACCTCACCTTTCCATCCACCATCACACATCCATCATTAGTTTGCCTAAAACACTAATAAATAACCCTTGAGTACACAGAATGGTATATGAAAATTAAAAAAAAAAACAACAATTTAAAGATAACAAAATAAAACAAAACCCTAATTAATATAAATAGCATACAATTATGTATGTATATGTATACATATTACATAAGAACCTAAACAACAACAATACAGTATAAACATCAACAAGTAAATAAACAACACAATACAATACAACGGAAAAAAAATGTTTTGCCAACTTTGAGCTTTTTTGTTTTTAGTTAGAAAATTTCCTTAATTTTTTTTTTTTTTTTTTGTATTTTTAATTGAAATTAATTTAATATAATTTCCGGAAAATTAATGTTCACATCAATAAAAATGAAAATATTTACAACACAGCACACAGTATATGTATATACTGTGTACTGTGCTGTACATTTCTATTTTTATATTTCGAAACGAAAATGTAAGCTTTTTTGTGTCAATTTTTTTGTTTGTTTGTATACGTTTGGGGGTGAATTTTAGATGTGAGCTGGGTTGTAAATTTATTTATATGTTATACCAGTGTGTAATACATACACATATATAGAAAATTGAGCAAGGTAAGAGGGTTGATTTTGGGAATAAAATTTGAAATGAAAATGAATTAAAATAAAAATTAAGGAAAATTAAAAGTTTTCTTGTATTTCATTTATTTAATAAAGCTTTTAGTTTTTATTTTATATATTTTTTTTGTTTTTTTGTTTTTTTGTTGGGGATGATACTTTGCAACTTTATTTATTTGTATTATTTTTTATACTGTGTTTTGTTATTTTCCAAATGGAAAAATTTCAATGAATTTTTATTTTTATTTTTTGTGTTGTATAGGTACGTAAGTATATTGAAAAAGATTAAAGGTGATGTTTGTCTTTATATTTATACGAATTTAGTTTTAATATACCTTTACGTTTTGTTTTATTGCAAAAAAATAAAAATAAATTAAAAAGAGATTACAATTTTTTAAGTGGGATGAAACTTTTGAACGAGTGAATTATTGCTTTTCTTACGTTTATTGAAAATGTAATGCAACTCTCTCAAAACGTGAGTCCGAATTGTGGATTTAATTTTATTCGGTCACGTTTTGGGGATGAAATTTTGATTTGTGAATTGTTTCAAATATACATACTTACATCTGTTGATTATGTAAATTATTACTAATCCTAACCTGAAAAGATAAAAAAAATAATTGAAATTAGATTTGTTGATCAATTAATCTGAATTAAATAATTTAACCAAATTTATTGTAGTCTCTTGAATGTGATTTTTGTCTTTCAGGCATTATTTGATAATTCTAGTTTTCAAATCAATTTAGAATACCACATATAGAGTCCATCCCAGACTTTCTAAAATACAGTTGGTTCATTTTCAGAATATTTTACATTTGCACAGTTGACTCATTTCACACTTTTTCGTCACTGACAAAAGTATACAGTTCGTACCCAAATACTCATCCCCATAAAAGCCATGTATCGTCCATGGCAATGTATGGCCCCATATTTTGAAGGTGATCATTGCAACAGACAACCAACCAAGCGGATCAAATATCTTTCCGCACTCTGACAACAGTTGACGTTTTGGTAAAATGTTTGGAACATTGAAGGTAAAAGCATCCACGTTTGTCTACTAGGAGACTCGAAATTTTGACAGTATCTGAATGTTGTTTAAAGATAGCCCGCAACTCGAGTGCCTTGAAGCTGCACCAGTAAGACGCCGAAAAATAAAATTTAATTATTTTGTGTAAAAATCAGCTTATTTTAATAAAAACCTACTGAAATCCAAAGAAAAATACCAAACTCTAATTTGTAATAAATTCGAAGTACCATCATGATAACTACATCAAAAGTTACATAGTGGCGGTGTAGGTAGGTTCAATTTGATGTTGACGCTTTTCTCGCGAACGGCAAGTGCAATAAAATTGGGACCAGGTGTATTAAATTGTAATAAATTGTGGGCTAGGTTCCGTTGTGGCGGGCTGATTTGGCTGGTGCAGCTTCAAGGGACTCGGAACTCGATTTACAAGAGCCATCAAACACTACTCTTGTATTTTTAGAACTATTGTTTTCTGTAAACACAGCATGGTGTGGTAAATACTTTTTCCTTTTCATCAAATATTTCATAATCGGAAATGGTGTTATCTGTTATGTGTAGATTTTCATATTCTCGGATGAATTTGATATATTCCTCTTTGATAATTCGACCAAATAACGCCCGTTTACGAATTGATACGTTTTGAAGAGGTGTTGTTCACATTCATCGCGGCTGATGAAGCACCAACCTAGCCGAATAAACTATCGAGAAAATGTACGTTTGGTCGCAGTAATATCTCATAAAAACAAATTGATACCAAGAATCATGTCAATCGAAATTGGTTCGTAGTACTTTAGATCAGCAATCTTGGTTTCCTTGTACGTGCATCAGTTGTAAATGTAAACTCGGGTAGTAGTCTCTAAAACGGTTTTACGGATTTCATGGTATGGTTGCTAATTTGGTAGACAACTGGTTGACGTCCTTTGCTATACCTAATGGACAGATCTGATGGCGAGGAAAGCCGAGAAGGTTAATCCATATATCAATGTTAGTATAGCCTGTAATGCTGCATCTCACTACTTGAACTTTCCCGTGATAAAATTCTTTGCAATGAACCGTCACTTTTCGACACATTTTCTCTTTCTATACTATAGCGACAAACACAATTTTATGTTTGCAAAACCTTGTCAGTTTGGAAAACAGGTCATACTGAATTGTTGGGCCTGTCATCAAAACGTCGTTTAAAGATAGCCTGGAATTCGATTTACAACATCCATCAAACACAACTATTATCTTTTTGGATGTTCTGTTTTCTTTAAACACACCATGGTGTGGTTATCCTTTTCATCAAATAGTTCGTAATTGGAAATGAGTGCCACGGCCAAGTTTCTCAATTGCTATTTGGCTGCACTAATACCGTCTCTCACGCATTTACTCCTAAAAAGTGTTGATACAAAGAATCATGTCAAACGGATTGGGTTTGTAGAAGTTTGGATAAGGAAGGCAAATACCGTCATGGGCTTTATTGTATTTTCCAATGGATCTACTTGCTGAAATTGAAGCTTAGCCATTGACGGTGATGTATGCATGTCTGGGCTTCAATCCTGGTTTCCTTATAAGTGCTTCAGTTATAAATTTAAATTCTGAACCTATAAGAATGTAACATTGACCTACCGTTGTGAATGTTACCAATAGCCTTGGAAAACCATTTGATGGCTTCCTTGTGATAGTGTATAGCTTGGCATATCGAATTAATATAGAATGTTGATTGTTGTTTAGTTTTATCGTCCTTTTTATTGAGTAGATCCATGTAAAATCCAAGGGTCACGAGATTTGCATCTGGCCCTAACTGTTTTAATTCGTATAGCAGGTTTCTTGTCATAACGCGCTGTTTCAATTTGCCCCATGCTTTTCCTTTTCCTACAGTAGCTTTAAAATCATCTTCGTTCGAGCGTTCGATTGGCTTCCGTTTCTTTCATTCTATAGAAGCAAAGCGGTTTGAGTCTATAAAAAATATTCTCACCAAGATTCAAGTCGCTGTAGTTTTGATTCGATTTGTGTAAACGGAGAACAAGGCCCCATATACTCAATGAGAAACAACTTTTCTATTGTAACACATTTATATATGTAGGTAACTCCAACAATCAAAGATTTAGGGTCCCAAACTGAATCCATATTACAAATCATAAGTTTCTGAGGCGAGTGAATTGTATATACTTTTGAAAATGACGCAAAAGTTTGGGATGGTGTAAATGAAAAATCCTGGGATTAACCAACTATACAAAATATTTAATTTTAAAAAGAATCTGTTTATTGCGTTGTTGCAAGAAATTTAAAACTTTGCTGTAATGAAACTTTGTAATGCACTAAACTCCACTTTAAGGCGGCGGGATACAATAAGCTGGATAAAAAAAATTTCCTGACCCTTCCAAACTCCCCACAAAATTTTTTAAGAGAGTCACTAATACTCAATCTGTTTTACCTGTCAATAGCTGTTCTTACTTTCCGTCGAAGTAGAAGCAAATTAAAAAATATTCAAACTGGTTAGGATTTAGACACGTTAGAGAAAACTTCTCCAAAACTTTTGATAAGGTGTTCAATGATGTTTTATCTGATAGCCAAAATTTGTAGACCATTGGGATTAATCATGAGTCAAGTATAAAATCCTGAAGACTACATACACTAGCTTTATGGGATGTAATGTTTCAATTCAGATCAAATTAAGTCTATACTCCATACAGTCTAGAAGGACCAACTACGGTTATCAATCATCAGTAAATCAAATGGCATGACATACTTTCCAAGCATTGATTTTCAGTATTTCAGTTGAGATGTAGTCTCCCGCACCGGAACCAGAGGTTTTTATAACATTAGTAGGTCAATGTGCCTACACCTTTAGACGTAATACAGTTATGTACTGATGAAACCTACTTTAAGGATGAATTGACGATGAATTTTGATCCTTGAGATCGAGTTTTGTCTGAGTTTCATTCTATACTTATGTAGATGGAAGATACCGAGCAAATAGTGCAGTGGTTAAAGCTGAGACGTTTGGATCGGGCGGTACCTCCCGGTTAGAATCCCAACAAAGGTGGGATGCAAAAAGGGATTTTTCATCTCATGCCGATTACGGGCAGTTGATTAATTTAATTGTATCTATGACCGTTGGAATTTAGAACTCATGGGCCGACCCGCCTTCCATGTCACTATACAGGGTGACATGGAGCTATGCATTGCGCAGGTGGTACACTGTACTTGTGTGATCGAGGGTGAATGAGTTGAATGACTGTGTGTGTGTATGATAAAAATGTGGTATCACAACGGACCGTTGCCGGCCTAAGTGTGCAGTAAAAAGCGGCCACCTTACCTAACCTAGGTGGAAGATTACTGTCCAAAATGAAACTTGGTCAAAAACTCTTAACCCTCCAGGATAAAATTAAATACTTTTCGATGCAAATACACGAATCAGTTAGTTAAAATAACCATTACGAGCTAATGAAAATCGAGCCCATGCAATACGTTTAAAGAAAGCACTGTCTAAATTCACAAGTTTGGATGATATAAAAATTACTTTAGGTTTTTTGGGAAAGCATATCAAAATTCTTAGTAATAACTCTAAAATATTTTTGATATGATAACATCGTTTTGACCAAACAAAATTAAATCTGACCCGAATTCCTTTGACATCGCAACAATTTTGACATCAACCAAATCCGTTTCCTCGTATTCGATATCCTCTGTAATGTAATATAGTCAAAAGCACATCTTGTCCTGTATACACCGAAATCCCCAAAAAATCACAATAAATTGGATAACATTAAACACAGCACAACCGTTTTGTGCGGTTATATTTCAATTAAAATACCTTTAAATAATATCCAACCAAAGACAGATAAGGATGGCAAAAAAAAAATTTAAAAAGGATGTTTATGACCTGACAAAATTGTGTATGCCCAAAAAACTTTGATACATAGCCGGGAAAAA
Source organism: Tipula unca (assembly GCA_951394425.1). Classification (NCBI taxonomy): domain Eukaryota; kingdom Metazoa; phylum Arthropoda; class Insecta; order Diptera; family Tipulidae; genus Tipula; species Tipula unca. The sequence continues at coordinate 109,526,875 of OX596382.1, read as the reverse complement.
AAAAATCAACTTGTCATTTCATTTTGTTCTCTCTCCTATGGCACAAACAAAATAATTTGTCTCGCACATATAAACGAACGGGCAATGTAATGAGTACCTACCCCGTGTATCTTTGCATATACAAATTTTTGTTGGAAAATAGCGCAAACATGGAAGAACGCGCAGAAAACTATATGTACACAACAATTTTTCGGTTTTGTATTTTTTTTTTATTTTTTAAACAGAAATAAAATTTCTTCTTTTTATTTTTCTTTGTAAAAGAAGATAACTTCATTTAATTATTTTTATTTTTCACGAAAGTCTAATAAAAACCCATAAAAAATGTAAAAAAAATTATGAAAAATTTATTTAATTTCGCGGTCTTCATTGGCAACACAAGAACAGCACCAGCAACAACAACAACAACGCAGTAGCATCATCAGATAAATAAATTTACGGAATGGTGAAAAATTCATAAAAGAAATGCTCGGTTAAATGGTTAAGTTTGTTTTGTGTTTTTGTTTTGTGAATCTTCTTTCGCGGATGATGAAAATTATTATAAAAAACAAAAACAAAATTTTTCTTTTTCATTTATTAAAAAACATAATTCATTTGGTGGAATAAGTTTTCTACTTTGTTAACGGAAAAACAGCACAATACATATATATACAAACGAGAACAAGTAAAAAGTTTTCCACCGTTTTTCTTGTGTATTATCTACGTTTTTTTTTTTTGTTATGGTTTTGGGTTTGTGTCCGTATAAATGAGGAAAAATGACGAAGAAAATTATTATTTTTGTAATAATGTAGAAAGCAAACCGACAAACAAACCAAAATAAACATGAAAATGCTTTGGTTTGGTTTCGGGTACATAATTTTGTGTATATACGTACATACATACATATAGTGAGGAGTAGCGGAAACAAAGCAGGAAAATCAAGATTTAAGATTTTAGATAATTGAAAATTTATTTGGTTACAAAACAAAATGTGTACAGAAAAGCTCTGGTACGTTTAGAGGAAGAATGAATTTTGTTGCAGTTTTGGTATTGTGTGAAAATTATGAATTCCTTATGAACAAGCCGTATCATTGAGCTACTCAGGCCCAAAGTTAGTGGTCCTTTCTATCGTTTACAGTACATCAAAATTTCATCATTTTCCGGAGATGGATAACTGGCAATGGACTTATTTTTAGATTTCAAGTCAATAAACTGGAAAAGTCTGTTAAGCAAATTTCAATCACTCTAAATAAAGAAGCAAAACATCGGATAGTTAAATTTTTTACCAGTAAGTTTCAAAATTTTGAATTCCTAAGCCACAATATTCCGAAATCTTAAATTACTAATTTTACGACATAACTCAATTTTCAAATTTTCAGCCGGAACAATTATAGAGTTAACTGCTTTGAGACGTAATTTTTTCACTCATTTTAGCCTATGCTGTCAATTTTGACCGACATGAAAAATGTCATAAAAAATGATAAAATCTACCACGCTCATCGTTTACCTCGTTAAAGTTCCACTTAACAAGACTCATCATCAGGTTCGTCAATAGGAAGACGAAATAGTTTTACTATAGGTCGCTTTAGTTATCTTCCATTTGCGATTCTGATTACAGCCACTTGAACTAATCCGTCGGCTCCAGGATTGAGGCACATGATGCTCCCGAGAATCCATTTGGAAGGCGGAAGATTTTCTTCTTTTACAAATACCATATCGTTGATTTGGAGGTTCATTGACTTCTGACGCCATTTAGGTCGCAGTCGCAGAAACCAGGTGGTTGACCAATGTCGAAATGATCCGGTGAGAACACACTGAGATTCCCAGGATCGGATGATATCAGACATAATAGGCGCGAATTCAACATCGCCTCAATCTGACAGATCAATGTACCTATTACTTGAAAAATGGAGTTTTATTGTTTTGATGTTGGCCTCGTAGAGCCCGCCAAAATATGGTACACTAAATGGTGTTTCAGCTGGAACTCCTCTGTGACTTATGAATCATCTAAGGGAGCATGGTACACTCTTATTAGTGGCATGACCGATCACATTACGACTATTAATGATCCAAAACTTCTGGCTTGAACAATAAACAACGTTAGTCGATGTTTTTGGGGTAGTATAACCGAATCCAGGATTCCATCATAATCCATAATCGGAGACAATGAAATTAGACTGCTGTTGTTGGCAATAGCACTGCACCGTTGAACTAATACGATTTCTCGTCCGAACACGTTTCTCTGCACAGACTTCAACAGAAAGTTCTAGGTCTAACGTGTTTAATCAACCAAGAACAGCTGGCGTTTAGCTGGCTGCTAAACTTAAATAAAAGCACCAAAGTACGTTTGTCACTGTCAACCGATGAAATCCTTTCCAAAAAATGTGTCACTATAAATTGTTCTTAGAAACTTGAATATTTGTGACTGCAACAGAACTTCTCTCTTCAGGTGGAACGACAGATGTGAGAGCCAATCGTCATCAAAAGCCTCACCACTCAGGTTCTTGAAAGGTCTGTTGACACAATATGACTTCTGAGCAATATCTCAACGAGTTCTGAGCAATATCTCTAAAATAACCATAGACAAGTATATGATTGTCGAATCAGTCCAGCCGTAGACATACTGATTTGGTTCTCGAAAAACCAAAATGTATTTGATCAGTTTGGCTAAACATTCGGCATTGATACTTGCGCCACCGGAGCGACTTTAGTTTTACCAGATATTGAACGAAGATTGTTACGGATCTATACGACGACTTGCACGTGTATTTTATTATAATATTTCAGGTAGCAAACAGTTGGTTTGGGAGGGTTATTAGCCGCCGTTAATCAAAAGAAAAGATCCAACAAACTTTTTTTTACACGTGATCTTTAAACGTAAAACGAGCATCAGCACTCCCATACCCCAATATCATCATCCCATAAAAAGAAATCAATTAATTTGACATGTTTATTTCTTTAACTAATAACATAATTTAAATAATATAGATAACAACAAAAAAACATATTTTTTTTTTGTAATTTTCACTCTCTATATATATTTATAAGAATAAAACTTATGATTTAAATAATAAAGCTTTTTAAATTTACTTCGGCAGTGTTATTGATAAAAAAGAACAAAACAACAAAAACAATGTTGGGAGCACTATGTATATAAAAAAAATAACTCACCAATCCCAAATGTCCTTAGAGTACTCCGAGGTGTTACTGGGGTGACTGAAAATTTAACATTATTAAATTTATACTCCCTACACTGATTCACTTCAAATAACACTTGCTACTAGATACTACGATATTTATATATTATAATTTTTTTTTTATTTTTTTTTCTATTTCTTTATTTCTTAATTTTTGAATTTTTTTTTTATAATTGAAAACAAAAACTTTCCTGACAACTTTTTATAAATTTTTTTGTTGTAGCTAGTGCTCACTATTATCACGTAAAAAACACACGCACTATCATGCAGGTAAATTCGGTATGGTTTTTATCCGACCACAAAGATGAGATGATAGAAGGTAGTCCTCCCTATTATAATTCACAGACAGTCTTAGCTGAGGCTCCGTTTATCGATTATACCGGGTTGGATGGGAACGATAACAGTATAATTATTTTTATGAACCTTCTCCTTTTTTTTATGTGGTACTACAATTTACCTACAGCGAAAATAATTTAAAGGGAAAGTGGTTGAAGCAATTGTATGTTGTAAGAGAAATAATTCGTATAACTTACCGATTGAAAAACAAAAGAAAATATATAAAACTACGTTGGTTTTATTTATGATGGAGGACTTTAATTTTAATCCCAACATGCGCTATTTTACACCACTGCGACTATATATCAGTCTATAAAAATATTTAATTTGTATAATCGTGATGCGCGCTTGCGGAAACCTCAGAGGAAAAGAATGTTTTTCTATACCAATAGTCTTGACTGCATAATCAAGTACATCGAACCTATATATCAACATACTATATACATAATTATTATCGATATACATATAATGATCACCTATACTACGAGTTATTATTTATTGTTTGTTTCCCTCGTCCAGTAATTCCAGAATTGTATATAAAAAAATTAAAATATGTATTGGTATATATAAGTTACATATACATGATATAAACACTTCAGTCACTGTACCCAAAAAAAAATATTATGTATTATTATTGTGCTTATGATGACTCATTTATGTACTAAGAGATGTACTATATACAAATTTTTTGTAGTTGATTGACCCATATTTTAAACAAAACAAATAGACGTACTCAGGTATTCCCTAAATAGAATCAGCTGATGCAATTAACAAAAATAAAATATCTATACAGCCGTAACAGCACAGGTTCTATACGAGGTTAGCAAGAACGAATGATAGAAGCTGATAATATACAACGGATGCAAATATTAAATTTTAAAAAACCTTGAACCTTGTAAAATGTTTTTTTTTTTTTTTACGATTGGATAATAAAATGTCATGTATGGATATCTTTACCGTGGAATACGCCCACTTTCTTTCCTGTACTATCCTTTATTTCATAATTCACATTACCTATCCTACGCACTATTGTTCCCTGAAAATAATTAGGGGCGAACTTCGCGCAGAACTTTTTTGTTGCATCGCTTTGAGGATGTGTACGAATGAAAACTGTCTGGCCAACCTTATATTCTACCGGACGAGACCTTAGGTTGTATCGCTTCGCACTTTTTTCATAAGCCTTTTTGATATTTTGCTTTGCGGTTTCATGAATTAATGACAATCTAACTGGCAGTGGCAATAATATTTCCCCTTCTGAAACTTCTCCTAATTGTTTTAACATATTGTAGTCGTTCCCATGGTTAATCTTGTGATAGCCAAAAAGTAGAAAATGTGGCGTATTTTGGACAGATTCATGTATTCCATTTCGTAGTGCTGATGCAATTGCATGAATATGTTTGTCCCAAGTGTTGTGTTTATCCGCTACATAAGCTCTTATTGCTGATATCACAGAGCGATTTACCCTTTCAGAGGCGTTGGATTGTGGTGAGTAGACAGCTGTCTTAGAACCGATTATACCGAATTGTTGAAGCATATTCTTATACTCAGCACTCTGAAATTGCGAACCGTTGTCTGAATGTATAGTTTGGGGTACTCCATATACATAGAATACCTCATCCTGTAAAAATTCTACAATTTTCTGAGATGTTGCTTTACTTAGCGGTTTCAGCAAAACAAATTTTGTCAAATGATCTACTACAATTAATATTACCGTTTTGCCCTGTGTTGATCGAGGGTACGGACCTAGTAGATCGATGTAGATCCGTTGCCACGGTCGTTCAATTTGATACGCATTTCCCAAAGGCGGTCTTGATTGTCTGTTTGTTGGTTTAGTGGTTTTACAGATTAAACATTTCCTCACATACTCCGAAACTTCTCTGGTCATTCCAGGCCAAAAAAAATACCTCCGCAGCTTTTCCAGGGTCTTTTTTATTCCACCGTGTGATGAAAGAGGATCATCATGATTCTCGACGATCAGCTTATTTCTTATGCCAATCGGAATCCATAGTTTCCAGATGGATAAATCGGACAACTCACTGTGCACTTTGGGTTCTAATCGAATGCAAATATAATTCTGATGTATTTTGAATGCAGGATATTTTTCCGGATCGGCTACAATTTTATCCCGTAGATTTACATATTCCTTGTCTTCAAAATCCTTCTGGTCGAATTTATTCTGATCGAACAACTTGGGTATACATTCATCAAACTCCTTGATTTCATCGCAGTAGATGCGCGAAAGCATATCTGCCACGATATTGTCTTTACCTTTTAGGTATTCTATTTTGAAACGGTACCCTTGAAGCTTAAGGCTCCAACGAGCTAATCTCCCGGTCAAATCTCGTTGGTTCATAAGCCACTTTAAGCTCGCGTGGTCGGTTATTAGGGTAAAGTCATGCCCTTCTACATATGCCCGGAATTTTTTTATTGCCAGAATGGCGGCAAGGCATTCCAATTCACTAACAGAATAGTTTTTTTGTGCTTTTGATAATTTTTGTGACATAAAGCTGATGGGTTTTTCATTTCCTTCGTCATCTTTTTGGTAGAGAACAGCTCCGACTCCTTCGGTGCTAGCATCACACTTAATAAAGAAAGGTTTGTCGTAAGAAGGACTTATCAGAACTGGGGCTGAAGTTAGTACGACTTTCAAATCTTCAAAGGCTAATTGTGCTTCTGGTGTCCAAATAAACTTTCCCTTTTTTAAACACTCAGTGATTGGTGCAGTCACGCTTGCAAAATTCCCGATAAAACGACGATACCATCCAGCCATACCCAACAGTCTTCTAGTTTGTTTGATAGTATTGGGCGGACTCAAGTTCAATATCGCTTCAATTTTGGATGGATCTGGTCTCAATCCTTGATCACCAACTAAATAGCCCAGATAACGGATTTCTTTCATGATAAAACTACTTTTATCTAAATTTAACGTCAGTCCCGCCGTCTTCAGTAAGTCAGCTACCAACTCTAACAATTCAAGATGATCCTTCAATGTGCCGCTCACAACCAAGAGATCATCCAAATACACGAAAACCCTATCGTGAAGTTCGTGTGGTATGACCTTGTGCATGAGACGACACATTGATTGAGCCGCGTTGCACAGCCCAAACGGTATCACCTTGAACTGGTAGAGTGGTCTACCCGGTACTGTAAATGCCGTCTTCTCCTTGGCGGATTCCGCAAGCGGTACCTGCCAAAACGCGTCTTTAAGGTCAAGTGCTGAGATAAATTTAGTTTCTGAAAGTCGGGATAATAGTCCGTCAATTAGTGGGAGAGGGTATGCGTCCTTTTCCGTCACTGTGTTGAGCTTGCGGGCATCCAAGCATAGTCTAGTCTTTCCGTTAGATCTCTTTACGATGGTGATCGGAGAGCTCCAAGAACTTTTGCTCACTTCAATAACGTCCATACTCAGCATACGATCTATTTCGTCATATAGATCTTTTTGAACTGCTGGGGAGACTGGATAGTACCGCTGCTTGATGGGTTTGGCACCTTTAATAATGTCGATCTCATGTTCATGAAGAGTAGTCCTGCCTAGACCATCTCTAGTAAACGACGGAAACATTTCAATTATTTTGTCCAACTCTTTTCTTTCTTTATCCGATAGAACGTGGGAATTATTATTTTTGTGATATAGATCCTCAGAAATTTCACTGATTGAAATAGTCGGGGTAATATCGAACTTGGACCAAAAGTCTATTCCCAAATACAAAAATGATTTCAGTGTAGGCACAATACAAAATTTCATCTTTTCTGTTCTCCCATTAAACGTGACAGGCAACCAAACGTATCCTTCTATCTTGTTATTGGTGCCATCGGCTGTCGTAACATGAGATACAAGCTTATGAAACTTAATATTATTGTGATTTAAAAAGTCAAGTGAACCTTTGCCTAACACACTAATTGTAGCTCCGCTGTCAAGAAGCGCAATGAACTGTTTTAACGCAATGGTTACTTCAACATGCGGGCGTGGATCATTGATTGATTTGGCTTTTATTAGTGAAGCAATACAATTTTTTCGAAGAGTGCGCCTCTCTCTAAAGTAACGCAGAACACGGTAAATTTTTTTGCATCTAGGTTTATAAAAATTTGTTGTTTGACTGAATAATTCATTGTTATTAAGCTTAAAACTATTCTTAGTTAAATTTATGAAGGATTCTGGGTGTTGGGTTCGCTGAATTCCAACTGGTGACCGTTTCCTCCGAGGCGTTGCCCCTTCATTTGGCCCGCACTCGGAAACCTGTTTTCCGACTGGAATCTTACACAATTCGAGCAGTAAGGTTTGCGAACGTTAGGTGCTCCACAACCAAAACAAAAAATATCTAGAAATGGTTTTAAACAATCTTCGTATCTATGCCCTAAATCCTTGCAGTTCCAACATACTGCGTAGTTCTTTGCTGGTACATTCTCTGGATAACGTCTTTCGTTTTTTAACTTAAACGCTTCAACTGTAGTTTCAGAATTATCTTTTACGAAAGTGTTAAGGGGTTCTTGGGTATATCGAGGACTTTGTGTCTGAGCAAAACTCAAATTTTGCATTCCTAAATTAATTTCATTCACGTTTGGCTTGCGTCGGTATGTATCTCCAAATTTCCTAGGGTCATATCCAGTTTGTTCCCATAATTTTTCGTATTCCTGGCAGAGAACGCGAAGTTCTTCGATTGATCTGATGGAGTTATGATAAGGCAATGTGACATTCTTGAGAGCAGGATACATATTTTGGCACAATCTGTAAATTATTTGACTTTCTGATAGGCGGTTATGAAGTCGCGCGTTCATTTTTTGGATGCTCAGGGAAAAATCAGAAAACGATTCTTTACCGCTTTGAACCCTTTTCAAGATATTCTCTTTTATCTCCTCTTCATAATTAGAACTGCTAAAGTACGAAATAATTGCTGACTTCATTTCTGTCCAAGACGTAATAGGATGGTTAGATTTATAAACCCAGTACCAATCTTCGGCTTTTTTGCTGAGAAAATGATGTAGAACTTTTGTAAGAAGCTCTGAAGGTAAGTTATCGTCACATGCCATTTGTTCCAGTCTATATATGAAGTCGTGAACATTTAGACCTCCTATACCATCAAACGATAAATTCCACTTCTGTCGAATTTTGTAGAAATTCTCTAGGTGAAATCTTGGAGATTGGCCTGATGTAGGTTGTCGTGAATAATTTTCATTATATAGAAGATTTTGTTGATTAGAGAATAATTGTGGCTGAAGATCGCTCCTATCACTCCTATTGAATGCATCGTTTATTGGATTTGGGTTTGGTGCCGTTTGTAAATGTTTGGAATAACGGGCATCCATTTTTGAGAAAAAATCTGAGACTGAATTTTTTAATTGGTTAAGCTCATTGTTTGGAATCTGTTGACGTGCTTGATTAGCATTGCCTGTTTGCTGCGTTGGCTTAGTATTACCTGTGTTTTGCTGATTTGTCTGATCTGACGCAACGTTGTTTATTAGTTGATCAATTTTTTCTACAAATGAGCTAGTTGCCATACCGTGTGTTTCGGTCGGTGGATGTAAAATAACTTGTGGTTCAGCTCCTTGATATTCGGTCCAAAACTTGTGGTATAAGTTGAAGGCTCGTCGCCAGTTACTAAAGAGACTTGCAAGGAACGGGGTTTCTCCAAACGTGTTAATTAATCGGTTAGTTCGATCCTTATAATGAATTATTTTAGCATAAGCAATAGTAACGAAGTCTTTTGGAGGTGGCATCGGTTGCTCTTGGGAAGCCCTTGAAAGTTCGTCATACTTGTTTCGACATATCTCTATCTCTGTTTCTGGGTTTTCTTTAACGTGCGTACCTTTAGGTTTAATGGTTTTGTCTAACTGTTCTGCCGAATAAGTATTAACTAAAAACAGTCGCGCATCAGTTGCCTTACTAGATAAACCCCTTACAATATATTCAACCTCTAGTTCGGGAGTTGATAATTGTTTAAGATATATATCTACATCCATTTTTTATTGTGAAATTTGCAACGAATATATTTAAGAATTTATAAACAATTAAATTGTGAATGAGTTAGACTCTTTTATCGGAATATATATATACAGAAATAAATGAACCCTTAACCTATCCAAAATAAATTTAAAGAATATTCAATATATATTAACTTTAATCATAGAAAGTTATTTATAGAAATAAGGAACTGTATGATAATGTGTGTATATATGATCTAAAGAATAAATTAATATCAAAAAATAACAAACGGAACGAATTATTACACTAATAACAAAAATATTTATAAAGAAGTACAATAGAAACCTTGTATTAAATTGTAGATGATGATATTAAGGAATGTAAATCGAATGCTGATACTTTATATTAGATGCATTAGTCTATGGAATTGAAATGATATTGATTGCAATTGGTAACTCAATGAGATGTAACATACATAATGCAAAGAGATTTAAACCGACAGTATCACTGGGCACTCAATCTTTGAATTTATGTAGATAAATCAATCATTACATCCAATTACAAACATTATCTAATGAAACATGATAAATTTAAAATTAAGTCAAAATACCTGTGCAGAAAATCGATATAGAGTAGCTTAATTGGAAACCACGAAATCATCGTGTATCGACAATTGGCACCTCCACCGTATTCAATACACACTCTAAGATAATTTCAGATTTATTAGGATAAGTATTAACTGTAATTGAAAGCTAAAACAAAAGATATGCATATGTAAAAAAAGGAGTGGACCGCAAAAAAAAATTACGTAAAAAAAAATACACTAGATATAAATAAGCGGTTCTTTTGGGTCACTCGTGCTAAGCAGAGAAGCTGCATGGATATCTTTTTAGGATTACCACTGAATTAAAATAAAAACAACAAAGTAATCAACGCATCTTATATTTTTACGGCACCATACATTCCGCTTCAACACAGCTGCTAAATTTCATTTTAAGAAATTCAATCCACATGTGTTAAAACATCATGTGATGTAACAAATTAAAATTAATATCGGGACTATTCTGATTACACTTCCTCATTTCAGGTCCCTGCTCGGGCGCCATTTTGTTACGGATCTATACGACGACTTGCACGTGTATTTTATTATAATATTTCAGGTAGCAAACAGTTGGTTTGGGAGGGTTATTAGCCGCCGTTAATCAAAAGAAAAGATCCAACAAACTTTTTTTTACACGTGATCTTTAAACGTAAAACGAGCATCAGCACTCCCATACCCCAATATCATCATCCCATAAAAAGAAATCAATTAATTTGACATGTTTATTTCTTTAACTAATAACATAATTTAAATAATATAGATAACAACAAAAAAACATATTTTTTTTTTGTAATTTTCACTCTCTATATATATTTATAAGAATAAAACTTATGATTTAAATAATAAAGCTTTTTAAATTTACTTCGGCAGTGTTATTGATAAAAAAGAACAAAACAACAAAAACAATGTTGGGAGCACTATGTATATAAAAAAAATAACTCACCAATCCCAAATGTCCTTAGAGTACTCCGAGGTGTTACTGGGGTGACTGAAAATTTAACATTATTAAATTTATACTCCCTACACTGATTCACTTCAAATAACACTTGCTACTAGATACTACGATATTTATATATTATAATTTTTTTTTTATTTTTTTTTCTATTTCTTTATTTCTTAATTTTTGAATTTTTTTTTTATAATTGAAAACAAAAACTTTCCTGACAACTTTTTATAAATTTTTTTGTTGTAGCTAGTGCTCACTATTATCACGTAAAAAACACACGCACTATCATGCAGGTAAATTCGGTATGGTTTTTATCCGACCACAAAGATGAGATGATAGAAGGTAGTCCTCCCTATTATAATTCACAGACAGTCTTAGCTGAGGCTCCGTTTATCGATTATACCGGGTTGGATGGGAACGATAACAGTATAATTATTTTTATGAACCTTCTCCTTTTTTTTATGTGGTACTACAATTTACCTACAGCGAAAATAATTTAAAGGGAAAGTGGTTGAAGCAATTGTATGTTGTAAGAGAAATAATTCGTATAACTTACCGATTGAAAAACAAAAGAAAATATATAAAACTACGTTGGTTTTATTTATGATGGAGGACTTTAATTTTAATCCCAACATGCGCTATTTTACACCACTGCGACTATATATCAGTCTATAAAAATATTTAATTTGTATAATCGTGATGCGCGCTTGCGGAAACCTCAGAGGAAAAGAATGTTTTTCTATACCAATAGTCTTGACTGCATAATCAAGTACATCGAACCTATATATCAACATACTATATACATAATTATTATCGATATACATATAATGATCACCTATACTACGAGTTATTATTTATTGTTTGTTTCCCTCGTCCAGTAATTCCAGAATTGTATATAAAAAAATTAAAATATGTATTGGTATATATAAGTTACATATACATGATATAAACACTTCAGTCACTGTACCCAAAAAAAAATATTATGTATTATTATTGTGCTTATGATGACTCATTTATGTACTAAGAGATGTACTATATACAAATTTTTTGTAGTTGATTGACCCATATTTTAAACAAAACAAATAGACGTACTCAGGTATTCCCTAAATAGAATCAGCTGATGCAATTAACAAAAATAAAATATCTATACAGCCGTAACAAGATATACAACCGCAGCATAAACTTGTTCGGAAGCGTTACAAGAACCATGAAACTGACAATTATTTTACTTATATAATATTCCAAAATGGCGGGGATATCAAGGGGGATTCTATATCAACCCGCTGTAATTAAAATTAAAAGTCGTGAGGCAATTTACCATCCCAACCAGCCTTGAGGACCTACAACCTTTGAAACAGCAGTTTCATCGTAACGATGGTTGGTGGTACCCAACCAATCGGATTCAAAATTCTAGAAATGTTTGTTAACAGATTCCGTTTGGTCGAGATTTCACTTGAAATCTGAATAATAATTAGAGACGCAAATACGTCTCTGCTTGGACATCAGCGCAAACCGAGAGTTGTGACCGTCATTATCTCACCATCAAATTTTAGTATTGAAGGAATTTTTCATCGCATCGAGCATTTTCTTCAAACGGCGAATTTAATTTCAAATTTCTCAGGTGAAACCCAGCTGCAGATAAAACTCTCGCCAGCTATTCAAATCATCGAATGGCTCCCTCTGGTATATCTACGTCATCTAGGGGGTGCTGAATGTGCCAACGTTACCGTTTTTATGTCCTAGCTTCATACATTCAAACATTTTTTGAGCAGCCAATCAGTAATGTAGCATATCAAAAAGCTGCTTGATACACCTGATCAAATGTTAATTTACAAACGAGTATTAGTATTGATAAGATGGATGAAGAAAATAAAAGCACAACAAACAGCAGAGAAGAAGTTCCCAACGATCGAAGAACTGTTTGAATTTTTATTGCGTAGATGAGATACATTAGAAACTTCAAGAGGATTATCTAGGCGGTCATCATCCACTAAGGGTTACGTTGTTTCAAGTACTTTGAACTTTGTGGCGAAACAGGGCACATGACTTACTCGTGTCAAAAATGTAATGCCATGGTTAGATGACAAACTCACATGACGAGTAACAACGCAGAAATCAAATTCGATGCTTTCGAAACTACAAATTGTGCACATGCAAAACAACCAAATTCTGGATACCGTATTACCGACAACCGTTTACCGTATTACGTACCTACGAACGATGAACATAAAACGACGAAATACACGGATTTCTGTATCAGGAATAGATGATTCGACAAGCGAAATTACCAGGGGAATAGTACATCTTATTCATAGATCGAAGCTAGGTCGAATAATTTAATACTTGCTGGTGAAATTTGAAAGCAGAACGAAACTCACGATGTTTAAGTATACCGTTCCGGAGGTAATGAGCAATTTGCAGATATAATATCGACAAAATATTACGAAGTTTTGGGTATAGGATGGTGGAAATCGATTCAGAAACCTCCGCACAACTGAAGAACAAGTTTGAAGAGATTCACTTTATAGAAATTACGGTCAATGCATCGTATAGTCGTTTCGTTGTAAAGTTACCATTTTCCCAAAAATTGTCGATTTCACAGGGATAGAGAGCCCAATATAGAACTTTCATGGAAGAATACCTTATCTTAAGCCACATGAAAGATATATCATTGCCACAGAGGAACGGTTTTGGAGTGTATCTCCCTCATCATGGGACACAAGCATCGATGTATCACTAAATGATTACCTAGCGCAGTTGGTCCGAACACGTAATCTTCCTTAGTATAATATTACTGGGCTTCAGAGAGCGTGCCAGGTTATTTGCAGAAAAGATGTACCGACAAATTTTGTAAATAAGGAAACCATCTATCACCCGAGCAATAAAAAAGTCTGCGAAATCTCACGACAAATCCAAAGGTAGCGAAAGCCATTATTGAGGACTTTAACGTTGATTCATTTCTGTTGTCTTGTCCCAATTCTGTTAAAGAATGGAGTTGAAGGAAGGAAGTTCTCCTCCGATAAAACAGACATCCTGGAACTGTTGGGGTTGTATTGGAGCTCAACAGAAGATTTTACTATCAAGCAAATATCGAACAACAATCACGAAATGACAGGTTTTATCTAATGCAAAAATTATTTTCAATCGATTAGGCTTGCTTGGCCATTGCTATACATGTAGAAATCTTTATTAACTACTTTTGGATTTCTAAGAAACGTTGAGACAAACCGATAAAGGATCAACTGTTGGTACTTTGGAAAACAATTTGTCAGAACTTTAAAATGGTTTCTATAATGCAAGTGAGCCGGCATGTACGCTGCTGTTGTTTACTTCATAATGCATTACGTAATGGACAATTTCTTGTAATTCTCATTAGTATAGTAAAACAAAGGTTTCGCCAACAAAACAGCACTCGTTTTCTCGTTTAGAATTATGTGGCGCTGTATTTCTCACCAAATTGACTAATCCCATTAAGCAAAATCCTCATTTTAGATTAATCAATCCGACGCGGACTGACTCCAAAATTGTGCTCACTAAATGCGCAATAAATGGAATTACATACGTTTTGTATAGGTATTCAAGAATTTTAAAGTTAGTTCGACCTATGGTGGTAGGAGCCTGATTGGCTTGAGTTATCGACAAATGCAATATTTAAACGCGAGGACCTTAAAAAACTGAAAGAGAGTGAAAGTTCATTAAAGTATTAAATTCAGTGAATCCGTTCATTGGCAGACGTGGTGTATTGCATGCAGGAAGAAGGTCGTTTAATTAAAACACCACTAAGATGCCAAACATGCAAATAAATTGTCGTACCAAGTCATTCCATCTACACGAATACGTCAATGATATTGCTGTCGAATTTGGTGCAACAGTTTTGGATACTGGAAGTCAACAAAATAATTCATAAGATTATGTTCTAATGTGTCATCTGCACCAAACTCAAAACAAAAACCAAAGTACAAATCATGGCAGGTTTATCCGCGGCAAGAGCTGACTGAATTCTGCCACTCCTCAAAGATGATCCATTTAACTAAAGGGCATGGCCATAAAATGAACAGGTCACACATCTATTTATTCATATATCTCTAAGTCTCTGCACTAAAACGGGCTATCAGCTCTGCGTAATTTCACCTCAGAAGAACTAATGGGAATAATATACTTACCAGGAAGGAGTTATCAACGGTATTAGAGATGATTGAAGTTGTATTGATTAGAAGGCCTTCGTGATCAAGATTCTAGAAGACAATGTATCAGATATCCAACCCAATTTTAACAAAATCTACAACGAATAGCACAAAAATTTCATTGTGGGAGATTATGTACCATCAACGCACTGAACATTAGACAAGCTTATGTACCATCAACGAACTGGACATTACGCACGTCGTAGTTTAGGATCTTGAAAAACGACAGTAAATGGTTTAAGCATTATCTCTTTTTTGTTAGTTGGCTGTTTAGGAGTTGAGGTGACCTCGGAAATAATTCAGTTTGAAAGCTTACAAAAAGTTTACAAATTTGGCATAAAATTAATATGTGATGTTGAATCATAAACGAATGTTAGGTTCATGTAATTCAAATTGTCAATTGTGGTAAACGGTTTATATGTGTATCCCTAAAATTATAGAATGACGAATATTTAAACATGAGCTTTTGTAAAGGCAAATTTCAACCATGTCCATACAAAACTATTCCGAAAAAATGAAAACTTTCTTCCAATTAATCACCATAAAAGCTCATTTGATCTAATTACATGAATTTCCCTTGGTAATTATTCTCTATCCATCTAGCATGTCTAACTGCTCAAAACCATCTACATAAAATAATAACAAACAGAGCAAAAAAAATGGGCACCAACAAAATAAATTAATCCCCTAAAGGTTATGGACACATGAACCAAATGAAAAGTACATATTATACATAAACACACACACATACACATACCAAAAAAAGCTCTGTTTGTATTTACAACAAAACCATTAAATTAACAAATATTAACTGTCATCACATTTCAAAAGAATATAAATTTTAATTAATTAAGATTAAAGATATATGCATGTATATGAACTACATTTGTTGTTGTTTTTTTACCATTCACAACTTATCTCTAGTTCTACAGATTCATCCCTTCTCATTATACATATACGAGTACATACATACAATAACAATAAAACATGTAAACGAAGAAGTTTCATTTTCTTAATGCTTTAAGGGTAGAGGGTGTTGAGTTTTTGTCTTTTTCATTTTAATGGTCTGTATACGTATTAAGCTTAAAGCATTTAAAATGTTAGTTAATTTACAAGAGCTTTTTTTTTGGCTTTCGTCTTTTCTCAACTGGATGGTTAAGCTTTTTATTTCATTATATGCATATATATAGAGATGCAAATGCGAGGTTAAAATATTTTTTTGTATATTTTAGACAATAGATCGATCTTGTGAAATCATATAAAACAAAATGTTAATGAAGTATTAAATTTAAACAAGAGTTGGTTAACTTAACTAACTATCATTATGTACCTCGTATATAAATAGCGAAATTAACTAAAAGCACAAAGTCACACAGTAGTTTTATTTTATTTATTGTTTTTTTCGGTTTGTATGCTTTTGATATGTAATATGCTGTATAAACATAAAATTGTTCATTTTTCATATTTTTGTTCGTCGTCGTCGTCGTTGTATAGTACACGTCTTATATTATTTACAGTTGCTTGTCATCTTATGGCATATCGTATCATTTTTCAACATCACATAGCATCATCATCGTCTATCAACATAAATGTTAAGACATTTAAATAATATAATAGTATATGTATATAAGAAGGAATAAGTAGATATGAAGACGAAGAAGTTAAATGAATGAATTTAAAAATTTTATGAGAGTTTAAAAATGTGGAAGGAAAAAACAAAAAAAAATTATGAGGGATGAGGGTGGAATTTTTCTTATTTTTTTGTTGGGTATCGTACTTTTGGTATAATTTATATGCGCTGTAGCTATATATATATAGAAGTACTATACTACGATTAGGAAATTAGGAAAATCATGATTCGTAAATGCCAAAATAATGAATCATCAATTGAATATTTATTGATTTTGATGTAATCACATACAATACTATATGTGTACGTATGTACATATGTGAGTGTACAATGTGGAAATATATCAATAATAATCATATAATATGTGTTTGGTATGAGTATACATACATAAGTGAATAAGTAAAATTGAATAGACATGTCGTATATATATGAAATGAATTATTGCCGTATATCGATTAAATTTAATTGGTGTTTTTGGATATTACAGTTCTCTCTCATATACATTATACACTTTAATCCAAAGTTTCTTAACCTTTTCTTTCTAATATTGGATCACCAAATGTGAAATGGATAAGCTTGAAGAGTTATGATATGTAGGTTGAGTTTTGTCAGCACCCACTTGAAACCAATTACAAATAATTTCATCTAAGTTTAAATGTAAATTGGGGTGCTCAAAAAAAATATAGGAACAACGACTTGCACTCGAAATTATTGTGCGCCAAATTTGAAAGAGATCTGAAAAAAATATTAATTTTTGAGACATTTAAAAATGTTCTTGCAACACCAAAGACTATATAGTTGTCAATCGGGAGAAATACCTCCGGTTTTCATGTGAAATTAAGACATTATTGCACCTATAACGAACTATAAGCAGTATCCCGAATTCGAATAAAGGAAAATAAGTTGTATCTATATCACGTATCGCTTCTGCAAGAGCTGCCACGCAACGATTTTGGTGAAGCTAGGCCGAAACTTTAGCCCGAATTGGTGTGGTTTGTATATCTAAACTGTTAAAAAAACTGTTAAACTGTTAAAAAAATGTACATAGGTGAATTGAAAAGTATAAACTGTTTTCTGCGAATTGCTGCAGAACACTTCATATCCACAGATGAAACAAAATGAAAAATTATTTTATAAAAATAATAAACCTCTTATACAGTTTAGGTAAGAAAATATTCAAGGAGAGTGTTTCGTGTATTAATTAAGTTGGAATCTTAAATTTGAATCCAATACTAGAGATAAATTCCAATAGTGGCATACATGGCCAGTGACTTCATAATAATACCTATCTTGACCATCTCAGTTTCATGTCAACGAGATAAAATGGCCGTTTTTTATTTCTCGATGGAAGATTCGTATGCAAATTAAGGTAAAATCTTAAATTTTTTGGAACCGATTCTAGAGATATATCTCAATAGTGGCACACATAACCAGGTAGGACATAATGATATCAAGATAATCTTGACCATGTCGTGTTCAAATCATGAGGATAAGATAGCCTGGATAGATGGAATCTTAACATGGCCAGGTAGGCCATAATAATACTAAGATAATCTTGACCACGGGATTACAACAATATTTCTGAAACCAGACTAATGAGCGATGAGATACCAACTTTTTCGGGCTCTTGCTCTTCTGCTAGTATAAAGTAGTTAAATTATTAAAAGGTATCTTTCACTGATTATACCATGGACCTGCGATTATACATACATAGGTATGGGAGTTTTAATTTTAGAATATCAATTGGGGTAAATTTTGAGCACAAATTTCAAATTTTGAGGTGAATAAAAATTATGCAAACTGAATGACAAAGGAGGTCAATTTTATCGCATTCTTCTGAATGAAATTCAATTATTGGCGCCCAACGTGGGGCTCGAAAGAACGGCGCTTTAATTAAATTAAAATTAATTTTTTTTACTAGTTTGTAGATATAATTTAGAATAACTAGATTATCATTTTAATTGTGAATGAATTTCGTTATGTAAGTAGAATAAGTTAACTTTTAATAACTTTTTTTTTATAATTAATTTTGGTTAAATATTATCCAGATTTGGATAGATATATGGGATTTCCTTTGTTTTTCGTTTTTCTGAAATTTAAATTTACTCATATATGCACTTACTTATTGAATTCTTTGGGTCAATTTTCCAATTGAAATAATTCCTTTTAATTTTGTTTTGTTGTCATTTCGATAAATAGAGTACTGAAGTTTTGTTCCAAAATTTATACCTAACTTTCAATCACGAAACAAAAAGGTACTAGAAATTATACCTATACAAAAAAAAAAATAAAAATATTTCAAACATGAATACCGCTTACTTAAGCGATGGTGAGTTTAAATATGAATGTTTTATTCGTGGTATTGACGTAAATCTTCCTCGAGAGTCTGCAACTCGTGAATTCCGGAACAGACTTAGAAATGAATCAAAAGGAGAAGAAGCCCTACCGGTGAGTGGAGTTTCGAAACTACTGCAGAATTTACGGCAGGCGAAATGCCAAGAGATACAAGCAATTTCTTCTGAAAATCGGAGAAGTCTTGGGAAGAGATTTCAAACTCAAGTACTACATTTATTGTTTCGTTTGCAAAGATTATCCAATGTATTAACGGAAGATACTGAAATTTACAATAGTACTTTAAATATGGTAGAAAGTCTTCGTTCTATTTCACGCACCATGACATCAGTCGACGAAAATAAGGAGTCTTCTGTCCACTCTGACTCTTCTAAACCAGGTCCATCTGGAATGGAACGATCACTTCCTAAGGATACTAAAAGAGGACCTATATTTGGTGACACGTTAGACCATGCATTTAGCATCCTCCAAGAACATATCAATCGAAGTCGCCAACCTCGAAGCCGTTCGGCAACTCCACCTCAAGACATTAGATGTTCGTCCAAAAGAATTAGACCGTCGCGCATCAAGAACTTCAAAAATTAGGAAGAGACGTACAATGAGATCTAGGAACTCCTGTATCCCAATTCACAAGTGGAGTATTGTGTTTCGCGGTAATGAAAAAACCAATAAAGTAAATAATTTTATTGCTGATGTTGAAATGTTCGCAGAGACTGAAGGCATCTCTGATACAGAATTGCTTGAAAGAGCCATTTATTTGTTTGATGGTCCAGCTCGTCTATGGTTTCGTTCTACTATGAAAACCAAACCGTTTACTAGTTGGAATGGCCTCGTTCAGAAGATCATGATTACTGGCTCATGCAAGAAATTTATCAGAGGTTACAAGGTCGTGAGATGTATCATTATGGATACGATATTGGAGGTGCATCAAACCAAAAACATGACTCACATACGGATGAGATTAATATCCCTGGTAGAATAAAGAAATTGGAAGATTTTTCTAAATTAAAAACCATCGTTCAGAAAAATTTAGAAAAAGCGCATCAAAAATCTTCTCAAATTTTCTGTTGGAGATATAGTTTGGAAGAAAAATTTTAAATTGTCAGATGCAACCAAAAACTTTTCGTCCAAATTAGCAAAACGTATAAAATGCAAAATCAAACAGCAGATTGGTTGTAATGTGTATATTTTGGAAGACATTTGAATGGAAAAGAATTAGGAGTTTTCCATACCAAAGATTTCGCACCTGATTGAACGTGGGTGTATATAACTATTAGGGAATAATGGAATTGTACTATTAACTATTATTCGAATTAGTCCCCTAAAATATGTTTTAAAAATTTTTTTTTATAGGTATAGTATTTTAGATTATAGGTTATTGTAAAATGAATTGGTAAAGCTATGATGTAGAGTTGTTCTACTACAGAAAAGTTCACTAGTTGATCTTTACCAACAATATCAGTCAAAAGTAGTATTTAAATTCGACTTTCGCTAATTTCGGTGAATGATTTCATTAAGTTTGCTTTGAACACCTACATTTTATTAATTTTCTGAGTTACTTTAAAACCAGTGCTGGGATGTTCTATCATCACTTCGATTCGCTTCGATAGACATTTGTGTCTCTTTTTTTACGAACATAATTTGCTCCATTGCGTTTTTTGAATTACGTTTTGTCTATTGCGATCTCAGCCTGTTAGAATAAATTTGCAAACTATCGCTTTTTCCTCTTTTCACTTGCCATCGAAAATAAAAATATTGGTGATATTTTATCGAATGAATTTATAGAAATAAAATCGAGTAGGCTATGATCACAATATAAATTGCAAAATAGAATACAATTTTGTTCGTAAAAAAAGAGACACAAATGTCTATCGAAGCGAATCGAAGTGATGATAGAACATCCCAGAACAGGTATAAATTTAAAAGGGTTCATCAGTTTTTTTATAATTCCGACATCATCTTTGAGTTATCTTAAGATCAGAGTGATGTAAGAGGAGATGAAAGATACATCTCTATATTTTTTTGTCTAATTTTCTTTTGTTTTAAAATTTGTCACTGAATTTTCATCAACACCAGGACGAAATTTATACTGCCATTTCAAACACTGAGTTTTCTTCAATACCAGATTTGTGGGTAGATATGAGTTTGGTTCTTGTATTAATTTAATATTATTTATCATTATACCTGATTTGAACCGTCATATAAATTGTTAAGGAAGTCAAACTTTTATTGCCATCTCTCAATTAATCAGAAACATTTCATTCATCTTGTACGGAAATTAGTGTAAAGGGAATTAGATAGAATTCTGAAAGTTGCGTTTCATGTTTTTAGTTTTAGTTAGATTTAATATATATTTTTGGTGGTGGTATTTGTTATTATTGTTATAAGATTTGTTGGAAAAATAAATATGGCTATTTGGTTTGAATCTCATTTTGGATTCGGTATTTTTTCGTTCTTTTGCTGAAAATTGCAAAAATATATTTCTTTTTCCATATATTCTTAATATAACTTAGTTTAAGTTAAGTTTAATTTTAATAAATTATATATAAAAGAAAAAAAAATTAATTAATTTTTTTTTATTGACGAAATTAACACACCACGGTAATCATATTTTGGTATACGCACTGTAATATGGTTGTATTATGGGCTTGCGAATTTTCGATTTAGTATTCAAAAAAAAAAAATATGCATCAATGACAATGATGATTCATTAATTTGTTTTGGAGGTATCGATATTTTGTTGATGGCACATTTGTATAGATGTCATTAGATGCCAATCGTTCAAAGCTTAAGCCCGGTTTGCGACCAGAATAAAAAGAAAAAAAAAGAAAACTTTGGAACACGAATTTTCGGTTATACTTTTGGAAAGCTTGATGGTTAAATTGTAGAAAACTTTGACTTGGCTGAAAGATGGAGAAAATAACATGGCAGATGGCAAGACATCCGGCATCTTCAGCGAAAATGGGTATATAAACGAAAAACGGTGTGCGTGACGGGACAGAGAGAAAGAAAAACGACAGAGAGGAGATGAATTATTCTTGTATTGGAGGCAATTTGGGTTTTTTTTTTTTTTTTTGTATATGCAGTTGAGGCTTGGGCCGATATTTTATTCTTGAAGAGGTGATATATATATGTATATATATATATATATACACATATATTTTTTATATGTGAATAAGTGATATGTTAAAGTAAAATTATAAGAACTAAGTATTTAATATGATTGTGATTTAACTTAAATTAAATAAATTAAGAATAATTAATTGGTTAAATTTATAATAATTTATATAAATTTTGCTAACTATTGAGTTAAGGACATAACGTGGAAACGTGAAAAGAAAAAAAAAAAAGGAACAAAAAGTTATACAATCATAAATTCGAGAACTCGATTAACATATTATGCTGCTTAAATTTTAAAGTGATAATATATAGATATGTGATTTACCCCTGGACTGTGATTAATTATTATCGAAAACTTAGTCTTTTCGATAATATTGTGGGTATTACAACTTTTTTTTTGTGTCCTGGCACTACCATGAAATATTCCGGAAGTAATGCAAATTGTTTGGATGCGGATGTTTTCTTAACCATTGAAGGCCACATGTTCCTGGATTGATCAGGTGAGTTGAAGTAAATTTTCTTTATAATTTGTCCATATCGCTTTCTTCAAATATCTTTTGTTTCAGTTTTAAGTAAAAATCCTATATTAAAATTTAAAGTAATCTTGTGTTTGATTATTAATATTTTTCCTCATAAATTGGTGAAGATTTATGATTCAAACAATTTGCGTGCTGGATATCTGGCGCCCAATATAAGATATAAAAGAAAAAGAAATAATAATTTTTAAATAATTTTTTTTTTATAATAATTATAATTAGTATAGTTATTTAATTATTATATCTTATACATTTTTTTATTCAAATAAATATTATATTTTTATTTATACCCATTTTGGGTTATTAAAGTTAACTTTGTTTTTTTTTAATTTTGGCACGCTACATTCGATTCAAAGTCGGTTGTTCCCTATCCCCAAAGATCAAATCAAGTCTAATGGGAATTTAAAAATTCAATAAGGTTATAAGTTTGGTCGGCTCATAAACTATGGTGGCACCGATGCAGGCTAGGTCTGCCATATTCGGTAAAGCATCATTGATTTAAACCCCATACTGTCCATTTCGTTAGCTAAGAAAAAATTTATTCACATAAACATAAATCCATTGACATCAACCAAATATTGCTCTGAACATAGTCTAGCACGGCGCGTACGATATCCCTTAACAATTTGTTGAGGTGAGTTTCCAAACAGAGTGAATAAGATGAGGCGCTAAGCTTCTTCACGGATTGCTAAGCGATAGAGGGATATTTGCTTTTTTATACGGACAGCCAGGCTGCTATTAAAATGCTACAATGACATTACAGACGTCTGATCAGTTCAACATCCGCTGGACGTGGGTGCCAAGGCACTTCAATATCGTGGTGAATGTAAAAGCAAATGTGTTGGTCCACAAGGAAACGGCACGCCTTATATCACAAAGCAGGCTGGATATAAAAATACCGCATTTTTCCTGTAAACTGCTTCAGGAAGAAGCCATAAAAGAAACGAACGACCAATAGTCTAACAAAATGGTAACTTAAATGTGGTACAAATTGTGTCTATACTAGGCTATTAAGACGGCCACTATAACCTAACCTAACCTACTCTAGCACTGATGCATGAAAAATATTCGTATCTTGAGGATATACTAAAACCAAATTTTAGTCCACCTTCCTAACCACTCACATAGTAAAATAAACGAAAAATTATCAAGGACTGATGCAAGTCAATATTTCGTGTGTCTTACTATGTGAGTGCCGGGACGGGTCGTCCGAAATTTGGTATCGAGAAATTTAATATTTTGTTTATCGTTTTGACCACCGTATTCTGTATTTGGCTGAGTGGAAAGCCGATGCTACATTTAGAGTAGAGACATTTTTATTTTTTTATGTTTAAATTCGAAGATAGCAAGAAATAAGCTTAATACGACATATAAGTTATAAATTGCGCTTTAGTCCAACAATTGAATTCCCTAGTTATTCTCGCATCACCAACAACAGCACTTTTATCAATTAAAATTTTATTTTTGTTCCATCTAGGGAGCCAAACAACGCATTGCGGCGAGCGGTAATAAAATTATTCTTATTCAGCAGTTGAGGAGTGTGCTTTACAGGTTCATGGCGGTTGAATTGCATGGTCCAATTTTTTTAAAAACTAATTTGCAAATTCTGACGAAAAATTCTGATAAAATTTAAACATATATTAAAAACGAAGAAACCTGGCAACAGCTACTATTGAAAAATAATTACAAACTTATACTCGAAGTTATAAAAAAGCCGATACAATTTTTAAAAAGCAAATCTGAGGATGAAATCTTATTATATTTAACCTAAGGCATGAGTTGTGCCAATCCAGTTCCAGTGTTTTAGGAAAAATCTGTAACTCCAATTCAACAGACGATCAAAAATTTACACAAATTGATTAGAATGGTATTTCAATTACTGTTGGTGGAAATAATCAGAGAAATAAACCTGGTCCATTTGGTGAATACAAATCAAAGCTTCAAAGCTACGTTTGGATCGGAAGGTACCGGGTTTGTACCTCAACAGAGAGAGGATCCAAAAATGTTTTCTTGAATGTTTTCCAAAAATGGTTACGATCGGTTGCGATGTCCAATTAAAAGATGCAACGATGGCCTTGTAGGGGCTGCAGTTTAAAACAAATGATTCGGGTTGGTTTTTGTTATCGAAAAAATCGTTAACGATAAAATCAAAAATTTGTTGAAGTTTAAAGAAATACAATATTTTTCATTTGCCATTGATAATAATTTAAACTAACACGTTTTGATTTTTAAAGTTCGAGGTTTGTGTGCCACGAAAAAATAATCGTAAAACTTGGGCATAATTTCGTTTTCCGGTTGAACGATAAAAATTAAATATTACATTTTAAATAAATATTTAAATATTTATATGTACCACAGCTACGGACCAATTTTGTGTCTATGCTAGTCCTTCAGGACAGCCACCCTTACCTATCTACCACAATTCGTGTTAAATAATCAATTTATAAATTCTAGAAATGTAATTAAGGAACATTACAATATTACACAAAGCAAAACAGCATTATTACATAGTTATTGTTATTTTTCAAAACGATTTAAAATCAACTTCAATTTTATGGATTATAATACTACTCTAGAGCTTTTAATAATTTAAATATTTTTACTTTAATTTAATTTAATTACTTTTGAATGAAGATAATCATTCATTAAGTCATAACTATTCTCATCATCTTCCAACTAACAACGAGTAAAATTACCAATTGCCACATCTCACATAATCCACTTAAAACTAAAAAAAATACAGTTATAATAAATTTTCACCACTTATTCAACAACTTTACACCAAAAAGATCATAAAAATTCATAAAATATTAAAGCGCGCACACAGTTCATACCAGCACCAACAAAAAAAAACTCTCAACAATTATCAACCCATTCAATCCATTCAAAAAAAAATAAAAAATGTATTTATTTTGTATGCTTACTCTCGTTTGTATATACACAAAACATACAAAAAAAAATAAAACTTTAAAGCTTCAAATTAAATAAAATACTAAACCAACAAGAAATGCTGCAGACGAGCGAAGAACCAGAATTTGTAACTTTTACTTCATTTTCACTTAGAATTCTATATACTCGTATAATACATAACATAAGTAGTAATAGCAGTAGTACCAACAACAACAACATAAATTAAATGTATAGCAACAACTTAAAAAGCTCAATTCGTAGAAAAATCAAAAGATAGTCGTAAAGCAATAAAAAAAAAGCACAACGACACAAAAAAGTTGTATTTTATTTATAAAACGAAATAAAGATAAATTACTTGTATATACGTCACAGTGTATATACGTATGCATGCATGAAAGAAAGCTCTGGATCTGTTAACTAAAATTAACATTTTGTATTGTATATACCGAAAATAGTTTATTTTAATTAAACTTAAAGCTTTTTTACGTTGTCATTGTTGTTGTTGTTATCATCGTTTTCTTAGCCGTATGTATGTATATACCTAGTATATAGTAGGGACGCTGGTTTGCTTATCTTACGGTCATTATTTTTATTTCATAGAATACCATAATATTGGATGTGATGGAATGAAACATAAAAAAAAAGCTCAAATTAAAAAAAAAAAAAAAATTAAAGCTGTATGTACGTAGGTATATATAGTGGGGATGAAATTTTGTAATACTGCTGTTTACACACATATACATACAGAGGGATTTTCTTTTTTTAATTTTATTTATGTGTGTGATTTTAAGAGATGAAATTTATTCGGTATTTCATTTTGTGTATAATACAGTGTGTTGTCGTATACCTATATGCACACATACATATATAGATTATAAGAAAGGTGAGAATTGTTTAATAGTCTAGCCGCTGGGATACGAGATGCGAAAATTAGATTTAAAATTTTTGTTATTATTGCGAGCCTGTATAATACGATGTGGTATTACGTAATTTTATTTGTTTCCTCCCATATATACTGCTGCGCGCCAGTTTTCTCGTGTATATATACGATGTGATTAAATTTTGTGCGGTAATCCGGATAAAATAAAATTTTAATTTTAATTTGTCAAGCGTGGAACCAAAATTGTTTAATTACAATGTACGAACCACCTGTAACTATGCGCAACCAAAACTTAATCACCTTGGCACAAAGTCAAATTGGTGTGAACGCAAGTAGATAGTGTTTCAATATTTTATCCAAGTTAAATATAATGAAATATGAAACAGTCTTCTTTATATAATTATAAATATATATATATATTCTACGTGTTGTAGATGGTTGATAGCTAAGAAAAATCTCTTCACACTCTGGTTACTGTGTATATACGTAACCTACACACAATAAACGATGGAAAAATATTTCCGTCTTAAGTTTCAACGCCAAAAATTCATTATTAATTTTGTGTTGTGTGCGCGCTATTATTATCTTGGCGTCGTCTTTTGTTGAAATTTTTTATTTTTTCCTTCCTCGCGTTTCCTCGTTTCTCTCCTTTATGACCCTTGATGTCATATTCCATTTACCATTATTTTTTTTGTTTTGTATACATTTTTTGACACTTGATACAAAATATGAAAAAAAGATAAATAATCATAGTAAAAAAAAAACAATAGGAATTTTTTAAGGTGGGTTTGGGTCGTATCTATGTACATAGACAGATAGAGAAATGAATGGAAAATTTAATATTGACTTTGGGAACTTTTAGGTTAGACAAGTGAAATAGAATAAATAAAAAAGGTCAAATGTTTTTATGTATACACTTTTTGTTGATTTAATGGTGTTAATTTCACTCAATATTTGTTTTGTGTGCAGGGGGATTGGAATGCTAATTGACAGTATATACATATGAGGTGTAGGTTTATAGGACGAATTTATAACATCGATTTAAAAATATTAATTACTATATAAATACCTTTCTAGCCAATCAAAACCAAATTCACCTGTACATCAGATAGTTAATACAATAATAACTGGCAGTGCTTAAAACCGTTTACATTAAACTCTACCTTAAACATAAATAAATAATGATGTTGAACCGATATAAAGGGCGCACACACCAAACAAACAAATTAAATCTGTATAACCATAAAATAAAATATAAATTAAATTATTTTTTATAATAGTAATTGAATAATATTTTTTTTTAAATTAATTTATTTATATTTTTTTTTTATAATTTTATAATATTATAATACATAATTATAATATTTTATATTAAAATAAATAAAATAAAAAAATAAAAAGTTAATTAACCGCGACAGAATATATTTCAATTTTTGGTTTGGCAAGTCGCGTATATATGATAAACATGAAATGATAACAAAAATAAAAAATATTTAAAGTGGCGTATAGAGGGGGTTAAAAAGTTCGGTTGTAAAAGTGCTTTAACAAATCGACTGTGAATATTTTTGAATGAATTTAATTTTAAATTGAGTGGTTTATATAGCCACCATATACATATTACTCGTATTTAGTGTGTGCGGAATTATTACAAACAAAAAATTTTACCATGGCAAAATAAATTAAAGTTGAGTAGTTTTTGATTGCTTGGTTAAGTGTGTTGGATAATTTTTTTTATCCAATTCAGTGGTGGTTAATTGGAGTAATTCATTTATATCTGTAGTGTATACATATGTATATAAATGTGCGGTTTACCAAGTTAATATTAATTTATGGTAAAATATGTAATATGAAGATCAATATTATGATGCACTGTTGATGTCGGTTTGAAAATAATTTGATGTATAAATAGGAATGGAATTATAAAAGTTAATTAGTACGGGTTAATTAACATACGAAAAAAAAACGCTACAACGCAGAAGTTAAAATTCAATATTCGGAGGTTAGCTAGTCTCACAGTGGTTTACATAAATTTTATATAAAATATATACGTTATATTCTAAAATACTGTAAAAAAACTAAAATTATACGTATTCCGAGCTTTTAACAATAAAGCTCTTAAAGCTCAAAGATATTAGGTTAAGCTTTCAATAAAGTCCAGTTTTAAATAAAAGCTTTCTCAGTTTCTTTATATTTTACTCAATTATTAGCTTAAATTTAAAAAATTTAAAATCCCATAAAGCTTCAAATTTAATTGATTCACATTTAACGCGATACTATTTAGCTTGTGGAGCTTTTTATATCTAATTGAAAATTTAAAAATGTTAACAAACCTAATTTTAAATGGGCCTTGAAAGATAAATAAATTATTGCACTTTACCATTTTATTTTAAAAGCTCTCAATAAATTTGTTTAATAACAAATATACGAATATCAACCAATTCAGCTATAATTTTATTACTTTTAATTTAACATAAATTCAGTCATTTTTTTTGGTTGGACAACTTTTGAAAGCTCATAACAGTATAACTAAGAACCCTTAATTTGTTAGAATGAAGCTTTCATGAATGTTTGCTTTCACCAATTAAAAGCCACAATAAAAATTTAATTTTAGTGAAATACATTAAGAGTGTTAGTAGCTATTGCAAATATTTAAGGTTTTGGTATCGTTAAATTAGTCGGTAATGGCATATAAATTAATCCTGATTGAGAAGCGAATAAAATAAATTTATTTTCTAACACAAATAAGCTTTCATCAGCACCAAATCAAATTAAAATTGATTTCCATGCTTAAGTTTTTTAAGCCAAACGTATCATGGCGACGTTTTTAACTTCAAGAAAATTAATTTATGATAAATCTCATATTAAATGATTCAAATGCACAACAACGTAAGCTTTATAGAACTTTTCTTGGAAAAACTTTAAAAAAATAATTTCGTACCAACCAATTATCTATGCATATGAAAATATATATTCTCGGAAAAGCTTATAGCTTGTATAGCTATAACATTATCTTTTAAACCATTTTCACTAATTTGTAGAACCTTTTCACATTTTATCATAATGTTGCCATAACATTAAAAATACTAAAAAAAAATTAAAGTTATTCCAGTTTGAATTAGAAATTAGGAAAGCTAAACACAGTTTAATATAGGAGTTTAATAAAATCGATAAATTCAATTTTGTCAAGTTTTACTGGCTGGATTTATAAAAATATTCCAACTGTTGAACTTTCACGATGATTGAGCTTTCACAATGATTTTTTAAAGCTTTAAATTACTATTTAAAATAAAAAAGCCAATAGTTGTTTCATTTTTGAGAAATATATTTATAGTACAAGTATGAATTGCCACTTTTAATATTTTAATATGATTAAATCACTCGTAAAAGCTTGAAAGCTCAAAATGTAAACATCCAGTTTTTTAGAATTTTTTTTTCTAAGAAACTTTAACTTACTTGCATAAATTAATCCTGATTGGGAATCGAATGAAATCAATCAATCTTTTACAACAAAGGAGCTTTTCTCAGCCATATTTAAAAAATGCCCTCATTTAAAAAAAGATTTTAGTACATTGTTCCTCAAAATCAAATCTATAATGGTTGATTTTCAATGATATTCAAATGCTCAAAAATGCTTTCATATTAAATTAAAGTTTGAAAGCTTTTAACAAATTTTTAGTAGAATGCACATACGAAGTCAAGCAATTCAATCATTTTAAGTTCAAATTAACATTAAATAAATCAACGAAGTTTTTGTACTTTGAGTTGATTTCAGATTTTTTAAAAACTTGACTTAAAGTTTAAAAAGCAAATTTAACTTATTAGTTGTATTGAATAAATTTATAAGAACATTCCAATTGTTGAGCCAACAACCGACTTTAATTTAAATTTGTTAAACGCTTTAAATGGCTACTTAGAATGAAACGGCCCATAATCATTTTATTTTAGTGAACTACATTTAAAGTGTTAGTATGTGTTGCAATATTTCTCAGTCACAACTCAGTCGTAAAAGCTTGAAAGCACAAAATGTGAACATAAAGTGTTATAAGTTTTAACATAATTTAATGAGTAAATAGGAATAGAACTATTAAAGTTAATTAGTATGGCTAAATTAACATACAAAAAAAATGCTACCACTCAGACGTTAAACTTTAATTTTTGAAAATTAATTATTCTTTTAGTGAATTTAACTAGTAAATTTAACTATTAGTTCTAAAATCCTGTGAAAGAACCTAAATTACGCGTATTTAGAGGTTTTAAAAATAAAGCTTTTAAAGCTCAAAGCTTTTCATAAAGTTTTAAATATAACCTTTCTCCATTTCTTGATAAAACCTGACCTTTCAATTTAATTTTTTCATGATTAAGCTACTTATTAGAGGATTTTAAATAAACTTGGCCGGTTGGCTTAAGTTAACAAAAAAATTAAAACCTCACAAAGTTTCAACTTAAATTTTTTCACATTTAAAGCAATACTATTTAGTGTATGAACTTTAATAAACTAAAAACATACTTAATTTCAAATGAGTCTGATGTTCGATGCCCCATTCTATTTTAAAGCTCTCAACGAATTTGTAATATCATACATGTACGAATAATAATATCAAACCAACTATAATTTTATTAGACAACTTTTGGAAGCTCATAAAAGTACGTAATAACTAAGTAATAACTAAGAACATCTACATTTGTTGAGCTTGCACGACAGACACCAATTAAAAAGCACCATTTTATTTAAGTGAAATTTATTTAGAGTATTAGTTAGTATGGATTGCAACATTTAATGTTTTAATATCGTTAAATCAGCCATAAACGCTGGAAAGCACGAAATGTAAAACAAACAGTTTTTAGAGTTTTTACTTCTGAGAAGCGATTCAAATCAATCAATGTTCACAAAGGATCTTTTCTCAGGAATATTTAAAAAAAAAATTCTTATTTTAAAACGACAACTTTTGACAATTTGTTTCTCCAAATCAAATTAAAATGGATTTTCATCGTTTCAGAGCTTTAAGCTAATCGTATTATGGCGACGTTTATAACGTTTCACCAAAATCAGTTGATGGGAAATGTTGAATTTTTTAAATGCACAACGACGTTAGCTCTATAACATTTTTCTTTGAAAAGCTCTAACTACTTTTTCGTACCACTCAATTATATTTTAAAAGATGCCTAAAAATATCGATGCTCGGGAAAGCTTAAAGCTAGTATAACTATAACATTAACTTTTAAAAGATTTTCACAAATTTGAAATAATGTTTCCATTATTTTAAAAATATAAGAAACAGTTCGAAATTATTCCACTGAGAAATTAAAAATTGAGCAAAATGAACACAGTTTATTTCAGGGATTTAATAAATTCGATAAATTCAACTTTGACCTTAGGATCAACTTGTAAAATAAAGCATACATTTGTTTCCAGTTTTAATGGCTGGATTTATAAGAACATCTCATCTGTTGAGCTTTCACGATTTAATTTAATTTATATTTGTTAAAAGCTGTAAATTACTACTTAGAATGAAAAAGCCCATACTTATTTTATTTTAGTGAGTTACATTTAGAGTATAAGTATGAATTGCAACATTTAATGTTTTAATATCGTTAAATCAGTCGTAAAAGCTTGAAAGCACAAAATGTATACACACAGTTTTTTCGAGTAATCCTGATTTAGAAGCGTATGAAATTCATCAATATTTCGTTTTAACAAAAGAATATTAAAGCCCAGTCATCGTATTAGTTTAAGTATCGTTTAATCTATCGTAATAGTTTGAAAGCACGAGATGTACACATAAATTTTTTAGAGTTAGTTCTTAAAAACGTGAGTTTACTTGCATAAGGCCTGATTGAGAAGCTACCAAAATCAATCGATTTTCTAAAACAAAATAGCTTTTCTCAGTAATATTTAAAAAATGCTCTCATTTTAAAAAGACCCCTTCCACACCTCAAAATTGATTGATTTCAAAAGCACAAAAAACGTAATTTTTTTTAAAAGCTTTAGTTTGAAAATATCTACACTCGGAAATATTTAAAGCTTTCATAGCTATAAGTTTAATTTTTAAAAGCTTTTAACAAATAAGTAGTAGAATAAACATATCAAGTTAACCAATGCAACTATTATAATGTTTCAAAGCTTTAACCTTTACATGACATTAAAAATAAAAACTATTTGAAATTATTCTACGTTGAATTAAAAATTGAGAAAGCTGAACACAGCTTATTTCGGAAGTTTAAAAAACTCAATAATTCGAGTGGTCATATTTAAAGTTTGTTGAAAGTTTATTGTGAGCTTTAAATAATTGCTTCATTATATTTAATGTTTTAGTATCGTTAAATTAGTCGTGGAAGTTTGAAAGATGTAAATATACAATTGTTAAGATTTTCTTAAATGGACGAACTTTTCACTTCAACATACATACTTAGATGTCTGATCTCGCGTTAAACATTTCTAATTCGTTAAACATTTAAGGCTTCTAACTGGCTGTCATATCAAATTCAATCACAAATATTTTAAACCTTTTGATTGGGCGACCATAAAAGCTCAAAAAAATAAACTTAAATAGCAACTTATTATTTGTTTATAGCTTTAGCCTCCCACCATGTTACAACAAACGTACTTGTGGCAAGAAATTTGTGTGTTTCGATGGGAGGGTGGTACAAGCTTTTAATTGAATTTGTTTCAATTAACAAGAATTATAGGTTAAAACTAAAGCTAACACCTTATTTTGTTATATCAGTCGTACGATAATATTTTTTCAAAATTGAACACCTAAATTGTAGATTGATTAAAAAGCGTTTTGATTATAAAGTCAATCGGTCAATTAATTTTTGTAATGATAGTCAGCCAAAAATGATTAAAGTTTGAAAGCTCAAAATATACGAAATTGCGAAATCATCTCAATTTTATTAAAGCTCTATTTATGAAACTATCGTTTATGATACCTGTTGTTTAACAGTGATAAATGCTCGTCACAAAATTTGAATACGCTTAAAAGCTCGATACTAAAAAGTAAAATTAACTTTGTTCCATTTAAAATGTCTCACGGAATCAACCTCGATTTTCGTTGTTGTATTTAGTAGCGATTTGAGTTTTTACGAATTTAATCTACTGTGCGATTAGATATTGTAGTTGTACACGGTAGTGGAAAATTGTTAGATCTTAAAATGAAATAAAATTTGTTGAAGTATGAAAGCTTCAATTCATTATTACATATTTTGAAAATTATACAAATTATTTACTAATTAGATTCAAGTAAAGCGACAAATCCATCAAAATCATTCATATACAAAAATTAAATCACCCATACACATTTCATATCTAAAAATAACTTCGAAATTCATAAAAAGCTTTTAAAAGCCCAAGACATAATTTTGTTTTCAACCAAAACATCTTTCCGCACACACAGATCAAATTAGAACAAATATTTCATGAAAAATCAATTTAAAACAACAAAATCGTTTACCTACCAATCGTTGTATACAAAACTTTTAAGCCTTCGAATAAAAAAAGTTTTTCATTTCTATATAGTCTCGAAATACATAAGATGAACAAAAAAAAATTACTTTATAATTGAGATAAATTCCATTTCAATGATAGAAAAACGAACGAAGCACATAGAACAAAAAAAAAATGAGGGAAATTTAATTTTCCTTATTTTTTCCTTCCCCTGTATATGTGTATGAGTGAACTATATATACATACATACATGTACATATTATATTCATAGGATGGTCCCAAACTAAAAATCTATAATTCAATCAACAATTCAATCAACCAAAACTCTGTGTCAACCGAGCTTTTTAGTACTTTATTGAGGAAAACTTTTTGTTTTCTGTTGTTGTTGTTGTTGTTGTTTTTTGCGTGTTAAAATAAAGAGGAAATAAAAGGACATATTTTAAATTATTTCGAGAATTTCTTTGGCCTATTTCTCGATCTATATATGTACATGGAAAAGACATAAAATGTAATAAATTTTCATTTTGATCACAACAATACAGCTGTCATCAATAAAGCTTTCGTTTTATATGTATACATAAAATGTACACACATACTCGTGTATATACACAGTTTTTTGTTTTTTTTTGTTTCGGCACAAAATTCAAAAGACAAATATCAAAGTGGAAAAACGATTTTTTATTTTAATTTATTCATGAAAAATGAAAATGAAGAGGAGAAAATATTTTATTTATAAGATGATGTCGAGTGTTTTGGGGTGTGTGTGTGTGTATATATGTATATACATTATATACAGAAGATTTTTTTTATGTACCATTTATATGCCGTACCAAACAAGTAAATATAAATTGAAATATTAGATTTTGAAAAAAAAAAATTAATTTTTTCGTTATTTAATTTAATTTTGGGATTCATAAAACTTGGGGTACATGTTATAAGCATAATATACATTAAATAATGTTTTATTGAATTGAGAATAATTACTTACATATATATAACGTACGTATATAAAAGGGAAGTACTTGTTGTTATAACGAGAGCACAGTGTAAATAATTATATTGTGTGATTTAAATAATTAACACAATAAATTAAAATAAATTTTTTATATTTTATTAAATTACACGAAAAAAAAAACAAAAACACAAAATATTTGTTGATATAAATTAGTGCTATAAAAAATGTGTTGAGTGATTATGGTGCGGCACGCCATGAAGTATTTATAATAAAATAATAAAAATGAAATTAGAGTGATGATAACGGCCATTAATCTATAAGGGCTCGCATATCAAATAGGATACCGCAAGTGTCTGCGATATTAATTTTATTCCGCACTATTTACGAGTACATATATACGCATAAAAAATTCAATCAAATTAATTTTCATTTTTCCAACCGACCGACCAACTAATTGTATATACCCCAGTTTATATATGGATACACACACATGTACATATATGCTAAATATTTTAAATAAAATACTTTGCCACACCTAATTAAGTAATTTTATCTATCCATCATAATAATTTATACGTATATGTATATATCCATATATATATAGGGTTGAAATTAGGGGTATACATACTATATAGTAGCTCTTTATGTTATATATGTAAATTTTTAGTTTCACCCCGTTCACCCACCCACATACATGACCATATTGTTGTTATACACATGTATATATATGTACATATGTACATGGAGTTGTTGGTGTTACAATAATTATAGTAGTCCAAGCCGACTAAACATACCCTTTCATACATATGTACTCCCATAATACACATGATATAGTAGTGTTCACAAACAAGATAGATAGGATCGATGATGAATATAAAAAATATGTTGGTTAGAGATTTTGACTTTTATATACGTATAGACTTTACATAATATGTTTATATACACACAAACCACATAATTGCATATAACATCCATACAATAGTTTGTGTTTTGTATGATACATATTT
The DNA here is from genome assembly GCA_951394425.1 of Tipula unca. Classification (NCBI taxonomy): domain Eukaryota; kingdom Metazoa; phylum Arthropoda; class Insecta; order Diptera; family Tipulidae; genus Tipula; species Tipula unca. Next base: position 109,490,881 of record OX596382.1, on the reverse strand, counting down.
AGCTAGGGTGAAAATTTAAATGGACATTCATAATTTTCCAACAATAGACAATGATTACGATAAATAATAGAATGGTGATAGCCTAGCATAGTTTTGTTTATAAAAATAATAAATTAAACTTTATTATATATTAGGTTTTAATTAGGTGGTTCAATGAATTTAAATCATTTTGTTTTTTGGTTGGTGTCTTTGTCTAATGCACGTTTAATTAAAATTGGGTTGTAATAAGGGATGTGTGGATGATTTGATTAGTACACTATAGTGCTTCAAAAATTTGATGGGCATAATTTAGATTTGAAATGTTTTGTCAAATTTGTCTAAATATGATCGATACTGTCGCATTAAATAAATTGATTTCAAAGCTTTTTTTGAGGGTGTTACAATAATTCATGAATGCCGGATTCTTTACTTTAAAAATAATGGAGCCTTTCAATATTAAAATATACGAGTAAGTACATATGTCCTCTAAAAAATCTCGCCAGATATATATGCTAGGTGTCTGAGTTTATGAAGCTACTGAAAAATGAGTAGTGGAATACAGATACGAGGTCAACAAATTCAACTATTACTTTATTATAATGTTTCAGAGCTGTCAGCTCAACATAACAATAGAAATATTTTTTTAAAAATCCTGCTTAGAATTTGGCAAAACTAAACACAGCTTTTTCAGGAATTTAATAAACTCAATAAATTTAACTGTGACCTACAGTTTAAATTGCAAAAATCATATAAAACTTTTACAGTTATACTGGCTGGATTTATATAATATAAATTTGTTAAAAGTTGATTGAAAGCTTTAAAATTTGCTAAACTACATTTAAAGTTTGAGTATCTTAAACCAGTCGTAAAATATTGAAAGCACAAATTGTAAACATACAATTGTTTACTGTTTTATAAAATGAAATCTGAATTTACTTGCATGAATCAAAAATAAACGAGCTTTGCTCAGCAATAAAAAAAAATAATCTAATTTTAAATCAAACTTTTTAATGGGAAGTTTGAATTTAATCGTTTCGGAGCTTTAAGCTAATGAAATATTTTTGTTATCAAAAGTATTTTCTCACCGTAACTTTTCACTTCTGATCCCGTATTAAACGGTTCTAATGATAAGCACAACTATGTAATCTGTGTAAAATTGTTTTTAAAAAGCTTTAACAAATTATTAGCCTTGAGCTTTTAGAGCTTTAATGTTTTTTTTTAAATTGTCAAACTACTAATCCAATTATAACTTTATCAAAATGTACCAAAGAAATAACAATTTTTTCGGGGGCATGCGACCTTGTGTTAGAAATTATTGTTTCCAGGTATTTAATAAAATCAATAAATTAATTTTGATCTAAAAACCTCATAATTGCTTTTCAGTTCTGACTGTCATTTCAAATTCAATCAAAAACATTTTAAACCTTTTGGTAGGGCGAACATGAAAGCTAAAAAAGGAAACTAGATAAAAGCTCGATAGTCCGTTTAATCGTTATTAGCTTATAAGAGGTGCTACAAAACTAGCTGCATTCCGTTGGTTTTCTTTAAAATTATTATAATATACGTTTGTCCTCTAACAAAAGCTCGCCAAATATTAGCGTCTTTGTATATATGCCAGGTGTCTGAGTTTAAGAAGCTAATAACAAATCTGTCGTAGAAAACACATACAACCAATTCAACTATTATTTTAACATAATGTTTCAGCGCTTTAAGCTCAACATAACATTAAATATTTAAATAAATCGAAATTATTTTACTTTGAATTTGGGAAAACTGAACATAGTTTATTTCAGGAGATTAATAAACTCAATAAATTGAACTTCGACCTAAAGTTTAAATTGTAAATCACATAAAAAGCTTTTACAGTTATACTGGCTGGATTTATAAGAACATTTTATTTGTTCAGTTATATTGTAATATAAGTTAGTTAAACGTTTATTAGTTAGTTAAACAGTTGCTATACTACATTTAAAGTTTTAGTATCTTTTAAATCAGGCGTGAAAGCTGGAAAACGCAAATTGTAATCATACAACTGACTTTTTTTTAAAAGAAGTATAAGTTTAAAATACTCATATTTTAAAACAAACTTTTCGTTGGGAGTTTTATTGCATTTAATCGTTTCAATGCTTTAAGCTAATCAATTTTTTTTTCAAAAGTTTCTCGCCATTGTAACTTTTCAACAAAACATTTCGATTTTGTATTAAACGGTTTTAATGATAAGCACAACGAGGTAAGCTCTGTAAAAACGTTCTTTAAAAAGCTCGAAAAAGCATTAAGCTTTTATAACTATAATATTTATTTTTTAAAGTGTCTCACTACCAATTCCACTATAATTTTCTTAAAATGTAAAAAAGTTCAAAGCTCAAAAATTTGAGTAGAAATTAAAAAACAAAACCAACCGTTTTCCATCAAATTAATAAAATCAATAAATTAATTTTGACCGCAAGTTCAAATTCGTAAAAACCACATAATTTAGTTTTACTGGCGCTGTCATATTAAATTCAATCAAAAATATTTTAATTCTTTTGGTTGGGCGACCGTGAAAGCTCATAAAAGGCAACTAAAATAGCAACATATAATTTTTTTATCGCATTAGCCTTCCACCATGTTATACTAAATATACTTACTCTAAGAAATTTGTGTGTTACGATGAGAAGGCAATTAAAAGCTCGATTGTCCGTTTATTCGTTATTAGCTTTTAAGGAGTGTTACAATAATAGGTGCATGTGGTTTTCTTAAAATATCTCACCAAATATTTGCGTGTATATGCTATAGGTATATGGGTTTAAGAAGCTGATCCGTTAAGGATTTATTCCTTGTATCTATGAATAAATCTTCAGAGGGGGAAGAGGGAGGGGCAGAATATCGTTTTGATAGCCTAGCCACTATTTATAACTTCAAAATATTTCTACAAATATTTATATGGTTGGCCCTTATATTATACAAATGTGCTAATTTTGCAAACATTATTAGAATTTTGCAGCCAACGTAGCAAGTACTAAACTTTACATAAGATTTAAATACTTTTCTTAAGTTTCATAAATTTTAAAGAACAGGGGAAAAGAAATGCGGTTATAAAATTAACTGGCATTTTGAAAATATTTTAACCGTTGATGAGAACACGGATATTCGAAATTTAAAAAATAAAAAGTTTTAATACAAAAACTATATACACTCATGAAACGCATATTACACTAGTCACAGACATCATTAAGAAAGCGTTCAAAAGATCAAAAAAGGCAAGAAGAGTTTTGTCATTACAAAGAAGAAAAGCATAAAAAAATAATTAAAAATTAACATAAAAAAAATTGACCAATGTCAGCATACAGTAAAAAGAATTGTATCAACTCGGATAGGAATACCTAATTCAATGTTTGAGGGAATTAGGATGCACAAAATATGTATGTTTCGAGCCTCACGTTGTTTAGGTGTGGCATATTCAGCAATGTAGTTAATTATTTTTAAACAAAATTTTAATTTGCCACATGTGGGCCTCTCAAAATCCACATTCAACCAAACAAATTAGATTTAAGCACCGGTTCAGTTTAAGAGTATGGGTTGGTGTAACTGAATTCGATCTATATGTCTGGAGCACGATAAAGGGGCTTGTATACTCCAAAGAAATAGAAACGAAAGAAGTATTAGTAGATCGAGTACGACCAGCAGCTCGACAGATATTTTGAACAACTTTTAAAAACGAAATTTTTATTTTTTAAGAAAATTAAAAATAAAATAAAAAAACTACAGCATCGAGCAAAACTTTGTAGAGAGTTACTGTAGTGAAACTCACTTTAAAGCATCATCCCTCTCAAACGAATTCATATACGCGATACCTCTGCTTTATTACTCCCCGTTAAATATTTTGTAAGTTATAATTGTGATTTCATCAGTGATTCACTCGAATTTGAACAATAATTCGCCTGATGAAATGAGATTGAAAATAATTCAATTCGATAGTTGCCCGAAGCAAAAAATTCAAAATTATGAACCTGGATTTTAATCTAAAAAATCAGAAACACAAGTTTAAAAGTGCTGCTCAAATGTTAAAATTGACAAAGTTTATATAAAATTCAATTTTTCGATTTAACAGTTATGAATATTTGCGATCCTGAATATTAATAAAATTAAAGTATATATACCAGTCCCGAAACTTTATGCGAAAGGGATCTTATTGCACACGAATCATTTATTCCAGCACCAAATTGTTGATTTTTCCTATATACATCACTGGATTTGGTTTACGTGTAAAATTGTGTTTGACTACAAAACCAACCCCATTTAAAAACAGCAGATATTTCGTGAAAAGATGTGGGAATGCGCAAAATAAGTTAACTTGACAGAATTGAACAGCTGCCTCAATCAAATCGCACTTGACAGGAAAAATTATCTACAAATGGTCTAGACAACATGTGCAGAATTTCGAAACTTAATACGCCATGGTGCGACAACATGCACACCAACCTAAAAATTACCCCTAATAAATCAACAACAAAAAAATACAGACAATTTTGGAAGTGTACAATAACTCAACGTCAACCAATGGATTAAGTACACAAATCAATTTAGATGTCAGATACTGTATATATAATTCATTTGGGTATGGTTGTGGTCCCACTAATATCATATTTTAAACTATTCGTTATTTGTAACTCATTTAAGACGATTATATTACGTCATCTATAGTATATTTCAACTCTGATCTTATACCAAGACTAATCTCACGGACTCCTAGCAAAACAATAAAATTCCACCAAACAACACTTGCGAGTATATAACCACATTCATGCAGATTTCAGCAGAGCTTTCAATTCAATCGAAATGATGACGATTTAGATCGAGTTAGTAGTTATTCTTTCGAAAGAAGCTTAACGATTCGACAATCCTAATAAAACTTCTATACAGACCAGCTCAATTTTGACATTTGGGTATTGTATGTAGGCAATTTGACATTCAATTCAAGCACGTTGAAAGTCAACTCTATGTTGGGCTTATCAAACGATATTGCAGTTAAGCGACACTAAACGTGTATTCCTAATCTAGTTTGTTTATATGTCCTATCCCAACGAAAGCACACAACGATAACTGTGTTTTTGTAGTATCGATTGGATTTCTTTTTTCTGGCATTTTGTTGGTTCTGTATTTTTTCCGAGAGCTCTCCTAGATAGATAGACAATAATCTTCCATTCGAAAATCAAGTTTTTATTAGTTCTTGTGACATTCTTTTATACTGTCGGAAATTTAAAGCATTGCAATGTAAAGGTACTCAATCTGAAACCTTTCTTTTTATTGAAATTAATTTTTAAGTCATTTTCCATGGAAATGAAATTTTCATAAAATTTGAACAAGATCCGGTGAGTTTAATAATAGACTGAAAAGGTATATGGCCTCTAACGATTTTTTTTTGGAAAATAAATTAAAACTGTTGACTCAGGTGCGGTGGAACATTTTCTATACAAATTACATGTCTGAAAATTCATATACACAGTGTTGTCGGTTTGGTAGTTCTAAATTGGTTTTATTTTAAATGATGCGAAAATGCCGAAAATAATTGGGTACGTTGGAAATAAAAATTTGAAAGACATTTGCAGCATATTGGAAATGGAAGCTCATGAATATCGTTAAATAAGCTCCACCAGGGAGGAACATTTAGGCGTCATCTGTTGTTTTCTACGTCGAGGTGTCGACAACCCATAGACAACGTAGACAACGTCGATAATGTAGACAAGTACTAGAGGGTTTTTATAAATTAATTCTAAACTACTATAATGTGACGCGACCATTTTATAGAACTACGCCTTCAATGCATTTTGATCTACCTACACCTTAAAAAAAATTTCATTTTAATCTGCATTATCTTCAAAGCGTCGCTAAAATCGGTTTTAATAGTAAAACCGTATTTAAGAATTATGATTAGCAAATGATTTCCAGTTGTGGACTCAAGAGTCGGTAGTGTTACATTATGCTCAATGTTGTTTTGTTCGCTCAACGATTAATTTGAAACCCAAATAAAACCAAACAATCGTCACTATCATTTTTATTTTAGTAAACAATTTATTAGTTAGCTGTACTCTAAAGGCACAATGAATTGGTACGAAAATATTATATTCAGTATTGTCTCAAAGGATCTATTATACATGGTGGAATTGGAAAAATCCCATCCATCGTGTTCTCCAGCGTCTTCCTGGAGTTCCATTTTTTAACCATATATGCAAATTCCTTTGCATATATGGTTAAAAAATGGAACAACTTGATTAGAGACCTTGTGGTGATTATAGGAGATTAAACATGGTCATGGTCGCTGACCGTTACCCTATATACGTTACACACAACATTTCGTTATGAACTTAACCGATTGTAATATATTCTCTAAAATTGACATATCATTTAATACCTGTTGCTACAGAAGATATTGCTAAGACAGCAATTACCATTCCTTTTGGCTTATTCGATTTCAATCGAATTCCTTTTGGTTTCACAACGCTGCTCAAACCAGATTTATGAACGAGATAGTTAGAGGACTGATGATATTCTTGTAGCTTCGAAATCAGTAGAAGAGCACAAATCGCATTTGCAACTACTACACCAAGAGATAAAATTAAATGTTTCCCGGCAGAACTAGATTTTGGACAACCACCAGCAGACTCCGATCAGGTTATTAATTGTCTACGAAATTCTATGCGCAATCTAATTCCAACTGCACCACAACATGAAAAACGATATATTTATTTCAAAAAAGGTAATTTGATGATTCAGGAAACATTTTGTGGTGGACAGAAATGACACATTCATATCTATCGATCGACTTAAACCAGGTTTTGGAGTCCCGATCAATAATATCGCAAAACCAAAATGTGTTCAGTTTTCAGTTTAGAAAACAATTTTTTTCCCGTAACATGTACTCGAAGGGGAATGATGTAGATTCCTGACCACGATGAATTATTCACGAGAAACAATGAAAACAATTACATATGTACATAATAATCCGGTTTGCAAAAACTCATCCGTCTACAAAAAAAATCGTGTTTTTCAAGAAAGGGAGTATAGATCAATTCAGATAACAATTGCATAGCAATACCCAGAAGCCCACCGGTTTTTGGTTCATCCAAAAATATTTGGCAGTAGTGAGAAGAATGCTGAACAACAATATAGCGGATGCGATATGGTTGCTGAAAATAGGGTTTCCAAATGGAATAATATTGCTACCAAAGTATCACCTGAAGTTGTGCGGAATCTCTCGTGTAGGTTGTTGACATTGTCTTAATGGTTGATTTTGACAAAAAAAAACATTCCAAGTAATCTACGTAACGTTTTTCGTGTCGACAATCCCGTAAATTACACGGCCTAACCTACCTCGCCCATCCCTGCTTGAAACACCATAATTTTGAATCTATCCGTGTACAGCTATTAAAAAACTAAAATAAATTTATTTAATTAACGTCAAATCAAATTAAACATAAAATTAAAAACCACAAATTTTAATTATTTTTTATTTTTTCCATTTTTAATCAAATCAAATAAATCTTCTTGCGTCCTGTATATGTATGTACATATATAAATGTATGTAGTTTATTAATTTATTATTCAAATAAAATCCGAAAGCTTTAAGTTTCCACACTGTGCTATGCAGTATTTTTTTTGCGTTATATATTCTTTGTGTATACACACAAGAAAATTCTGTCACAATTCGTCGTGTTTTCCGGTTTGTGTTTATTATTTCCTCGCCATTATATATTGCTTTCTAATCCCAACAACAACAACAATACAAAAAAAGGACACAAATTATTTATATATCCTTACAAACATATATCGGAAAAACATATCTGATTACAAAAACAATAACAACAATAATAACCATTACAGTGAAGCTTTTTCTCGATCAAAATCGACCGAACAAATTACTTTCTGTTTGCTTTTGTTTTATTGTTTTTGGTATGTAAGTAAGTAAACAGGAAAGGATTTTCGGACTATCGTTTTATTATTTGTTCATTTAATTTAGAGGTTTGGATTTCATTTATATAAATGTTGTGTGCGCTCCGGAAATAATTACAATATTGAGCAATCAAGATTACAGATAATAAAAGGTTTTTTTGAATGGAAATAACACAAAATAAAAAGCACATAAATTAAATAAATACCGTATAAAAGCGTATTTGGTTTGGGAACCCCCCCAAAAAAACAGGAAAGCTTATTGATTTTATATATATACATATATATATATATATAAGGTGTTAAAGTGAAAATGATAAAGTTTTCCACACTAAGCTTTTATTATATGTTCATATGTATGTATATGTATATCTATTTATATATACATACCCGAGCTTTTTTGTTGTTGTATATATAGATTCGTTTTAATAAATTCGATAATTTTAATAAAAATCAAATCAAAGTACGATAAATACTTGTTGGTATCCTATATACACACACACAATAGAACGAAACTTTTTCTTTCTATATAACACACAACCAAAAATTAGTTTCACTTGTGGAGCTCCGTAAGTAAAACGAAAAATAAAATTACTTAAGAAGGGTGTTGAGTTGTTAAATCGTTTTCTTCTTCTTCATCGTCGTCGTTTTATTTTTTTGGAAAATATATAAATTTTCTATTCGTGTTCTCTATATACAAAAAAAAATGTTTGCTTGGAAATGAAATGGTATTAAAACTTTTCTTTTCGTATACATACTTGTTTCCTAGCTCTCGTTCTCTGCATGTACATACGTACGTATGTATGTATGTATGTGTGTTGTTATAGTATTTGTATTATTATTATATTTGTGTAAACAAGAGTTGATAAAATAAGCGGTGTGTAATCCAGTTTTTAAAAACAATTTTTTTTTTAATTTTCTTTTTACATGAAAGCTTTCAGTTAAAAATAAATTTGTACTTTATATTGATTGAGTGTTTGAGTAAATTTTCGAAAGCTTATTAGAAAAATTAAAAATTTTTTGGAAAAATTGTTTGTGTGCTTTGGTATGGTTTAAACTAGGTACAATTTAACTCGTCACATCGTAATAACTTGAAACTCTTTAAATGTATGAGTACCACTTCAATTTTCTGCCAACTCAAAGTAAATTGTTAATCTACAGCAAATTTTAAAAGTCTAATTAAGTAGTCAAAAATCGCTGTGCTTTAATATAAGACAGCGACCCCCGAGAGAACTGTAATTTATAAAGAAAGGCAAAGCTTTCACTCACGCCTCATTCACTTCATTCCAAATCAAAATGGCACAAAGTAACATAGTGCAAATCCAGGTGACTTCGCAAACAGATTAAGTTTAGACCAAGGCAAAAAAGACAACTGATCTAAATTTAAAGATGTATACTTGAATACCTGAATAGAACTGACAATCATCATCCTTCTCAAGGCAGTCCTCGCAAATAACATCATGAGCTAAGCCCATATGATGTAGATGATCTATAAAACAAATTGGGCTTTTTAATGAAGTACTCCGCCATACGACAGCTAAAATTCTCAAGGCACTGAAACCTTCGGTCTTTCAAAGCGTGGTCCAAGGCGGTTTCGACTAGAAAAAATACTATGAACTCATCTAATATGTTTAAAAATTCCTGCAAACTCCACAAATCTCTCAAAGTATAAGCCACCGAAATATAATTGGAGAAATGGAATTTGAGCAGTATAGTTGGTCAACCATATCGATTTCTGGTAACCATGAAGAATAATTTTTAAAAATTTGTCTATGCCACACGAATACACGATAGATCCGATAGCATTCCATGCCCCAATGCACCTCAGGCGATATGTTGAAGAACTGTGCCTAAAATAAAGGTGCGTAACTGAGGCAATGAAAAATGGATTACATAGCAAGAATTGCTTTCTTTACAAGCAAGATTTTGTAGACCATTAAACTTGGCTACAGAAGACTTCAGCTCAACCACTGGCGACCACATACAATAGAAGCGTATGATAGTAGCTGTAGGACCAGTAATTTTTAAATGAAAGGAAGCATCCTAAGGTCTAAACCCCAGGATTTCCCAAAAGCTCTTCTACATTGCCAAATTGTTGTTTTTTGAAGCTTGTATTGATTCTTCCAGGTAAGTTTACTATCCAAGACAAAGCCAAGGTGCCTGACGTGGTCACATTTAGTGATCATTCTCCTAAAAAGAGAGAGAACAGATTGTTCAAGAGTATTTCTCTTCCTTGTAAAGACAACTAAATCACTTTTAGAAGGATTGACCTGCATATCCTTCTCAACACACTATGCATCCACAATAGTTAAGACAAGCTGAGTTAGGTTGGATAAGACACTGAGATATTTGCCTGAGACTGTCAAAACATGATCATCAGCGTAACTCTGTGCAATGAAGCCAGATTGCTGCAACTTAACAATTAACTCGTCAATGGCCAAAAGCCACAGCAAAAGTGAGAGCACCCCTCATCGAAGAGAGACTTGGTTAACCTGAAATACCAAAAATTGGTAAAAGGAACAGTGATCGTAACAAACGACAGATCCCGCAATATCCAGGAAAGTTATTAATATATTTTTCAATCCTGGTTACATGTAGGGTGGTTTCACACGACTAACCGACTCTGTAAACATGTTGCATGCTACTGAGTGGGGAGATGAATAGAAAATGGTTTCTAATCAAACTATGAACGATTCATTCCAGAGATTTTAAGGAAAGTTGACGACAGGCAAATAGGCCGAAATAACTTATGATCCGTATAATGAGACTTACCAGCTTTCGGGATAAAACACAATCTTCTTCTGCTCCTAGATTTTGGAACAGTGCTACAAGCAATGCACGCTTGAAAAAGGTGGCGCAAATGATTCTGAATTAGAGGAACTCCTTGAATGGAATGCCTTGCTGTAATTCAGCAGGAAAAATACCAGCCTTATAAGATGCAAAGGAAAATAGGCTCCAGCGCAAGACATCAAAATTGAGCAGCTTGTGAGCCAAATTACAGTCGGGACTTGCAACGGAACTCCTAGTGAGCTCTTTAGCAACATGAGAAACAGGTTTGCACACATTGTTCTTAGCCAAAGCTTTATTGGGTCCAGCGACAGCAGATAGACTGTTGATTTTCTCGCAGAAGTTCAACCATGAGGCTCTTTCAGCGGATCTTAAACTTTTTTTATATTCCTTTTGTGTTATCAAGAAGTTATCCCAATCAATTTGTCGCTTAGACTTTTTTGCTCTGTTCTTCAGTTTAATAGTAAATTTTATTATTTTTGAAGATCAGAATTCTGGAAAGATTTGTTCTGAATCTTTTGATTAGTGATAAGAGGAGACGAGTTTTCGAAGGCTATCATAATTAATATTGAAAGTAACGAGGCTTGATCTTCAATGTCGTTATACTCGACCGAATAACCCTCGGTGGTGTAAGTAAACCACCTAGCTCGAGAGAAAAAAGGCTTCAATCGGTTAATTTCCGATTGCGGTATGGTTTAAGAGGCGGTCGTTTAAGGTTAATATAACCCGAGATACACCTGTGATCAGAGGTGAGAAAATTAAATCAATGATGCGGACATGGAGTATAAACTAATGTCAATCATTAATGGTAAGCTCCCATCCAGTATATTGAGAATTTCAAGATCAGAAGATCTATAATGGTTAAAGAGAGAAGAACCCTTGTGGTTAATGGTCGTACTATCCCAGATCGAGTGATGAGCATTAGCATCACAGCGAATCACCAAAGGGGCATGCTAACGGTAAACTGAGGCGATGACCAGTTTGGTACAGGAATTAGTGGATAACAAAGTAATGATCAGCCGAGTTACACTCGTGAAGAAGATCTGTATTAATATTATTGCCAATAAAAATGCTCGCTCAAGTTTTATTCTGCAAATAACTTAATAATATTCTGTTCTAAGATTCTGCAAATAAATTAATTCAATCCAGAGACAGCATCATCAAGAAGGTATGGTTCCTGAATTAGACAGATAATATATGTATGCATTACTGAAAGCAACTTCCTCAATACAAAACATACTGACTTACTGTATGGCAAACTGATCTGTTTTATTCTAACCATGGACGGCATTGTAAAGTCGGGCAAAAAGGAAAATAAAAGTTGTTTACGGAACAGAGATACTCTTGAAAGAGATCCTCTGCCAGAACGTACTGAAAAACAACCCGGAACCAGTAATACTCCCGAAAGATATCTATGGTCAATCCGGAAAATAATCGATTGGTGATTCGCCTGTCAGTAAAGAACACCTGTTAGTAAAAGTAGAGGTTTTGCGGGGTTGCCAACCATTAGTTCACAACCACTCCAAACATCTTTCATTTTGGAGGTTACCTCTCAAAATACTTGTAAGATTCATCATTATCGCACCCAAGTATCTGCAGCACAAACCCTGGCGATTTGGTCGACGACTAAGTTCAAGCCGGAAAACAACACCCAGTTTCTTCTGATCCAGAGGCAAAACAGCATGTCCATTTAAAGTTTAAAATATGGCAAATAAGTCATGCTGATCCTGCCAAATACTAACTGCGTACTAACTAAAATGTTTACACCCTTAGCAGTCAAGAATAGGTCGATTTATACCAATACTCTTTTGTACGATAACAATAAATTTTTTTCATGAATATTCTGCTGCACATTAATCTTACCTCATCTTTTCGATTTTATTCAGCTTATTTGTGCTGTGAAGAAAGCCCAACAAAAGCAGCTGATAATTGTGCATCCAAGGACTTGCATTACCCATGAAATTTCGAAATTTCCAAGAACTTTCGAAAAAATACAGATACAATATTCGACACATCAGTCATAACGATAACAAATTTTATTTGGTTTCAGAACATATTTCTGTTACTGACAATACCTACACACACTTCACACAAGTCAATTCCAAGTTTTATATTTTTTCCTGACGTTTTTTTTACCTGCTACGTGTTCTAAAAGTAACCATTTGCTAACGATTACTTGGTGCTCATAATCAGCATCAGGATGCTTTATGCAGTCAAATTCTCTATTAATTAATAGTTGGGTACACTTGTACATATTCGTCTGATTGTTTAATATTGAGAAAAGATCGACACAAATTTGAATGCAAAAAATCCAGCGCCTTTGTCACAGCATTACCGCGTCATTGAAAACCCGCCCTCATAAGGAAGTCGTAGGGACTGTCTCCCTTGCACCCAAGTTTTCTGACAGTTTCATAAAAATCATGTGTGACGACTATGTTTGGTTTTGCTCTCTCAACAAGACGTGCAGGTCTAAGTACGATAAATAGATGTCGTGCCGGAACATTCTTAGGTTCATTAAAAGCTTAAACATGGACTGGTTGGCACAGTAAGTGGCATCCTTGCTTCGGTATAGGAGGTTAAATTCTTGTTGGTGACCAAATAATCACGCTTTTATGTATTTAGTGTGTAAGTATGTGTCGTTGCTCGGATAATGCACTGCTGATCCATTTATGGCATTGGGTGCTGATATTATCCGTCAAATTTTTTTTTTAGATTAACCCTTGTGTTTACAACCGCATACCCGGGTATGTTTTTAATTTTTAATGGCCAAAATTTTATAGATTTTGATATTGTATTGACATAATTTTTTTAGTAGCTTTACAATTATATGTTATGAATGGAATTATAGGATAAAATTTCCAAAACTCTATTATTATTAGCTTTCAGGAAAGTTTTTTGAAAGTAACCCCTCAAATTGACAACCTACATACCCGGGTATGTAACTAAATCTTAACACTAAATGCAAATAGATAAGTAATAAATAGAAAAATTTATATGATGTAATTCAATTTATTTATAAAACTCAACAAATAATAAAAAAAAAAAAAAAATTAATTTAACTATGTTGTTGTTGTACATCGTACGCAAGTTGCTACGGTCAATATATGCTGCGCGCAGACAGGTTTTTTGCAATTTGCACAATTTTTTCGGGTTGGTCTTCTCTTAGAACAAAGGTAGCAGTTTCCTTTATGAATAATTCTACCGCTTGCGTCACGTTTTTCTGCGCTAGATGTGCTTTGTACCACTCTTATTTCGGCGTCCACTGTATGGCCAAACATACTTTCAATACCATTTTTGGTACTGAAATGTCGCATTATTTGCGGGTTCTTGGAACGCTCATTTATTTCCGGCATAACCAACTGCTCGCATAATTGTTGCAAAAATTTTCGCCGGTGACTGGGTTTTTTTTAGTGACGGATTATTTTCAACATAAACAATATGTGCTGCCAAAGCCGCAACATCCAAAATGTTATAAAAAAATGCGAGTGGCCAACGATTCGTCTTTCTCTTGCATGAATATTCACCGAGCATTTTATCCATGTTGTCCACGCCACCCTTTGTTTTATTATAATCTAAGATCATTGTCGGTTTATTTGCCGGTCCTTGTGTTTCTTTATCGTAGTGCATTGTGGATAAAACCACCACAGCTTTGTTTTTTTTTGGGATATAGGAACACATAGTTATATTGTTCGAAAATCCGAAAATAGACGACTCGACAGGTCGAGGTTTGTCTTTTTCGATTAGGAATTCTGCTGGCACGAATCGCCGTCTTTTGTTTACTGTGCCCAAAATTGACAAATTGTAATCACGCATCAAACTGGAGGCTAAACTGTAGCTTGTAAAAAAATTATCGCATGTTATATTTCGACCACTTCCGCGAAAGAGAGTACAGCATAGGTCTTTAACAACTCGTTCTCCTTGATTAGTTTCTCGTTGTGAGTTTGGTGCCGTTCCAGTGTATATTTGTCCTTTTATTGGATACGATGTAGTGGAGTCGCAAACCCACCATACCTTAATTCCATATCTCGCAGGTTTTGATGGAATATACTGTGTGAAACGTGTTCCACCACGATATGGGAATAGTTGTTCATCCATCGTGACATTTGGCCCAGCTACAAAGTACTCTCGAAGATTTCGGTTCTACATGAATCAAATATCGGAAATAGCAGCTGCTTTGTCAGAAAGTAACCGTTGCGCACGAGTATTCCCATTATCAAACCGATATCGACTTATTGTATAAAAACGTTGAACACCCATCGTAGCGCGATAAAGGGGGTGAGAACTAGACCTCCACAAATCCAGATGTGTTCATTCTTGGATCGGCTGACACCGGCAAATATTATAATGCCAAGATATCCATCAAATTCAGATTCATTTATTGGCTTCCATACCCGAATATTATCTGGATGATTGTCGTTCCATGTCTGGTAACTTTGAGCTCCTCTACTATTGGTTTCGCGAATTATGATGTCACAAATTTCCGCACTTATAAATAGTTTGAACGTTTCGATTATGCTTAGTCCGCGGGTTTTATTTGCTGGCCCTGCAGCCGCCGATTTCAAAATATTATGCAACAGAGTTCTGCGATTTGTTGGTGGAATTTCACTCCAAACTGTTCCATCCCTGGCCTTATATTCCATAGGGTTCGGTTGTTCCACGGGTTCTTCTGTCAACTCATCCCCTATAATATCTATATCTGAGCTCTCATCTTCAGGGATGAATTCTGGTAAATTTCGCTCTTCTTCATCAGATACTGGATCATCTTCGTTTATTGCTATTTTTAATTTTTGTATAATATTCCTGTTAATTTGTTGCGTGGAGAAATTTTAGTTACCATAAATAAAACAGGGTTGTACAGAACAAAAATTAGCAGGTTGAATTAATAAATAAAATTGAAATGATCAAAAATTACGTATACTTTCTTAAAATTAAAATTTAATTCAAAATTTTATATAAATTGTTTAGAAAACTATAATACATACCCGGGTATGTTATTTGTAAAGATGAAGAAAAAAATTCGGTTGTAAACACAAGGGTTAAACGGACAAACGACAGTTATTCTGAACAGAACATGTTAACCATTTTAACGTAATAATTTGATAAACGGTAGGTTGATATTAAGAAATAACCTATATCCGAGAAATAAACAGTTTACTTTTGGAAAACGTAGGGGATTAGGATGTTTAGGACATCAAAACGGTTTAATTATTAGATTTATCGATTAAGCCGGATAAAATTTGTTGTCCTTACGTTCACAATACACCTGGAAACATATTTAGGATTTAGGACAAACTTCACGCGTTTATATAAAATTGTGAAGTTTGTCCTAAAATAATCCTAAATTTTTTTCTAACTTTCTAATTAAAACTGGAGCTAACTTGAGACTAAATACCAATTCCAATAAATGTAGCATTTCTTTATTTGAAAATTGCCTCACTTAACAATTTAAGGTTTGCAAATTTCAATGTTTTCCATCGAATTTTGAAGATTTATCGAAATCCTAAATTCATATTGTTTATTTGAAATTTCGAATTTTAAGAATTTCGAATATTTTAAATTTTTATAATTCAAATCCTATTTTAAGTTCTAAGTCATTTGTTTTTTAGATTAGTTTACAAATCTGATTTAAAATTCAAAATTCGATTATTTGGATTTTCAATTTATTCCCCTTATGAATATTATTGTAAGGTATATCGAGTACAGACCATCCAAAAATATCGATTCGAATTGGACCTAAAATATTTTTATAATGGGTATAATCCCTTATATACTCACATGTACATCAACGTATAGATTCCAAAAGTAGCATGTAGCGAATATAAATTACCTGAAAATAGAAAAAAAAAATCAATAAATTTTGTTAACTTAGATGTCCAAACCAGTTTTAAAAAATTATGTTACATAACATGATTTGATGTTTATAGATATGGAGATGGATAGGTATCGAGATTAAAATTTTTGTGACGGAGACATGCACGGATTAGCGAAAAACTAACAAAATTATTATTTTTACCAACAAAGCATTGCATTTACCCCTCACCACCACTAATAATTTTTACATTTAAAGCTTTAATACCTATGTAGCTGAACGGAAAGCTTTTGTGTTGTTGTTGTTGTTGTTTTATATGGGGTATTATACGACTATTTTTTTACGGTCGAATTTTATGTGCGATATTTAATACTCTAAACTCGCTGTTACTTTAGAATTAGTTTAATGGATATCGTAGAATGTTTTGTTGTTGCTATTATTATTATTATTATTGTTATTATGCAGTGCATGCGATTACTTTTTTGCCTTTGAGCAACGACGGATGATGGTAATTTTTATTTTCCCATTTTTTATGCTCTATTTGGATGTGTGTGGTTTTACCCTATGTGTGCACAGAGCTATAAATAATCATGATTAACCATAACGTTAAAATTCACTTGGTTAAGACTTGCGTAAAATGCAACAACAAAAATAATACTTTGTACCCACATCAACGAGTCATCATGCGATGAAAACTTAATCAATTGAACTTTCTTCGCCATCTTCATTATCAACGGAAATAATTTTTTTTTGTTAGATTTTTAATTTCTATTTAAATTTTATTCAATACAACAACATAAATGCTCGAACCGTTTTTTATTTTATTTTATAATTCTCGGAAAAAAAAACAAACTTTAGATGGGGAAAACTCAAACATAAAATTAATTTAATATTTTTTTTTTTTTTTTGTACTTGAATATTTACTTTGGATTCATTTCATCTCTACTGTATGTATGTACATATGTCTATCTATATATGTTGGGGAGTAAAACATATATGCTCGTATACAAAAATATAAACGAAACGTTTTTCTGGAGCTTTTTGGAAACAAAACAAGTAAAAAAAACGAAAATTGGTAAAGAACAGAGATTGGAAAAATTTGGAAAATTTGAAAAATTTATTCAACCATTAAAAATTGAATATTCAAATATCAATTATTTAAAATGTTTGATGTATCTTCCTTTTTTTATTTTTTATTTTAATATATGTCTTTTTTATTTGTATCCTTTTCCCTTGTAATTTTTAATTTAATATGTTCGTTTCTTTAAGAAAAGTTATTTACTCTCCTTCCCTATGTATGTATGTATGTATGTACCGCATCACATCATATGTAATATGTATGAGATATTTTATTGGGGGTAGTTAGATATTACAGAAGTCTACTAAATAAAATTTATCTACGATTTTGATTTATTTTTAATGTAGACATTTATTATAAATTAGAGCTTTGTAACCGAACTTTGACATAATTTACTGAGTTTAATGAAATTAGATTTGTTCATTAGAACATTTTTATTGGTTGATTGAATTACGTTTATATAGAAAATGTCTCCAAAAATAGAATTGGTGTAGTAATAAAGGCTAATCCATTATAGTAACAAAAACAGTAAAAATAGTGAAATTGTAGGCCATTTCCCAATTTGTCTAACTTGTTATCCAATAAAATATAAATGGTTTTCTCTGTAATGCCAGACTTTAGAAGTTCTTACGCGTAAAACATGCCCCCAAGTTCAAAGTCACATACCACTCTTGTTTGGTGCATCGCTCGACAGTAAATTACCAGCTTTCGATTACCAATAATTAATATCAGCTGTTGAAGGTTCATTTTACAGATTAATTAATTGGCACATTATATAGCTCTATGCCAGTCTATATACATGATTGAAGAAGTGACCATGAATTCTGATCTAATTTTTCATTGAAAATTCAAAATTTGAAAAATTCTCCAAAATTAAGTTTTTCTAAATTTAAGAAATTCCGAATGCTCTCGAATTTTAAAAATTTAACAATTCGAATTTTAATATCTTAAGAGTTCGGTTACGAAATTTGTCAGCGTTTAAAATTTACTCTGGAGAATTTTTAATTTTACAAACCAGAGTTAAAAGTCAGAATTGTAAATTTGATTTCGCATTTTGAGTTTCGCAATCTAATTTCAGAATTTGGAAATTAAATTAACAAAAATACCAAATTTTTTTTTAACTTGCAATCTACAAATCTCACGACACGAATCATAAGCATATAATGTACATTGTAAGGTGTGATCGTTTAATCAATCAAATTAAAATAAACTATACCGGGTGTTTCTTTTAAACTAAGATGATCAAATATCTCGAAAAATACCCACTCTACGGAAAAAATGTCCGTAATCAAAATTTTATCATACCGCGGGGGAAATACATTAGTGCAAAAAAAATAGTCCCCAACCCCCGCTTTGTAGGTGGGGCGGGGGTAACTTTTAAACTAAGATAGGAAGCCATATTTTTTATTGCAGATACGGATTCTACGACTAAAAGTCCGTATGATTTGAATGAAATATTTTGTTCGATTCATGATAGATGGCGTTGAAATCGACGAAATTCAATTTTTTCAATTTTTCCTTCTTAGAACACACGCATTCGATTCTGCAATACGTTTGAAATAAAAAACATCACGTTTTCATTGGAAATACTCGAAATTCGTCATCAAAACAATTTATTCAGTTTTGTTAATCACATTTAACGTTTGTGTTATTTCTTATCTTCATGTTTTTCGTAATTGCAAAATAAACGACAAAATACTTTAGAATGGAGCGTTTAACTGTGCCAGAGAAAATTGAAATGGTTCTGGTTTATGGAGAAGCTGGCAGAAATCTTGAAAATGCCGTTGCTATTTTCGCTCAACGTTTTCCGGATAGGATTCGTTCACGTGCTTCATTTGGCCGTACTATCAAACAATTTATTACTGATGGAAATGTTCAACCGAAAAAGAGGACTCGTAGAGCAACAGTCACTGGAGAAAATAATGAAATTGCTGTATTGGCAGCAGTGGCTCATAATCATCATATTAGTACACGAGAAATAGTTTGCGATTCCTGATTGCCCCTCACCAGTGTTTAGAGAATTTTAAAACGGCACAAGTATCATCCATATCATGTGTCTTTACACCAAGATCTTCACGGCGTTGATTTCCAAAATCGGGTAACTTTTTGTCAATTGTCACGTGAACAAATACAACAAAACCCCAATTTTTTCGTTGCGTAATGTTCTCCAAAACAAACCGGTCTTTTACAAACCATGGAACGGTTAATCGACACAACATGCATTATTGGAGTGTTACAAATCCGCACTGGCATCGTCAAGTTGAACATCAGCGTCCTTGGACTGTCAACGTGTGGTGTGGAATAATTGGCAACAAACTCATAGGCCCCCACATTATTGAAGGCAACTTGAATGGTCAAATGTACCGAAACATTTTGGAAAATGAACAGCCAATATTACTTGAAAATTTGAGCTTAGAAGTGAGACGGAACATGTGGTTTCAACATGATGGTTGTCCTGCACACTATTCGTTGATGGCACGTGAAATACTTGATCGTGATTTCAATGGTCGCTGGATCGGTAGTGCTGGTCCGATAAATTGACCCGCCAGATCACCAGATCTTACTGCGCCAGATTTTTTTTTGTGGGACTACCTCAAAAACAAAGTTTACACACAAAAACCAACAACACGTGAGAACATGATTGAGCGAATCAGAAATGCGTGTGCTGAAATTCAACCAGACACACTTCTCAGTTGTGTACAATCATTTGAAATGCGGATTAATAAGCGCATTGAAGTCGCAGGCCATCATTTTGAACACTTATTTTAGATTTACAAAACTGAATAAATTGTTTTGATGACGAATTTCGAGTATTTCCAATGAAAACGTGATGTTTTTTATTTCAAACGTATTGCAGAATCGAATGCATGTGTTCTTAGAAGGAGAAATTGAAAAAATTGAATTTCGTCGATTTCAACGCCATCTATCATGAACCGAACAAAATATTTCATTCAGATCATACGTACTTTTAGTCGTAGAATCCGTGTCTGCAATAAAAAATATGGCTTCCTAGCTTAGTTTAAAAGTTACCCGCGCCCCACCTACAAAGCGGGGGTGGGGGACTTTTTTTTTGCACTAATATATTTCCCCCGCGGTATGATTAAATTTTGATTATGGACATTTTTTCCGTAGAGTGGCTATTTTTCGAGATATTTGATCATCTTAGTTTAAAAGAATCACCCGGTATAATCGAAACCAATTTTAAAATTTCTGGATTTTATTGAATTTTTTCAAAATTTGTAAAAATCTTAAACTTCGTTTTATATAATTTCAACATCGTATATGGGCTTGAATTCTCAATGTATTTCTAATGTTCTGTAATTTTGGCCAATTGAATTAAAACGGCCATCTTGAAAATTACATTTTAGTTTATAGTTATTCGAAATTTTACAATTAAGACAAGTATTTCCAATAAGCGTGGTTTTATAGGTAGAATCCATCACATATGGACTGTGTATCGTCATTATCAGTCAAAATTACGATGTTGAATAACATTTTTAATGACAACCTTATGACCTTTTTAACCAACACACTTGGCAAGGGGTTGGGTTTGGCATAAAGCAACCTAGTTAAAGCTGTGCTTGTATGTTCTATTATCACTTCGATTCGCTTCGATAGACATTTGTGTCTCTTTTTTTACGAACAAAATTGTGCTCTATTGCGTTTTTTGGATTACGTTTTGTCTATTGCGATCTCAGCCTGTTAGACTAAATTTGCAAACTATCTCTTTTTTCTCTTTTCACTTGCCATGAAAATAAAAATATTGGTGATATTTTATCGAATGAATTTATAGAAATAGAATCGAGTAGGCTATAATCACAATATAAATTGCGAACTAGCATACAATTTTGTTCGTAAAAAAAGAGACACAAATGTCTATCGAAGCGAATCGAAGTGATGATAGAACTTCCCAGCACTGACTCCTTTTAAAAACACTCAAAAGCCACAAAATCAACTTAAAATTATAAAAAAAATTATAAATTTGAAGATTCAAGATGAGTTTTAAAAAATTTATCGAAGTTATGGCCCCTTCCGAGAGATCGGAAATTTCTAAAAATTTTAAAAAATCACAAAACTTTAAACTTTGTCATCAGAAACTGAACTTTAAAACAAGTTTGCAAATTTTTCGAATTTTAAAATTTTATTAAGAAATTTAAAAACTTTTGGTTATTTGAAAACCTTTTGAATTTCAAAATTTTGACTATTTCTTGTACAATATCCAAAATTTTGACATTTTTGTAAATTTTTCAAAAACAGGTAAATCACTCGTGGAAGAAAGTTACGTTATGGGATTGATATTGTTCAATTGCTCAATCATTAGATAATATTGAGCTACGAGGACTGCAGGCGTAAATTTTAGGTGGCCACAAATTTTGTATTTGAGGTAAATTAGAAAAATATGATGATAATACCATCTAAGAGAAGCTGAACACAAATAAGATTTGGCATTTAATTTACTTCAAGAGTGTTAACACCCTTGAATTGAACTGGTGATCAAACTGCATCAAAAGCAAAGCTTTGCTGGTAAACGTTAATAATTTAGAATATTTAAAGTACATTCCCAATTGATCTTCGTTCATCTTAGCTATCGAATTAGAAATATTGGAATCAATAATCGGTTTCAAAAATGCCTAATTTCAAACCTGACTAATAATATTCGTGAGTTTGACATTTAAAATTTTTTTAAAAATAACACTGTTGTCTCTAAGAGCTTTTTAAATGGAGCAAATGCTTTTAATTTTAATATTCAACGGTATTAAAGCTAGTTTTATTGCGCCTGTACACAAAAGACTGAAAGAGCACCTGGTAAAACCTAACTTTGCCACTAACGGTTTTCTAAAATTTAGCAATATTGTGCTTTGTAAATATGTATATCATATTGCTTAAATTAGAAGCTTTTAATAATTAATAAACCAATTTGCATTAAAACAAAGCTTCACGAAGTGTTAAATATTATAAAACCATATAATTTGGTGTTCTTTGACTGAAAGTTTTTAGATTATTTTGAAGTAGCAGCAGAAAAGCTTGACTTAAATAATTGAATCTGCCGACAAATATCCGTTGGTAAAGCTGGTTTCAATACAGTAAAAAGCTCAATCATCAGTTTAATAAATATCATGTTTCCGTAATTGTTTAACAACAACTCTAATGTCAATAAAACTATTCTGATCATAATTTTAACATAAAGCTTTTTGGTATCCCAATTAATACATATAAAAGCTCAGTAATATAATTTTTAGTTAGTTTTTTAGTTAACAGAAATTTAAAAACTAAGAATTTAAAGTATTAAAGCTTTCAATTTATTTTTGGATATGTATTGTGGCTGCCACTAAGAACCATTTAAATTTTATTCTGGTTGAAAGATATTTCATTAAAAATACTTTTGTGTTACTAACAGGATTCTTTTACAGTAGTTAAAGGAAAAAGCTCTGATGTATAGTTTGTGAACAAACAGTTTTCAGTTATTACAGAAATTAGATTATTTCAGGATGAAGGCAATATAAAATTAATGCAAGTTTGGAAATTAAAATCGCTTAAAATATTAACGATTTACGAAAATAAAGTTACTTATAAAAGCTCTCAGAGAAATCATATTAATATTTTGTGTTAATAATCGAATTAAATTTTATTTATTATGGGGTATAGCACATACGTAAACTTTGAATACAGTTTAAATGTAAAACTTAAATATTCTGAAATGATTGCGTACAACTCTTCTGTTTGTAATAGCCTTCTAACTATATTTTTTTCGGAAAATTGATGAACATTTTAGCGCATCTCTCAATCACAACAAATACCCTGACCACGTGTCACCATCCAATTCAAAAGATTTGTGGAACAAGGACAAAGAAAGTTTAAGTAAAATCCCCCGACACTACCAAAACTCTTTTATATTCGAAACAGAAAAGAACCAACTGGTATCGCTACCAATACTTTTAGAAACTGTTTTGGCAGCAAAAAAACCCAAAGATTGATATCGTCATGAATGCGGATGAAGTGTGAATTATCAAATTTAATTTTTCAATATGTTGGATCACTCAGGAATGATTCCGCACAAAACCGGCGAATAATTCTTCTTTCCAACGTTAATCCATCCCGATTATGTAATGGACTTAACGTGAACAAACTCATGCCTAACCTCCAAGGGTGGGCAAATTTCATTGGGTTCAGTAATGAAAATACCAATTACCAATTACAATTGTCAGTAAAGAAACAATTAAAATACGATTTCAATCACAAATTACTTTCTGTTGCAAAAGGTTTTTAAATATCATAAATAAATCACAATAAATGAATAAAAAGAGTAGTCTCCATATATAAAATAGATGGTCCACTTGTGTTATCGAAAAATACGTCTCCCAGAAAAAAATTTTATAAGACAAACCATTTGTATAGAAAGGGGGAAACTATATAGCGCTATATCTTTGTTTCTCGGCATCGAATCGATGTTGTTACAGCCGCTCACCAGCTTCGCGTTATCATCCAAGAAATTTTTGGAAACCAAAGAAGCGGCGGCAGACTTCGTTCAACGACAACGGGTATTGCTATTTTCACAAAAAATATGAAATTTCTGCAAGTAAATGCTACCGACCTTGTTCCTTTTAAACTCGTCCATCAACCAACATTTACCACAAATTACCAAAAAATAAATAAATCTGATAGCACGTGCTACTAGTAATCGGATACAACGTAATCCTCGCTTATTCATTACAGCTAATAAACTTCAACTAATAAACTTGAGTTTCTCGTAGATACTAATGCTGACATTTTGGTTTTGCCCGTAAAATATTTTTCCCACAACGCGTCTTAAATAGACCCACCTGGTTCTGTTCACTGCTAATACGGGACTAAATTAGCTTACGACGGCAATTTCACACAAGACCTCAGTGGAAGACGCCTCTTAGATCCCACGAGGAATCTTGTGGTAAATGTAATGAAAACAATGATCAAACAACTAACAGCAATACATCTTCTTCTAAGGATTTTATTCGCTTTTGAAGATGTTTCCTGTTTTGATTGGAACGCCAGATTACGCTAGTCATAAATATGGTTCACTATATTTACACTGAAATACACCGTCGACTTCCTTGGTCAAGACCACGCATCTTCTGCGATATTATCACGTCTCTATATGGTAAAGAAGATAGACGGCGCACTTGTTCAGATTATCGTCAACTTGTCGCCGTAAGCACACCGGAACGTTAATCGACAAAAATTTTCATTGCACCTAAATGTGGTGTTTTCGAAAATTGATTAGAGCTTATCGTCTAATCCCAATCGCGTCCGAAGATGTGCCTATAACCGAACCCGGCCAGTTTAATCTACCTTCTGAGCTGTTTAAAGCTTAAGCTGAGCTTAAATTACCGGGTGAATTTCTCGGGACAAGTTAATTCCTCGTGCCTTAATAATAATAATTACGAGTACGTATTGGTTCGAACTTATAAAGTTATTCGTCGTTTTCAGAAACATTTCTTGATGTAAAAAGCATGAATGTATGCATTTCTATTGACCAACTAAAGCTGGAATACGGTATCCTATAGCTTAGTATTACTTAGTTTTTATCCAAACAATTTTACCTGTTGGGGGAGGGAGGAGGGGTTTGAAGTGGCGGTTGCAATAATTTCAATCTTAAATACTTGGCGACTGCACAACAAGTATGTCGAGACATTTTTAAATATTTGAATATTCAGTATTTCACGTGGTGTTTGTGATTCTCATTCACAAAAAATTGACAATGTTAAACGGTTTAAAGGTTAAGTTTAAAGATATGATTTTAGTCGTGGTTTCGTTGAATAGGTTTAATGGTGTCTAATATAATGGTTGTACAATAGAAGATCATAATGTTGTTAATGGTTATATATGAACAAATTTTGGTTTTCCTACAAGGGTGCATAATTTTAGCCCAGTGCGGATAATTATATAAGCATGGCCCTGTATTACCCGCTTGACCTATTACAATAATTGCTTATTAGACAAATCTTTTAGATTGATAAGCTATCGAGCAAAGGCCCCTGATCCATCTACATCTCACAATGTGCAGACTATTGAAAATTTATTAAATCTGTTTGCATATAAAATGGGACATCATCGCGGGGTACCTAAGACGTTTGTAACCCAGGATGACATCAAGCCGTATACGTCGGTTCTGTTTTCATAAGCAGAAATGGAATTTTAAAATAAACAACAGAAAATCAATATCCTCAGTATATTCTTTCTGATATGACGCAACCCACACATATACACACACCACAAACAACCGGTATACAAACCGATAAACAAAAGATAAAGTAAATAATCTTTAATACCCGCAATAATCAAATATATGTATTCGAGATCCAGCCAATATAGTAATCCATTTTCACTTTTACATCAAAAACATAACAATCAATTTGAAAATTTATCTCAATGAAGAAAACCAAAAGGTAAAATCGAAACGGAAAACATCTATACATAACAAGTAGTATTATATCTGAAATGAACATGGATGGCTCCAACAAGATCATATGTATACCAAATCCGTATTTATATAGAAAATGAAAATTGTTATTTAAGAATTCTATAATATTTGGGTGAAATCGAAAATTGAAAAGCTCATTCATGTGCGATTGTATATATACATGTACCTGAAATTTTCTATATTTTCTTTAAACTTTACACGTCATCAATCTCATTGAAAACAAAATAAAAAGCTGTTTACGTACGTACTATATATATAGACGTACTGTATCTTTATTTTTTGGGAAAAATAATATTTGGTTTTTCCTTTCTTGTATTTTCATTTACCATTTACCATTTTTTTTTTTTTTGGTTTACCATTTTTATTGTTTTTTTTTTTTTTTGTATCCTGTTGTGTGCTCGTCTTTAGATGTTATATTATATTACCTAATGCACTCTCATGAGATTAATAAAATCTGGAAACATGGGGAAAATATTTATATAGTGTTTTGAGACTCTAAATATATGTATGTACGAGTATGTTGTATGCTATATGCTACATTATTATTATTTGTTGATGTTGTTGTTGCTATATATATGTGCAAAAGGGATATTGTAATAATTTTATGACAATAAACACCTAGTTACTGTGGCGGTTATGCGATATATGGGTATTAGATGATGGTGGCAAGATGTCGGTAAATCAATAAAAATAAAAAAAAATTTGTAACAAGCTAATAAATATCGTGTGAGACATAATAGAGCGAATTTGTATTAGAGAGGATATAAAATTATTAAATTTATTTCTGTCAAGAGACCCTTCCATAATTTTATATACAAACCATATTCCGATATATACGATTTTTCCGCAGTACAAGAGTTTAATGGTATAAGTATTTTGCCTTTACAGTGTAGGGTGACCAGATATACGAAGATTCTTATCAATATTAGACTTTCATTAATTCTTCGTCGTATCCAAGTCTTGTCTTGTATCCAAACAAAGTATCTAGACCATTGATGATATACTCATGGTTTGGAAGGAGTGTCATTGTTATAACAATTAAAAGAAACATTAATTAGTCTGAGGTTCTAATTTGAACTGGGTGTGGGCTGAATAGTATTGTAGTATATACCACCTGGCCACTACAGTAGATACTGCGACTAGGTATAAATTAATATCAAGCACAGAAAAAGAGAGCATATTCGGTAAATGCGTTCCAAAGAAGACCAAATATAGGAGGATCACCTATAAAAGAAAAAAGTAGCAACTCGTTAGCTGATCAATCAGATGCTTTTTCTAATGCCAGAAGTGTTTCCAGTGAAAATTGTACGTTTCGAGTAACTGAATCTAGTGAAAGAACTATTGCCTTAGACAAAGAAAATATGGATCTCTTGGGGAGGATACAGCCAAACATTTGCTAAGCGAAGAAATTGAGCATCTTAAGCAAGAAAAAGAAAATCTAAAATTGAATCGGAATTCCAATGAACATAGCGAAATAGGAGGTATTGAACCAGACAAATTTAACTACATCAATGAATTAATTAGATAGGAAGACGGACTGGATCCTAAAGAAGAAAAAATAGTCCAGGAAGGGTAAGAAAAAAATAACGGAATCGTCACCTGAGGCTGAATAATTAATTGACAATGAGTATAAGGTAACAGTGCTAAACAATAACGTTTGAAAAATGTATTTTCTGGAACTATGCTTGCTAAGGTAGTGAAAGGATTGGGCTCACCCAAATATATGGGCTCTGAAAATAATCAAATTATGGAAAACATTATGAACAGCATTGAAGCTATTACAAAGCGGCTCAAACACATGATACTCGATCAACTGAAGAAAATATGCAACTCCCACAACGCAATCCGATCAAAAATGTTAGGTTAGAACATAGCATATTCCAGAAATAGAAATACTTTTAGAAATAACCAATATTAGCAGAACATCTGAAATCCATTTTTGTAAATCTTCGTTTGTTAAAATCCGGTGGTATAACTTATATCATTCCATTCATCCTGTGGAAAGAGCAAGAGGTGGTTCGGCATTATTTATAAAAGAAAATATAAAACACCATGTAGACACAAAAATCGAAGAAGAACCAGTGCAAGTCACTACTGTAAAGATCAACATTAAACACAGACAGCTTACCGTCTCTGCAATAAACTGTTCTCCCCAGCATAACTTGAAAAGAGAGGATTAAATTAAACTATTTAAATCGCTAGGACGTGATTTTATTTTTAGAGATGATTTTAATGCGAAAAATACCTATTAGGGATCTAGACTTACGACGTCAAAGGGTAAAGAACTGTTTCAAGCAGGGCAGACATCAAAATGTGAATTTTACTCTGGTGGTTCCCCAACATACTAGCCCAATGACGAAGCTAAGATTCCGGACCTAAACGACTTTTATGTAGGTATATCTCAGAACTACATCCACATTGAAAACAGCAATTCTTTAGTATCAGATCACTCAACGATTATCATGACAGTCAGTGAAAGGGTAATTCAAAGGGAAAGTGCATCCAGATTAACCAATTGAAAAGCAATTTCCAGTTACCGATAAGAAATTCTCACCTGTTGGAGGGCGAATTGGAACAACTAAATGAAACAAATTCACTATGCTGGTTTAGCAAGCGCCCCCATTACACAAAGTAAAAAGACGCTTAACATATCCTACCCAATGGACATTAGAGAGCTGGTAAGAGAAAAACGACGGGCACGTAAAACCTGGCAAATTAATTGTACAAGTTTAAAACCAGCCCAGTAACTCAAATAAAATCAATTAAAAGAAAAAGTGAAAAGTAACATGAATGTTAAAGAAGCCCCAAATTATCAAGGCTCTACCTGATAATGATAGATAATCAAGGCGACCTTTCGGTTAAAATATGTTCCGCGGCAATATAAAGTAGCAGAAGTAAACATGATAGCAAAACTTGATAAACCACTTAACGATAAAAAATCATACAGGCCAATAATATCTTTGTCAATTATGTCAAAAGACTTTTAAAATTATTACTAAAGGGAATTAAACCAATAATTGAGGACCGACAACTAATTCCTCCACATCAATTTGAATTCGGAAAAAAGTATTCTACAATTGATTTCAAAAAATCACAAACATAATTGAAAGAACGTTAAAACGTAAAAAAGTAAGCTCAAGAATATTCCTGGACATCACCCAAGCATTCAATAATGTTTGGCACAGTGATCTAGAATACAAGTGTCAACAATTTCGTGTCAAATATGAGGGTGAATACTCCAAACTAAAGAAAATCTCGGCCTTTGTTCCGCAGGGGAGTGTCTTAGGAACCAATCTAGTATTTACTATATACAAGAGATTTACCAACCACCAATGCAGGAATCATAGCCACCTTTACCGATAACACAGCAATTATACCGATTGGAAGTAATTCCAATGCGGTTTGTAACTGGACAAAACGAGCTTATTGAGATGAAATCCACGCATATTAACTGTATCTATACATATCAAAAGGCTTACCATCTACCGATAGAAATTAACTCACGACAGGTGCCAGTATTGGCTCATAGGTAGAGGCTCTGAGTTTACAATTTACAACAAGTTGCTGCTATATCGGCAAATACTGAAGCAAAACAACTCTAATTCGCCATATGACATTCGCTTGTCGTTGAAAGAAGACGCCAAAGAACGAGGCCACTTGAATTAGTGAACTTATACCAAATTAAAATTAGTAAACAGGTTCGGATAATTATGGGACTAGCCATTGGATTACACTCCAACAAATAATAATTTTGTAAGAAATGTAAATTTTGTGTTTGAAAGATAAATTGCTAGATGAGCGTAGGCTCTACCCAATTCTAAAACCACAACCAAAATCTAAAAATAAATGTCAAATTCTTCAATATGTTTGGTTTGGATTTTTCTTGCGGTTCTAAAATTTTAATTTTGTCAAATTTTGTTTTTCGTTAAATTTTGAAATTTAATTTTACTTAATAATTAATTCTTAATTTTAAAATGATAAAATTTAAAATAACTAGATTTTTTTAAACTTTTAAAATATTTTGGATTTTAAAACGGATTGTAATAAATTTTGAAAATTTGTATTTCAACGAAATTTTGGGGATCTAACAAATTTCCTAAAAAGAACAAAATTAATAAAATTATTAAAAAAACCTACTGAGGTTCCGCACTCAATGCCACAATGAGCCCATGGTGCAATCCAAGAAGATCTATCCTAATTCGCAGGAGCGTACTGCAATCTTAGCAAACTGTAAAAGTTTGAACCAAGGAATGGATACTAACTGATCTACGTTCAAAGATCCAGAAGAGAACAATTGGGATCTAGCTCCGACAAAGGCCGGACAGCTGCAGAGGTAGTGTATGTAGTCGTCCACTTCCTCTAGGCAGTCGTCACAAAGAGCATCCTGTGCTAGTCCCATGCGTTGAAGATGAAACTTGAACCGTCCATGGCCGGTGATAAGTGCGACCTGAATTCTGAGTTGATTCTTATCCCTAAATATTCGAATTAATACAGATTATTTTAGTTTTATTGATTTAATCGATCCAAGATGAACCGTGCGTCTACTTATGATTTAAACATGAGATTTGTAGATCAGAGGTTAAAAAATATATTTTGATATTCTTGTAAATTGAATTTTGAAATTCTGAAATTTCCAAACTCAATTCAGTTTTTAAAAATTAAAAGTTCTTGGAATTAGTTTTTAAAATTAATTTCGTAACCGAATTTCATCTATACAAATCTGAAGATAATATTTAAATTTTGAAAATTTGGATTCCACAAATTCAGATAAAGAGAGACAACTAGAGGATTTTGGAATATTTTTCAAATTTTGAATATTCAATCGAATATTAATTATAGAACTTCTGGGTCCTCGACTAGGACGAAGAAGGACTTGAGAGAACCTTGGGCCATAGAACAAGTAGAAACCAAATTTAAGAAAACATTTGTTAGGCGGCCCGAAATACCCATAAAGTACAAAAGTGGAACGTCTAAAAATATTCGAAAATATCTGGTCACCTTACACTAAATTGTAAACAATAATAACATCAGTCGACAAACTAAGCGTGTAACACATATCATATAATGATCAAAACCACAAACATTATATGGAGCATATCATATATAAGAATATGTACATACATATTTACATTCACACACACACACCCGTCGACATCATATATGGAACTTATTTTACATAAAAACATATTTATCTTATAAAAAAAAAAATTTCTTCTTCGTCATCTTCATATTTGTTGTATGTACACAAGTATCATAACATGAAGCATTATACGTTGAAGACATACAGAAGTCAAAAGTATGTTTTGTTCTATGTACCGTACGAGCACATAAAATATTCAAAAAACATTGACATATTCGGCTGGCAAAAAGACAATGTTGTGTATGTGATATGGCGCGCGGATGTGTATAGGAAAATTTTCTTATATTTTCTTGATTTTCCGATTTAACGGTAATGGAATATAAAAGTAAAAACATGTGGGGGAGAATGTGTGTAGAGACGGAGCTATCAAAAATATAATTTATATATGATATTTTATGAAATAAGTTTTGTTGAGTTTTGTTGCGGGAAAGGAAAATGGAATGGATGGGAAATTTGCGACGAGGAATATATAGTTTTGCCAATACATATCGTATAATGACCAAGATGAACTTTTGATTCCTAATATATAGTTTTTATTTATTTACTTTTAGTAGATTTTTTTTTTAATTAGACGATATAAGTATTACGATATTATGTTGCGGTGACAAGTTTTTATTTACTTTGCTACGAAGTTTGATTAGGAAGGTTGATTATTTGATAGATGGTTTACGATGTAATGAAAAAAATTTGTCGTTATGTACTAACTATACTAATATGTACTAAACAATTTATGAATGAGACTAGTTTAATGGAGTCATTTTTCCGGCCCCCCTTTTCAAGATCCAATTTTTTATTAATAACTTACGTTTGATGCCGTCATGGAGAACTGCAGGGCGAACGAACTAGCGTGGCATGGTACAACTCTCCAACTTCTACCGCAATGGGAAAAGTTGGGGACGCCCATCAAGGCACTCAATACTGTGCTTAAGAAGGAGGCAGTAGCATCAGCGAATGAAAGGTGGGCGAACACCCTCTCATGTAGTGTAGCAAGGCAAGTATGGCCAAAGCTGAACTTGAAACGCTCAAGGACACTGATCTCCCTACAAAGACGTGAACTAAAAACGATCGTGGGGTTACTCACAGTACACTGCCTACATGCGAGGAGGCTAGGTCTAGAAGCAAATGACTTTTGCAGAGGCTGTAGGGACGAGGAGGAGGAAGAGACGGTAGTCCACCTCCTATACTCATGCCCGGCTTTGGCACACTTTAACCTAAAAGACTAATTTATGTTACTTATTTAGTAACAATAAATATTTTTAAATGTTTAACTCTTTTAACACCGTTATGCCATGATTTCTAGCATTGACAGCATGCGGTTGCATCAAATTCCTTCTGCAAATTCGTTGCCATAGATGACAAAAAAAAAAGTTAATTTTAGGAAGAGAAACAGACAAGTATGAAAAATATGTACATCCAAAAACCATACAATGGGAGCTTTCAGGTTACCCACCATGTTGTCACTAATCCGCAGGTAATAGCTAATAGCACATTTGGCAGCTAAAAGCTAATTGCGAAACTGGTTGCCGAATTACTACTTTGAACAACCACAATGATTCCGACTTGAAATTGAACGTGGAAAATGCATCGCGTGTCCCTTTACTAATTAAAGTACATCAACCTAGCTCCCTAGTATCGAAGCCATTCATCAGTACCAGCCTCAACCATGCGACCATGTAAAAAATAAAAACCGAAATTGAGAAAAATAATCCTGCAAAACGTAAACCAACTGCACTTAGAAGCATTAATGCAATTTTAACATGGAACGTTGAGGTAACGATAATTCGAATGCCATGACTCCAATATTCCCAAAAGGTAGCTATGGAGATTACGGTATGCAGTGTTTCGCCAGAAACCCAATCCAAAAATAACTATTGCTGAACTACGTACATTCATTAGAATTCTGCTTATCAGTGGTTATACAATTATCACACCAGTCTTCGGAACATGTGGAACAACGGTGATGATGACTTGCGGAACTACATGGTGTGCGACAACATGCGAAAAAACCGATTCAACGGGATCTTGCAATTTCTCCATTTTAAAGATATAATAGAAATTTTGCTGGCTCAAGTGGAAACCCGAATCCGGACAATATGTGCAAGCTTCGTCTAACTTTAGACCGGCTAAAAGCCAAAATGTTGTTACATTTTCATCGAGAGTCAAATATATTATGTAAGTATAATATAGGCTACTTTGGAAGGCACGAATGTAAGCAATTTATCAAACCCATTGCGGTTTGGCTGCAATGTCAGGTCTTGAATTGCCTGAGAATAGTATAAACTTACCATTTGCATTTAGTTTCGACAACGTGTTGCCTCTCTTGGAGTATTTAAAGTCACGTGATTATAGCGGCAGTGGAACAATCAGTGAGAAACGTACACCGCCATTTGCTTTTCTCAATTTTAACGGTAAGACCGGCGTTAAGCGACATCGCACAAAAGTGCGAGATGTTCCTCTAAAGTTGCTGAAGTAATCCAATAGATCGTCTAGATACCCAAAGGTGCAATCGTGTAAGTGATATGGGATGACCTTATGCATTAGTCTACACACTACCATCCAATCAGACTCTTGTTTTTCCACCATAGCTATTGAAGAACACTATACGAGAATAATTATTCGTGTGCATTCCATTTTGAATGGCTAGTGAAACCGAAAAGTGCGGTTACTTTATTGGGAGTCAATTCCCACCGTCTTCGTTGTGTGATACCAGATGTGTGCGGTCTAACCATAATTTATTATAACATGGGAACTGATCAATTACAGACCGAAGCTGTTGATTCTGAGATACTAACAGTACTTGGTTTTATGATCATAAGTGGAAATCCACATCATGTTCCAGAAATCGATGCCAAAGTATAAGGCTTGTATAAGGCTTAAGCTGGGAACTACATATATAATTTCATATTTCGTTCAATATTGACGTATTTAATAGAAACGTGTACGAGCTTTTCAATTTTTAATAAACTTGTCTGCGTTTAAATCTAGTATACAGTAGTTCCACTGTAGAATATCTAACAATCCACGAAATGGAACCCACAAATCTAAACGTCAGCATACGGTCTTGCATCATAAGTCGTGTTTATCTTAGCTCGCATTAGGTGCCTATTTTTAAAGTATTTTATTGATAAGGATGAAAGCTTTGATAATTATTTTAGTCAGTACAGAATACACTCGTTCTATAAAAAATTATACTGGGACCAGTCCCCGCTGTGTGTGCTGTGGAGACCCGGGGTACATAAAGTACAATGCGGTTTTAACACTTTTAGAAACCCGCATCCAAAACAGGATGTACGCGGTAATGGTAATAGACAATCCATAAAAGCGTGACCTTTAATATCACAATTACAAAACATACAGGTTCACATTGAAATTCAATTACGCTACACTGTCGCCATCTGGGATAGTTGTTTGAAGAAACATCATGGTTTCATTATAAAACTCAACAAAGGTTTCTGTTGGAAATTTTTGTTTGCGTCCATTTACGATCTATATGATATATGCTTTCCTCAGTTGAGACCAAGTTATATCTCTCGTTCGCTCATGTTAATGCCAATAAAACACCCGCGCAATTAATTTAAGTAAGAATCCTAAGTCATGTAAAAGTCGATCAACAAGTACACACATCAAAAGTGTACAAGGAACACATGGTTTTTAGGTTGTCATCCCCTTGAATTCGGTTCGATTTTGGTTTTGTTTTTTGTTTCTAGAAGATACATCGATTGCACATACAATAACGAAAAAAAAAATTACTAAATTTTTAGGAATAACGGTAAAAACGATGAATGGTAGAGAAAGACCAATTTAAGAATTTTGAACAATTCAGAATTTTTTTTACTTCATTTTATTTCATTAAATTAGTACAGTTATTTTTGTTTCTTAATAAATGGTGTTCCCTCCTCTTGCATTTAGGAGAGATTGACATCTTCTGGGCATGGAGCTAATCAACGTATCGAGGCTGTCTTGTGGAATTTGTCTCCAGTGATCTTGAAGGAGACTGCATAGTTGCACCCGCGTTGTTATTGATGCTAAATGTGGCAGAATGCTTCGTTGAAGTTGATCCCATGCGTGTTCAATCGGATTTAGGTCCGGGGATTGTGCTGGCCATGGTAACATATGGATTTCCTGCGCTTCCAACCAGTCTGTTGTGATTCTTGCTGTATGTGGCCTGGCATTGTCGTGCATAAAGATGAATTCTGATCCGATTTGTGATGAAAATGGAAGCACAACAGGTTCCAGTATCTCATTGATGTAACTGGCCGCCGATAAGTTACCTTCTGGAAAAACGAGATCAGTTCTTTTACCAGTCATAATTCCAGCCCATACCATAACAGTGCCTCCACTGTATCTGTGCACTTCTTGTACAACTTTCAGCCTCTCGGCGTTACCAGGCTGTCTCCATATTCTTGTTCTCCTAGTATCTGGGTGAAATCCAAATCTTGACTCATCAGTGAACAAAACTTTGGACCATTCCTCTTCTGTCCAATTTCTATGATTTTGACACCAATCATTTCTAAGCACTCGATTTCCATGTCGAATCGGTGGACATCTCAACGGGCGGCGAGCGTGGAGGTTGTTTTCGTGTAGTCTATTCCTGATGGTTTGGTCACTAACATAAATGTTTTCATTAGTCCACAAGCGTGACTGTAATTGTCGGCCAGTTAAAGTTGGCTCCCGGCGGACTTGCAGTTGAATAAAACGGTCCTGTGCTGAAGTTGTAACTCTTTCTCGACCTGGACGCTGCACGTACGGACTCCCAGTCATACATTGCCGTTGCCATAACCTGCATATAACGCTCCGGGACACATTAAAATGACGGGCAACATCTGCTTAGCTTCTTTCACTTCGAAGCATTCCTACTGCTTCGTCCATTTCACTATGAGTTAGGTTATGACGTGTATTGCTGTACTCCATATTTCTACACAAAATTTTAAATTTAAAAATTTTTAAATCTCTTTT
The DNA here is from genome assembly GCA_951394425.1 of Tipula unca. Classification (NCBI taxonomy): domain Eukaryota; kingdom Metazoa; phylum Arthropoda; class Insecta; order Diptera; family Tipulidae; genus Tipula; species Tipula unca. The sequence continues at coordinate 109,454,748 of OX596382.1, read as the reverse complement.
AGGAGCTAAAACTGAATAAAGTCTGAGATGACAATTCAACTCAAATAGACTAAAAATAATTTTTTCGATAAAACAATAACCGGTTTTACCGTTATCCCTGAAATTTTTTGATATTGTATGTGCAATCGATGTATCTTCCAGAAACAAAAAACAAAACCAAAATCGAACCAAATTCAAGGGGATGACAACCTAAAAACCATGTGTTCCTTGTACACTTTTGATGTGTGTATATTATGCGACCGTGCTAAATGTGCATTTATGTATTGTAATCGGAACAGTTTTTTCCGGTGTAAATGGATAATTACGAAGGTATACAATTCTTCCAGTCTCAATTCACGATTCTACGATTGCCTGCGTAATTGGCCATCGAATATTTACATAAACATGTTTTTTGAATAGAACCTTTTTTGTAAATCGATTACTGGCCTGCAGACACTCGCGCTAGTTTAATAACCAAAATCCAAATTCAGACAAATCTTATGTCATATTCAGATTCTCTTTTCTACAATTGCCTGTCACTGGCCATCGATCCCCGTATTTTTATCGTTATGATTTTAAATAAATATTCTTTAGGCTATCATAAGGTTCATACCGATTAAAATATTGACATTAAGGCCATCAGAAAGGCCATGAAATTTGTATGTATTAATGCCATTTAGAACTCAACATGCAGATTTTGCTTCAAATGTTGCCGTTTAATTTTAATTTAATTTAAAAAAATATTCTGGGAATTTTTGTGATCCGGGGATTTGAGAATGTAATTATTAAACCAAATCTCGGGGAATGCTGGAAATGACTCTTTAATTGGTTTGTGGGTTTGAAACTCTTTTTAGAATTTATTTTAACAGATTTAGCAAGTATTTTACTTTGCCGTGCAGAAAGTCATATTATGCTGCAATAAAATAATGGTGCTCCTATCTGTTAAGTCCTTTTATGGTCTGTAGTAATTTAAATTTAGAATTTTGTAAATTTTGATTTCAAAAAAAATTTTCATTTGAAACTTTCATGCAGCCATAGGGTTGACGAAAACAATTTCAATATTTTGAGAAATATTTCTAAAAACTTCTGAATATCTAGAGAACATAATTACGATGTCTCAAACGATTGAAAAGTACATGACTCCACTGAAAGAGGTAGCATAACGTCTCCAAATAGCTAATTGATTAGATGCTTGAAAGCGATATAATTTCTAGATAAGCACGAACTCCAAGTTGGTCCTGGGAATATTACTGGTATTTTGAATTTCACCACACCAAAATGCAGGTCGTTTTATTCCAGAACATCTAGAAGTAACAGCGGCAACCCAAAAGCTTCTGAAAAAGCTCTTAAAATATCCCTTGTTGTCGGACTGCGTCAATACTATAATAACCCCAGATTTTAGTAAACATATTATTAAACATATACTTCCTACTGTACTGTCACACATGAAGATGGATCAGAGTAGTTTTTAAATTTTTGCTTCATTTAAACCGATTAAATTTCAATGTATGATAGTTGATCGAATATGTATCAAAAATTGTAAACTTGAAAAAGTATTTGAAATTAACTTGAATCGGTCTAAAATTTGTATGTATGTATGTATGTCGCGTTTTTCAAGTTTTGAAACCAATATGAAATGAATTCGATTTGGGGAATTAATGTCACATTTTTGATTGTCTGCCAAAGTACTGCACGCTTGGCTAGGGATAACAAAATAAATTGATACTTTAAATCTAGCATAGAGCTTTCCTTTTTTAGTGTTGTGGGTATAATGCTTTAGAGGGAACGGTAACAAAAGAGCTGATGAATTTACCAAGAAACCTTTTTTTAAACATTACTTAGGTTGGAAATCGGTACTTCGCAATTTAAAATTTAGAGTGTGAATGTTGACTGAATGACAACGAATGACTTTTATTTTATTTTATTTTTAAATTTACTCCCACGTTGTCATCCTGTCATGAAATAAATATAAGCAACTTCACAATTCCAATATTCGCTAGAGTTCTCGTTAAATTAATTCGTTAAATCTTTGCAAATGCTGATTTACAAGTCATAATAGACTACTATGACTTGTAACATTTAAGGTTGTTGAACCTGATTAACTTATGATGTGCTTGTCGAATAAATTAAATGAATGTCAGAAATTTGACGAAACATATTTGAATATTTTGAAATGAAGTACTCCAGTAGACAGACTTCCAAGACGATATGAAAACAATGAATAACAATTTCCAAACTGTTCACCAATTAATTCTTAACGCGGCGAATCCAATCGAAGAAGCGTGATCATTAGTTAAGCTACCATTAGAATCATCCAAGTAAGTTTGCTTTGAGGAAGCCTGTTTTAATTAGCATTAACATTCACAACACTCTGCTATCATTAAATTTAAATAGAAGTTACAGAGCCGCATTGAAAGGACTTCACATTCTTAAGAACTGTGTGAAAGTAATTTAATTTGTTATATTTAAGATTTCGTTGAAACCATGTACCAATTTTACTAGTAACAATCATTTTGAGCAAATAAATTAAAAAAAGGTGAGATTTTCTTTATGGGCATAAAGCTAAAGCTTGATTTGAAATATTTCTTCAAAACCAAATTCAAAATATGGAAGAATAAATTTCTACCAATATATATTTTAAACATTTTCTCGAAGGTTTCAGCTTTCAGAAGTGAAAATACTTTTTTGGGAAATTTGTTCAATTTTGTAGTGAGTATATATGCATTTTTGTAATCGCTTCCTTATCGACTTTGTATCGACTAATAAGCTTTTCCGAACATATTTTTAGAACTCAGTCAGAAAGTTTTTCGATTTCGTGTTAACTTCCAGTTACTATTATCATTTAATTATTTAATAAAATTACAGCGAGCTTTTTTCCAAATTTGAGCAAATAGTTTAGTAAAAAGAAGAGCAAAAAGCTTAGTATTTAACTCATTAAAAAACTCAATATTATAAAAGCTGTCAAGGCAGTTATCGTAAAGTTATGAAGTGTTTCATGAATTTTAATGGATTTGAGCTTTCCGTTATATACTATACCAAAAAGCATGTGAACTGGCCTTTTGTTTGCTCGGAATAATGAATTTTTTGCTATTCTGATATGATAATGATTGATTTTTATTTTGTTTTTAAATTAAATTTAAACTTTTATCGTACATTATAGGTCATACGGCCTTCACATAAATATAACCGAATTTCAAAGTAGTTGGTCAACCGAACAAACTAAACTTCTTCATTTGCTAGATTTCTCGTTAAATTAATTCACTAAATCTTTACAAATGCTGAGTTTACAAGTTTGAATAGACTTTCAAGTTGTAAGTATTGAGTGAACTGAATTTCGAAAATGTTACATGAATCCGATATTTGGCAAAACTTATTTGAGTATATTGAAATGAAGTACTCCAGTAGGCAGGCATCGAAGACGATATGAAAACAATGATCAATAATTTTTAAACTTCCCACCAATTAATTGTAAACGCGGCGAATCCAATCGATAAAGCGGGATCATTAGAACAAAAATTGAACCAGAAATATCCCAGTTAAGCTGCTTTGAGCATTTAGCTCCCTCTATGAATCGAACCCTATATTAAAGCTTAGTACAACTTCCATTGAATTTGAGGTTTATCGGTTTTTCGGTTTAAATTAAATCGAATTATACATATTTATCGACGAATTTGGCTTGGGTTCAAGATTGGATTTGCTGTTGTGCCACAAACAAATAAATTTAATTTACGATGAGCTTTAATGGAACCAATTTTAAAGCTTTAAAAGGCATTTGATTTATTATATTTAAGCTTTCGATGAAAAGTGAAAAGTACCAATTTTACTAGCCAACAGTAATTTTGAGGCAATAAATGAAAAAATTGAAAGCTTATTTTTTTTAAATAAGCTTAAAGCTTTACAACTGGTATATTTTAATTAAAGCTTGTCATATCTAATGATCATAACTATCAAAGTAATTCGTTTATTTATAATAATTTGAAGTTCAATTCTCGTCACTGAAATGCAATTGTGCAACTTGATTTGAAATGTTTGTACAAAATTAAATTCAATATAAGAATAAAGCTCTACCAATATATATTTTAACCTTTTTCTCGTAGTTAAAAAAAGCTCTACCAATGTATAGTTTAACCCTTTACCATGAAGCTTTTAAGAATAAAATAACATTATTTTTGTTTCCTCGGACTAATAAGCTTTTCCGAACTTTTTTTTTACTCAATCTGAAATTTTTTTAATTTCTTGTTGAACCTTTCCAGTTACCATTATCATTTATTGTTTGAAAAAAATACAGCGAGCTTTTCTCAAACTTGAGCAAATGGCTAAGTAAAAAGCAGAGCAACCAATTTAGTTTTCAACTCATTGAGGAACTTGATATTAAAAAAGCTTTCAGGCAATTGTTGTAAAGTGGTTAAGTGTTTCATGTACGTAATGGAATTGAGCTTTAATATAAAATCCGCGTTATATATGTTCTGAATTTGATTAACCGTATATTGCGTGTTCTCTGCTGTTCAAATAATGAATTTCACAAATGTCAAATAACTGTACAGCATCATTTATCAACGGATAAAATAAAGTTACGTATGTAACATATATGTGTGACACATTTTTCCCGATCGCCACCCAAAAAATACAAACACAAATAATATTTGACTTACATATTAGCCACGTCAATCCTTGTTCGAATAAAATGTGCCCCAAAATGTTAGTTGCTCCAAACACGTATCCTAATCTATATCAATTACAAAACATTTAAATTTGTTTTGTTTAACTTCATCCGCATTGCGATAATAGAAAAGTCATTTCCCCATGAAAATCTACTATAAAGTAGAGTTTTTACAACTTTACTGCTGATTGATTCATATACCGATCGTTCTACATAGCGAGAAAAAAATCCGTTAAAACTTTTTGCATTCAATCAAACTTTTCAATAATATAATTCATTCGAATGATTTTGATTTTCCTTTTTGTCCATATACATACATACGTACCTATCCCATTTTTTTTTTTGGACACAAGATTGATGAAAATTTATTTTCAGGACCATAAAAATCTGTTATATTTGATTTGTTTCTATTTTATGATAGATAAATAAAAAATAAAGAACAACAACACATACACTAAAAAAAAAAAAAAAGCTCCACTAAAACTTTTATTTATGTCGTGAATGATTTTTATTTATTTTGTTTGTCGTTTCGTTGGGTTACTCGTATACTCGTAACACGATACGATACTTGGATCATTCTGTGATAAATGATAGATTTTAAAATTGACACTATATGTGTCGAAATGGTTGTATCTTTTCGTTTTTTTGCTTTGCTGTTATGTGCGGACGAATCGAAAAATATTGTCTTACCAGAGTATTTAATACATAATACATATATCAATATATAAATATATGTTAAGGTATATTGATTTGGTAAAGTCAAATATATAAGATGTCGTCGTATTTTATACACAAGGCAAAAAAAAATCGCTTGTCAAATTCAATTAAATTTATTTGTATGAGTATATAGGAAAACACGAAACGAATATCAACTTAAATCAAATTCCATAGAGACATCCATCTTCATTTACAAACAAGATTTTTTTTTTTTGTAATATTATTTCGAAATAATAATAACAATAATAATACGAAACTGTGAGTAATAAAGTATAAGAAAAGCTCACAAGAATCAAAATTGGATTGAATTTCATTTCTATGCATTCATACTTATATACACGAGTATATCAGCAGCAACAAGATGAAAGCACAGAATGGTATATATTTCTTATGTATGTGTATGTTCTTACCATTAAATTATTTTAACAAGACAAAAATGTACTGTGCTTTCATTTTTTATGTGATTTTCGTTTTTCATTTTTATTTTTAAGAAAAGCGGAAAATATAAACTTAACACCTTTTTTAATGTTTTTGTTGCTTTGCAGTATATGTATATATATGATTTCATCTCTGTTGTGTGTGTGTGTATGTGTGTGTATGAACTTTTTTTTTGTGCTTTATACATCATCTTGTTATATACTGTTATCATTTGCACACTATGGTGCGGTTGTTCTTGTTTGTAATTTAAATTTTTTATTAAGTTTGATAAAATTTGCATATTTTTTGTGATGCAAAGTATTTGCTGAGGTTGCTCGTTTTGGATGCGGGTAACTGGGTAGCACACAGCTTTAAAGTTTAAAAAGCGCAAAATTATTTTTATCATATTATATTCTTCTGGTTGCTGTGATAATATATTACATTATGAATTATGTGAAGTAGCGAATTTGTTGATTATAAAATAATATTTTGTTGTTATATATAATTCGCTAGAATAGAAATACTGAGTTTGGTGTGGTTATTGTTTTACTTTAAAATATTTGATTTGTCACTCAAATCTCTAAATGTGTATTGCAAAAAAATTTAAAGATAGAACTTAAAATCGAAGCACAACCGAAAACAAATTTAAAATTTAGGATTTAACTTTATTCCAAAGATTTAATTTAAAACTTCAGAAATTCATAAAACATCAGAATTTGACAAAATTTGAAAATAAAATTCATACAGAATTTCACTGCCAAACAAAAAATGAGAATTCCACAAACATTACATTGTATTATAAGGATTGGATTAAATTTTAGAAAGTTACAATTAGAAAAGGTCATGAAAAGGAGGAAGACTCTTTTGAACACGGCTAGATTTATAAAACGTACAAATGGATTTAGACTATACAGACCATAATCAATCAAATAAATAAAATTGTGAATTTGTTGTAAGGGAAATGACTTTTTCATCTTTGGATTATTACCTAGGGAAGTCGAACCAAATCGCAATTAGTGCACTTGTCGGCTGTGGAGCTCGCAAAATGCTGGCTGTTAAATAATTTTTTAAATGGTAAGCTGGTGTTGGAAGTGATTGTCTATAAGCAGTCCTTAGGGATCTTAAGTTGAAAAATAGAATATTCTCGACCAAACTTACACCAGGTGGCAAATTTTTGCCTCTCGTATAGCTATAAGTTAGATGACTATCGTCGTTAATTCACTGTCATATTATTGGGATTAATATGGTTGTACGATCGGTTTTATGAAATGTTAAACTCGTTCGTCTGTTGGCTAGTCTGCACAGGAACCATTCGTTCAATTCACCGCATGTCAAACTTGAAAAATCGGAAAGTTAAATCACGTTTTAAATCGGTTTTTTACTTATGAAAGTACAAACGCAAACATGGTTGTGGCCCGGACAATGTTTTGTTAAGGAAGCGTGCCCATATTCGGGCCCAAGCGCAGACATATTTCTTCAATATCAGTTTGGCTATTAGATTATTTTTTGATATTTGAAAATCTAGTTTCATCAAGTCCATTTTCATGAAGCGGATATCGAAAATTACCGTATGGTAATTCCTTAAGATTTTATTTTGATAAAATTGTTTCTGAGATCTCGAGGCTTTATGATTGATCTGGACTTCCATGGAATATGGTTTATCAAACCCGATTCACAATTCAAGCCGTATAGCTAGTAATGTTTCTGGTGTAATCGAATTTAATCCGTCAAGGGATACATTAAGGAGTGCTTTGAAATAGTTTAACTTACGTAGCTCAAATAACAGGCTGAAATGTGTATTGAACAAGTTTTGTAATTTAATGGAAAAATTAATTTAATTTAATTTTAGCAATCCCAGGTATTCAAACGAAACGATATATTCATGAAGAATAATTGCGTCGGACTTGTTTAATGACAAACTGAGCGTTTTTGATGAATGAGTGCAAACCTGAGTTAACTGATAAATTAATTCGAATGAATTTATTTATCAGTTAACTCAGGTTTGAGCATTTGGCCCATTGAAATTTTTTTTTATTTAATAATTATATTTAAACGATTTTATTGCAACGACCCCAACCGGCCATAAATCTTTCTACGTTCACTGTATTGATTCGGTGTAGAGAACGCCTTGGCTCTTCAGATTATCTTAGGCAGTATGAAGATGCTCAGGATTGAAACCGTTCGAGCCAAATAATTTATTTTTAACTCAATTTTAAAATTGACACAAATTTTGTTAAAAAATTACTTTATTTTCACTCAAACAATTCATCAAAAAAACCTTAAAGAATTTGGCTCAAATTCAGTCTAGGATTCTATTCTTCAGTTTCACTTAAGCAAATCCAGTCAAAAAGAATATAATTCGAAGTCTTAGCAAATTCGAATATGTGTAAATATATATAATTTAAATTGCACTCAACTAATCTATAAATCTCAACTTCATAGTACAAATTGCACCCTAACTTTAACTAAACAAGTTCCACTCAAAATATATAAATCAAATTCTACTCAATCACAATCATATACCGGGTGTTTTTTTTAAACTGAGACGATCAAATATCTCGAAAAATAGCCACTCTACGGAAAAAATGTCCATAATCAAATTTTAATCATACCGCGGGGGAAATACATTAGTGCAAAAAAAAAAGTCCCCCCACCCCCGCTTTGTAGGTGGGGCGGGGGTAACTTTTAAACTAAGATAGGAAGCCATATTTTTTATTGCAGATACGGATTCTACGACTAAAAGTACGTATGATTTGATTGAACACTTATTTAGATTTACAAAACTGAATAAATTGTTTTGATGACGAATTTCGAGTATTTCCAATGAAAACTTGATGTTTTTTATTTCAAACGTATTGCAGAATCGAATGCGTGTGTTCTAAGAAGGAGAAATTGAAAAATTGAATTTCGTCGATTGCAACGCCATCTATCATGAACCGAACAAAATATTTCATTCAAATCATACGTACTTTTAGTCGTAGAATCCGTATCTGCAATAAAAAATATGGCTTCCTATCTTAGTTTAAAAGTTACCCCCGCCCCACCTACAAAGCGGGGGTGGGGGGACTTTTTTTTTTGCACTAATGTATTTCCCCCGCGGTATGATTAAATTTTGATTATGGACATTTTTTCCGTAGAGTGGCTATTTTTCGAGATATTTGATCGTCTCAGTTTAAAAAAAACACCCGCTATAACAAAATATATATTTCAATTATTGAAATCTATCCGTTAAAAAGGCTGCAAGACGAGTTTAAAATTTAACTCAACTACATAGTACAAATCTACTTGAAATTTCACTTTAAAAAATCCACTCAAAATTATAATTTAATATCTACTAAAATTCCAATAAGCATAAATAAATTAAATTTTTACCACCACCTTCGATTTCAATCAATGTTTTTCGTTTGCTATTTTTTATCGGTATCTCTTTTCATGTGCTCGGTATTCTGGGCAACCATTATAAACCAAACGTATAGCCTCATGTGCATCTAGCCCTTGACACGATACCTAACGGCGTTGCTTAGGGGATGCTCATTGATTTCATATAAATAATTTAAGATTTTAAAGCTAATTTTAAAGTTCAGCAGTATCGTTAACATCAAGCTTTATTCTAGATCTGCCGACTTAAGTTTAGGTTTTTAAAGTTAGTTCATAAGATAATTAATTAAAATTTTGAACTACCCAATCCACTACAGTTTAAATATGATTTCCAAATTAGTTTATTTCAAACTCATTCCAAATTAAAAAGTTCTTTATGGAATTCTTTTAAATTTGTTGATAAGATTTTGCAATGAATTTTATTTTTAGAAAGAACAGATGTTATTTAAAATTATTTGGTCTAGCCAAAGCCTCGCTCCGAAGCTATTTTATAAAATAGCGATTCCTTAGTTAAGCCGTATGACAAATAATAATTTGATGGTCTCATGTCTTAATTTTAATTTTATCTCTCCTATAGTTGTGTTCTCTCCTAACCTTTTCTTTAATTGAAAAGAGATTAAAATGAATTGAAAACAATTCTAATACTATCCCATCGAATCGTATTAAACCTAAAACAAACCTGGCGACTGAAATTTAAAACTAGTTCATTAAATCACTCTATTAATCGTCTACATTATCGACGTTTTCTACGAATTGTCTACTATACCAACATTGTCTATGTTGTCTACGGGTTGTCGACGTAGAAACTAATCAGTTCTTGTAAAATAATGTTCTCTAGAAATGTAAAGACATCTTTAGTTTTTGATGTATGTTGACGTAATTAAGATTTTGATGAGTTAAATGTATTTAGTGAATTGTGTAACTTGAACAAGATTTTTATTAACGTGTCTAAATGTATAAAATTATGAATTTTTCTAAGAAGCAAAAAGCAGTCATTTTGTTCTATTAACTAACCAGATATGTACTGATATAAAAGTTCAGAGAAATAGGCTAAAGAATGAATCACCCCAATGCTTGAACGATTAACTTTAACTTAAAAGCGTATACCCCGAAATTCAATTCCCGGACCATTGCCTGATTTTGAAATATCGTCTTTGGAATTACCTTATATTCAGTATCTATGTTGTCTTACCAATTAAATTAATTTATTGCCAATTAAACTAAAACACTTTAACTATTTTCCCGAAATGGAAAAACCCGTATACCGCAATGGACACGGTAACAGTCAAACACCGACAAGTTCAGGAATCCAAGCAATGTTGAACGTTATCTAGGGAGACCATACACACTCGGTGGCCATTGTCAATAGTCAATATCAAACAAGAAATATTTTATTTAGTTAAAAAATTTAAAAATCGATAGTTAGTGCTTCAGGCTAAATACCGAAGTCACCATCCCTAGAAAAATTACGTTTCTATTCAAAACCACCCTAATTGTAACTTTAGCAAAAAAATAATAGAATTTGCTATAAGAATAGTTGCGTCGGACTTGTTTAATGTCAAATTGAGCGTTTTTCATGGAGTGGAAAAAGTTATCTCAGATTTGAATATTTGAACGAAAAAAAAATTGCAATACATGTATCTTCCTTCGTTCACTGATATTGATTCACTTTTCTATCGATGCGATGTTCCTTTGAAAGTAAACGCAAATAAGGGAGAGTGCTTGCAGTCTGGCCCCATCGCTCACATATATGTTCAATTTCCGTTTGTATTGTGAAATATTTGTTGAAATTTGGGAATCCAGTTGTCATCCAGCTTATTAGAAAAGTCGGCGTTGAGCGGATACCAAAAATTATCATGGGATTTCAATTTTATTGATAATTCCAATCAGTGGTATCCGTATCTCGATAAACCAACATGGATTTTATTTTGGACGGTCAACTGTGACAAACCTGGTATTGGTGAATCATTTTTAACTTGTGAGACTACTTATCATGGAATTTAGCAAACTAGATGACAAAATCGATCATATTTTACTTGTAAAGAAGTTTGAACAGCTCAAGTGTGCTGTTCTTGTAAATTAGTGTTCTCTAGACTATCAATGCTCTCCCGGCTATTTCACAGTTCGCTTATTTGCGTCCTTGTCTTACGCCATTTTGTCAGCTAAATCGAGGATGCACGGCCACAGGTCCGATTTGTTTTGACTATCTACACATTGTATAGCTCAATGGCTCGGCCCATGGATTCGGCACTCTCAACAGAGGTTCATAGATGTGTTCATCATCATCCCGATTGAAATCAAGGATGAAGAATCTCTTTTGCACCCCGCCCCTATTGGGATTCGAACTCGGTACCTCCCGATCCAAAGGTCACAGCTTTAACAACTGTGCTATTTGCTCGGTCGTGTCTAAATGGAAAGTTATGAAAATATTTACAAGGCAGAAGGTATAAATCGGATTAACCAACCAGATATAAACTGAAATAAAATTCAGACAAATAGGCTAATGAGTGAATTATCTCTTTCTTATCAATTCCTGAATTATTTACTTATTGGAAAATTGTATTCGGAAAGAATTACATGATCAATTCCCGGGGCTGATTATGTAAGTTGGATCAGTCGATAATTCTATAACTGGTTTTGGATGGTACAACAGCGATAACTCGATTAGTAAAAAATTAAAAAAATCGATAATAGTTTTGGGCCAAAATACCGAAGTCATCATCCCAATAAAAATTGTGTTTCTAGTGAAGACCACCCTAAATGTAACTTCATCTAAAAATCAATTAAAACAGATTCGAATTTGAAAGAAAATTCAAGAATTCGGATGAAGCCGACGATTTTTAATATATTTCAAATTTACACACTATATAGAGTTTCTCTAGATAGAATATAGTCATCATACACCCGCTATACTCTTTTCACCTACATGTAGGTATACCCGCTTGAAACATCAATTTAAAATATCCAATTTAACTATTTTGCAACACCATGGAAAAGTTAAAAATGAAAAATAAATAAATAAAAAATCGAAATAAAATCGTCGTCTTTCCATTCAATTTTTATCATTTTCCTGTTTTTTATCCTTATCAATTTTCCATTCATTCACCTCTCATATTTATATGTATTTTCCGTATTCTTCCCTTTTTTTTTTGATCCTTTCAATTTTCCATTTTTAATATATTTATAATAAAAAAAAAACTGAATAAAGAACAAAATTGACATCCTTTCGTTTTATGATTATTTATTATAAACATATTTTCTTTATTTTGTCCTTCCATCGCAGCAAACACAACCAACAATTTTAACATTTATATATAGTATATATATATATATATATATATATATATATATATATATATATATATATATATATATATATATATATATAAATATATAATAATAATGTACATTAAAAGGATATTTTTGGTAAGGACATATACGATGCAAGACGATTCAATTATTTGACCGTAAAAATATATTATTTGCGATTGTTTTTGAATGATAAGACTACTCCTAGTCGTAGATGAGCAAATCAATATTTTATTTTCACAAATATCCTGGAAATTTTCGTCATATATTTTTATTTTGTTGATATATTTTATTACACGGATGGTTTGGTTGATTTGAATTTGATGGAATTTCTCGTGTGAGTTTCACTTTTTTATTGACAAAATTTTATTTTTTGGTCTGTGTGTGCGCGCAAAGTGATGAAGTTGGGTTTGAGGTAGGCATATATAGTACATGTTGAATATATTACGTATATATGTTTTATGTAATATGTTCTATATGTACGATGTACATATAAATTGCGTGACTGATAATGTGATGTAATTTTTTTTTATTTTTTTTTAATTTTCGGTAGATTAAAAGTTGATATTCGAATGATGACATGCAATTGTTTTCGGTTTAGTGTATGTACATATGTGTGTGTGTATTCGTTCGATGTGCTAGGAAGTGGTGTGGAAAATTAACCAATAACTTTAAAAGCTCTATATATGTAGATACGTATACAAGTTTATATCAATGTACATATATTTTGGGAAGGACGTCGTATATGGTGTATATATACAGAATAATTTATCAGTTTTGCTGCTGTGCAGTGTATGCCTACACAAAATGTTTATATTTCAATTCAACCGAAATGAATCGATATAGGACATGACAGTATTTACGATGAATTTCGATTTTATTTTTTTGTTGGTATAGCTGTGAACTTTGTATCTACTTTCCAAAAGGAAAATATCGATAATTTGTTGCTTGATTGTACGATATTGTAAATAACTACTTTACCTTGTCTTATCTATTATTTTGTGGATGTCTCTTGGTTATCTGTAAATAAATAAATAAAAAGCTTTAGTACACTGTTAGATATTAAAGAAAATTAATGATGAGTATAATGAAATTATTTCAATGCCACATTGTAGCATTGAGAGGGATCAAAAAATCATTATACTATTACGTTAAAGTATAAATTCAACTAAATGCACATTGGAACACCATTAATGTAGTTTTAAAATCCATCATTAATTATAGCAGTGTTTATGGTATATTTATAGTATAACTTTGCAAAGCGATTTAAAAAAAACTAAACAAGAAAAAGGTAATCATTGTATTTTAGAAAGTAGAAGCTTTCTAATAACCTTTCAACTTTTTGTCTTTCATAAGTTTAAATTAAAAAAAGTATTTCTTAATAACAGCTTTAGGTACTGAGCTTCTAAAAGCTTGATAATTTGTTTTGTTTAATTATAAGCTCACGGAGTAAAAACATTTTTGGTTAATTTAACAAGGGTATGATCAAGTGATTATTCGTTGACAACCAACATGAACTGACAGACTAGCTAGTATAATCAAACTAAAACTGTTTTAATGGAAGATTTAAGTAAAACTAGACATTTTTAACTGACATTACCTATACACTTTTTTAAAATTCTGAATATAATTTATGCAACTCGACTGGTGTAATCCAAAATTAAAATTAAAATCTTCTCGAAAATCCAGAATTTAATTCAAATACTGGAACAGTTCACTGCAATTCAATAAACTTTTTGTAAAATATTTTATATGTATTCGAGCTTTTCCAATTAAATTATAGATAAACTATAAATATATAAAAAGCTTTTAAGCATATTTCTCCGAATTTGAAAAAAACAAAATGTGTTTAAGCTTTAATTTCAGCTTTTAACAACTTTTATAGGAACTTTGAAGTAAGATCTTTTATTACAAAGAAAGAGCTTTTTGTAAAAATTTTGCTGTAATTATTTTTATCAAAAATTTTATAATTTTTTTTTGTCTCACACTGCACCACCACATAATGTGGAGCTTTTGACTTCAAACAAAGCATTTATTTCGATAAGAAATTGTTTATCAATGGTTTACCTAAAACTAAGTGGGCAAGCTTTTACTTATAAAATTAAGTTTATTCTATTAAAATTATTCGTGGTCGACCAACATGAACTGTCAAGATGAGCTTATAATTAAACAATATTATTGTTGTTTTTAAATATTTTTTGAACTAATTTTATTATTAATTAACATAAAATATTATTTAACCAACTGTCTATAGTAATAAGCTTTAAATGTAACTTCGGCATTTCTTAGTTTTACAGAAAGCTCAAATACTGTTAAATTAACCACAAGTCTATTTAGACCTGGTTAGCTTAACAGTATTTGAGTTTTCATTTTAAAAAATATCGAAAATAAGTCATGGGACCAGTTGAAAATTGTTGTTGTCCAAAACTCTCTATAAACAATTCATTGACTTAAAAATTAAATTCATGACATTTTAGCCTAAATCCGTTTAATTACATTAATTTTCCATCCAAATCGCCTAATCTTGAAAATCGGAATACAAAAAATGGAAATTTTACAAAAACTGGAGAGTACAGAAATTGTTGAAATTTTACTTGTTCGAATTTTAGAACAGTTCAAAATTTATTTTACACAAATTGTGGAATTTAGCATTTTGCAAATTTTTGCGATATTGCTAATTTTTAGAAACATTTATTAAATTCGAAATAGGCATGTAGGCAACATTTATCGATTTTCCGAGCACCTAGAAATTTATAAACATAAAGTAAATACATAATGACTAAATTCTGAAAAATTACAAAATATGAAAAAATTTTATTGCATGCAAATTCGAAATTGGGTCGAGTACACTAATTTTAAACCTAACTGGTAGTTCTTGAATTTTAAACTTAGCAAAATTGAATAAAACTTCACAAAATTTGAAAGTTCTAGAAATTGATTAAAAATTTGCTTTGTTCAAACTTTAGAATATTTCAAAGATAGTTTGAAAAAAATTCTGGAATTTGAAAATTTGAAAATTTTTAAAATATTTCGTATAGTTGAAAATTCTGAAATTTCATTATAAAAAGTTAAATAAAATTTCAAATTAAAAATTGATAAAATCCTGGGTGTGCGAATTTTAAATTACGATTTTTTAAGAATTTGAAAGAATTCTCAAAAACATAGAAAATACTCTGATCGACTTTACATCGAATTTTCCAATTCTGAGCAATTAATTGGTTTTGTAAAATAAATTCATGAAAGGTGTGTGAAAATCCTAACAATTACTCGGACATTAATTTTTTATTCACATCTTGAATTTCGTAACATGGAAATTTTAAAAATTTCGGCAAGTGGAAGAAATGGCTGAAATTTCACTTGTTTCAATTTTAGAAGAATTCAAAATTTGCTTTATAAAAAATCTGGAATTTAGAATTTTGCAAATGATATTGTTAAAAATATTATTTAAAAGTTCGTTCAACATGATGGAATAGACAGAAATCGATATTGGTTAGCAGAATTTTTAGAAATTTTTATAAAATTCGAATTAGACGGATGTTAGAGTTTGGTAATATTCAATTTATCGAACATCAGAGCAACTAGAAATTTTTAAAAATCTTTGGAATTTTGATAGAAACTAAAAAATCTTTGGAATTTATATTTGAAACAACAAAAAACATTGAAAACACAAATTTAATTGATTTTATTGATTTGCATGATTAAAATATCGCATTTTGGTCACCATTCAAAATCTTAAAACTTTCATTCAAACTTATTCAGTTTAACGATTAAAATTAAAATTCTAAGGTGGATCAAATTCGATTCATCTTCACCAGCGCAGAATTACACGGTTTTTGTGATGCTTTTATTGTATACTTCTAAGATCGAATATCAAACAAGGCAACATTATTAACATCAGAAACCCGAGTAGCACCAATAGCAACCAAGTTAACATTACCAAAGCTATAGGGTTATGCGGAGCAAGTTTACTTGCAATATTAATCAACTGGGTGCATCAAGATATGAAGTTTGATCAACCGATAAATGTAAAACGTTTGTAGCAAACTGAATTTCGGAAATCCAGAAATTAACATCCACATCAGTGGTTTTATGACAAATCAGCCGACAACTCCGCGGATTGTATCCAGAAGTCAGTTAACTAATCACGCACAAGTTGTGGTGGAGCGATCCTCAGACTGCCTTTGAAAAAGCAAATCAGAGAACACCAAATCAATTGGAATTAGAACCATGCATATTAGGACATACTACGATAACATCAGGCAACACTTTCAATACCATAAAAAGGAGTCATCCAATAAATGTAGAAAGCTGAATAAAATAGAAACAACCTCTCCAGCTGTAAAAGAAATGCAAGATTCTACAAAAGTTTTAATCCAATCAGCACAAACCAAACATTTCAAGGACGAAATAAGTGATATCAAGAACTAAAAAGAAGTGGACTTAACAGTAGTAAAATCAAGTCATTATTCTTGCATGATGGGATTCTGCGACTTGGTGGACGATGTGTACAATTAACCGCTTGGACGAATAATGAAAAACATCCGATGATAATTCCAAAAGATCATCCATTAACCAAACTTTTGATGAAAGAACACACTTTGCATGCAGGAACCCAATTAACAATGGTCATATCCACACGATGTATTGGATCATACATGGTCGAAATCAAACACGACGTTTCATATCCAAATGTGTAAAATTTCATCGCTTCAACTCGAAGCCTATATCACAAATTATGGAAAATTTACCGGAAGCTCGTATTACACCTGGACGACCTTTATGAAAAACTAGAGCTAACTACTACGTGGGACCACTATTGATTCCCACAACAAAGGGTAGAGGGCACAAAGCTCACAAGGGATATCTCTCAATATTCCTGTGTATGACAACAAAAGCGATACACATTGAACCATCACGTAGAGGATTATGCAGCGATCTTTATAGCAACAATGGCACAAACTTTGTCGGTGCCAATAATCAGCTCAAACGTTTATAAAATATTTTAAAATAAGTTTTTACATATCAAATTTTGTTTGTTCTATTAAAATTGTTCATGATTAGCCAACATGAACTTTCAAGTCGAGCTTAATTATTATCAATTAAATATTAGTACAATAGAAAGTTATACATTTTACAGATAGCTCATATATTGTTCATGTTAACTAATTTTTTGGAAACTAACCACTGGTTAATGGAAATTGTAAGTTCTCTGTAATAGTAAAAAACTAAAAGCTTCAAAGCTTTTTTCATCCTACACATGTACAGTTTTCGGTTTAAAGTAAACCCTAAATTTGTCCACATATTTGAAAATTCTACCCAAAAGAAGCTTTTAATTTAAAAAACAAGTTCAAAAAAATATTTATGCACATAAATATGCAATTGTAAATTTTAAGAATAAACATAATTTTAATATCCTTATTTTGAAAGCTCTCTAGTATTTATGATTTAAAATAAAATTTCAAACAATAAACTTTTATTGGAACTTTAATGGAGTTTGTATTTTATCAGAAAGAGAAAAAACACTACTAAATTCTTGACAAGGCACTTCATAAAGCATCATAAGGTTTACAGCATCATAAGTTGATGGCCCTGTACGATTTTTTGTGATTATTTATAATTAAACTAATTTAGAATGAGTGCGGATTCCAGTGTAATGTTTTTGGTGGCAATCGCTTTTTATGGTAAATTTAATCAAAACTAAAATCGAAACTAAAATACATATTGGGGAGAAAAAGCACTCTCTTCATTTTATCTTGATACCAGGTTTTAGGCTCAATTTATTTATAAATTATTATTCTGTATATGTAGTGAACTGTTGAGCTTGTTATAGAATTAAGTCACATACGTCAAAGCTCTTACTTAGTTCGACAAATAAGGTTTGACTGATTTTAGCGACCTAATTTTTATTTCAAGAAAGCTTTAAAATGACATACATTGTTTGGGCTTTTTTTTTTATAAAAAGCTCATTCAAAATGAAAATTTAAGCTTTCTCTAAGAGCTTTATATATGTTAATTTGATTCAGAAATTGGGAAAGCTCAATAAAATTCTAAAAATATATATTTAGTTTAAATAAGCGTCAAATTCATCGAAGCTTTCAAAATTTTGTATATTATTAACAACTATTTTGACCCAAAATTGGGTGTAATAAAACTTTCATTTTATTTTATATAATTTGAAATTCTAGAAAAAATAAATGCTTGACATTTACGTTTGCAACATTCAAACCATAACATAACAAGCCACCAAAAATTCTGAGAAACTGTTTTTTGACGTATGATCTTAAAAAGATAAAATTAAAATGTATGTTACTTGGTGGCTTGCAACATACATACATACCATTTTGATTGGGTTAAACAGCCTTGAAGCAAGCACATGTATATGAATTGTGTATCTAATTTTTTTAAAATTCCATATAAGATCTCAAGAAAGTCGAACAAAAAATTTTCAGCAGCATTCAAGTTTCTATATATGTATATGTACATACATAAACAACTATAAAATTTTCATTTGGTTAAAAGGTTATAGACATATATACAAAAGAATTTCCCAAATAAACAATAATAACACACCTCAGACATCTTATTTTATAATAGATATAAAATATAAATTTCATTCAACAATTATCCTTTTTGTGTTGTTGTTATTTTTGTAACAAAATTATTATAAATAAAAATACAAAATTTCGGAAGGGATGGTATGTGCGTGTGTGTGTGTGCCTAATAAAAAAGGTTAAAATGTTTGTCTGCAAATTTTCTTTTTTATTTTTTATTTTTACTCAAACATTTTTCACTTTATTATATGATAAAAGAGATAAAGAATTATAGCCTTTAATATAAATATCCTTTTATCCCTTTTTGTTGTTATTATTGTAGTTGTAATTTGAAAAGATTATTGTTCCCATATTGCTTGGAAGCTAGAATTCCTTTTTCGGTCCATAGTTGTTGTTATTTTTAGGGTTTGTCTAGATGGTGAATTTTCATTTTTTACTTTTGCCGATCTCTCTCTCTCTCTCTCTATCTCTCCTTGTTCTTGTGTGCGCCAAGTGTTCAGGAAAAATAAATGGACATAGCAAAATAAACTTGGGATCTCGGGAGTATACGTATATGTATATAGAAAAATCTTTTTGCCGAGATTATTATTTTATGATTATTGTTATTATTAACATTTTTTTTGTTCGCTCTTGTTAAATTGAATCAAATGAATGAAAAAAAAAAATGAAAAAAAGGATACATCATGGATATATCCAAGAAGAAGAACAAATGTAAGAAGAATATAATGAAAGATTGTGTTGTATGTTGTGTATTTTTTTGCTCCTCTAATTTTTTTTGTTCTCGGTTCTATACAGACTGTAGTATATGTATATACGTACGAATGTATGTAATATAATGATAAGAGATAAAATTTAACAATAAGAAAATTATAAGTCAAAATACAATAAAAATGTATTAACTTGTAATTTGATGATTGTCTGTTTTAATGGTCTTTTCATGAAAATGTATTACGTATATATTGGTGCGGATCGGTTTTTATGATTTTTATGTACATACGTAAAATATGTTTGCGGGATACATTTTTAACTAGAAATAATATTCGTGTGACTGGTTTTGTAGAGTATCATGACTGATCCCACTCAACATCAATTTACTTGTGACACGAACATTTCTGTAGTACGATATATTTGAACATAGCACTCAATAAACTTTCAAACTTATTTCAAATCTATTTAAAAATTTAAGTTTAAAAATTGAGTGCAATTTTTATAATGAGTTGTGGGAATTTTATGCAGTAACATAAATTGAATAAAATTTGTAGTAACCGAACATTTCCAAAAACCAAAGCCAGTATTGGCAACTAATTTTTCAAATTGGTTGGTTTATATAATCATGTAACATTCAATAATCTAAAAATTCTTTACTGTTACTGTGGTATCGCCTGAGTAGAGGTATCGCCTGAGTAGAAAGGAATAGAGTGGCCGAAACGATATAAAAAAAAATATTAAAATTTACCAAATTTTTTGTCGACTTTTTCTAGCACCCACATAGTAAAACACACGAAAAATTTTCGTGCATCAGTGCTAGGCAATTTTTCGTACGATTTACTATGTAAATGCTTTTCACGAACGACTAAAAGTTGGAATCGAAATTTACATTTTTCTCATATAATTTTCAATATTAAATTTTAATCGTCTTGTGCGATTGTCACCAAAGAATTTCGGCCTTTAAAAATTATTTTTTTATTGGAAGTTGAAATGAACAAGGTGGGCAGTTTTATGCATTCCAAATTAACGTCAACGAATCGTTTAACTGATATTTCAAATATACATTCTTCATTATGATTGGAATATTTTTTGTTGATTCAAACTACTCTTTCCACATTCCATTTAGGGCACGTACATAAATACCTGTAAGAATTGCTACCCGGAATATTTTTTATAAATATTTTTTAAAGAAAACTAAAAATATATTTTTAAATATTTTATTTGCTATTTAATTATTTCAACATAAACTTAATTTTAATATAAGGGTTTGGTTCCTTATTTAAATTCGTTGACGAATCATGAAGAAACTGCCCATATCGAACTAAGCTGGAATAAGGAATAGCTTTTTATACTTCTGGATACAGCGGAAATACGGAGCACAGCTTAGTAAATTAGCTGAATTATTTTAATTTTGCAACTGACAGTCGAAAAAGCAAATAATGTTGTAAATATATATTCTGTCACTGAAACCATTCATTCACAGCCAGACCTTTCGGTGTAACTTTAGATGAATAAATACAAAACACGAGTACTCAAAAAAAATTTAAAAAATTCGGTTTCCCAATACCCGACAATACGAATTCCACCGCTAACGACCTAATTTGCATTGGAAATTTTGGAAATAATTAATTGATAAGAAATTTAACACAAATTGAATTAAATATTAAAGTATACACAGCGACAGTGGTTAATCATACATTTTTCAAAAATGTTTAATGAACGTGCTCGCAGTCTTGCTCTGTCTAATCATTAAACCCATGAAACTCAACATAATTCATGACTGTAACACTGAGTAATCCGGACGAAATTTTTTAACGTCAACTGAAGTAGTTCTTGCAACTGGCGTCAATATACTCACTAACCAACCAGTTCTCCAGAGAAGAAGTATTTTGTGAAACCTTTTTCACAGAAACAACCGAAACCAACATCACCGGTTAATTTAAAGATGTCGAAACATGTTTACACAAGTCTCAGTCAATAAGAAAGATAACAAATATCAGGGAATATTGTGGAGGGATTCACCAGGCAGGGGTACAAAGTCCTCGATTTCATACCTCCTCGTGGTGCTCTCTGGGTAACGCTAATTGAATCAAGTGGTGTAGTTGAGACGAGCAGAGGAAATTTTGTCTATAGTTATGGACACTACATGTCACGGCGAGTTATTGGCGCCGTAAAACCAATACCAATCAGCATCTGTTCTTCAGGTTAAGGGCAGCTGAAGCAGGTATGTGGCCCGCTATATAATCGAGTCTCAGGAATGACTGGATGCCCTTAGGTCCCACCACCAGAATATGAAACACATACGCCAAAGTGGGTTGGGCGGTGGGCCTCGAATTAATTTATCGGATTCATCACAGCAACGACCTCGGAAAATATATCCGGATAACGCTATACAAATGAGAGCATGGAACGCGCGAAGGCTCTTAAGACCTGGAGATCTCCAGAACTTCACGAAACAGGCGGTGACTTACACATTGGACGTACTTGCACTACAAGAGTTTAGATGGTCTGGGAATGGGATTCACAAGACTACCAATTGATACACTCTCTACTACAGCGGCTATCAGAATGGAGGATAATTTGAAGTCAGCTTCAACCACCAGCAGACGCACCAGCATATCATCGACTTCCATCCTGCCAGTAAGCGGGTATGCACGGTTAGATTATGCACAAAAAAATTTAATATCACGATCGTCAATGTACATGCGCCTATCGAAGGCAAATCAGATGATGTGAAGGATCTAGTTCCTTGTGGAATTAGAAGACATCATCAGTAACATCCCGGACCATGAAATAAAAATCATTATGGGCAACTTTGATGCAAAAATAAGTTGGAGCGTACAAACTATACCGCATATTGGCCCACACAGCTTACATCAGCTTATTAACAACAACCTATACCTGGTCGTATCGAGCACATTCTTTCAACATAAGAAAATCTACAAGGTAACGTGGTGATCGAATGATGGAACGACGCAAATTCAAATTGATCACGTCAAGATCTCGAAGAGACATTCCATCAGCATAACTGACGTTAGATCATATAGAGGCGCCTTTCCCTTCTTTAAAAGCGAGGATATATGAGGACATGCATGGAAATCATCAGCTTCAAAGCGGAAAATGGATACTCGAGAGACTGTTTTGGCAACGCCAGAAATCTTACTAAAACTTCCGTCGAAGAACCACAATCATCAAAAGCACGAATGGAGAGCTGAGAACAAATATGGATAATGATTTCTCAGTTTGGCAAACCCACTTCCAAAATCTATCAAATAGGACTGACAAAATTTCGCCTATCCGAGCCATCCATCCACCAGGTGAGGAAGTTGGTTAAAAATGTATCCCCACAGAACTACTAAAACTCGGAAGAGTGACTCTGGAAGTGTGCAAATGTTGTACTTGCCAGAATCATCGCCACGCCGAAATATACTCGGTGACTACCAGTGTTGTTTAGGCCCCAATTGATCAATCATTGATTAAAGTTTCATACACGGATGATCTTGGAAAAATGTTGGGAGTACAACATAACAATTAATCAACTTTATATAGACTTTCCACAGGTATATGATAGCAAGAATTCCAGAGAAACTTGTCTTCCAGTATAGGCTAACAACATCTGGCTCGCTGTATAACATCGTAATGGAGGGGACAGTTTCTGACCCCTTCGATATAACATCTGGTGTACGAAAGGGAGAAACACTCGCGCCTGAGTTGTTCAATTTGGCGTTTGAGTACGTAATAAGGAAAAGTAGTATTGAAATTTCGCGGCTCATATTCAATAATACAGGTCAAATTCTGGGATATGCAGATGATATCATGCTTCTTGGCCGAAGACTCAATGATATCAAGGATAGTTTGGTACCACTTGACCGGAACACGAAACAACTTGGTTTGAGAGTTTGAGAGAAACAAAAAGGTAATCAAAACCTAGAGCATCCCTAATCGACTACAGCTTCGAGAACGTTGATGAGTTTAAATATTTCTATCTATTGTAACATTCAGAAGTGATATTCAAAACTTCAACGCACATTCGAGGTTGTTGCGATCAAAATATCTTTCACAGTCGTGTAAACTCGCACTTTATAAAGCACTTTAAGACCTGTGGTAACTTTCGGAAGTGAAAGTTGGGGTTTCACCACAAGGCCTAGACAATGGAGGCATGACAACGTAGAGCAAGATCTAAGAGCAATAATAATGATAACCAGTTTTTAAAGGCCTTTACTGGCCTCTTACAGAGTCAACTATTTGGCTCCAACCTTTTCGATCCTAAGCTTGGCCTTCATACCGTCTTAAACAAACTGAAGAGGCCAAGTCGTTCTCTACATCGTGTAACCATCGTCGCCTGCAACTACCTCTGCGCCTACCATATGGTGGTTCTCCTTTCAGAAATCGTTGCACAATTCGTTCCACATCAGCACACAGAATGTGACCAAGATGTTATATCTTAGTACAATATCGGGGGATCTTCATCAGATCTCTGATCTCGATATTGTTCAGAACTCAGTATGTACCATCTATTTTGTAGAATGTACCATCTATTAAGTAGCCATCTATCGTACTCATCCATCAGCGCCCAACTTTCACATCCAAACATAACAACGGACCTGATCAATGCTTTGTAAAACTACAGCTTCACGGAACTTGATAGGTTTAAGATTTCCACCATGCCAGCTACCAGCCGCACTTTAATTTACTCAACCAAACTGTTATCGTTAGTGATAAGGGAACCCAAATATTTGAACCTCCTCATTCCCTCAAACGTGTAGTGGCCACTACTAAAATCTGGTTTGCTATTGTCCCTATTGCTAGAGATCATGTATTTCGTTTTGAACTCATCGATTTGGAGTCAAACAGAATCTGAAAAATCATTGCTATTCAGTCATAGGCGTACCGGAAATCCAGGAACACCTGATGTTCTGGGAT
Source organism: Tipula unca (assembly GCA_951394425.1). Lineage (NCBI taxonomy): Eukaryota > Metazoa > Arthropoda > Insecta > Diptera > Tipulidae > Tipula > Tipula unca. The sequence continues at coordinate 109,430,106 of OX596382.1, read as the reverse complement.
GGATGCTTCATAATATTTAGTAAGAATCATCCGCAACGAAAAGACCTGATCAATGACTGAATGGTTTGGACGAAATCCTCCTTGATACTCACTAACCATGCCGTTCGCTAGAGGGGTGGTTCTATCCAATATAATGTAGGATAGTAATTTATATGATGTGCAAATGAGAGCTATTCCGCAATAATTCTCACACTTCAAGCGGACTCGCTTCTTGAAGATGGGGCATATCTCGGCCACTTTCCATTCATTAAGCATAAATTCGGTTGGCCATACTAATCCAATAAGATCGAAAAGACCGTTCCACAAAGTATCCCCTACAAATATCAAGAGCTCCGAATTAATGAAGTCCACCCCAGGTGAGCGATTTCGTTTCAATCTCTGCATGGCCTTAATGAATTCCTCAGGGGATAGATCCTCAGTGCAAATCTCCTCAGTCTGTATTAGAGGTGGCTCAACAACAGTCTGTGGCAAGAGCAATAGAATGTTGAAATTGGAGGGGACAAGCGAACATCCGAGAAAGTTGGCGGACCACTGTGCAGGCGGCCAAATCTTTTCATGGGATGTGACAGCCAGAGAAAGAGATAAAAATACTCACCAGACATACCGTTTATAAAGGCACAGCTACTGGTCGTTACATAGCCACCCGTGCACTAAACGAAGCAATAGAATGTCAAAATTGGAGGGATCGATGAATTGAGAAAATTGACGGACCACTGTGCAGGCGGCAAAATCTCTTCATGGGATGTGAAAGCCAGAGAGAGAATGATAGAAAGATTCACCATACAAAGTACGAATTGCAAACTGTCACCTATGGCACAGCTTCTGGTCATTACATAGCAACCCGTGCAGTAAACGAAGTGACAATAAAATATGAGGGAATATTCAACAGGGAAGCAGACCAAATTTAAAACAATATGTACGTGGATGATTTAATGGCTGGAACGACTCAGTAACCGAAGCAACTAAACTAAATGAAGAAATCACTTCCATTTTGTCTTGCACTTTTGTCAAATTTCTCGGCTTAAATTAGATTCCAGAAAAGGCCTGCTTTCAATTTCAAGTCATTTTAAGTAATACACCAACCTTAACCAAACGACGAATCATCTCTGAGGCAATTCTAATTTTTTTATTTTTAAATGTTTGCTGGCTTAACTATTTTACAAAATTTACAATTTTAAATAGTTGGCTGCCCAATATAGTTCTCAATTACTATGTAGTTTATTTGCAAATTATTTAATTTTCTTTTCAGAATTTCAAAAATAATTTAATTAATTCGATTTTAGGATTATAGTTTGTTCTGGAAATATGATCAAGCCAAACGTACACAGAAACAAATAAAATGAATGTGAAGGCGCAGTTTTTAACGATAACTAACCACACTTATTCAGACGATGCCATTAATTTTAACTAAATCACTTAGTCGTTGCCATTCTATATCAAAACAAAAGTGACTACCTGCACATCCATAAATAATTATCTGAACTATATACGACTATAATTGATTTATAAAGCAACTCAATAAATTTCATCAGACTATATATGTACATATATAGCATATCCTAATTCATAACATTTCCACAAGTTCCATAGAAACCTGTTGATCAATACAATACGTTATACAATATATATATATAGCAACATTTATATAATTGTATAAATGAAAAGGCATAAAGAACCGAATACACAAAAAAAAAAAAAACGTCAACAATTAATTTTCCCTTATTGTCTGATTAACTACCATAAATTTTCCTTCTCAATTTACTCCATCGTCGAGTAAAGCCAACCAAATAAAATTACACCAACAACCACTGTGTAAGTAAAATCAATTTCATTTTAAGATTCATTCTATTCTCAATTTTTTTTTTTTTTTTGGATATATATATGTATATAATAGAGCTACTAGCTAGTAGCTAGTATATATCTATATACCATGGTACATAGAAATAAAAGGCAAAATAGAAAATCTTAATTCAAAAAAAAAAAAATCTTCAATAAATTATTAAATTTCAAAATCCAATTACATTTAAGGCAAAATGGCAATTTTATTACACACACACACATATACATATACATATAGTATACAGATATGGAATGAAATGAAAATTTTCCATTCATTTTCCTCGACACGACTTTAAAATAAAAATCGTAACGAACATGAAAATAATTGTGTCGAGACAATTATGATTTACATTTAAAATTCGTGATCCTCGTAACAATGGTTTTGATTTTTATCAATAAATTCCATTTCTACATTATTACATTTTATTTAAAGACAAAGAGGAAAATTGTTTTTATTTTTTGGAAATGAATGAAAATATTTTGTATATGTACGTAACCGGAAAATACGACATAAAAGTAATTTTTCTATATATAAAATGGACTTTTCAATATACATACGTCGTCGTCTTATATGTGATACATCCTTTTGTAGATGGATTTCATTTTATCAATTTTGTTCCTGTTGTTTATCCCGTTTTACATATCCAAAAAGGGTATAGTACATACATACATATGGATATGCAGCATACATAGTAAGCAGCTAGTAGCAAAAAAATCAGTAAAATACGAGAAAATTTTCTCTGCCATGAAAATTGTGTGGAAAATTAAATTTATGTTTTTTACTTTGAGTCTTATAGCCTTACTACACCATACTATGTATACGTTTATATTATATGTATGTTTGTATATGAGGAAGCATAAAAAAAATGAAAATTTGTCTCAATCATTCTTCATTTTTATTAAAGACGAACAAAAAAAAATTGTGCTTGGGAATGTCAGTGTTTTTTGTTTTCTTTATAGTGAGTCTGTTCTTTTCTTCATTTTAATACATTTAAGTTATGATGGAAAGCTTCTTCATTTTTTTTTTGCTGCTTTCGTATACATACATATGTACATCAGGTATATAATACATACATACATAATACATATATCGTTTAAGCTACTTTAATGTTTTTATTATTTTTTTGTATTATATGTGCATTAAGTCAAGAAGTTGTATTCTTCTAATTGAATATTTGAAGTTTGCATATCTCAAGTGAGATGAATTTTTTTTTGTACTTTTATAAGATGATGGAAAGTTGAATGTGTTGTGGATATATATTTATGTGTATTTGGGATGTTTGTATAATACAGGGAAGTGTAATTTGTTTTATGTACAGATGGCATGGGTTATTAACAGGGACGTGTCGACAACCCAACATCAACAAGTTAGGTGGCGTCGATAATGTAGACGATTCCGAGAGTGATTTTGTAAATTAATTCTAAACTACAGTGACCAAATTTATTTAGGTTTAATGCGAAACGGGTGGTTACAATTGTATAGAATTTCCTTCAATTAATCTACAATTTTTAAAGAGTTCCGTCCTCTAAGGTAGCTATTTTGCTATAGAAAACTGAACTTTTATTTATATAAATTTATAAGCCAAAAGTCGAAATCCGACCACAATTGTTACTATAAGGAATATAATCTATAATTTAAAATACAAAATTAGAAAATTAGAACTTATGCTAATTTTCCAAGTTCTGACAATATTACATAACTAGACAAGATACAATTGAAAATTAAAGATAAATTATTATTTTTTAATTTCTAACTGAATTTCGGTCGATTTTGACTTTTGTTAATAAGCTTTATATACCCTTTCCTAGTTTTAGGTTTTATCCAGTGATGGGCATTTCCACGTCATCTATTAATTTTTACGAAATATTTCGAAAATTTGTTAGGCATTTTATATAACAATACATGAATCAAAGGAATTTGCTGAGAAGTTGAAAAAATCAAAAACTTTTCCAGCATATATCTGAAAATGCCGACTTATTAAAATCGCATACAACTTGCGATCTTGGTAATGCTTTAGAAATGATTTAACAGATTAGAATTTGATTATGCCAACAATTTGATGGAATTTGTGAAACTCGATGTGGATACCAATAATAAGTTATTCAAAAAAGTTATGCCGAGTATAGTAAAGTTAATTTTTGCTGAGATGCCACTGATTTCCGATTGTCGATAGATTTGCCTGAAAATTCCAAAATTACAAAGACGTGTTCAAAATTCTTATGTGGACATCACATGACTTTATCTCACAAACGTGTCTAGACTGTGGTTAATTTTTCGGTGCTCAGTAAATATCTCAGGATTTTTGGGAGACAATTACTCTCTGGCAAATGCGAATTTATTAAGGCTGTCGAAACTCGTGTTTGACAATAATTTAAATTTCTAAAAAACCATCTGAATGTGATTTTGTAAAAATATTATGTAAATTAATATTTACGAGTAGTTAAACATTTTCATATTTGATTAAATAAATGTGTACCGCTAGATTGCTTTAAAAAATACGTTTCATTTGATACATCACATGACATAACCAAAATTAAAAATTTTGATCCATCACCAGTGTCTCTGGTCCAGATGATGTTTTACAAAAAGTCCACAAATACTAGTCAAATAAAAAGCCAATTTAAAATTTTTATTGTATGCTTAATCGAAACTTAAATTGAAATTTTATTTCACAAATATTCGTGGAGTTTTGTATAATGGATTAGAAATTTTGTATGAAATCATCTGGGCCACAATTGCTGGATGATGGATTAAAAATTTTAATTTGGTTCATGTCATGTGATATATCAAATGAAACGTACTGTTATAAGCAATCAAGTGGAACAATTTTTTTGATCAATTATGAAAATTATTAATTAAATATTGATTTGCATAGCATTGTTAAATTTAAAAATTAAAGTAAGATTAAGATTTTTAGAAATTCAGATTATGCCGGATTTTTAGACATTTAAATTATCCTCAATTGGTAGTTTAGACAGATATTTGGTGAGCAACGAAAAACTAATCTTCTTGTAGACACATTTGTGTGATAAGATTACAAGTCTAAGGTAGTCTACCTCGCCCATCCTTGCTTCTATCACTCGACAGCTTAAACACAGTGCACTTTTCTTTGAATAAATAATATCTGAAGAGTTCAACTCTTCGGCCATTGACATTTGCTAAAGAACTTTACCACTTTCATTTATATTTTGATGTATCTGAGATGTATACATTCAATATTAAATAAGCTTTGAAATAAGGCTTTGCCATATACCAACCAGTCCGATTTAGAAATATTTGGAGGTGTAACTGCTGTTCTTGGTAAACAGCAGGGTCTTTTAAATATTTATTTAATTTTTTTCAAGAAATATTCTTATTTCTGAGAGCATATTCTAGTAGTTACATACCAATGTTTGTATTCAATTTTGATCAGTATAATCATAGTTAGAGATGTACATTCAGAGAATAAGCGTGTTAATTAATTGGTGACAGTGCATTGCATAAATCTTTTAACAAATGTTCCTTGAATTGGGAAACATTCGATGATTTAAGTCTTTGAAAGCCAATTTTATGAATTCGCATAGTAATAAATACCGCTCTAACATTCTTGATGATGCAGTTATGCATGCGGTGTGGTGCGGTGCGATGTGAAACTTGCAAAAATTAAATTTTATTTATTTCACCACAGTATTGAAAATGGATGATAAGTTCATTTGTACTAATTGAATTTTAGAACTATTATTTCCCCAGTCTTTTACATACAAGCTTTAAACCAATGCCAACAATTGAAGTTGACTATGATAACTATTCGAAAACCAAGTAAATTAAGTATTTAAAATTCAATAACAGCCACTACGACAAATTCAACACATATATGGGTTAACTGGGTTAAAAGTGAAAACCCGGAAAATTCCAGATTAGGGACTATAAACCCTACCTATATCGGAATTCCGTGCCAGTCAAGGTGCGAATGCCATGGGAAAATTTTACTGAGCGTGATATAAAGTCCAAAATTCCATTACACATGCAAAGACAATGAATTCGTTTATTTTAACTAATTGGAGCAAAGTATTATAGTTAAAAATTTAACACCATAACAACATAACCTACAAACAATATTTTATATAAATAGAGCAAAGGTTTCAATATGACTCGGACAGATGGCAGGCTTTCTTTAAATTCGCATGAAAAAAAATTGAAACAATAAAGTAAGTGAGATAGATTTACGATTTTTTATGGCAGTCAAAAATTGTTATGCGGTGACCAAATTCTGCGAGAGTATACATCTTAATGAGTACTCTTTTTGTGCCGTTTTACTCTTTACTCTTTTGTTAGGCAAAAGTCATCAAAGTATAAACTCTTTTTGAGTTTGAAAAAAAAAACTTAAAGTTCAGCGGATCAATATATTAAATGCTTTTATGCCACAAAGAAATATATTATACCAACAAATACAATTATGCGAGACAAGATTCCTTTCAATATTAGGCTAACATTAACACTTCGACGTATCAAATTTTAACATGTATCGAAACAACGTATCTCAACCATTGAAGGTTTAATTCAAGATTTTGAAGAAGTGTTATTGTTTTAACAACTAAAAGAAACATTAACTATAGTCTGAGGTTTAATTTGAAGTGGGTGTGTGTGTGATTGGTTAAGCTAGAAAACTCAGTTTACCTGTGTTGTGCTGTACTAAAATATTTGTAGCTGAACTCATTGAAATGAATTTGGAATGGATAATCCAGTAGAAACTGATATAACATCAGCCTTTACTGTAGAAATTGTCAGAGCACAAATTAAGTCAAATGTGCAGATTGCTTAAATACCTAATTCAATAACATAAAAAATGTATTAACAATTTTGGGATTAAATTTTTTTTTTAAATTTTCAAAATTTTAAGATTTTTCAGAATTTTACAAAATTTTATAATTTGTAAAAATTGAATAATTTGACCAAAATCCATAATTTTAAACACTTAGGAAATTTTAACAATTTGAAAGTCTTGCGGATTTTGAAAGCTTGACTTAAAATAATTTGAGTAATTTTAAGAATTTTAAATAATAACAATTTTTTAAAATATTAAAAATTTGAAGTATACATTCATTTTCAAGAAGTTGAATAGTTTTAGCAATATAGGAATTTAATAATAATTTTAAAAATGTGGATAATTCGTTACTTACAGAATGTTAAGAAATTGACAAAATTTTCAAAAATTTAAATAATTTTAACAAATTAAATTTAAAATATTATATGAATTTAAGGAAAACCCAATTTTAAGAAATTTAAAAATATTAAGACTATGAAAAATATTGAGAACTAAACAAATTTTAGAATAATTCAAATGATAAGAATTGAACATAATTAATTTTATAATTTTATTATCTCAAAATTTCATAACTTCAACGAATTTTGGTAATATTAAAAATTTGGAGAACTTAAAACTGAGAATTTTGATAGTTTTAAAAAGTTTTTGAAGAACCTTGCAGAATTTCATGAATTTTAAGAATTGGACTTGGAAAATTAGAACAATTTAGGAGATTTACTATTTTTTTAGAATTTGAAACATGTTCTCTTTTAACCAGGTCTCCTGGCCAGCCTACGCTATTGTTACGGTAGTTTAAAACAAGAATTTCTTTATTTGCATGTTTTTTAATAAAATAAATTGAACATGATTTTTGCGTACCTTTTGTTTGGCCGCCCGTATTCATCGCACATTTGAAGACGCGGATTAGAACTATTCTGGGCAGATCAAAAGTGGTTTGAGGTCCAAATAGTCTCTTAACATTTTTGATCGTATCACATTCGAAATGTCCAGCGAAACGGAGCTATGAACCAAATTTGAATTTCCATTAACAAGTAAAATCTAATTAGAAAAAAGTCCATCAATTTATATGAAATTCTAGCCAGATCACTAAAAAATACATCGAAAGTGTTCAAAAAATTGAATCGGTATTTTAGAATCTTCCTAAATATGCTTTAAGGTCCTGCTAATCGTTTAACATTCAAATCAGTATTACCACGATGTTTCATAACCATCGACAACAATTAATATGTCTGGCAAAGTCACTGACGATGAATCTGGTATATGATTGGAATAAATACGACAGACTGATAACAATAATAGACGACAATATTATATTAAAATAATTAATAAATTCTTTTGGATCTGTGCCCAAATTTTTGTATACATTTTATTATAAAGTAAGCCTATTTCTCAATAGGTGGCACAAGCACAATTAGGTGTTAACAACAATTATTTTTTATCTGAATAGAATACATGTTTAAAACACGGGACCTCAAGCACAGAATACAGATTACCCAAACCGAATAACCAGTTCTTTAAACAATGCAAAGGCACCTCAATACTTAAATTAAAATGTTTTGTTATCTACAGGTCAACGAACAGCTCGTTGAAATGTTAGACTGCAAAAATGCAACACCATAGATTTAGTACGTTTCCTGGTTTATTATGATTTGCTGAATTTTATAGTTCTAGTTTAATGTCAAGTTAAATTAGCGGTTCATTGGCTATACTGGTGAGTATTTTAATTGAAGCTCATATAGGTACAAAACTCTTTGCCTATGGTAGTATTTCAAATACAAGGCAAGTGATTAGAGACTCCCTGAGATTATGGAATCAGTTGAAATGTAAACAATAACAATCGGCTGTTGTCGTGATGCTGTCGGCATAAATTACTTTGTTATATAAATACGTTTGTGAAGTTTCAACTAAACTTTAATGTGGCTAAAAACTAAGTATTAGGTCGGGGATTTCTTTAAAATATTAATAGATCCAAAATGTCAAATTATTATAATTTATACAAAGAAATTTACAGCTAGAGAAGGCCCCACAGTTTTTATAGCTATTTTGAAGTTGTGATAGATCAAAGCGTCTTGAAAGACAAATTTTTATAAACCAAATTTTAGCTCTTATTAAGGCATCTTTTTTTGTCGCTCCAACACAAACCTTGCCATTTCGATCAAAGACGATCTTAGTATTTACTGACCCAACAAGACTGATAAATTTGTAAGCGGTTCTCGGCAGTTGAGACTAGACTCAACTAGATAAGTGTTTTTGGTAATATCACGGCTCTATAAATATATTTTGCTGCAAATTTAAAGGAACAAAATTGACCTCACTGGCAATGATTTTACTAATTTTTTATTCAATCAAATATCTGAAGTGTCTCGATATTTCTTGACTCATGTAGGCATCTGGTATGATAAGCACCGAATTATTGTGCTGCGCTTTTATATTCCAAACCTTACGTGAGCAAATTGAAAACCAAAGACTACAATTCAATTATGCACTCAAATTTAGAAAATAGTTTACAATCCATTAGAATTTGAATGAATGCTAATGAAACACTGTTGACAACAACAACATTTCTTGATTTAAATTATGAAACAACATTTAGGCGAATTAATTTTTCGTGATTATTATGCTAGACCTAGAGCATAATATACATATATACTAACGAGTTATAAAAATTAATTAAATTTATGTTGTCATAATTCTATTTTCGCGTAAAACAAATATCAGACGCACAGTATAAAATTTCAATTATGGCTTGTGGCAGTGTAATTTTTCTAATACATATTTTACAATCATAAATTCAGGAATTGTGGCAACAAGCCAAATTACAGAATCTACAAATATGTCACTGAACTGCTTAAAAATATTTTACCAACAACATAACTAACACTATATAACACTTTCGAATTAAATTAACGAGGATTAGTTTTACACCGAACGAACAACAAAATTAAAATTTTATTTTAAATTCATGCAGCCACACCTAACAACATGTTTTATTTCGGCAGAATGATCACTGAAATATTTTAAATAAAAATCATCATCTCACCATTTCTTTATATATGGATTGGTCCAGAACTGCACTATTCAAACCACCACATAACAATTCAAAAAAAAAATATTATTCACTTCACACTTTACTTCATGGTTATTCGTGCACTATTTAACATTAAAATATAATACATAAAAAAACTATTTTTATTTCAAATTAAGAGCAACGGCAACGAACTGAACTAACTATACACACGTTTTGTCCTGATTTGTGTTCATTGAACCCAGAACTATATTATTACTAAATATATACATACATTAACGCATTTCAAATATATAAAAAATGTTAAGCTTTTCTCAAGGTTACTAAACTTAAAGAAATCATGATGTTACTTCAGCGTATATATACACTATTCGACTTTGATATTGTAATACATGTAAAAATGATATTAAAAAATATCAAATTGATATTAAAAAAAAATTTTTTGTTTCCACATCATAAATTTTACAGCTTAAAGCTTCAAAGCCTTTTCAAAGTTAAAATACATATTTAAAACAAATATGCCTCATTAACCATAAACTGCTGCGATTTATACAAACATACGTACATATATGTGCGAATGTAAAGAAAGGTGTGGCGTGTACATTTTTTCCCGATATGAGATCTCCCGAATAAGTTCGTACTTTTGAGATTCCATATGGTTGGAATTCCAGCGAAATCTTATCAAAAATGTATTCCAATTAATCATAACACCTGTGGGGGAAATTGCATACACGAAATCCATATGGAATATATATTGTATACATGAGGAGTGAAATTTTATTAAATAGTTTAAAAAAAAAAAAAACAATCACCTTCAGGGGATCTAACTGTACTGTGTAATAAATTTAATAATTTTCCAGTCTAATGAACACCGAGTATGGTATATTTTGATAACACATATGTACGTATATGAGCTATGTTGTACAAAAAAATTCCATATGCTGCGCTTATGCAGAGATTTTTTTTTGTTCCAGCTTCTTCCCATCCACATATAAGTTTGTGCATGTGAAGTATAAACTTTCCTGAGCTTTTTTTTTAAATTTTAATTAATAATTATAAAAATTGTGTACAAAAAGTTTATAATTATTTACAAAAAAAATGTACTTGTTGCCTATATGTGGTACAAAACTATATAGGTAGGAAACATGAGTGGAAAATTGAAAGCTTTTTTTTCCCAACTATATGCACACCTTTTCATTTTTATAAATTAATTAATTTCGAACAAAACGACAAAATGTATTATTATGGTTTAACTATATATAATTAATTTTAATTGTTATCATTATTCCGGTTAAGTTTTTTTGTAATTTTATTTAAAGTTAGAAGCTCCAATTTGATATCAACACAGGTGGTAAGGTAATGTGACACGTAACAAAATACCCGTATATTTATCGGGAACATTAAAAATAGCAAACCATAAAATACAATTTCCATATGTTGGATTTTATAATTAATTTTGATGGAATAAAAATTAATTAAAATTACTGTACATATAAAAAAGCTTTTAATTTATGTATTTCGGTTGGGAAAACCGGAGCGTGGAAACGGAAAAATCGTTATAAGTGAAAAATGGAATTAATTAAAATATTTAACCATATGGCTGTTATGGGATATATGTATATACAATATCTACCACACCTATTACGTGAGTATACATACATATATGTGTGGACATCCTAGGAATGGGATTCTACTAATTACATACATATCCAACTATTTATATATACTACTGGGTACTCTACTACTCTAACTACTTCTTACCTCGGCTTCATTTTAAATTATATAGTTTTATTAAAATACATTTTATTTTTTTGGTTAAATACAGTTAAACACTATGTGCGATAATTTCACTATCATTATAAATTCGTCACTATATATTTGTCCTATATCATTTACATGTTTTCCCGAATTTAATTAATTTCCAAAATTTTCACCAAAAATAAAAAATTAACAATTTTAGAAAAACATAAAAATTTAAATCACAAATATTAAACCACGATGCAAATCGAATCGCAGTTAACTTTAAACTGAATATAAAATGTGTCGGGTATACACTTAGGTTCTCTTATCTATTATCATAGTGTTTGTGTATATGGTATATACCAGTATAAAAAAAAAAAATAGTTTTCCCCCTTATTTCAATTTTTTTTTAATTTCCCCGCAGACACACAACATTTATTACATAAAATATATTTTTATTCGACAGAACCAAACAAATTTTCACCAAATTAAAAAAATACACAACAACAAATATAATCAGCATGTTGTTATGATAACATCACAACGATAACTAAACGATTCGGAAACCCGATTTTTTTCTGTTTCTGGGATATCCACAGAAAAAAAAAAAAAAAACAATTTCCAATAGGGTGCGGTACACGAACTAAAAAAATTTATTTAGTTGATACGAGTGGGGATTCGGCCCAAAATCTAGCACGCATGTCCCAACATAAATAGTAGCCCCGAACGTCTCCCACTCTATATATTTGTACCGAATCCGTAAAAGTGGCAACACCACACACACATATCCATGTATAGTATAGTATACATATAAAAAAACAAATGAAATAGAATTATATTAAACCCGATTCAATTAAAACGAGATGGAAAACACTGTTGCATAGATACACAAGCAAATAAAAAAAAAAATACTTTCTATATACATACATACATATATATATGTCAAACCCTCAACCCACCCTCATATATATATAGTTCTAGCTCGTTTTGCCATGCACGAGCGCAACAGCACGAAGAACGAAGTCCTATTATATTCTGTATACATACATACATACGTACATACATACTGATATTGAATCAAAGTTAAAATGAGATAAAAATTTATTTTTATTTTGCTTTTTGGTTCCGTCACCAAAAAAAAATAAGACGAACACTGGGTGTTTATACATACTTACATACATACATACATACATAAGAATCATTCAAGAAGGATGGTAAGTGTTTTTCTTCCGTTATTTTTTTTTTTTGTTTCCCTCAATTTTATTTGGTGAAGGATGGTAGGAGTAAAATGATCTCTTTACACCATATTATATGAGTTATTTGGAAATGTTTTTTTTTTTTTGGGCCTGTTTTATATTTTGTTAAAGGCGAAAACATGATGGGATGGGGAGCCTCTTGATCTCCTCGTCAAATCTTATGAATATTATTATTATTATTATGATTATTATTATTATTGTTATTACCGATGGTTATGAATATTATATACAACATAAGTATGTATATATGTATAAGATTCAAGGGTGCTGTGTATACCATATATATATATACATAAATTCACAAACCTCTTGAATATGAAAAGGTATATATGTTTATGGTGTGTGTTTCCCGTTTTTTTTTTATTCAATTTGCATATATACATATTTTTGTGCTACCTTTAAGGTTTACTTGTCTTTTTTTTTTCGTCTTGTTATTTGGTTGTTGAGAGTTTGTTGGAAGGAAAAATGCCGGAAAAATTATTTAATTTAGTGTCGTGATTTTTTTGCCGTTTTTATTTTATATGTTTAGGGGTTGGCAATTTTTTTTGTTAGAATAAATGTTTTGTCAAGGTAAATTAGTATTATGCAATTTTAATGTTGTAATGAATGAGATGTTAAATTTTTGTGAGGAGGTTTTTTGAATTGGTGTTTGTTTATTGTTGTGTATATATATGCTCTCAAGTAGATTCAATGACATGGATAATGGTTGTAATTGTTTAGGTAATTCAATTTGTATTCATTCAGGCTAAGTACTAAAGGGTACTTGTTTGGTAGGAGGCTGATCACTAAAACATAACTTTAACCAATTTGTTAGGTTATACTATTTTATACACTTGTGGTTAGGTTCACGTAATGTCGCATTGATTGATAGCCAAATATAATCTAGCACAATAAACGAATAATATGGTTGGAAATCCAGCAAGTTGCTAAGGATGTAATTAAACCTTAAGTAAACATACAACTTATACTTGAACGGGGTGGTGAGATGGTTGTGGACTGGTTAAATGTGACTTGGGGTATGGTAGTCTTAGTGTATGAATACATTTTCGATGTACGTCATGATTGCAATGATGATTCCAATGCCGATGAGTGCCAATAAAACGATTTATGGTGAGCGTTTAATGTGTCTCATGTGTATTACTCGTCGGCTTGGTGTTCCAGAATCCGGTTCGGTCTCCAAATGCCAAAGCATTTTGCCTTTATCTGGTCGATTGGCGTAGAATAGAACTTGGATGTTATTGCGGATGACTGCAACTGGTACCAATTCGTATAGGTGATAGTTTCATGAGTGCACCAACGGTATTTCTAGTGCGATTATTGCATTGAAATTGGTATTCGTGTCTTTACGGTTATCATCACAGTTATCATCAAAAGTTCCAGCTGTTTAGGTGGCAGCAATGCTGAGTGGATATATGGTTTTTTGATCCATGTCAGCACTTGAAGAAGGTGTTTTTGTATCTTCTGGTAGGTGTGTCAGATGTTGGGTGCTTATGTCGTTATTGTGTAAGTCTAATTTATTAGTAGTTTCCGAGTGTATTATTCATTTACATGAATTTCCTCAAAGTGTTCTTCATCTTGAATGACTTCCTCTTGCCTCTTGATGGTGTTGCCCACTCCACGTATTATTCTCCTGTGACGCCAACCCTTGGGAATCGAAAATTCGTTATCCTGCTTGATGTTGTTTGATTGCCACCGAGGTTGTTGTATTAGGAGATCACAGTTCAAAGAACTTACGTTGGTGCAGACCACGTTATTGAGCTCTTACCAATAACTGGTGAGGTTGTACCAAATTACCAATTTACATTTTGTTGCTTCTAACTCGAACTTAGAATTTTTTTTTCCATAATTTGATAGTAGCGAGTGCGTCAGGTTGAATGTAGTTTCCTATATGAACTGGTTAAACGTGCATAGCAGCATGCATATGTATACTGTAGCACTCGCTTGTAGATCGTGCCATGACTCTGTCCGTGCTTTACTTTCCGACTGGGCTGTCCTGTTGGATTCATCTCTATCTCTCCGTTTTACTACCGATGTGGACTGCCACTGCTTGGTGTTCCCCATTTATTAGAGATGGGCCAGCCAAAGCAGGATTTTATCGCGCTTGGTTTTCCTTTCGTGATTTGGGTACCGATAAAGTCCCTGTATACATCTGCTTACAATGCCAATCGGAGCGGAGGGGTCGAAATTTGGGTTAGCCATGACTAACCGATACCATTTATTATTTGTAGGTTTTCGTAGGATTTGACGTTCTGGAACATCTATTCTGATACCTTCCATGGCACACAAGACATGTTGTCAACTTTCAACACTGAGTCTTCGCATGATGCATGTGACACAGCACGCATCCAGTGGGCATCCATAGAAAATGGGCACATTTCTCTAACTTGTGATTCTCATTTAATCTACTAACATGAGGGGCCGAAGTAACCGCATGTACACGCCTTAATAAAGGCATGTAACGTACTCGAGGTGCATATGGTATTATTCTTTCTCATGGCTCCCAGTGTATGGTACCTTCTTTCTAAGAAATTGAAATATTTCTTTAGGCTTCGAAACTTCTTTGGATCATCTATTGCTGAATCATACAACATAGTTGATTTTGGATCCATCTTTTTCTTTTAAATTTTTTTTTTTTTTTTTTTTTTTAATATTTATTTATATTACGACTGAGTCTTGTACCCATTTAGTAATTTACATTGCATAATACAGTATTTTGAATAGTCGGCGTAATCAAGTGATTATCCCCAGTTAGTGTAACTCCTCCCTCAGATTTTTCGCCACAGTAAGTCTACTGACCTCCTGGTCGCGATAAGTCCAGTGGTTTGGTTCTTTGCAGTCTTCTTGTTGAAGGTGTAGTCAGCATACAGCGTATGTCCAGATTTTGATGCTGGTGCAGACGTTGTAGGTGTTTTGTTGCATGATGCTTAATTTCATCCGCGACAAGCTCAATCTTGAGATCTCGATGGAGGTTGTCGTTTCGAATGTACCACGGTGCATTAACAATACATCGTAGGATTTTATTTTGAACTGTTTGTATGATTTTGATATTTGTCTTCTTGGCACAGCCCCAGAGTTGGCTACCATATGTCCATACAGGCTTCAGAATTTGTTTGTATAACAGCAGTTTGTTATGGATCGCTAGTTCAGATTGTCTCCCTAGGAGCCAATGCATTTTTCTAAATTTTATGTTTAGTTCTTCTCTCTTCTTTTTTATGTGTTCCTTCCATCTAAGCTTAGAATCTAAAGTCATACCAAGATATTTGGCAGTGTTTGCATGGGGTGCTACTATTGAGTTTATCATTATTAGTATATGGTTAACTTTTTGATTTGTAAAGTTCACTTGTATTGATTTTGCTTCATTTAATTTAATTCGCCATTTCTTTGTCCAATTACATATCAGGTTAGTAGCCCTCTGTAATTTACTAGTGGAGTCATTGATGTTCTTTGCTATTGCAAGTATGGTCATCGGCTAAATTCGCCATTATTTCTTCTGTAATTGGTATATCTCTAGTATATAGGTGATATAGAATTGGCCCAAGAACACGCCCTTGTGGTACTCCGGCAGTTATTCTTTTTAGTTGGGAGTACTCATTCTCATACTTTACTCGGAAGTGCCTCTCTGATATGTATGATTTTAAAATTTGAAAAAATTGCTCCGGAAGATCTCGATGAAGTTTGAATTCTAGCCCCTGGTGCCATACTTTCAAGGAATATAGTTGAGCATATTTGTTTGCTTTCTAGTGATTTCTCGATTACATCAGTAATTCGATGTACTTGTTCTATCGTAGAATGTTTTTCCCTAAATCCAAACTGATGTGAAGGGATAAGATTCCTTTCTTCGATAATTGGTTTTAGTCTTTTAAGAAGAACTTTTTCAAATAGTTTCGATAATGTTGGTAGCAGAGAAATGGGGCTAAATGAAGCTTTATCATGCGGAGGTTTGTTCGGTTTAAGTATCATAATTACTTCTGCAACTTTCCATTGCCTTGGTACATATCTTAATCGAAATGCTGCATTAATTATATGCACTAGTTTCCTTAACGCTTTCTCCGGTAACAGTTTTATTATCTGACCTGTTATAAGATCATATCCTGGAGCCTTATACGCATTCAGATTATTCTTGATTTCCCATTTTAGTTCTTTCAATGTTACAGGTGTAATATTTACTTCATCCTGTTTATTTATTGGTGTAATATTTTCCTCTTCCGTTTGTTTTGGATAAGGTTGGAATGTTTCTTCAAGGTGATTTGCAAACAAATCTGCTTTTTGTTTAGCATTTCGAGCCCAATTTTCATTATTTTTAATTGGAGGAATCTGAAGTTTAGGTATTTTAATATTCTTAGTTGCTTTCCATAATGAATAATCAGTATCTTTTTGCCCAGTTAGAATGCTGAGGTATTTATTAACTGATTGATTTTTAATGTCTTTTATAAGGTATTTTAATTTGTTACACAAATGATTAAATACTCTTTTATTTTCAGCATTTCGATGTTTTTGCCAATTCTTCCGTGTTTTTCTTTTATTTTTAAGAAGTTCTCTCACTTCCTCTGGATAGCTAGCATTGCGCTTTATTTCCTGCCTATTATTTGGAGTGCTTTCCCACGCAGCATATTGGATATTATGGATGAGCTTATCTAATTCGTCTTCTATTTGGACTGGTCATTGAATTGGGTTCT
Organism: Tipula unca; assembly: GCA_951394425.1. Taxonomy (NCBI): domain Eukaryota; kingdom Metazoa; phylum Arthropoda; class Insecta; order Diptera; family Tipulidae; genus Tipula; species Tipula unca. The sequence continues at coordinate 109,412,765 of OX596382.1, read as the reverse complement.
GCAGACTAATCCTTTCTGTTAACTGTGTTTGGAAGAGATCCCAATTGGTTTTGAAGCTCGTTAATTTCGGGTTGCTCTCTTTCAAAATAATTGTTTGGCTAAGTATCATAATAATTGGTGAATGATCTGATGATAGACTTTCATTGTACTCTTTATGGATATAATTATCTGAAATCCCTTTTGTAATAAAGAAGTCTATAAGGTCTGGAATCTTACTGGTATCCGTAGGCCAATAGGTTGGTGTACCGCCTGAGTGAAACTCGCATTTTAGTTGTTTGCCTGCTGCGAACAGTTCTTTTCCTTTAGCGGTCGTTAACTCCAACTAAAAAGACACTTCCTAGCGTTTTCAGAAGATTAGTATAATCTACTTGTTTCAGATTGTACCTTGGAGGGCAATATATTGCTGAGATACTGCATGTTTTAATATTGCTTAATTGTATTTTGATTTTTGTGACTTGCATGGAAAGGTTCTCAACTTTTGGTTCTTCGTTATGTTTTATATACTCTTTTATGGGGATAGCTGATCCACCTCTGGCTTTGTTCTCAGGATGTAGTGCACAGTAGCAATTATATCCTTTTATTTTACAGAATGAAGTTTTGGAGAAATGGGTTTCTGATATAAGACATATATCTATATTATGCATGTTTAAAAATATATCTAGTTCTTGAATGTGTTGCATGCAATAGCCCATTTGCATTCCAGGTTACAGTTCGTAATGTTTTATTCATTTCTTTTGTTTATAATTCGATTTTATATAATTTATATTTTGATACACTTGACCAAGGTTTTCTTCTACTCTTTTATTGAAACTAGTTTGTGTTTTCGTTTCTTCTAGTGTTTTCTGCAGACTCATTTCCTGCGAAATAAGTCTTTTGTTAAGGTTCTCTAGATTTGTCAGTATGTCCTGTAGAACGAGATCCACTTTTAACGGTTTCTCCTCTTTTTGCTGAACTACTTGTGCATAAGTAACGTTTTCGTTTACTCTCTGGCTTTGTATGTTATGATTAGCAGTTGACGGTTTAGGCTCCGTGGTTCTTTTTATAGTTTGTACATTTATTGATGTACCTGGTTTGCGTGATTTGTCTCTCATTTTTTGTAGTACTACTGCAACTTCACATCCTCTGTAGTTGGCTGGATGCTGGCCATTACAGTTGATACACTTCGGTGTTGTATCTCGGGGGACTGTGCAGTCATTTCCTGCGTGTTTTCCTGCACATTTAACACATCTTGCTTCACGGTGGCAGTACTTTTGTGTATGATTATAATCTTGGCACTTTTTACATTGTGGTATTAGTCGAGTGACCTTTCTCGGTATTTCTATTCTAACTCTAAGGTTGAGGATAGCCTTAATATTATAAATATTTTCGATTTTTTCTTGGTTGTCGAAGGTTAGCATAAAACGTGGGAGACCTCTTCTCATGATTTCAACATTTCCGTCCCTATTTTCTCTTCTCTCTTTTCTGATGATGTTGACTGCATCGATTATTTTCAGGCCTTTAAATATTATTGCTGAGCGATATTACTTTGTAGTCATTTCGTACTACTTCTTTCATCAGTTTCTGAATACTACCGTGGTTGGTTATTCCTAGAATATTGATCGGAGGTGGTACATGTTTTTTCTTTTCTGTCTCATGCACTTTTGATCCAGAAAATGCTTTGCCAGTTTTAATGTGGGTTTGCATTGGCTCAACTTCTGGTGATGATTCAGCTTTCCTCTTGCTTGGGTTGGTTTCTTCTCTAGGTTTCTTATTTGCCCTCTTGGATTTCTGTAGTCTCCAATTTGTTTCTTTTTCTAGCTCATCTTCATCAGTTTTATATTCGGTTTGATCTGCGAGTACTTGAAATTGGTTGTTCATTATTGCCAAGTTTCCTGCGTTGTTATTTTTATTTACGGTTTCCTTTAGCATAAGGTTTTATTTCTTTAGCACGGCAACTTCATTGTTCAGTTGCGCGATTAATTTCTCCATTTGCTCAAATTTATTTATTAGTTCCGCGTTATGTATTATAACTGCTTGTGGGCTGGACGTGGCTTCGGCAGTCGGCTTGGAATTTTTATGCTTGATGGAAGAGGTATTTTCCTTCTCATTGTTTAGTTCACACAGCAGTGTGGTGTCCCCTGGCGGTAGGGTTGATGGTGGTGTTCTTTGGAGTGCCGTACTTCTTCCACCAAAGTGCCATTCATGTATCGCGTGTTCCTTGCTTCCAGTAGTACAAAAAGGATCGCCTACCGACGATTTCCTTTGCAATGTCGTGTTCCTAAAAAGCTAACACTGCACTTTTATTTTTTATTTTTTATTAATTTCACTATGTTCAATGTATACATAAAATAATTAAAAAGTAACTACACTCACTGCACTTTTTGATTATTTTTATTTTATCGCTTACTTCACTGATTCCACGTCCAAACCCCACAATGATTTGAAAGAGAATGATTCTTTAAGATGAATACTATAAATGTTCGAAAGTTGAACTCATTCGAAGATGTTCTATATTGAGCAATAACTCCTTTGCAGTGTCGTTGTGTTGTAGCCCATAAAACACTAAACCGAATGTAGTGGAGGTGGCCTCCACTACATTCTGTATAGTGTTTTATGACAGTTTCCTTAGAAATAGTTGGAGGTTTGCTTGTACTCTTCGGCGTCGTTTTCGCTGATGTCTCTTTGCAGCTGTTTAGTTTTAATTGTAGATATTCGTTCGACAGATTAATCATTCTATTTATTTTTCGGCTGCGCTTGTATTGTGTCGATAACGAATGACATTTTTCATCGTTTATTCGACGAAACCAAGCAGTTTAACTTCGAGTATGCGTTATTTTCAATCACCACGGCATATATAGCAAATCAATTCCCAATTATACCATGAGCTGTATAATATGCAACCGTCAACTTCATATTTTCCTACATGACATAGTACATTTAGGAATGTGAACGGGAGCTCGTCTAATTCATCAGTCTATGAACCAGTCATAACAACACCGATTTCCACCAATGAACAGAAGTATTACGAATACGTGCAGTATGGGAAACACCATACATCCAACTGCTAGTGTGTCGACGTGAGGGATCAGTTCGGCTATTTTAAGACTTGCAAATTATTATTAGTTTGGCTCATTCATGTATGAAACAGATATGTATATTAACCCGAGTAAGGCTGGTCGAATTCGTGTAGACGGTTAAGCGACGACAAATGTCTCGACTACGGGAATTGCAAGAATCACTATATATTTTCGGTTTGATTCATTATAATTCTTAAATGTGAACGCTTATTACCAAAAATCACAACTGTATTGGCAAGCGATGAATCTTCGCCTACACAAATTTAAGGATTTTCAAAACTGCAGTTAGGCGATCCAGCATTTAAAAAAAAAAGAATATCGATATTTTGTTGGATTACTTCCGATTACTTCTTCTCAATTTTGCTACATTTAGTTTAGAAAAGATATTAAGTCAGATTTGGTAGCAAGAAGAAGTGCTTGATAGGTTAGAATGAAAAAAGTATGTAACAGATGATAAACTGAACATAAGTGTCTCTAAAACTTACTAGTTTGTCTCGTCCACGGATATCTCACTTAACGCTAAATGAATGGTATTGATCTTAGGAGTTGCCTATTGCGACATTGGTGGGCCATGTTCTTCACGGATGAATCGCAAATTGGTTTAAGCGACAGACTAAATCAGAGCTATAGTCACATTGGAGGGCAAGTTACTGTCTGCTTGGTAAAGTTAATCTACATAAAAAAATATTAGTCTAACACTAAGTGTTTCTTATTTTGTTTTGAGTAGTATAGAAAGACTGTAGAAGGACTAGCTGCGGTTTAGCCCCAGCCCAGCTTTCGGCCATGGCCAGCAAAAAGAATCACTGTAGACCGTGTGCAAAGGCTGACGTTGCCATGGTGAAGAAGTTGAACATTACTGTGGTGAAGTTTTCAGCAATCTGAATGCTAAACCTTTAAATTAACATCCAAAACTGCAAGGCAGTTTACTTGGGCTCAAGACTCCTAACTTTAGGCAGTCGGTCGTGCATTTTCGCCAAAAATAATTAAAACAGATTTCTGATATTAAATTATAGCAATGCAGATATAGCATTGAGGTTGGTAAACATAACTACTGGCTGAAATCAGTGTACACTATATCAGTGTACACATCAAGGTACCTATAGCATACTAGTGAAATTAATAGTGAAATTTACAATTAAAAACGGACATGGAATCTTCTAAAAGTCGTATATACAACAATATGAGGAAAACCGATTGAGTTGCCTGTAGAGCTATTTTCGGTTAATCACTACCAGTTCCGGTACCAACTTCTCCCGAATTAAGAGGAGCTTCACGTCTTTGTAGACAAACTGTCCTACGATTTTAATGAAACAATGTTAGGCTCTAGTCCTTTTTGCAGGCCTAGTGTAAATCTCGACCACCTGGATGATCCAACGAGATTTCCAAAGACCTGCCCAAAATACAAATAGCTCTTTAAAAGAGCAAGGAAAAAAATGCTTCTGGAGGTAATCTATATACTGTATTAAATCCAGAAGTCCTCAGATATGAAAAGGCTACTAAATGGACCACTACTAGTGTGAGCTCTTTGGAACTCCAATTGGAGGCCCGTTATCCCGCTCGTTTCTAAGTTGCGTCTGATATACGTCAAACGACCACAGAGTGAACAGTCCCGTACATATAATTGTAAGTAAAAATAAAGTTCTGTCGGCTATAGCCTGATTGTATTATCACTCATCGGTCTATATTAACTTGATACTGGGGCAATAACTTGCGTTATTTTCAGATCTATAGGAGTAGACGGATCACTCAGAGCCTGGATAGATCAAACGAACAGAGGCAGGATTAGAAATACCAGAGAGATTCTGCAAGAATATTTGAAAGTAGAGGTATACCACAGAGTACAGCCGTTCTGTCTATTTATTTTGAAATTTGGTCATTAACTTGTGGTTTGAACTCATGCAAACCGTCTTGAGCACTATTAGCTTTACAATCATGGGTAAAGTAAAGTGCATATGGGGCCATCATTCTAGACTGTAAACTAAATTGCAAAACTGCAATTGGGAAGGAGTTAGAGCCTGCGGTGGCCTGCTCTGGGCAAATATGCCAACTAAAAGAATTTGACTAAAGGAGCATTTAATGACTACTCTTTGACTACTGCAGCTGAAGTAACTCTGATATGGGACTGACTGAGGTATAATGTATCGGCAAGCGATATTCGCTGTAAGGCTTCCATTGCACGTCGACAACAGATCAGAACTGTCTCTCATATCGGCTGGCACTAGAAGCCATATTTCAAAAAATGGAAGCACTATTGAAATGCCTCTTACATCATACAAACTACTGCTCAACGAAGCAGCTAGTTGGTTGACCCATGAATCTTAAAAGCAAGCGCAGGCGACCAGACTTGACTTTTCTCATGACTTCTCTCGCAGTTGTGTAGATGAAGACGAGGATGTACTCCATCTTATCTGTACTTGTCCGGCTCAAAATAGACTAAAATTCCAAAGGACACCGCATTTAAATGACCTGAGGGCCTCAGTCTATTAAACTTCGTTATAACCGAATTTAAAATACAATAAAAGTACTTAAATGGCGGTAAACTATATAATGTGTATTCCAAATAAAATTAGTCGCTACTAGTGGTAAACAGGTATGCAGCCACCAATGCCACTAAAATGCCAACGATTAGGCCCACAACTTGTAACAGACTCCATTTATGTATTTTTTCTGATTTTGATTTCGGTTCTGGTGTCGGTTCTGGTGTCGGTTCTGGTTTCGGTTCTGTTTTGGGGTTGCAAAGGGCATTGTATTGTTTACTATATTTTTGCGCGTATTTTGAACCATCGGCTGATGATTTATTTTCCACCAATCTAGGAAAGAAATGCCATCCAAATTGTGGTACTTCATGTGACACTGTTGCATATTTTGATTCGCCCCTGCACGGTGGATTTATCGAATAGTATTTTATACCGAAACAATTGCATGGTTTCAACGCATTTACACGGTATGGTCTAACGACACAAACATTTCGCATCAGCAAACTTAAATTTCGATTAAACATTAAATAGTTTTTTACCAACGACACGACTAATTTACAAAACAAACAATTTTCGCTTCATTTCGAAAACCCTTCAAAAATTTTGAAAAGGCTATGTGATATAGAAATTTCAATTTTAAACATACCGCGGTTGCGGTACACAATCTGCATCAATTCAACCGGTATGTTTTATTAAAAAAATTTGTTTGATAAGTAAGTTTTCGTTTTACAGAAGATTCACAGAATCATCGACGAACTGAAGAAGCTAAGTTTTCCTAGTTATATGAAAATTGGAGTATGCACATGCCAAATTTTCATAAATATTAGAATAACACGTATTGGCAACAACAAAACAGGTAAGTTAAAATTTATTGCCGCAGGGGGCCTCCAGGGCAATGGAGGAACTGAATTATCTGGTGGACGCGATCACTAGCGCCGGCCCTCAAATGCTGCTTGTCCTATAATTAAGCCCAGAGGCAAGCAAAAACCAACATGGTGTTCCAAGGAACTGGGTACTTACCTTAAGGCTTGTTGGAAAGGCTTTAACAGAGCCAAAAGTAAGAAAGAGTCTCAGGATTGGGACTTCTATAAAAAGAACCTCAAATTATTCAAAAAACAAGTAACGAATGCACAGAGGAGGTCTCGAAGAATCTTCTGTGATGGAGGAAGTTTCCAAAATCTCCCACCCTTGGAATATACTTTCTGCTTCCCATGAGAAATCCTTGAAGCTTGTCATCGAAATCCACTTTCCTGTAACCTTTGACGTTACGACCGAGTACTCATCGAGAAACACATTCATTGCTCACAGAAGATATCGGAACTGAAATACGGATTCGATGGGCACTTAAAAGTTGCATACCAGCGAAAATTCAAAACAGCTCGTCGATTATTCTGCCCTGACTGGAAGTAATGTTCAAAGAGTGTTTAAAATTTGTCTGTATTCCAAACATGTGGACAGAGGTCTGGTTGATCTTTATTCTACCCAAAGGCTTAAGACTAAGATTAAAACTAAAGCATAGTGACCGGGCCCAGTCTCAACATGCGTACTGTAAAGGGAAATCAGGTGACAGACCTCTGCATGCCCTGGTTTTGTTTGGTGGCGTTCCTCGATATTGCAAGCGCATTTAACAATGTAAAGGCTGAGGCAATCCAAAAGGGGTTAATTAATCATATGTTAGTGAGCAGGATGGTTAACTCGGAGCTGGGAGAATACACCATTAAAAGGCGGGTGGCTAAGGGAACCCCGCAGGAAGGTATTCTGTCATTTCTTCTCTGGACATATAAATCAATTGGTTGCTGTTGGAACTGGAGAGAGAGGGAATTCGGGTGATTGTTTATGCAGATAACGTAACTGAAGAGTGTCTCTGGAAAACAATTGAACGAAAGCTGTCTCTGGAAAATAATTAAGCTCGGTTAAAGTTGATAATCCTAAATGCCCTCCAAATCATTATGAGACTGAGCTGGTACTCTTTACCGGGAAATATAAAATCCCGGTAAGCCTATAGCTTTTACTGATAAAGAAAAAGTGGAAAGAGCAAACAAAGCTACTGTAGCTATGTTCTCATGAAGGAACGCTATCCTAAAGAGGTGATGCCTGAAACTGGAGCTGGTATACTGGCTTTTTATTGCTGTAGTAAGATCTATATTGGTGGTCTAGGTGTGAAGCTGTCTTGGGGGAATCAAGTTGGTACTTGTTGCCAGCTCCGTATCTTGCAGCTTCCACAAGTGTGCGTGTTACCTCCCCGTGGTGACCACCGGGCAACTAGTCCACTATGTTTTTATGTGGTGTACTAGGCGAAAACACGACACCAAACAACTGGGCCGGGTTAAGGTGTCAACCGTACCGTGCTGATAACCAGCCAGGCTGGGGGCCCAGTATAAAAACTAGCCCAGCCTCTAACGGTGTATCCGGATACTTAGCGCCCTCCGGATCATGTAGCCTTACCTGTGTATTGCGGATCTCTGCACAGGTGGACCTCCTTTCTCCGCTACTCGTGGGACCTATTATGGCAGAAAATTTAAAAACAAAAGAGACCGGTGCTCTTAAAAAACCGGAAACCAGTGCTGTGGAGACATCGGCCTTTAGGCCCGGTCTCCAAAGTGCAATTAGGGGCTTAAGACCAAATGAGGCTGGCCCCTCGAAACCAAAGGGCAAAGGCACGAATGCTGGCCCTCCAGTGTCAGCGAACTATCAGACCAGGAAGAGAGCCTGGCGGATGATCTCCAAGATCAGCAACATTCCGTTGGAGCAGAGAACGGATAGGGACAGGGATACGCTTGCGTGGGCAAGGCGTATCACTGAGCCACATCAGGAGGGTTCCGAGATCTCACAGCCGAAAAGGCAGAGATCTGATGATGAACCGCCTACGGAGGCTAAAAAGAAGCGGGTTCCGGATGTCACCAGGCCCTTCAACGAGGTGCTAAAGCAGCACCTGATCATGGCAGTCGTGGACCGGGCTCAAGAAGATGGGAGCATTACGGCCCTTAACTGGAGGAAGGTGGAGAAGGCCTTAGCCGCCATCTTCCTAAAAATTATGAGGGAGAACCCAGGACCTGCTCCGTCTTGCCGAGACGGAGGATGGCACCGGAATCACGTCAAACTGACTGCCTGTGCCGATGAAAGGTCGGTGACCCTCTACAAAAAGGCGATCGGCAGCCTGGGGGAAGTCTGGCCGGGGGCCAAATTAGAAGTGGTGACTAGGGAAGAAATTCCCTGCAGGCCAAGGGCGCCCAAAACGAGAGCCTGGAAGCTCTACTATGGCAATATACAGGAGTCCTCGGAGGCGGCCAGGCTACGCAAAGTACTATGTTCTAGTCCTTCCATCCCGAGTTATCTACAACGACCGGATGGTTCATGGACTACATGTAGTGAGGAATCCCTGGAGCTATTACTAGAAACGCATTTTCCGGAGTGCTCGGTACTAGCTCCGGAGAGACCCATGATAAATAGGGGTATAGACTCCGTCAGTCATATAGTAAAAAGGCGGAATATCCTATGGGCAATAAACAGCTTTAAGCCATACAAGTCGCCAGGACCTGATGGCATTATCCCAGCGGATATCCAGCGAACTATTGACTTAACCCTACACTGGCTGGAAGTTATCTTCAAAAGCAGCCTTGAACTTTGTCACATTCCTAGAAAGTGGACTGAAGTAAAAGTAATATTTATACCTAAGGCGGGAAAAAGCTCTCATTGCTATCCCAAAGACTTTAGGCCCATAAGCTTATCTTCTTTTCTGTTGAAAACACTGGAAAGGCTAATAGAGGCTTACATTAGAGGCTCAATAAAGCCGGGCGAGCTGTCGGGATCTCAACACGCGTACTGTAAGGGACGATTGGTGGAAACAGCTCTCCACTCCCTTATAGGCCCGATTGAGAAATCACTTGAATATAAGGAATATTCAATGGTGACCTTCTTGGATATAGAGGGGGCCTTTAGCAACGTCAGACCGGGGGCAATCACTCGGGCCCTTGCGTGTCTGGGGGTAGACGTGTCACTCAGGGGCTGGATAGATCATATGCTTAGAGGCAGGATCGTGACAGCTTATCTGGGTGGGGCGTCCGCCGGCAGATACGTGAGCAGAGGGACACCTCAAGGTGTCGTTCCATCCCCCCTTCTTTGGAACTAGGTCATAAATGACCTGTTACTAAACCTGGAAGGGCAAGGCTTCAAGGTGGTTGCTTACGCGGATGACGTTGCTATTGCGGTCTTCGGTAAATATCCTAGTACGCTGAGTGAGCGCATGCAGTGCGCGCTTGGCTACCTCTCTGAGTGGGCACGCGGCTGCGGACTGAACGCAAACCCACAGAAAACGGAGCTGGTCCTCTTTACCAGGAAGCACAAACTTCCACAGTGTGACCCGCCGACATTAAATGGTACTCGCTTGATCTTTACGGATAGAGCAAAATACCTCGGACTACTTTTGGACAGCAAGCTAAGCTGGAAACCAAACATCGTAGAGAGAGTAAAGAAAGCTACTATAGCGCTCTACTCCTGCAAAAATGCCATTGGAAAGAGATGGGGTATGGAGCCCCACATAGTACACTGGCTCTACGTCTCAGTGGTGAAACCTATACTGCTGTATGGGGTTGTCGTCTGGTGGCCAGCGTTAAAAGTTATGGCCAACCTGAAACTATTGATGAAAGTCCAAAGAACGGCCTGCTTGTGTATAAGTGGGGCTCTCAGGAGCACACCTACTCAAGCTCTGGAGATTCTCTTTCATCTTACTCCCTTGGATATTGCGGCCGAGCAGCTTGCATCTTGCACAGCCATTCGGCTCAAATCCATATCTATGTGGACCTGTTATAATGCAGGGCACTCATCTATCCTATGCAACAGGGGTATTCCGGAAGCTACCGACTACGCTATCCCTTTGCCATCTGTTGAGATTAAATTCCAAACTGAGTTTCCCACCAGAGAGGACTGGGTGAACGAAACGGTTATGGACAATGAGGCCCTAAGCTTCTTCACGGATGGCTCAAAAAGGGATGGAGGGGTTGGCTGCGGGGTATTCTGTGAGGCACTAGGGGTTAACCTCTCTTTTCGTCTTCCCGACTTTTGCACCGTTTTTCAAGCTGAACTGACCGCGATAATGGAAGTCATCGACTGGATGAAGTATAATGTAATATCTACGAGGGATATTCGCATTTTTACGGACAGCCTGGCTGCTATTAAAAAGCTACAATCATACTCCCTGACGTCGAAGGTAGCCCAGAACTGTCTGGCATCTTTAAATGAGATGGCTGATCAGTTCAACATCCGCTTGACGTGGGTGCCAGGGCATTTCAATATCGCAGGGAATGAAATGGCAGATGAGTTGGTCCGCAAGGGTACAGCACGCCTAATAACCCAAAGCAGGCGGGATATAAAGATACCGCTTGCTTCATGTAAACTGTTGCTTCAAGAAGAAGCCATAAAAGAAACGAACGTCAGATGGTCTAAAGCCAGTTCGTGTGCAACAACCAGGCAGATCTGGCCTGGACTTGACCGGTCCAGATCAGGCCAACTGATATCGCTTCGACGGCAACATATTGGTATGGTCGTGGGAGCTATAACGGGACATTGTCTCATTGGGATACATGCGAGCAGACTGGGTGTCCCAGCCCACGATTTCTGCCGCAGCTGTGGTGATGAGGAGGAGGAGGAAAATGTGCTCCATCTGCTCTGCACCTGCCCTAGTCTAGCGTACAGCAGAACAAAATTTATGGGAACTTCCCCTTTGAACGACCTCTCGGATCTTAGTAAAATCGAGATCCGGGACTTTAAACGCTTCTTGGTAAGCTCAGGATGGTTTAGCGAGTGAAGAGGAGGAAACTCGAATGTGGTACAGCTACGGACCAATTTTGTGTCTATGCTAGTCCTTTAGGACAACCACCCTTACCTAACCTAAAACCTAAGATCTATATACTTTTATATGGAGTTTGTTGTTTGTTTGTGGTGGTAAAAAGTAACCTACAGGAATGGGATCGAGAAGGTGCAAAGGCCAGTATGCTTATAAGTGGGGTCCTGAGGACGACACCGACACCGACACGCGCCTTAGAGGTTATGTTAGATTCCCCCCCCCTCCCCCCCCATCCCCCGCAATATTTATGGTAAGCTGCTGATGGCGGCGAATACGGTCACGCGGTTTTCAGCCGTATCTCAGTGGAAATGTCTTCAGACAGTGGCGAATACTACGTGGAGAGACTACGTTACCTAACATAATGAACTAGCTAGGCATGGTATAACTCTCCAACTGCTACCGAAAAGGGTGTGTCTTAAGAGGCCTCAAGACAGCGCTTAAAGGAGGGCCAATAAAGGGCGCTTAAAGGGATACCCACAGGACACTGCTGAAGGAGGATGAAGAAACTTCAGTCCACTTCTTATGCTCATGTCCGGCATTAGCGCATAGAAAGCATATATGGGTAAGTCCATAATGGACAGCCTCTCTGATCTCGAAAACTGTTAAGTATGCGATATATCACGCTACATAAGTGCTCTAACTGGTTCCAACAAGGGTAAAAGGGAAGTTAAGTCCTGTATTATGGACCGTCACTATGGTTTTTACCTCCTATAAATTAGAGTAATGTTCAAAAACTCTTTTCAAATCGCCAAACATTTTACGAAATTTATTGACAACAGAACACAATATTATAACCCAAGTTCAATAATAATTTTCAACCGTATATCCACCCCATACAGTGAACGAGTTAATTAATCATAATATAAAATTTTAAAGAATCACACAAACAACATCGAATGTGGCGCCACTTTTCTTGATCAATTAAATTGATTTATCTAAAACTAACCAAAAAAATGTCTCGATATATGTATGTATATAAATTATCCATATGTACGTATATATGTATACATTTATATATACTTTCTCCCCATGTATAAATAATTTACCATGGCAGCAGCAGCAGCAGCAAATATTAATTCTATGTTGATTAAAATAAATTAATTTTTTATCATCATCAAATGAATCCTTTTTTGTGTCATTTCTATTCTTTTTCGGAAAATACTAAAAACATCATCTCCCAACAGAAATAAAAATGTCCATAAAATTTTTAAAGACAACATAATACATAAATTAAAAATAAAATGTTTGATTTTTAAAAGGATTCATTTCGATTTTTCATTATTTGAGTTGTTGACGGTGATGTGCGACGACGATGATGATGATGATGAGTTAAATGTATAAAGCTCTTATAAATTTTTAAAATAAATTTATATTCAATATACGTCTATATGTATGTATGTATATGCGTATGTGATGCCAATTAAATTATGATTTATATATTTGGGTGGGTTCAATCATATTGAACATAATGTAATATACACACATAACAACATCAAAATACGCCAAACACATTAATAAAAGCCGCACACAAAAACAGGAAAAAAGCATTCGCGAATTTATTTTTATTTTATTTTGGTGTACAAAAGTATATTGGTAATAAACATTAAAAATATATATATATACATAATCGTAAATATATGTACATATTATGTGTTCAATGTCTATATATCGTATGTGTGCTACAATAAAAAATAAGCTACAGTGGAAACACATAACATTAAAAAAAGCTTTAAATTGATAATAACGGTTTTTTGCAGATTTTAATGTACTATCTCGATAAAGATGTTTGGTGTTCTGCAAATTTGATTAAATTAGTTTGATGGGTTTATTAACATTTTCGGTATACAAACAAATTGAATACATTCATCTCTGCGGTTGAGGATTATCGATTAGTATACATCTTTGTATATAGACATTTCTAACTAACAAAGTATATAGTGCATCTGTATACTATATGCAACCACTATTATATAAATTAAGCAAATATTTATTTGTACATTATTCTCATGTACAGCAAAAATAATGTATACTGGACACGTACAACCGAGTAATGAATTTAAAATACATTTTTGCATATTTAATTATTTCGAATATTACATTTTTAATTAGTGTCTTCATTCTTTGTATTCAAATATATACATAAAATAATTTACATATGTACTTGATATAATGGTTTATATATACATATGTACGTATGTGTATTGCAAACTGCGGATATACATAACGGAAATCAAAGTACTCAAACTTATCAAACACACAAATAGGTAACACCAACATGATTTTAGTTAAACTACACGTTTAAATTATTTCTATTGCTGTATGTGAACCAATTCCGTATGTACATACATATATATAGTTACATTGTTAAATTGTTATCATTAACTTTAAATTAGTAAAAACAAACAAAAAACATCTGGACTAATTGTATAACTCGTATTTTGTTGAATACAGAAATAGTTTTAAAATTCAACGACATAAACCACCACCACCCGCATTTATCGCATTTTAATTGTTGATTTTTTGTGTAAAACTACAAATGACAATTTCACGTATATTTGAATTATGTACATATTATTGGAATGAACTAGAATATTTATATAGAAATGTTCAACACTACGAGTATGTCAAAAGAACTATTTTGGGCAGATCTGTATGATTATTGCTATTAAATTGAATATTAGATAAACCAGATGAGACATAACTTGAAAAAATATGCAAAGCACCGATAGGTAATATTCCTTCAGAATCTGGCTCGGAAACCTACAATGTATTGAAATAGTAGTGGACGCTTAAATACAGCTTTGACGCTTTTGTTTTGAATGATTTGAATTTTTTTTAATGAGCTATTCACTGAGGTCCCATATAAATAATAATACCGTACACTATGCACGGCTGAACAAATGAAGAATACATCTGTTTTAAAACCTATTTCAAAATATTATATGAAAGTTTCCTTAACAGCCTAACAAAACGTGGCAGTTTACTACACAAAACATTAAAACGTAAATGACTTAAAACTTAATACTTAAAAGACTGAACTCGATCAACTATATAGTATGTATCGCCAATTTTTAAAGATGTTTTATTACAAAGTTTCTTATGACCGGAAAATTACAAATTGCGATTTAGATAGATTTAACGAAATCATATTGAATCTTCAAGCAAAATCACTATTGTCGTTTCTTAAAATAATTTTTATTTAATCCATATGGCATACCATAAATTCCAAAACAATAGAATTTATCAAATAGTAGGTGATCTATCGTCAGGGATGGGCATTTACGCGTAATATATTGTTTCCTACGTCGACGTGTCAACAACCCATCGAAAACGTGGACAATATCGATAATGTAGACAACTCCTACAGTAATTCTGTGAACTAGGTTGAAACTACGGGGACCAGGTTAATCTAGGGTTCATGCGATACGAGTAGTGGGCAGGGATGAGCGAGGTAGACTACGCCAAGTAATCTACTCAGTTGTCGACACGTAAAGTATTGCGTAGATTACTCGACGAAGTTTTTTGGCAACGTCGACAATTAAAACAACGTCAACAACCTACGATTATTAATATTATTTGTAATGGATTTTTGGCTCTATTTTGAAATTAATTCTTATAATCTATTTCTTGTAATAATTTGCCAAATTTTACAAAACCATAGTATAGAGATCATCGAGGATTTTGTATTATAAACTACGATTTATGCTAAATATAAACTAAATATAAAGGACATAAAGTTATAGTATTGACTTTAAACTATCTAAGACAATGAATGTACTAAATCACTACTAGTTATTTTTGACATTGTTTCGACGAGTGGTCGACATTGTCTACGTATTGTCGACGCGGCGACGTAGAAAATATTAGATGACGCGTAATTGCCCATCCCTGGTAGTGGGTGACAGGTTTAGAACAGGGATGGGCGTTTACGCGTCATCTATTATTTTCTACAGCGACGTGTCGACAACCCCTAGATAACGTCAACAACGTAGACAACGTCGATAATTTAGACAATTCATAGAGTGATTTTGTCAATTAGTTCTGAACTAAAGAGTGACCAAATTTCTTTAGTAACAATGCCTTATTTATAGAATGTCCGTCAATGCATTGAAATCTCTTTACAAAAAGAGCGGATTTCAAAACTAATCGTGCTCAAATACCATGAATCTATACTTCAGCGACATGTTTATTCATTACAAAATGATTAACTTGACTCTCAACAACGATATATAGCGTTATATAGAGTGGGGCCCTCTTTATAACGGTGGAACGGTATTGAATGGCTCGCAGAAAAATCGGAAAGAACGGCTCACAAAAAATCAGACAAAAAGGTTATAACTTTCATTAAAAATAATCCGAGGAACTTTAACTATGACCGTGCCATAAAATTCAACACACCCCACTCCATGGTAAAACGAATGCGAGTTCAGGAAGGCTATAAGTGCTACCGAGTTATTAAAAATCCAAATTGTTCAGATAACCAACACTTGTTCAAGTATATAAAAACAACCAACTTTCCTATTTTTGTAGCAGGATTGTTCTGTCCACCAAGACATTCAATTAAAAGCAAACAATACTCAGAGTTGTTCAAGCGTCTGGGAAAAAGGATCATAATAGGTGGTGACTTCAATGCGAAGAATACTCACTGATGTTCTAGATTAACTACAACAAAAGGAACATAATTACTGATTGCCATTAAAAAAAATGGGTGTGAATTCATTTCAACTGGAAAACCAACATATTGGCCAACTGACCCAGGAAAAATACCTGACCTGATCGATTTTTTTTATAGCCAAAACTATTTCTGGACTCTGCTTATTTGACCGTCGCCGTACATTTTCATTGTAGCAGCATCCCTGTTTTATAATTGGTAATTAATTGGAAAAATTTGAAAATTTTAACAGAATCTGAATGGAACTAATTTGTAAGAATTTAAATTAAATATGTTTTTAGTTTTAATCGAGACTTAAACTCAGCTATACCTATTTGTTATACTTACAGTTTGTGTAGGGATTTGGACTCAAGTTCACAATTCTATTCGCCATATAGCTCGTTCACATTACTCTAATTCCAACAGAACCAATAATTTTGCAAGAGATTAATCAAATCAATGTTATCTCAAAAAGTTCACAGGTTTTCGATGTATCAAACATTATTGGGGTATAGTGGAAAGAGTGCTGAAGTGCAACAGTCACACCGGCAGTTATGTCAGAAATAGGTTAGTAACCAAATCATATAGATTTGTGTAAAAAATTAAAAAACTCAAAAAATTCAATTTAATCGGATAGAAACGTTATTATCATTCGAAAGAACATTTCTCGCCATTTATTTTTTAAAGAGAACTGCTTTCAAATGGTGGCCGCAACTGCGATGGTCTTTTCTCAAAGTCTAATTTTTGATGACGCGTTCGGGAATATCGAATGGTATTTGGCGAATGACACTAGTAATGTTGGCTTCCAATTCCTCAAATCTAGCTGGTTTATTCACATATAGACTTTGGACTTTGCGTAGCCCCAAAGAAAAGAGTCTAGAGGTATCACACGATCTAAATAGCCAATTCAACGATCCGAACCTTGCAATTAATTGCTCGTCAATATGATTTTTCAATAAGTACATTGCTTCGCGCGCTATATGGCAAATAGCGCCGACTTCATGGAACCAAATGTCGTCGAGGTCGGGCTTCAATTACAGGCAGCAAATTTCACTATTCACAGGTACATTCCGGCCGTCTTGTTTTTTGAATAAATATAGACGAATGATTTCACCGAAGCATAATCCACACCAAACCGTCTATTTAGTCGCGTATCATCCGATACTGTAAACTGGGATTCAGGCTTTTCGATGGTTTTCAAAATAGTGGTGTCTTAAAGCCGATTATATGTCAACCGTAACTTGGTCTAAGCACACAAAACACATTCCTACTTAAAAATTCGGCTAAATTCAGAAAATTTCATTTTTCATGGTTCTAAACTCGTAAACTCTCTCTGGGTAGCCAACGCTTTTCCGCACATGCGAAGGATTTAACTTATTCCAAAGGTTTTCTATCTTGTTTCCCATATGAACACTGCTGCAAAAAGGAAAAATGCTCCGTAGTTCGAAGCCCTGCAATTCTGAGGCGATTTATTAGGTTTCCAAATCGGTTAACGCCTCAAAAAATAAAAATCTTGTGTTTGTTTGTGCTTTCTTCCGGGTATAGTAATCCTAAATGGTACTCATGAGAGGTAGGAGCACACGTCCAAATATTCCAACTCAGTTTCTGTACTTGTTTTAATATGTATCCAATTTTTCAGTTTTGAAAATTCAAGAGGCCATTCATTATTATAAAATTTTTATTTTGGTTTATGATTTTTAGAAACATATTTTTTTCAAAAGTAATACATAGTTTTTTTTCATTATAGAGTAGTTTAATTTTCAAATGGTTATCATTTAAGCAAAGAACAAATTGTTCCAAAGAAGCACAGTTCTTTTCCAAACGAGACATCTGGCAGCAGTAATTTTGGCCAAGCTATAACTGAAAAGTGAATCATTTTCCGATTGAAATTAAAGTTTAATACCCATTTATCACTCGATAATAATCTCAGATCTTCTGAATCGTATGCAATTTGCCTAATATATCCGACTATCATTTTGCAAAAGTATATGCAGAGTAAGGAAAAGGTAAACAATAGTAAGGCTGTGGTTCAATTCACGATTTTGGGTAGACTGACTTTTTTAAAAGTCTACAATAAGCTTGCTCGCGAAAAGCCTTTTGTGACTTATTTGAGAGAGTTCCCACAAATATACCTTTCATAAATGCTTTGTCTTTGAAATTTATTTTATTGTGATTTAAACCAAATTGACGCTTACTTTTCCATTTTTTATGACTATTTTATATCTGTCTAGACATAAAAACTTAACCAAACTAAAACGCTATGATAACGTAAGCCATTGACGTCGTATGAATTGTCGACGTTGACTAAAAACATTGCCAAGTAATCTACGTAATATTTTACGTGTCGACAACCACGTAGATTACATGGCGTAATCTACCTCGCCCATCCCTGTCTTTCGTATCAAACACTTTATTAAGATCTAGGAATAAAGCTCAAAGCCATTCCGTTCCACCATCCTTTCTGGATCTATATACTATCAGTATATTCTATACACAATAAAAAAAAAATTATTTAAAAACTCTGAAATACGGTTAGCTAGAACTTTTTCAAGAATTTGATCAAATACGGATCATGTAGAAATAAATCTGAAATTAGTAACCAAAGATTTATCACCATATTTAAATAAAGGTAGATTATTAGCTACTTTGAGATAGCTGGTCTAAACAGTAGCATCAAAAAAAAATATTTAAAAGATCTGGTGCGAATCCGGAAAAAAAAAATTTGTATTTCAAATCGACTTGATTTGGTATTTTCGGACATTGTCAGGACCACCTCCGTTAATATTATTTAATAAATAAATAATTTTAAAATTGTCAGCAGAGGTGGTTGGAGATACAAACAGTGAATATTGACAGCAATGAAATATCCACTGTGGGTGGTAAAAATGAGGTGCCCACTATGATTTTGGGATCTAAGTAAAATGTATCAAAATGCTATTCCAATTTTAAATTCCATTATATCTGATACTGCTCTATTTATGCAATTTATGTAAATTGAAATCTTAAAGTAAATTAATTCATTTTTTTTACTTTATCAATTAAAAATTTAAAAGTTTTGTAATTGCAAATTTCTATATTTACAATTCTTTTATACAAGTTTTTTAATAAAGAAAAGTCTAAATTCGGTAGAAATTCAGAATTCCTGAACTCTGGGATCTCGTAAAAATAGTATTACCGAAATTTACGATAATTTTAAATTTTAAGCCAAATTTTTCAATGTTTGGAATAAGTTTACGAAAATTTGGGTCGAATACCCACGTTAGCAACAAGGTAATTATATTTATTTGAAATATTTTTCGCCATTTTTACGAGATAGCTAGTATTTAGGAGCTGGAACAAAATCGGTTACACGCAATGACGATGATAACGTTATTGAACAAGCCGACAACAGCAAAATTGAACATTTGGAAATTATGAATGGACTCAGAAACGGACCAAGATGAAGATTCCGACAAAATCTCCTTTTAAAACAGCACGAGCAAATCTAGTAAACGTGGGAGATTTGTGGGCTACCGAAGAAACAAGGTTGAAAAACCGGTTCGAATTTCTAATACGTTGTATCCGGTTTGGAAACGTCGAGACTTGTTTAGCACATCGCGAGGTAGATAAGCTTTAGGTAATATATTCCGAATAAGCCTGCCAAATATGGCATTAAAATCTTTTCAGTTGTAGATTCGGTATCATTTTATACTTCACAACTAGAAGTATATTATGGAAAACAACCCCCAGGCCAATATAATTTACGCATTAAACCTGACCAAATAGTCTTACGGTTAAAAAAGCATTTACATAATGTGGGTCGAAACTTAACGGTAGATAACTGGTTTACAAGTTATTATTTGAAGAGCTTCTTCAGAATAGGAAACCGATAGTGGGAACTATAACAAAAATAAAAGGATTCTAATATCACCATTTTCAATTACGAAAAACCGAGAAGTTAAATCCACCATTTTTAGTTGCCAAACCACCATACTATTGTATATTCGAAAAAAAATGTGTCCTATTACTTTCAACTATGCATCGGACTGGTGAACTAACGTAGACGGCTTACCAGAGATCATATCCTTCTATAACAGCACGAAGGGTGGAGTAGATATTTTAAATGTTATCTAATACACATACTATGGTTTTAGTACAACAAATAGAATATCCACGATACAAATCATTAGAACTCGCAGTCATTTTCGTGCTAACTTCCCAACGGTAAAACAGTCCTGCATTTTATTATTTTTATTAAAAATATATTTTTGTTTGAAAATAATATTTTATTACAATTTCAAAAATCTGGTACCATGCGACATAAGTTTTGTTAAAAATAAGATCATATGAAAATCACCAAAAAATTGAATCTGTCTAAATTGTTTCGTGATCTGAATTCGGCTATACATATAGGAGGAGTCTCCACTCTATATGTCGTAATCACATTGCCAATTATTATCTCCGCGGAATCAATTCAAAAAGGCCCTATGGACAAAATACTATAAGACAAATAAACTATAAATAGCGTTCCTCCCTTTTTATTATTGAAGAACTCCTGAAGTTGGGCAGTCAGATTAATTGCTTTTGGTTTACCTCAACCCCAAAACCAAATGCGATGGAAATGCAAACCATTTCAAACATCTTTAATTGCAGCATTTATATAGGAATGATCATTGCATATCATTGCAAAAAGAAATAAAAATCATTACCAATAAACCAGCTTCACAGTCACTTTCAATAATTTAA
The DNA here is from genome assembly GCA_951394425.1 of Tipula unca. Taxonomy (NCBI): domain Eukaryota; kingdom Metazoa; phylum Arthropoda; class Insecta; order Diptera; family Tipulidae; genus Tipula; species Tipula unca. The sequence goes on along the minus strand of OX596382.1, from coordinate 109,392,014 downwards.
TAACCAATATTCGTTGAAAAAACAAATTCGTTTGAATTCAAATTTTTCTTATTCGTTACGTTCGTTTCTGGATAACATACAAACAACATTGGACAGGCGTGACGTTTTAATTATGCGTGAAACAGAAAACGTACTTTGTCGTTTTTATAGATTTCGAGTATAAATAAGCCAGGCTCGTTTGCAGCCGTCTTTTAAATCTTTTTAAACTTTGTTGAAACATCCTTATTTGTAGATAATTCCTCATGATTTTTAACACAAGAGCTAAATATATCTAGCAGAATAGCTGGAAATCTGATTAATCGAATGAGTCTATCAAAGAGTGATCGACATTATTTAAGCGGTATTCTATTTGTTTCACACGACTTATTTATCCACAACATCAATATGAGTATCTCAAACAAGCTACGTTCTTTGAGATTACTCAATCGATAGATTTTCAATATGTCGAGTATATCAGGATGAACATGAATAAGACGATCTTTTAGAATGTTTGCATCGTTAGATTTTCTAATTTGGGCATTTTGAACTGCACGGATTTCATTTCGAAATACATCACTTCGTTTCATTAGCTCCCCCAGAAGTAAGCAAACAATAGTTTGTCTTCGATACGGAATAGTACATTCGACATGAACTCTTTGCAGAACGGTTGTTCTATATAACAGGGATCTGTAACTGGATCATTAGTAGAGCGTTAAATTTTTATTGCACGAACGGTTTTTCTCATTTTTTTTTTTGAACTGAGACGTGTGGCTTCTGCTTCCTCCCGCACATCGCAGTTCAATAAAGATCGCTTTGAGAAATTAATTAAGAAACCGATACTCTGTACAATTGATGATAGGCATTTGTATACAGAATTTTGGTTTAATCTTAACGAATTTGAAAATTTCTGATAAAAATTGGCTGCCGAATATTGAAAATGAATTAATAACTCATGTTGGAGTACATCTTTCGTGAAACTCGTAAGTCCAATCAGGTGAAACGAAGTGAGATGAGAATGTTAAAATGCAATTAGCAGCTGGCCGTCGTGCTTTGTATCCTCTAAGGCCACTGTTAAATCTAAACACCTATCAAGTGCCGTGAAACTTTACAAAGCGTTGATCAAGCTCGTTGTTATGTTTGGATGTGAAAGTTGTGCGCTGACGGATGAGTAGGAAAGATGTCTCCTTATACATTCGAGAGAAGAGTCTTGCGTGTGATTTCCGGCCCAAAATGCGAAATAGATGGCATATACCGAGCGGATGAAGATCCCCGATATTGTACATGAAATAATATTTTAGCGAGTACGCTGCTCGGTCACGTTCTGCGTGCTGGCTCCACGGTGTAGAGAACGACTTGCCTTTGATAGGTTATCTAAGACAGTATCATGACCATGCCGTAGAATCGAGACCATCTTGGAGCCAGATTGTTGACACAGTAAGGGGCCAATAATGGCCTTTAAACATTGTTTTATTATTATTTTGATTTAATATAGCTACCGTTTATTTCGTCTGTTGATCGTGTTTTGTTACTTAATGTCTCCAGTAGATATTCTTTGCATTTCAGAAACTTGCTTATCATTTAAAATATTTTTAGGAGAGGTAGAGCTATTCCTTCACTGAATTATGGTGTAGTATGCATGTTCAAATATAAGCAAGTATAAACTTTGATTCAAGTTTTTTTTTCCCGTTAATATTTTTGTGACTAAGTACAAATTCCTTTTCCGTACAGTTTACTTTACTTTTTTCAATCCCTCATTGAACATACTATCTCATTTGACGATAGTTCTGTTTGTTTTTTCAACCAATTTTCCTTTGGTATCGGTCGCCAAACTATTTAAGTTTTAGAGATATCTCCAAAATTGGATAATCAAACTTTTCAACTCATATATATTAATTCTGTCTTTGATAGTTGTGTTCCGTTGTTACTCTCAAACCCAGTTTAATCTCCACCGTGGATGTCTCTAGATATTTCAAATGCAATTGCTAGTTCCAATACGAATTCTGATTGTCCAATTGTTGATTTTCTGCAAATTTCTGTTAAAGATATTGTTTTCTGCTCTTTGGAAGCTTAAGTCACATTCTGATCATGATTGGTGAAACGATTTTTCCCTTTATTCTCATAATACTTATTAAATTTATAGTATTCTTCTTCTTAACAAGTAATCATGCCATTTCAAACCAATAATTAGTTTTAGTTGTTAAGGACAAACAACAAGCTTTTGTCTCAATTTAAATATTTTTTTTCGTTTCGTTACAATAATTCTCTCTGAAAATTTTAGACTAGATGCTAAGTGATGAAAATCAAACTATCAAAATCAATACAACAACAATAAATTAAATTATTCGAATAATAAAATACCGCACACAATCTGATTCTCATAAAATACTAAACAATTTAATAATAACAAAAACCATACACCTATGTACATAATATATTGAATGGCTATTAAACACTTTGATTACATTTCAATGGAATGTGCAACGATTGATATTGAATCCGTATATCCAACAAGTGTTTCATTGTGCTTTTTTGATTTATTTGATTATTTCATCAATTTCCTCATATATGCTTTTTGATTATACATGTACAGTTAGTTATGTATATAACCAACATACATTAGGTACATATACAATTTTGTTAACAGCAATTAAGTTTAATATAATACACAACTTTTTATGTTAGTGTGTGTATGAGCTTTTGAAGCTCAATTGACTTTGAATCAATTCATATGTGTGTAAATAAATGAAATAAAATAAAAACCTTAACCAGTGTGTATATATGTACATATGTATGGTGAAAAACGTTCTCAAAGTGAAAAATAAATTCAAGTTGCAACCAAATTGTTTATTTATATATCATATCATGAAATGTGAGCTTTTTCAGCTTTTTTTTTCTCTCTGTATAAAAACACAAAAAAATTGTTTTATTTGTTCTTCGTTTCTCGTTTATACTCGTATATGTGTATACATACATAATTTAAACTAAGTTGATTTTACAATGAACGATATCGATGATCCCTTCGTGTGACGCCCGCAAAGTGTTTTAAAGTAAACTTATGTAACAATAATTGCAAGAAATGTTTTAAATGTCACGTTAGCGAAAATGCTTTACAAAACCTTTTACAAAAGTTTAACCCTAGTATATTATATAAATACTAGGTTATCCCTAGAATTACATAAATACATAAAGCAATATGTCACTTGTATGTTATCCATGTGCGATGAAAGAAAATATATTGTTGCTCATACAATACTTTACAAAACAATCGTGGGTCTTTAATTTACAAAAATCCTTACGAAAAAAAAAAAAAAATTAAAACAATAACCTCGCATATAATTTTGGTGAATGAACACAAGAAGCGAACACAAACAAACAAAAAAAAAATGAAAATTTACATGAAACGAGAAAAACAATTTTCCAAGTGACTTAACCATGTCAAAAATAATCATAAAGGAAAATATTAAAAACAAAAAAAGGAAAAAGTTTAAAAAATGCTCACAAACAAATAAATTGAGTTAAAATGAAAATCTACTAAGTTTCCACACATACACTAAATGTATGAATGTATGTATGTTTGCAAGATATCTCCAAGTTGGTTTTTTCCCAATTTTCTATTTATTTATCTGCTTCCTATTTTGTGGATTAATTACTTTTGGAAAACTTTGTCAAACGGTGACATCCAATCTATTTTCCTATTTGACTTTTTATATAGTTCTGTCTGTCTGTGTGTGTGTATGTCTTCTTCCAGGAAAAGTTTAACATATCTTCTTATATACATACATATATATACTTATGTACTCGTATATATGTATATGTATATAAGGATTTGATTCATTTAATGAGTTTTTTTTTTGTACAGTAGTTTATCTAATATTTTGTGTCCTTAGGGAGATCAAATAAAATATCTGGGTTGTTATGAGAATTTTGTTGATTGTATTTTTTTTTTATCTAAGATGTTATTTATTTACCATAAATTGATATATAATAATGGTTTAGTTATGTTCGCCACAATTGAGCATCAGTCTTAAACCATTGATTGAGCAATAAAGGGTATTTTTTTTTAGAGTTACCCAAGTTTAAATCATAATAAAACAAAGAAATATATTTTTAATATCAATGAAACAGGCTTTATTGAATAGAAAATTTTATGAAATTAAAGTTTAAATATGATTTCGGCCATATGGCCGCCACGGCTGGAGCATACAAGGCGCAATCTGGAACACAAATTTTCACAAACTTTTCGCAGCAGTTGCGGCCGTATTTCGCCTATATTAACTCTTCGAATGTTGATTTCCAGGTGTTCGATTGTCTCTGGTTTATCGACGTAGACAAGTGACTTTACATAACCCCAAAGAAAATAATCCAATGCGGTTAAATCACACGATCTTGGTGGCCAATTAATATGACCATTACGCGAAATTATTCTTTCATCAAATGTTTCTTTGAGTAAATTAATTGAGCGCGCGCTGTGTGGCATGTGGCTCCGTCCTGTTGGAGCCACATGTTAGCAAGATTAATGCGAGCTAATCGAGGTACGAAAAAATTTGTAATCATGTCCCTATTCCGCTCATCATTGCCAGTAACATTGTGACCATCATCGTTTTAGAAGACATATGGACCAATGATTCCGCCGGACCATAAAGCGCACCAAATGATTTTCTGCTGATGTAATGATGTTTCGACAAAAGTTTCGACAAAAAATGTTTCGTGGATTAACCTCACTTCAAATACGATAATTCTGTTTATTTACGTACCCATTCATCCAAAAATGGGCTTTATCGGAGAACAAAATTTTGAATGGAAATTCTACATCAATATCAATTTGTGCTTCAGTCCATTCGCCGAATTGGCAGCGCATACGATGGTCGTTTGACTTAAATTCCTGCACAAGTTGAATCTTGAAAGCTTTTCAGCCAAAATCTTTTCTTAAAATCTTCCATAAAGTGGAAGGACACAACCCCAGTTGCTGAGAACGGCGACGAATTGATTGATTTAGATCTTCTTCAATGCTTTCCTGTACAGCAACTACAGCTTCTTTAGTGCGCACTGTTCGGCATCTCACGTAATGCACATTATCATTAAGAGTGACCGTAGTCCGAAAACGATCTATTGTTATTCGAAATAGCCGCTCTGAAGGACGATTATATACGCCATAAAATGGACGAAATGCACGATAAGTTGCACGACGAGCAGATCCATTATTTTGCTAAAAAATTTGAACAATTTGGAAGCGTAAAGAAATTTGGATTTCCAGCTAATGAATATATGTATGTGTGTCTGTGTACATATACATATAAATATGTGTACATACATGTATGTTCATAGTTATAAACCGGTCTACCACGAAGATTTTACAAATGGGTATGACTTTATCTAACGGATTCCATCAAAGTAGTATAGAAAAATGTCTGCTACTAAATGATTTTTTGTCTGAAGCTGAAGGAAATGAAGCTAAGTTACAAAAGTCTACGAAATTGAAGCTAAACCTGTTGTGTTTGTTTCACAACAAGATAAAACAAATTTTACAGATTTAATTTATATTTTAGACATTATGAAGACATATTTGCAACAACGGAAAAGTGAATTGTTTATCCTGACTCTGGATAGAAATTACTATGTAAGCAAGTTGCAGTTTGGATCGGGAGATACCGGGTTCGAATCCCAACAGAGGCGGGATGCAAAAGGGATTTTTCATCTCCCGATTACGATCGGTGATTAAATTGAAAACATCTATGACCCTCTGTTGGAATGTAGAACTCATGGGCCGACCCATCTTTCATGTCACTGTACAGGGTGACATGGAGCTATGCAATGCGCAGATGGTATACTGTACTTGTGTGAATGGGATGAATGAATGGATCGAATGAATGTTGTGTGAATGTAAGGTAAGGCTATGGACCAAAAAAAAGAGTGTCTATGCCAAGACCTTTTAAAAAAAAAAAAAAAAAAAAGTTGCAGTTGGCCTTGGATTATATTACAAACTGCTCGTGACCCAACATCAAATGGGTTTTACACATTCCGTTCAACATGTCAACGCATTATGAAATTACTTTATCATCACGCTGGATTACCGGTGAACTCTTGAATTTTTTGAAGTATACTCCAGTATAGAGACCTACCTCCAGTTAACTCCTACTACAATCTTATTAATGGAAATAATGTTTTATATAAAGCACTCTGAAAGCACACAAATATATATACCTGATTTCCTTCGCAGCTTTTTCATTATTATCGGCACAAATTTCCATAAGTGACAATCTGAACAATAAATACCTTGAGGAGAATACTATTAATCATCAGGTTGGATTTGATGGTGTAAACCTAGTCAAATTTTGCGAGACTAGTATTTTTTTTTTCGACAACACGTAAATACATTTTTTGCTCGGCGGGCACTGAACTAATGCTCGATCACCTAACGTAAAACCGTTTTAACTAAGGACAACATCAAGCGGCCTACAGTTATTTCCGTTCAAGGTGTTCCAGGCTGCGAAAAATCTACGTGGATAATAAACACCCATAAACTAGGCAATGATCTCGTTTTATTTGCCACAAAAGAAGGATTAGCTGATCCTTCGAAGATTTGACTTAAATTACTGCTCGTTGCATTAAGGAGAAGACTGATTTGAACAAATACGCATTAAACTATAAAACGAATGCTTCTTATCTAATTAATGGAACCCGAAATTATGATACCGTATATATTGATGAATACATGATGGAACATGCCGGTTATATTGGACTTGTGGTCATACTCAGTAAATGTACAAAAATATATCTACTTGGGGATAAAAATCAAATTTCATACATTAACAGATTACATCATGTTAAATGCGGAACAGTTAAATGTTACATAAAGATGTTACGTTGGCTCTAATTGATGCATTGTAGATGATTTGCTACACTCGCTAGTGACCCATGTTGTATCTGGAGTGCCCACATCTAAAACTAAACCATCTGAAAAGTGAGAAAGTAAACTAGTCATATAGGGTTGTGCTCAATATATTATCAGAATGTTAACAAAATGGCTTCAAAAGCATCCTCATTTTACCGCTTCTACAAATAAACTACCTGATTTATGTAATTGGTGAAATTAACTTCAATCCAGGAATCAATAGTTCTGAGTATTTTGGTCACGACTGTGTTGTTTATAGATGTGATCCCAATCTTGAAACTAGCTCTAAAAATCGGGCCGTGGTCTAATCATAGCCGTGCATTGTAATGAGTGCTGTTTATATATGTTTATCTACACAGCGTACATACCTCCTAATTCAAACAGTGATTATTATGCTACATGTCTTGATTCAAATGAAGTAGTAATTAATATATCAAATTCATCTGATTGTCTCCTTGTTCTTGGTGACTTCAATCTTCTAAATATCATCTGGAATTTAATTGCATTCTGACATGCAACATAAAGTCAGATACAGAATCTCTATTCGTTGATGTTATGCTTGGATATAATTTATACCAAATTAACACCATTGCTAATAATCTGGAGAGGTTTTTACATCTTGTCTTCACGAATAAAGTAGATGTGTTTAAAGTAACTGAGTCACCCAACCCATTTGTTGTAAATGATGTCAACCATAATCCTTTATGGATATTGTATATGAGACTAACGACTGTACGCCTAAACCAAAACACCTCCAACAAATCAGTTTATTTAGAAGCAGTGAATTGGGATGGAATGCTAAATGCAAAAGATGTGAATGAAAATGTCGACAAATTTTATGAGATCATACACCAAAGCTTTGAACTCCATGTATCAATTTATAACAAAGCACCAAGTGTTCACGCTGCTTGGTTCGATGATCGGCTTATAAATCAAGAAAATCGTAAGTGTAAGGCATATGCTAAAATGCTGAAATCAAGTCAGGAGGCAGACAAGCGGTCCTTTTTACAACATCGTGAATAATTTGATGTTTACTTCAAATTTAAGAACAAGGCCTATTTGGATGGCGTCCAAGAAAAATAAGGATAAATCCGAAACATTTCTGAAAACACTTCAGATCTAAATGTGAAATCGAGAGGTACCCTTCCAACATGACTTATAACAATATAATATATAGCGAACATGTTTGCGGTATTTTTTCAATATGTCTATCGGCCAAACGTCAATATTGGGTACATCGATCAATCAAGCAGTAGCAACATATTAATCACTTCTCCAGCCATATCAGATGTAGACATTCTATCCGAAATGCATAGAACGTTTCGACTGTGAAGGTCTGATAAATGAAGATCAAAAGAAACGATATCAGGATCTTGTCAGCAACAACATTAATGAAGCTAGTTACCAGTCTGACTCCGTGCACTCGTTCTGGGAGGTACTGAAAACTTATGTTGTCAATGCTGCTCAACAGACTTTAGGTATAGTGAAAGTCAGACCCAAGAATGATTGGTTTGATGACGAGTGTAACCACGTCTCACAATCGAGAGGAAAAACAAGGCTAATCGTACTAGGAGGCAGCTAAGAGGATTTGTAAACGGAAAAAGCGAGAATGGTGGAAGGCCAAGGTTTTGAAAGTACAACAACTCTGAATTACTGGATTGCACCATACTTTCAAGCCTGCGTCAACTGTCATTCAGGAACGGGATGGAAACCTCTGTTTCAACATCGACGTAGAACTCAACACATGGAATGGATACTTTACCGACCTGCTTGATGTTCATCATGCGTCACATACTGTAGTTGTGTCTCCTCAAATACAGACTGCGGAAATTTGCATTTAGGATCCATCCCATGAGGATTACCCTAAAGCCATGCAGAGACTAAAACGAAACCGCTCACTTGGAGTGGACTGCATTAATTCGGAGCTCTTGATATTCGGAGGGGATGATTTATTTTATCTACCCAATTGGATTAGAATCTTCGTAATATTGGGCAGAGGAACCACGTTTCTAACAGTGGATCTCATTCAGTCTCCTGAAATCTACCGCCACTTGCCATTTTTTCTCCAGGCCTGGTAATTTTTTTGGAACAATCAGCAAAGGAATGTCCCAAGTGCTCGACGATATTATTGTTTAAATTATTTGAAACCTGTTAATTAATTTCACATTTATAATATAAGGTTTGATGTAAATTGAATTTGTTGCTGGTAATGTAGGTATTTTATGATATGTCGTTTTGGTAGACGATTTGAAAGATTTACAGAGTTCGTGTTAATCGAACAAACCAGCGCCAAATTATTTAACGGAGAAATTAATAAATTAGCTATGAATTTACGAAGTGCCAATAAATCGTTTAGGTAAATTGACGGTTCGTCTACATTTGAAAATTACTTATTGGTCAAGAAATCGCTTGCTTGCATTTATACGTACTAGAGGAATGTATGCCTAGTAATGCCCACTTTACAATCAATTGAGACTAGAGCTTATGATCTCTTAAAATGTGCGAGTTTCTGGAAACCAAGATTTCAATTCTAACTTAAGTAATACTTTTAATAGGAGATGGCCTCAGAAGGCTGTACTGAATTTCCAAGCAGTCAATAACCAATTGTGTAGGCTTAGCTTGCGCATAAAGCTAGCCATCTTATTGATAATTTGTGTACACGCGCCCACAGAAGTCACAGTGACTTGGACGATCTAATGGGATCTACACCCGATCACGATCACAGCTGGCAAAAATCAGGACGAATTATGTGAAAACACATAGGTCTGTACTCCCGACACCAAACTGCGACCGATACTTCGAAAGCATCGAAAACTTTCGTACATGTCTGAGAACACAACGGAACGCATGATTGTAAACAGGCTCGTAATAGGGTAGTATTAATTCGGATAGCTAATATTTTACTGGCTGTCAAATAAAAAGTAATTATCGTCACCATTTTTATACAGGGTGGTTCCAAAAAACTATTTTTTATTTAACATTCGTGTAGAGAATAAAATTGTTACCAACGATACCAATAACGCCATCTAACATTTGGCTTTTGTACTATAATGTATTTAACTTTGATGACAGGCAAAATGAGATTTTTGTGATATGCCACCGGTCACGCAACGACTCAAAATGATTTAGCCGAAATTGTAATACACATTGACAGTTTATATTGCAAAATAAAAATTATAGAAATTAACTTTCAGAAATAATTAAAAAAAAAAAACATTTATAAAAATAAAAAACTGCTCCATCCTAACTGTAATGTCGCCTGAGTAGATGTAATACAGTTTCCAAAACGATGTACAAAAATATTATAATTTCCAAATACCAAGTTTTAGTCGACATTTCCAAGCACTCATATAGTATATAGGGTTTTACAATAAGAGGTTTCATTTTGAAATTAAAAAAACACGAGTATTTTTCAAGAGAAATTTAAGGTCTTGCATCGATCGTGGAGCATTGGAGACTTTATCTTTCACGTGGCCCCAAACGCAAAAGTTTAAAGGTGTTAAATCATAAGATTGTAATCACCACTTCGTGAAATAACATGATCAAACTTTTGTTTCAACTGTTTCAACTGTAAATAAACGTCGTCCACATCAATATCTTCCAATTCCGGCCATAAAATATATCTTCCAATTCCGGCCGCACCAAACAGTGACATGTTGAGGATGGAGAGGCTTTTCAACAATCATTCTTGGATTTTCTGAGTCCCAAATGCGACAGTTCTGCTTATTAACGTAGCCTCCATTTTTTTAAGTTTTTATGAAAAATTCCTTGTTATGTTGTTTGTGGGATGTCTAATTCCAAAGATCGACGAAGAATCGACAAACATGGGTTTTCTTCCACTCTACGGGCTACAGCAGAAATATTTTCAGTTGTTCTTGAGCGACACACACGGTTTCGACTCTTCACATCACTATATGTCCCTATCCCAAGCTCAAATTTTAACACCTGTTTCACTATTTCCATCAGTTTCACTATTGCTTCACGACGACCAAAACTGCAAAATTTTCACCATTTTCGTTGTTGAAGCGTGTATCGTACCATTTTTAGTAATGGATAAGTTTTAACTTGTCAAATGTCTAAAGATGACAGCTTCAAAATTGACAGCTGCCCAAATAGCAGGCTTATTTGGAAAAAATCTTGATACAACACACCAACATTGTCTAACATCAGTGCTACTCAATGCAGGTTGGATGCCGATGGATTAATGTTTTTAAAAATAAATTTTTTCTTGGATGGTGTAATAAATGGTGTGGCCTTGCAGAAATCAATGTTTTGCAGGTACTTCATTATTCAACTGACGAGTATTGAAAATATATTCGGAACAGTGTGGTCTAATCAAAAAAACAGATTTTCCAAATAAATATACAGGTGGATGATGGACGATAACCCAGGTGATTGTATTCTATATTATAAATAAATACAAGTTTATCGGTTAATTGAGTTTTGGGTAAACAATCCCTAAAAACAAAAATTATTTGTTGCCTTCTTGGTAGGAACAATTTGCAGCTTGATAAAATATTTCTTGCTTTTACAGAAATAAAATTCCGATGTATACGTTCCACACCAATAAACAATAACATCTTATTCGCCAATCCGTATATACATACGTATAGGGTCGTCGAATATCATTATTAATCCGTGAAATTCCATATATGCAACAACAACCGGATTACAATTTCATTATTATTAATAATAATAAAAATAACAATAATTTGATTGATTATTTATCGTATCCATAGACTTGTTATGTTAACCCTTTATTTAATTCACTCAAATCGAAAATGGCAAAAACCAAACAAACAATATGTACGTATGTACTCGTATGTCTGTAAGTATATATGGATGTCTTTTTAATATTTTAGCTTAGACAAAGGGAATGAAAACTTGAAAAACAATATCCGGATACATTTCTGTTTGTGCGCTCCTTCAATCAATGCGGTAAAAGCTTATCAAATAACATAAATGGGAGCATGTATGTATGTATGTACATATATAAAAAATAACAACATCAAGAAAATAGAAAAACATTTTCATTTTTTGATTTCCATCGATACATTTTATTCCTCTATTTTTTTGTCGTACACACACACACACACATAAACAGATAATCATATCACAACAACAAACACACTCGAATAAGCAGAAATAACGATAGTAACAGTCCTCGTTTGATTTTCTGCACCCCCAATATCCAAACTTGAAATATTTGCACGTATGTTTTGGTGATATGGGGTGCGTGTTGGGTTCAGGCTGAAGTTGGTAAAAAATATAGACTAAGCCTTAAGCCATGTTTATACCTATACACACACATCGAGGCCGGCACTGCGTGAAATATTTTGATTCACCAAAATCCGAAGTGACGATGCAATACGTGCCAGCGAGGATCTTGTAGCAGCTCGAATATTCAACTCACCGATATTCGATACTGCCACAAACAAAACAATTAGTGAAATTCAAGTACAAATCAACTTATTTGAATTAAGCGTTCACTAACCCCATCACATATCCATCTATCCAACCACCACTATCTAATAACCGAACCATTACTATAAAACATTTATAGTAAAACCATCGCCATCTAACAACATCACCACGAACAACAATGTTCGGTGATGCAACACTAATGCGTAAGTGCAATATTCACCGTCGCCGGCGCATGTGTTCCTTCATCAAAAACGAAGACGAAGGCGACGTCACAACACAAACAAAACAACGAAGGCGAGAACACGCACATATTTCGGCCATATTAAAATTAATTAATAAATAAATTAGCATAAAAATAAATGGTGGTGTGAAACAAATAAATAAATTAATAAAATTAATGAATAAATAATAGCATTGTAAAACATAAACCAATAAAAATTATAAATAAATAAAATTAATTAAAACACAAATTATAGTTAAGTGTATATAGTGTATTTATTTATTGATGGTCCGAATCGGACATACATAAAATTAGGAGCATCCCTCCTAAAATCTCTTTCAAGCTCCTATCTGGTACGTAGATTTTTTTTTCTGTAATGCATACAGACATTTTGTCTATTTCAGTGACTGAATTGCGATAATGGTAATTTCCTCTGTAAGAATTCTATATCGATAAAACTCAAATTTTTTATTGGTAACAATATTAGTGCCTCCCTCATTCAGGAGTGTAATTTGTTTGATCTATATGGCTGTACTCATCAATTTGATATCTAAACATTCCTGCAGGAAACTGGTACTCACATTATTTTATTTACCGTATGAATCTGCCTCATCTCCTCCCTCAAAAGTGCTTTCTTGTGATTGAATGCTAATCACTAGATTTGGAGTAGTACGAATATTAACCACAAGAAACCTCATCTTGGTTATCTTAGTCAATTTTATAAGGTCGTCTGAGCTTATGAAGTTTACAATATAGGCTATACGAGCCAACGTTCATTAATTCCGTTTGGTGAGATGTAATTGGCATCAGTTTATGCTTTATGTCCATCATTGAACTTTAAACGACCGCTGCTAAAACCATATCGTAATAGAAAATTAACCAATTTGAGGGTTTTCTTTCTTACGTTATAGGTTCTTTATTTACCCCCCTGAGGGAAACTTGGCCGAGTAACGACATTGAAGTCTATGCGTCTTCACTTCAGATGACAATTACGACAACTTTCGAAATTACTTGTCATTCTCCACTCGGAACAAACCTTTTTGGAACTCTAATCTTAAAAGTTTAAGCAAATCCACTAAGAAACGAAAAAAACAAAGAAAACAATACACTAAATAAAACTTTGGCTAAGAATGGTGTTTGTAAACCCGACACTCTTGGTCTACCAGATAGTCAAGCTTATCTCCTTTCATAGAGAAGTTTGTGAGCTGGTTCTGTCTGTTCATTTTCCTGGTTTTGCTATTATCAACGTGTGCTATTTTCCCCTGTGGTCGGAGGGGCACACATGTCTGGTAAACCTAAATTGCACGTACATGTTTTCCAAGAATACCACCACAGTATCCTTTGCTTGTCGTAAGAGGCGACTAAACGGTTAGATCGCTGGGCTGACGACCCGCATCCGTAAAAAAATAAGCTGTTTATAAAGTCAACAAAACTAAAAAAGGATACCAAAATAACACCGGAGCCCCGATCAAGTACCCGGATACGAGGTTTAGAATCACGCAGTCACTTAGGAAACCAGGAGCGTAAGAGGGCCTAATCACATGCATGTTGGAGTATCGTCTGGAACTCGTTGCTCTACAAGAAACTCGCTAGTTTTAAAATGAAGACCATGTGTCCCAGGGCTATATGTTGCTCTACAGTGGAGATGATCACGAAAATCTTGGAGTTGGATTTATTCTTGGGCCGCAGGTAAATATGGTTGTTTTTGATTTCCAAGCAGTTAATAACCGGTTGTGTAAGCTTTGCTTTTGCATGAAGTTAGCCATCCTGTCGATAATTTATGTACATGCGCCCACAGAAGTCAGCCAGCCCCAAAATAAAGACCATCTTACAATCTTATCGGTCAGCAACCAAGAACGTAGGCAGCGATCGTTATTTGGACGCTGCAAAGCTATGGTGGATGTTTTCGTACAAGCCTGGGAACACAGTGAATCGCATGGAATGTTTCAACTGTAAAAGATTTGTAGACGGAAAAAGCGAGAATGGTGGAAGGCCGAGGTTCTGAAAGTACAACAACTCAGCAATGAACGCAGTTATTGAAATTTCATTAAAGGAATTACTGCATTGCACCATACTTTCAAGCCTGCGTCAACTGCCATTCGGGACCGGGATGGAAACATCTGTGTCAACATCGACGCAGTACTCGACACATGGAATAGACACTTTACCGACCTGCTTGATGTTCATCATGCGTCACAGACTGTAGTTGAGTCACCTCAAATACAGACTGCGGAGATTTGCATTGAGCATTCATCCCATGATGAATTCACTAAGGCCATGCAGAAACTAAAACGAAACCGCTCATCTGGAGTGGACTGCATTAATTAGAAATTCTTGATATTCGGAGGGGATACTATACTTTGAAGAACTGACTTTTCGACCTTATTCGATTAGTATGGCGAATCGAAGAAATGCCTGACGAATGGAAAGTGGCCGCGATATGCCCCATCTTCAGGAAGGGAGACCGCTCGAATTGTGAGGATTATCGCGATATAGCTGTCCTTTGCACAGCATACAAGTTACTGTCCTACATTATATAGGATAGAATCGTTCCTCTAGCGGAGGGTTGGTGATTTGGTAACTATCAAGGAGGATTTCATCCGAGTCGAGGTCTTTTCGCATTATTCTATCTAAATATTATGAAACTTCCATCCCCGTGCATCAGGTGTTCCTGGATTTCCGGCAGGCCTATGACTCGATCAATCGAGAGAGTCTGTGGTCTGCGCTGGAATATCTAGGTTTGCCAACAAAAATGGTACGATTGTGTAGAATGACAGTGACGCAGTCTCAATGCTGTGTTAAAGTTGAGAACAGGCTATCAAGAATTGTTGCAGTTAGCTTCGGGTGTTCGGCAGGGAGATGCTCTGTCCCCGATACTTATTAATGTCATTCTGGAGTACATCTTTCGTAAAACTGAAACACCTCAGCGCAACATCTTATATCGCCAGTCCACCCAGGTGCTTCCATATGCAGATAACATATCCGTGATTGGAATGAATAGCAACTGAGTGAAGGAAAAATACTTGATCCGCTTGTAGAGTTTTCCGTTTCTGTTGGACTCCAGATCAATCAGTTAAAAACGATATACATGATCTCTGGTTAGAGGGACAATGGCACACCAGATTATAGTAGTAACCACTACACGTTTGAGGGAGTGAGGAGGTTCAAATATTTGAGGTCTCTTATTACTCACGATAACAGTGGAGGTGAGGATATTAGAATGCGGCTTGCAGTTGCCAGCCGTGCTTTATATCCTCTAAGGCCACTGGTGAAATCTAAACACTTATCGAGTGCCGTGAAGCTGAAGCTTTACAAAGCGTTGATCAGGCGCGTTGTTATGTTTGGATGTGAAAGTTGGGCGCCAACGAATGAGTACGAGGGATGGCTCCTTACATTTGAGAGAAGAGTCGTGCGTGTGATTTACGGCCCAAAACGCGAAATAGATGGCACATACCGAGCTCTGTACAATATCGAGATCAGAGATCTGATGAAGATCCCCGATATTGTGGATGAAATAAGATCTCATCGAATACGCTGGCTCGGTCACGTTCTGCGTGCTGATCCGGAACGAATTGTGCAGTGGCCTCTGAAAGGAGAGCCACCATATGGTAGGCGCAGAGGTCGTTGCAGGCGACGATGGCTGATCGGTTGTAGAGAATTACTTCATTTCATCCATGGCTCCATGGTGTAGAGAATGACTTGGCTTCACTGTTTTTATTTATTATTATCATTATAATGACGTTACTGCCAAACTGAGTAGGATTTCTTCTGTTATTCTTTCTCCTTAGTAGCTTTAGAAAGGATCAGATAGATTTATTAGAGACCACCACTTAATTATCTCCCCACTCAGTAAAACATTCGTACAGAGTTGGTAAGTTCAGTGGACCTGCCCCCATGAACTTGGCGCTGTAGGTTTGATAGTCTAGTTTTACATTGTACATGCTGTGCTGGATGGCGTGTCTGTTTCTGTCAAAGTTACCACATAGTTGATATTGATGATTTACTTGTTAAGCTGCAGCAATGTTCTTTGGATAGGGCTAGGCCAATGTTCTTGTTTTAACGCCTTTTCAGGCAAACAAACAGTTGGATGTCTTTTCTGACTTAAGAATCGCACATCAAGATTTTTGAGACCCTTCTAACAAGATGTGACCAAGTCAAGCACCTTGCTGGCATCTTAAATAGCAAACTCTTCTGTAAATATTATCTTGATTGCAAAAATGCACACTCAAAAACGATACTACAAAACGCCCAGGATTTTGTCTTTCATATATAAAATTGGTCTTACCCATATTAGCATACCCTTCTATTGTGTGGCGATCAGTGGTTAATCTAAAAGCATAAATAGCCAAACTTAATGGTCTATAAAATATTGCTTGAAGAGCTGTTACTGGAGCTATGTTTTTAACACCACTTCTTGCTATATGGAATTCACTCTTTCCTTGCCTCATTTGCGAACCTTTATTCTTGGCACTGCTTTTACTGAAGCGTTTTGCTTGGCGTTCTGTCGTGAGGCATAGACAAATTTTTCTAAAATATACTTTCATACAGAAAACAATTTTATAGGGTAGGATAGTAAAGCTGTATACTCAATTCATGGACAGGGATGGGCATTTACGCGGCATCTATTAATTTCTATGTTGACGTGTCGACAACTCGTAGACAATGTATATATCGTAGACATACGATTTTGTTATATTTGATAGTGATTTCAAATTATATATTTTGAGTGGAATTTTTTAGTTTAATTTAGTGCACATTTTATACCATGAAGATGAGTAAAATTTTTAACGCGATTTATAGATTATTTGAGTCCAATTTAAATCATAAATTTGAATTTGCAGATACTTATATATTTTTTGAGTGGATTTGCTTAATCGAAATTCCAGCTAAAATTCTAGTATGAATTTGAGTCAAAATGTGTAATGATTATTTTGAAGTATAATTTACGGTATATGAATTTGAGTCAAATTTTAATTTCAATTTAGAGTGAGATATAAATTAATCTTTCAGCTGAATATGAACAAAAGTTGAGTTCATTTTAAATTATGTATGTTAAATCGTGTTTGTATTTGAATAGCTTTTGAATTATGGTTGAGTGGATTTTTTAAGTAAAATTCCACCTAATTTTACGAGTATTTCGAGTAGATTTGCTATGCAATCGTAAATGATTTAAGCAAAATTTGAATGTCTCCGGTATAATGCTTATAATAGGAAATAACGGTTTGGCTTGTGACGTGACCCACATTTACATGTTCTATACAAATTCGAACAGTTACAACATCAAAGTGGCTTCTCTTCGATGACCTGATAACAACGATCATGGCAGCCAAAGTAAGTAAAAATGCTTTCATCCTTCGGGAGGAAAAGGTCACAATTTTCAGATTTTATCACTTGGAATGGTGTAAGTACCTATTACCTATAAGATTATGCAAGTGTAAAGGATTTATTAGAAACAAATTTCGATCCATTTAGTTGTTAATAGTATACGAAGCAGAGCTTTTCTCTGTATAGTACAGGAACGAAAATTGAATGTTATTTTGCTAAAGGGCTCGCGAGCAATTACAATTCAACAGAATTTGTTTTTACGTTCTGCATTATTGGTTTTTCAAATCTGATTTTCTAAAACATGCTGAGAGCTAAATCGGCATAATGCATGCATTATTGATTACACGTAAATTGTTGCTGGCTATATAAAAACTGAAAAACTGTATTTCCGCGACAACCTGTATAGAACATAGACAATGTCGACAACGTTGTCACCGTCAATATTGTAGACATTGCTTAGTGTGATTTTGTAAATTAGTTCTAAACTATAACGGTGCGCAGATTACTTAATAATAACAATACGATACGGACGGTGACAGTTATTATATTTCCATAATTAGAAATTTTGAATTTTCATAATTCAATGTAATCTGGGATAAAAAATTTTTTCTAAAGACCTTTTTTAACTGGTTCATTCGAGTTCAAACGCTAAAATGTAGCAAGTTGTTTACGTTGTATTAATTGTCGACGATGACGCAAAACCCTGCCAAGTAATCTACGCTATATTTTACGTGTCGACAACCGTGTATAGGTTACATGGCGTAATTTACCTCGCCCATCCCTGTTCATGGATTGGAAATACTTCATTAACCTTTGTTGTTCCAACAATACTGTTACGATTATTGAGTACCGCAGCACCAACATTGAGTACTCGCCAAAGCTGATTCCTAATTAACTTTCAGCCTTCAACTATACACCAAGACCAAAATATAAAGAATTATACACTATGAAACAACTAAGACTAGAGTATAGCTTGCTGTAGCTGTCGAATAGCGAGAGATTTCATTACTGAGCCCAATTTGAAGTCAACTAACTATGCTTCATCTTTGAAAAAAGACCAGCTAAGAATCTTGGTTGCAATTCTTACGAGTTAAGAAGATGATGAATATGCCTTCACTTTGAGTTTAGTGGTGCGGCATTCAATATTATTCGGTTTCAGGTTTTCAACTTTTTCAACCGCAGACAAATCGTATCACCTGTCCACCATAAACATTTTAGAAATTTCGAGTTGAGGTAAATTATTCGTTAGGAATTTCCTAAAACCAATAGCGTGCAACCAAGTTAGAGAAACCTGATTCTATCAGGTGAGATTCTGGTTGCCACATGAGCAAGGAGAAAATGATCTCAGTGGAATCTCCACGCCACTGTGGAGATTTCACTGAGGACCCCCCATTGTAGGGAGTCTTGACAAAAAGAAAAAAAAAGGCAGGGTGTGACAAGTGAAAAAAAATTAAGAGAAAGTGAAAATCAAACAACATCTCACTGGATCGCAACAACAAACAGAAGTAAACCAATCGGATTAACTTGGGTGTGTGATTCATACATCTAACACAACTCTTCTTTGGCTCTTAGTGCTTCCTCAATTGTTACACCCAGCCCGAGACTCTCCATAGCTAACCAACCACACATAGTCGAACCCGGCATTGAAGTACATATTAAATAAAAGATTAGTTGTCATCCATGCCTTGCTCTAAACTTGTTGAAGGCTAAGGCTTTAATGTAGGTCCATTTCTATTCGATTTGTACAAAACTCCACAAACAACCTTCTCAAATAAAATTCCAATTGAAGAATTTTATTTGTATATTCAAAAGATTTATGTTGGAATGTGAATATACCTTCAATTCAAACATTTCTAAGAAACTGGCAAGCCGTGACCGTCAATTTAAATATCTATACACCGGATCTGGTATTTATGATAATAATCAGTGATGATAGTCCTGACGTGTGTAAAGATTTCCCAGGATTCCATCCCACAAAAATAATTAGTATATGTATCAGGCAATACTATTCTCATTCCATCCCAGGATTTTGAAAATCTTCCTAAAATTTGATATGATCATTTTTAAAATTTGTAATCATCGTTTTTGCTAATATATTCTTGTAGTACAAAGTAATTGGCACAAGAGGCTCAGAAAGTAATATGAATATGGCGACGTAATTTAAAATAGGATTTTAATTAATTGTTCTCGAGAACCATCTGTGCTGGAAAATGAGTGCCAAAGTTATTACAGTATGGGGACACCATGCCTAATCGTAAACATAAGAAACTTTGGGAATTGTTTCCCAATTTCCTTGTATATACGTCCACCTCGAATCCTCAAGAAAAACACCACACACGATAATTTATGTATTTTGATATAATTTTTATTTTATAATTTTATTATTTATTAATTAATTTAATTAAATCATTTATTTATATTATTTATTTCACATCACCAGAATTAAGAATATATTTTAATATGGCCGAAAAGTTTTAATGTTGTTGCCTTCGTTGTTTGTTTGTTAAAGTATATGTTGTGACGTCGCCTTCGTGTTCGTTTTTGATGAGGGAACACATGCGCCGGCGACGATCGACATTGCACTTATGTTAAGTGTTGCATCACCGCATTGTTATTGCGTGGTGATGTTGTTAGATGGCGACATGCTTTACTATAAATGTTTTATAGTAGTGGTTCGGCTATTGGATATGAGATGGGGTTAGTGAACGCTTAATTCAAATAAGTTGGTTTATATTTGAATTTCACTAATTGTTTTGTTTGTGGCAGAATCGAATATCGGTGAGTCGAATATTCGAGCTGCTACAGTACCCCCTCTCCAGATGAGAAACCATGGGTTATGAGACGTTATACGTTGAACCGGACGGTTTTAAATCGTTTGCTGGCTGATATTTGATCAGCCGTGTTGAGAATACCGTACGCCGGTTTCAATCTGTCGATGGAGATTGAGTGGTGTTTGTCTTTGATTGAGACAATGAATTGCTTGCGTAAGCGGCGTATAACTTTGTATGGCCCATCGTATGGAGATTGTAATCCAGTTCGAACCTTATCAACCCGGACAAAGACGTAATCGCAATTGTTGAGTGATTTAGGAACGAATATGTTGCTTTCATTCGTTGGTCTTGTTGCCGTGGGGATAAGATTTTGCATGGTGGTGCGGAGATGGTCGATGACTGTGTCGGTTGTGGATGGAGACGGTAGAGGATGTTCGATGAAGCACTCACCGGGTAGCTTGATGGTTTGACCGTAAACCATTTCAGCTGGTGAGCACTTCAAATCTTCTTTAACCGTTGCTCGAATACCAAGTAGAACGATTGGTACTTCAGAGCTCCAGTGAATTGTGTTGCCTCGGGCCTTGAGAGCAGCTTTGAGCTGGCGGTGGAAGCGTTCAACCATGCCATTGGCTTGTGGGTGGTAAGCCGTTGTACGTATACGATGCGAGCCGAGGAGTTTCGTTAACTCCGAGAAAAGCTTCGACTCGAATTGGGTTCCTTGATCAGTGGTGATGTCAAGTGGAACGCCAAATCGTGATACGTAGTTCTGAACGAATGTGGTGGCAATGGTTGCTGCAGACATGTCGCTCATGCAGTACGCTTCTGGCCATCGAGTGAAACGATCGACACAGGTGAGTAAGTAAGTGTATCCATTGGATGTAGGAAGTGGTCCTACGACATCCAAATGAATGTGCTCAAATCGACCAGGTGGAATGGCGAATTGTCCATGAGGCGATTTTGTGTGTCGCTGGACTTTTGATTTTTGGCAGGATAAACAGGATTGTGCCCAATGGGTCACGTCTTTGTTTATGCTGGGCCAAAAGTATCGAGCAGTAATCAATTTACGAGTTGCGCGGACACCAGGATGTGAGATACCGTGTAGTGTGTCGAAGATGGTTCGACGTAGTTGCTCTGCGATGTACGGGCGATTTGCACCCGTAGATGTTTCGCAGTAGATTTCGAGGCCAGGTAGTGTGAAAAGCTCCAGTTTCAGTGATGAACTGGCGTGACAACCGGAACCAG
This sequence comes from Tipula unca, assembly GCA_951394425.1. NCBI lineage: Eukaryota > Metazoa > Arthropoda > Insecta > Diptera > Tipulidae > Tipula > Tipula unca. The sequence continues at coordinate 109,370,161 of OX596382.1, read as the reverse complement.
AAAGTAAATTCTGAAGTTCCAAGTCTGCTTTTTGCGCTTGTGCGATTTTGTTGCAGTCGAAGTGAGTCTCGACTGTGGCCGTTTCGTTTGCGGTTGTGCGCGAAAGTGTATCCGCGACAACGTTGTCGGTACCTTGAACATGCTGGATGTCCGTGGTAAATTGACTAATATAATCCAAGTGGCGTGCTTGCCTTGGATTGCGTTCAGTTTTAGACTGAATTGCTCGAGTGAGAGGCTTGTGGTCGGTGTAAATTGTGAAGTTCCGACCCTCGACAAAATATCTGAAGTGTTAGATTGCTAGATATATTGCGAGTAATTCCCGATCGAATGCAGAGTATTTCTTTTCGGCATCCGAGAGCTTCTTTGAGAAGAATCCCAGGGGCCCCAAATACTTGTCGTTGTACTGTTGCATGACTGCTCCGACAGCAGTGTTTGATGCATCAGTAGTTACGCTGAGCTTTGAGTCGCTCAGTGGATGAGACAAGAGTGTTGTGCGTGCCAATTCAGCCTTTAGTGACGTGAATGCGTGTTGACATTCGTCAGGCCAAGAGAAGTTCTTGGCGGTTTTGGGCTTACGTAGTAGTACTGCCAGGTGGCTGTGAATTGGGTTGAGTATTTCAGCGAGCTTTGGTATAAATCGGTGGTAGTAGTTAACCATGCCGATGAATCGCTGAATACTTTTGATTGAGGTTGGAGCTGGGAATTCTTTAATGGCATTGATTCGGTCTTGTGACGGAAGGATGCCATTAGCGGTAATCTTGTGGCTGAGGAAATCAAAAGTGGATGCGCCGAAGACGCATTTTGAGCTCTTGATGTGAACATCGAACTCGACAAGTAGTTGGAAAAGTGTTTCCAGATGGAGTTTGTGTTGTTCCTCAGTTTGAGATGCCACAAGAATGTCGTCTATGTAGACGAAAACGAAGTCGAGATCTCGAACGACTTCGTTCATGAAGTGCTGAAACGTTTGAGCGGCATTGCGTAATCCAAATGGCATTCGGGTGTATTCGAAGAGGCCAAATGGTGTGGTGATTGCCGTTTTGAAAACGTCTTCAGGTGCCACGGGAAGTGAACAAGAAGTCCAAATTTGCTTAGAAAATCGGCGCCAATGATGGACGGTTCACTGCAGCTAGTATGAAAGCGTGCGTGAAGGTTTGTTTGAGTCCGATATCCACGTTAAGCAATTTTGTGCCGTACGTGTGGATGATTGAACCATTGGCAGCCGATAAGACTAGATCTGAATTTCGATTTGATAAAGAATATTTCAATTTGTAATTCATTGCTGGAATAACCGAAAGGTCAGCGCCAGTGTCGACTAGGTAGGTGAGTTTGTTGTGTCTATCGTACACAAACAAACGTGACGTATAAGTTGGTGTCAGGGGAGGTGTGATACTCTCAACCCGTGACTTTAGCAGTTTTTTGAATTGTGATCAATGTCCATGTTGCTTGCTGTAGCCGCGGATGTCGATTGTTTCGGCGATTTGAAATTGCACGGTGGCGTGCATTTTCGCGCGGCTTGACCATGCTTCTCGTGATACCAGCATATACCTCGTTGGTATTTGTTGCTGCTGGGACTGCGGGGTCTATATTGTGAGGGAGTTCGTCGGTCGCGTGACCTGCTTCGACCTCGTGTTAGCCCTTCTAGTCTTGACTCGATGCGTGCGAGTCTTGCTTCGAGAGATAATGGTGTTTGCTTTGTTGAACGGGGAGTTCTGTCTTCACTGCGTTCATTTTGTGGTTGTCGCCGGTATGGTACATTGATTTGGCTGACGCTTTGAGATGTGATGTTTATGACATCATACATCTTGTCGGCAATTCTGGCTAACATTTGTGTCGTGGAGGATTCGGGCTGTGCTACTAGCGCTATGCGAATCAACTCCGGCATCTTTCGAATCTACAGTGATTTGATGATGTTTTCGTTAAAATTGTTGTTAGCCAGTGTTTGTATGTGTGACGAGAAAACCCCCGAATATGGAGTTCCTTTCGTCTTACCTTATATTGGGGGGGCTCGTTGAAATTTGTAGCAACAATTCAGAAAATGCAAGGTGAAATTGGAGCAGCGGATTTTATGTGCAGCGAGAAACCGACCAGTGTGTGTGAAAATGGATGGGTAACGATTGTGGTGATGAAAAATATATATAAAAAAAAATTTTACTATTTAAAAAATGATTCTACGTTAATAAAAAAAAATAAAAAAATTTAATGTTCAAAGAAAAAAAATTTATAGAAAAAAAAACTTTGGTACCGGTTTTTATTGTTGTTTCTGCTGCTGTTGATGGGTCTGCTGCTGTTGATGGTCTTCCGTTGCGGTGAGGGTGGATCGCTTCACCGTTTGCTTGTCCCACGGTGTCCCTCGTTGTTGCGTGGGATGGCCCTACGCACGTCTCCGCTTAAATTTTGTATCCCTCGGTGCGTGGGTGGGACGTCCCCTACTCCACGTTTTTTTTTATTATTTGCCCGCGTGTTTTTTATTTTTTTGTTATTATTTGGCGATAAAAACCGCCGTCGATGGTCACCACTTTATCAGAAGGTTGCGTGTTCAAATCACGTCGGGGTCACCACTTTATGAGGTTGCTCCTAATTTAAATTCTCGTCCGGTCCGGACTTCTCAATTAAAATAAATGCACACACAATAATTTATTTTATTTGATATAATAACTTTTATTATGTTTATTTTATTTTTATAATTATAATTTTTATTTATTAAAATTCACAATTATATTATTATAATTTCTTTTTATATTTATTTGTACCACCACAATATATATTATGACGCGTAAGATATGGTTGCCTTATGTTGCGTAAAAACGTGTGTTGTCTTTTTGCTGTTTTGTGTTTGAGTTGTTTTTGAGTTGTGACGTCGCCTTCGTCTTCCAAAATACGTGTCGTATTTTGGAGAGGGAACACATGCGCCGGCGGCGGTCGACATTGCACTTTTGTTAAGTGTTGCATCACCGAATTGTTATTGCGTGGTGATGTTGTTAGATGGCGACATGCTTTACTATAAATGTTTTATAGTAATGGTTCGGCTATTGGATATGTGATGGTTGGATAGATGGATATGTGATGGGGTTAGTGAACGCTTAATTCAAATAAGTTGATTTGTATTTGAATTTCACTAATTGTTTTGTTTGTGGCAGAATCGAATATCGGTGAGTCGAATATTCGAGCTGCTACAGAACTGTTCGCAGCAGGCAAACAACTAAAATGCGAGTTTCACTCAGGCGGTACACCAACCTATTGGCCTACGGATACCAGTAAGGTTCCAGACCATATAGACTTCTTTATTACAAAACGAATTTGATATAATTATATCCATATAGAGAACAGTGAAAGTCTATCATCAGATCATTCACCAGTTATTATGATACTTAGCCAAACAATTATTTTGAAAGAGAGCAACCCGAAATTAACGAGCTTCAAAACCAATTGGGATCTCTTCCAAACACAGTTAACAGAAAGGATTAGTCTGCAGAACCCAATTCAATGACCAGTCCAAATAGAAGACGAATTAGATAAGCTCATCCATAATATCCAATATGCTGCGTGGGAAAGCACTCTAAATAATAGGCAGGAAATAAAGCGCAATGCTAGCTATCCAGAGGAAGAGAGAGAACTTCTTAAAAATAAAAGAAAAGCACGGAAGAATTGGCAAAAACATCGAAATGCTGAAAATAAAAGAGTATTTAATCATTTGTGTAACAAATTAAAATACCTTATAAAAGACATTAAAAATCAATCAGTTAATAAATACCTCAGCATTCTAACTGGGCAGAAAGATACTGATTATTCATTATGGAAAGCAACTAAGAATATTAAAAGACCTAAACTTCAGATTCCTCCAATTAAAAATAATGAAAATTGGGCTCGAAATGCTAAACAAAAAGCAGATTTGTTTGCAAATCACCTTGAAGAAACATTCCAACCTTATCCAAAACAAACGGAAGAGGAAAATATTACACCAATAAATAAACAGGATGAAGTAAATATTACACCTGTAACATTGAAAGAACTAAAATGGGAAATCAAGAATAATCTGAATGCGTATAAGGCTCCAGGATATGATCTTATAATAGGTCAGATAATAAAACTGTTACCGGAGAAAGCGTTGAGGAAACTAGTGCATATAATTAATGCAGCATTTCGACTAAGATATGTACCAAGGCAATGGAAAGTTGCAGAAGTAATTATGATACTTAAACCGAACAAACCTCGGCATGATAAAGCTTCATATAGGCCAATTTCTCTGCTACCAACATTATCGAAACTATTTGAAAAAGTTCTTCTTAAAAGACTAAAACCAATTATCGAAGACAGGAATCTTATCCCTTCACATCAGTTTGGATTTAGGGAAAAACATTCTACAATAGAACAAGTACATCGAATTACTGATGTAATCGAGAAATCACTAGAAAGCAAACAAATATGCTCAACTATATTCCTTGATGTAGCGCAAGCATTTGACAAAGTATGGCACCAGGGGCTAGAATTCAAACTTCATCGAGATCTTCCGGAGCAATTTTTTCAAATTTTAAAATCATTCATATCAGAGAGGCACTTCCGAGTAAAGTATGAGAATGAGTACTCCCAACTAAAAAGAATAACAGCCGGAGTACCACAAGGGTGTGTTCTTGGGCCAATCCTATATCTCCTATATACTAGAGATATACCAACTACAGAAGAAACAATGGCGACTTTTGCCGATGACACGGCAATACTTGCAACAGCAAAGAACATCAATGACTCCACTAGTAAATTACAGAGGGCTACTAACCTGATATGTAATTGGACAAAGCAATGGCGAATTAAATTAAATGAAGCAAAATCAATCCAAGTGAACTTTACAAATCAAAAAGTTAACCATATACCAATAATGATAAACTCAATAGTAGTACCCCATGCAAACACTGCCAAATATCTTGGTATGACTTTAGATGCTAAGCTTATATGGAAGGAACACATAAAAAAGAAGAGAGAAGAACTAAACATAAAATTTAGAAAAATGCATTGGCTCCTAGGGAGACGATCTGAACTAGCGATCCATAACAAACTGCTGTTATACAAACAAATTCTGAAGCCTGTATGGACATATGGTAGCCAACTCTGGGGATGTGCTAAGAAGACAAATATCAAAATCATACAAACAGTTCAAAATAAAATCCTACGATGTATTGTTAATGCACCGTGGTACATTCGAAACGACAACCTCCATCGAGATCTCAAGATTGAGCTTGTCGCGGATGAAATTAAGCATCATGCAACAAAACACCTACAACGTCTGCACCGGCATTAAAATCTGGACATACGCTGTATGCTGACTACATCTCTAACAAGAAGACTGCAAAGAACCAAACCACTGGACTTATCGCGACCAGGAGGTCAGTAGACTTACTGTGGCGAAAAATCTGAGGGAGGAGTTACACTAACTGGGGATAATCACTTGATTACGCCGACTATTCAAAATACTGTATTATGCAATGTAAATTACTAAATGGGTACAAGACTCAGTCGTAATATAAATAAATATTAAAAAAAAAAAAAAAAAAAAAAAAAAATAGCTAAGAATTTCTCTAATATCTTAAAAATAGCAACTCAAAACTTGTTACCTTGGTGTAGGTGAATGTGGCAGAAAGCATCCATATAACAATTAATGGTGGTAATACACTTGAATGTGCGCGCTTGAATGTCACGTTTCGAAATGTTTAAAAGCCATACTAAAATCAATGGCTTCTACATACATATACCGCAACACCATCTATTTGAATAATCATACAATTAATTCGAGCACAATGTTGAAGAACTTAAAATAATTGACCTATAACACCCCCAATCAATTCAATTCCAATTACATACTTTATACACACATGTATACAGAAAATTTAACACATGATAAAAAATGTATGTATTGTGGTAACACTTTTGTACCAATTTAATTTTAACTTAAACAAAACAAAAACCATAAAAAGAAAAATTCTACAGAAAAGTAAAAAAGAGAAATTTTCATTTTTCTTCAAAAAACTTTTTCAACACTTAGTTCTTACAAATTTTGTTGTTGGTATTATTGATATGAAGTAGATGAATAGTATATCTTACATATACTCGTATCGTATATATGTATACAACATATCTTTGTATTTTATTCGACAATATATTCACTTAGTTTTCTTCATTAGATTTAAGTCGAGTACATATTACTGATAACAATGTGAGAAAATATTATTTTATTGTTTTCTTCTTCATCTTTCGGAAAAAAATTTCATTTAAATAAAATTTAATTAATTTTCACAAATATTTATTAATGAAATATTTTTTGAATATTATTAAATTACAATTAATTAGAAATTTCGTTTATGTTTTTATGTGTATAGGTAATATAATTTTATTAGGTAGCCACTCAGGCATATATGTATGTAGATATCACTCCGCTCGTCAACCACTTCAATACATCTCAACTTACCTTATTTATAGTAATATATTAAATATTCCGATTGATGGTTTTATATACCATTAGATATGTATATGGTTAGTGGGTGGGGTGGCCGTCCTAAAGGACTAGCATAGATACAATTTGATAGATACAACCATCCTGAGCTTACCAAGAAGCCTGGAGCAGGCAAATCTAGGCCAGATTTGCTTATTACACACGAACTAGCGTCGTTCGTTTCTTTTATGGCTTCCTCCTGAAGCAGCAGTTTACCGGAAGCAAGCGGTATCTTTATATTCAGGCTGCTTTGTGATAAACGGCGTGCTGTGTCCTTGCCATCTAATCTGTCTTACAATCTTGCAATCCCTACGATATTGTAGTGCCCCGGCATACACGTCAAGCGGATGTTGAACTGATCAGCTATCTCATTTAAAGATGCCAGAGAGGTCTGGGCTTCCTTCGAGGATGTGGGTAAAAATGCGAATATCCCTCGTAGATATTATACTTTCAACCAGTCAAGTTCCATTATCGCGATTAGTTCAGCTTGAAAAACACTGCAAAAATCGGGAAGACGAAAGGAGAGGTTGACCCGTACTGCCTCACAGAGTACTTCACAGTCGACCACTCTATCCCTTTTTGAGCCAACCGTGAAAAAGCTTAGCGCCTCATTGTCCATAACCGTCTCATTCACCCAGTCCTATCTGGTGGGAAACTCAGTTTGAAATCTCGCTTATCGCAGCGAATGAGATGAAAGAGAATCACCAGAATAGTTTCAGGTTAGCCATACTTGTTAACGCCACCAGACGACAACCTCAAACAGCAATATTAATTTGACCATGGAGACGTTTAAACAGTGTACAGTTATGGGGGCTCCATAACCCATCTCTTTCCAATGGCATTTTTGCAGGAGTAGAGCGCTACAGTAGTTTTCTTTACTCTTTCTAAGATATTTGGTCTCCAACTTAGTTTGATGTCCAAACGTATCGCCCGAGGTATTTCGCTCTATCTGTAAAGATCAAGCGAGTACCATTTTGATATTGGCGGGTCACACTGAGGAAGTTTGTGTTTCCTGGTAAAGAGGACCAGCTCCGTTTTCCGTAGGTTTGCGTTCAGTCCGCATTCGCCGGCCGACCCAGAGAGGCAGACGATTGCGCACTAGAAATATCATCCGCGTAGGCAACTATCCTGAAGCCTTGCCCTTTCAGATTTAGTAACAAGTCATTAATCAGACGCCCCACCCAAATGAGGTGTCACGCCCCTGCCTCTAAGCATTTGACCTATCCAGCCTTTGAGTGCTCCGTTTACCCTGAGACATGCAAGGACCCGAGTGATTGTCCCTAATCTGACGTTGCTAAAGACCCTTTCTATATCCAAGAAAGTTACTATAGAATCTTCCTTATATTCAAAAGATTTCTAAATCTGGCCAATAAGGAAATGGAGAGCTGTTTATACCGATCATCCCTTACAGTACGCGTGTTGAGATTCCTACAGCTCCTTTGGTTTGATTAAGTCCACTAATGTAACCCTCTATTTGGTTTTCTAGTGATTTTAATAGAAAAGAGGATAAGCGTATAGGCCTGAAGTCTTTGAGATAGCAAAAAGTGCTTTTTCCCGACTTAGGTATAAATATAACATTAACTTCAGTCCATTTAACGAGAATGCAACAAAATTCTGAGCTGCGTTTGAAGATGTCTTCCAGCCAGGGTAGGGTTAATTGAATAGTTCGCTTCGTTTTCGTTTTGGACTCAATGATCTGAAGTCCAACTGAAGCTGAAAACTCTACAAGCGGATCAAATATTTCTTTCACTCCGTTGCTATTCAGTCCAATCACGCATATGTCTTCTGCATATGCAAGCACCTGATTGGACTGGCGAAATTAGATGTTGCGCTGAGGTGTTTCAGGTTTACGAAAGACGAACTCCAATATGAGATTGAAGAGTATCGGGGACAGAGCATCACCCTGCCGAGCACCCGAGTTAACTGCAAAAATTGTCGATAGACTGTTCTCAACTTTAACACAGCATTGAAACTGCGTCACTGTCATCCTACACAGTCGTACCAATTTTGATGGCATTCCTAGGTATTCAGAGCAGACCACAAACTCTCTCGATTGATCGAGTCATAGGCCTGCCGAAAATCCGGAAACAACTGATGTACGGGGATGGATGTCTCATAATATTTAGATAGAATCATCCGCAGCAAAGAGACCTGATCAATGACTGATCGATTCGGACGAAATCCTTCTTGATAGTCACTAACCAAGCCCTCCGCTAGAGGAGTGATTCTATTCAATACACTGTATGACAGTAACTTGTATGCTGTGCAAAGGAGAGCTTTAAAGAAATTACGTGGACTGAAAAGAAAATTACGACTTTACAGTCGAAACGTACAATGCGTTTCGCTGTGTTCCCAGACTTGTACGAAAACTTCTATCGTAGCAGTGCAGCGACCAAATGATGATGGCTGCCTACGTATTGGGTTGCTGACCGATAATTTCTCACATCCTGCACAACCCGAGCTCGCTCTTTAGAAACTAACACATGGGGGATGTGTCCATGTCTCTAGATATATCTGTTTGTGAGGGAAGAACGTTCTTGGTACTTTAAGATGATGAGCAATTGCAAAGTACATCATTCTCTCACCATTATTCGTCGCAGATTCGTGTCGGGACTACGGACCTATGTTTTCACACAAGTCGGTCTGATTTCTGCCAGCTCTCGCATTAAAGTCCTCAATTACCATTCTAAGATCGTGTTCGGGTATAGATTCCATCGAATCGTTTAAGTCATTGTAAAATGAGTCTTTATCTTGGGGCTGGCTGACTTCTGTGGGTGCTTGTACTCAAATTATCGACTGGTTGGCTAATTTCATGCGCAAGCGAAGCTTGCACAATCGGTTATTGACTGCTTGGAAATCCAAAACAGCATGCTTTATCTGCGGCTCAAGAAGAAATTCAGCTCCAAGATTTCCGAGGTCATTTCCTCTGTAGAGCAACGTTTATCCCTGCGACACATGGTTTCCACTTTTAGGCCAGCGAGTTTCTTGAAGAGCAACGAGTTCAACCCGATACTCATTCGTGCATGTGATTAGGCCCTCTAACGTCCTGGTTTTCTAAGTGATTGAGTGCCGATCCTAAATCTCATATCCGGGTACTTAAGCGGGGGTCCGGTGTTGTTTTGGCAGTATCCATTTTTCTTTTTGTATGGTAAACAGTTGACTTTTTGTGGTGGTATTCTTGGGAAATATGTTCGTGCTATTTAGATTTACGAGACATGTGGGTGTCTTCCGACCACAGGGGCTCGAGTAGTAGTAGTACGAGTATTACACGAATCTTAAGTTCAATTTCGAATGTATTTTTTTCTAGCTGGGAGTTCTGGGAACCACATCAATCGACTCAAATTCCATTTTGAGCAGAGTTGCCGCCAAGGCAGCCTCACAGAGGTGGAGGTTGATCTGAAAAGGATCTTAAGCATAAGATAGTGCTTACATCACCCACAGTTGAAGCAGACTCTGCATCTGATAACGAGTTATCCATCCGAAACATACAGTGTATAGCCCCATATATCCCGAAATCTCAGAATCGATGGATAATATCTCAAGGGAAGCTCTAACCATCTAAATCACAAACACCAGGGGAGAGGTCTCGGCAGGACGGAGATGGTCCTGGATTTTCCCTCATGATTTTTAGGAAGGTTACGGGTTAGGCACATCTTCTTATGTATTGTAGCTTTCGAGTTGAAACAGGCACCCAGACATGTGAGCGATTAATTTTTAAAAACTTTAGGAGTTTAAAACAATCACAGCCAACAAATCAAAAACCATTTACTTACAATGTAATGTATGCTAGTCGCACATCGATCTACCTCACATAACAGATTTTTCTTTTGAAGACGTTGGTATAATATCGTCTTTCATATACAATATGGAAGTACATACACTAAACGTTAAAAATCTAACAAAACTATTTCAAATTGAACAAATTTGATACACAAGACAGGTTTTTTTTTTGCCAGAAAATCTCGCAACAATTTTCCATTCTTGTTTTTTGCCATTTCTATCAGTTTTATTATTATTTTCAATTGTATTTGAACTTTTAGAAAAATGTTTTCGTCTAAATTTGTAATATTGATGTGTGTCGTTTGCTCTGCAAATATTGAATTTCAATTGTGTTACAACAATATTGTATTATTGAACAAAACTATACATATATACGAGTATACACAATTGGGGAATAAAATGTTTATGCAACAATTATATACTTTGTCTATGTATATATACACACATGACGTGTTCAAAAGATGATATCACTGTATATATACGAAATATACCACATCAAAACAACTTTGCTTCTCTTATATTTACGTAGACGTACATACATACATATTTCGAAGAAATCATTCCACATAATATCATCTCTCGACTTCTGTATACATGTATGTATGAAAAATTCCAAAGCCACACACATACTTATATGTATATGTATATATATCACCCAAAACCCTACTCAGTGTTGCGATATAATATTTCACTCAATTATACTTATCAGTTCGTGTGTATACATATGTTGTGCACATCCATATACATACATATACAGATTTAGAAAAATCAAGGAAAATTGTATTAAAATATATTTTCATGGTTTTTAATTTAGTGAAAATTTTATTTTAAATAATTTAATTAAAAATTGACACCATTTAAAATATAAATTCGTAGAATTCATTTTTCCATATTTTGCTCGTACTCGAACCGGTATACGGTACGTACATACGTATATGAGATCGTATGATGAAAAAAAGGAAATGAATTGAAAATGTTGAATGGTGGAAATGGGTGTTTGTATAATAAAGTCACAAAGAGATATACATATGCATATGGATGTGACATAAGTAATGTTTAAATTATAAAAACGATGTTACTTACACGACTTTGCACATTTTATAACTTTGCCTCGTGATTTTTTTGCTTAGTAATTATTAAGTCATAAAAATGTAAATACTCTATATAGCCGTTCAATAAAATTATCATCTACAATTTATTCGTATATTATTTTATTTTCATTAAGAGGCCCCTGTGGTCGAGGGGCACTCACATGTCTCGGAAATCTAAATTGCACGAACATGTTTCCCAAGAATTCTACCACAGTATCCTTTGCTTGTCGTAGGAGGCGACTAAACGGTTGGATCGCTGGGCTGACGACCCGCATCCGTAAACCATCAACTGTTTATAAAGTCAACAAAAAGAAAAATGGATACCGCCAAAATAAGACCAGACCCCCGCTCAAGTACCCGGACACGAGATTTAGGATCGGCACGTGGAACGTGCAATCACTAAGAAAATCAGGAGTGTTAGAGGGCCTAATCACGTGCATGAAGGAGTATCGGTTGGAACTCGTTGCTCTTCAAGAAACTCGCTGGCCTAAAAGTGACGACCATGTGTCCCAGGGCTATACGTTGCTCTACAGTGTAGATGACCTCGGAAATCTTGGAGCTGGATTTCTTCTCGGGCCGCAGGTAAAGAACGCTGTTTCGGATTTCCAAGCAGTCAATAACCGCTTGTGTAAGCTTCGCTTGCGAATGAAGTTAGCCAACCTGTCGATAATTTGTGTACATCCGCCCACAGAAGTCAGCCAACCCCGAGAAAAAGACTCATTTTAGAGTGACTTGGGCGATCTGATGGGATCTATACCCGAACACGATGTTAGAATGGTAATTGAGGACTTTAGTGCTAGGCTGGCAGAAATCAGACCGACTTGTGTGAAAACATAGGTCCGTACTCCCGACACGAAACTGTGACCGATAATGGTGAGAGAATGATGTACTTTGCGGTTGCTCATGATGAGGTGCAAGCACATTCTTCCCTCACAAACACATACATCTAGAGACATACATCTAGAGACATGATCTAGAGACGGGCTCAGGTTGTGCAGGATGTGAGAACTTATCGGTCAGCAACCAAATACGTAGGCAGCGAACATCATTTGGTCGCTGCAAAGCTACGATGGAAGTTTTCGTTCAAGTCTGTTTCGTTCAAGTCTGTGCATGGTACGCATGGTACGTTTCGACTGTGAAGGTCTGATAAATGAAGATCAAAAGAAACTATATCAGGATCTTGTCAGCGACAACATGTATGAAGCTAATTAGCAGTCTGACTGCGTCAACTCTGTCTGGGAGGTACTGAAAACTTCGGTGGTCATTGCTGCTCAACAGACTTTAGGTATAGTGAAAGTCAGACCCAAGAATGATTGGTTTAATGACGAGTGTCGTCTTGCAGATGAGCAACCAAATATAGCACATAATGAAGTGCAACAACGTCTCACAATCGCGAGGAAAAACATGATTGCTCTTGCAAGAAGGGCAGCTAAGCGGATTCGTAGACGGAAGAAACGAGAATGGTGGAAGACCGAGGTTCTGAAAGTACAACAACTCAGCAATGAGCGCAGTTCGCGTAATTCGCGTAATTTGAGATGGCTCCTTACATTTTAGAGAAGGATCATGCATATGATTTACGGCCCAAAACGCCAAATAGATGGTACCTATCGAGCTCTGTACAATATCGAGATCAGAGATCTGATGAAGATCCCCGATATTGTGCTGATCCGGAACTAATTGTGCAGCGATCTCTGAAAGGAAAGCCACCATATGGTAGGCGCAGAGGTCGTTGCAGGTGACGATGGCTCCACGGTGTAGAGAACGACTTGGCCTCTTCAGATTGTCTTAGACAGTATGAAGATCATGCTCGGGATCGAAACCGCTGGAGCCAAATTGTTGATTCAGTAAGGGGCCAGTAATGGCCTTTAAAGCTGCTTTAAAAAAAAAAATTTTATTAAGAACGCGCCTTCAAAATAAATAAATTTCCAATAATAATATTTTAACAAAACAAAAGAAAAATAGGATCATCAATTTATTAAGGATGATAAAGGAAATGAGAACTGTTATTATACAAAGTAATTTTTTTAGCAAAGCATTTAGCATTAGCATTTCTCTTTCAAATCGTTGTGAGGTTTGGACGTGGAATCGGAGAAGTGTAATCGAAAAAATAGAAATAAAAAAGTGCAGTGATATTAGTTTATTTTTAATTATTTTGTATAAGTGCATATTGAACATAGTGAAAAAAAAAAAATTAAAAGTGCAGTGTTAGCTTTTTTATTTTTTATTTTTTTATTTTATTCAAAATACACTCCCGGCCAAAAGTATTGGGTCGATGAGTTGTTAGTTTAAATTAAGGTGGTACACCAATAACTATATTGGTAAATCCACGAGAATGAGTGATTCAGAAATGGATAATATCGATCCTTTCCAAAAGAGTCAGGTTCTACCGACGTCTCCTACGAGAGCCTGTAGCACGTTCACCGCGAAGATTAACAAAATAATACCTACAGAACTTGTGGAGTTACCGAGAAATGCTTTTCCAGAGGACAAAAATTCTAAAAAAGAAGAAATGCTCTATCAGGAATTGCGTAAGGCCAATGCTGCATTGGTTGAATCTAATAATATAAATAAGCAATTAAATGATGCAATTGCTTGGATGCAGGAACATATAAGAATTCTTGAAGACGAAGTTAAAGCCCTTAAAGCAAAGGAAAACGTTGATTCTCCTCCTACCCAAAAAGTAATGGAACAAGAATACCATACGGATGAAGAAGAATTAGCTCACGAAACTGAGTGGATTAGAGTCAAAAGCCAGAGAAAAAAAAGGAGAAGGAATGATACACCTACTCCTCCTCAACTAAAGGAGACAATTCCTAAAATAATCCAAAACAATCCAAAAAAATTACCTCCACCACCCCCAATAGTTATAGATGGAGTTGAAAACTATGATCTACTGTATGAGAAAATTAAAACAGTAACTAAAACAGATAAGTTTAATACAAAATTGATGAGTGGAAACAACATCAAAGTAAACTTAGCAGATGGTGAAACCTACAGAGAAATGACAAAAATGTTAAGCGAAGGGGGACATTCTTGGCATACGTTTGAAAACAAACAAATCAGACCAATTAGGGTAATGGCTAAAAATCTGCACTCTACATGTAAACCAGAAAAAATAATTGAGGACCTGAAAGGAAAAGGTTTTAATGCAACTGAAGCATCAATTAAGCTGAAACGGAGAAGTAAGGAGCCTCTGAACATGTATATGCTGACATTCAGCGCAGATGATGATATTGAAAAAATACATCAAATCAAGTACATCTTGGGATGCAAAGTCAATATTGAGCCCCTAAGAAGATCTAGGCTTATACCACAATGTAAAAAATGTCAAGCATATGGACATACTCAAAAATACTGTAACAAAGACCCCAGGTGTGTCAAATGTCTAGGTAAACACCATACTAGAGATTGTGTCAAACCCACAGATGTACAGCCTAGATGCGTACATTGTGGAGAAAACCATCCAGCTAACTACAGAGGATGCAGTGTTGCTATTGAATTGCAAAACATCAAAAATAAAAACATGCATGCTAAAAATACAAATGTAATAAAGAAGCAAACTGTTAGAATAAACAGGCCTGAATCATTTAAAGGAGAGTTAAGGCGTGAATCGTTGATAGCCTCTCAAGGAGAAGTGGGCAAAAAAACTTACGCTCAAGTAATGATGAGTAACGAAAACAAACAAAAAACTCCTCAAACAGACGACATAAATCAAACGCTTAAGCTGATATTAAGCAAACTTAATACTTTTGATCAGCGATTACAGAAACTAGAATACAGTACTAAGGGAGCCATCCCTAAACAAAGCCATGTCTAACGACTTAAGAATTTTATGCTGGAATGCCAATGGACTCCAGCAACACCAACAGGAATTGCAAATGGTTCTGGACGCAGAGAAAATCGATGTCTGTCTCATCTCTGAAACTCATTTCACTAGACAATCAATTATCAAATTTAGAAATTATAAAACATATCACACTATTCACCCGGGAAATACTGCCAAGGGAGGTAGTGCTGTTATAATTAGAAATAGCATTAATCACTTCGAGGAATTAAAATATGAAACAGAACAAATACAAGCAACAGCTGTTAATATCAAGACCAAAAATAACTCTATTAGTGTTATTGGAATTTACTGCCCACCGAAATACTCTCTAAAAGAAAAAGATTATCTTGAATTTTTCAGTAAACTAGGGAAAAGATTTGTAATTGGAGGAGATTTTAATGCAAAAAATATCCACTGGGGTTCTAGACTAACAACAACCAAAGGGAAAGAACTCCTCAATGCTATCAGAAAATACGGTTGTGAAGCCTTATCAAATGGTAAACCGACCTACTGGCCAACTGATCCAAATAAAATACCAGATCTAATTGATTTCTTTATAGTGAATAATATATCTGTAAATTATATACATATAGATGAAAGTATTGACTTAAGCTCTGATCACTCCCCAATACTTTTGACATTAAGTGAAAGGATCATTCAAAAAGAAAGCTATCCCAGTTTAGTAAATAAGCACACAAATTGGGAATACTTTAGACTATCGTTAGAAAGAAAAATTAACTTAATGGTTCCGCTAAGGAGTGAGGAGCAATTAGAAAACGAAGTTCACAAGTTCATATGTGACATACAGCAGTCAGCTTGGGAAAACACACCTCAAGTTAAAAAGAAAATTAAGGGAAACAACTACCCTAGAGAAATTAGAGAGCTCTTGGCAGAAAAAAGAAGGGCAAGGAGAATATGGCAACAAACTAGAGCCCCTCAAGATAAAACTAAGCTAAACAATCTAACTCAGCTACTTAAAAGGGAAATCAAAGATTTGAAAGACGAATCTATCAGTAACTACCTCAGAAAATTATCTAATGATACTAGTACTGATTATTCTCTCTGGAGAGCAACCAGAAGAATTAAAAGGCCAATAATGCAGATTCCTCCAATCAGAACAGAAGATAACAAATGGGCCAGAAATAACGAAGATAAAGTACGAAATTTTGCTGAATACCTGGAAAAAATATTTGAACCACATGATGACCAATCATTGGAAGCTGAAATAATAACTGAAGAGGTTGTACAGGAAAGTGACGAAATCCTACGAGCAACACCAAAAGAAGTCATGTATGAGATAAAAACAAATATGAATCCGAGAAAAGCGCCGGGTTATGACCTTATCACAGCAGAAATTTTAAAAGAACTACCAAGGAAAGCACTATTAAAGCTCACCAATATTATAAATGGCGCCTTTCGATTGAAATATGTACCCAGCCTCTGGAAAATTGCAGAAGTAATTATGATTCCGAAACCTGGGAAACCACCACACAAAACTGGATCATACAGGCCAATATCACTATTACCAGTTATGTCTAAACTCTTTGAGAAGTTATTAGTGAAAAGGCTAAATCCGATAATTGAGAGGAAAAACCTGATTCCAAATCATCAGTTCGGTTTTCGCAACCAACACTCAACATTAGATCAAGTACACAGAATAACTAATATTATTGAAGGAGCATTAGAGGAGAAAAAAGTCTGCTCAACGATATTCTTAGACGTTGCACAGGCCTTTGATAAAGTTTGGCATGAAGGACTTAACTATAAGTTAAGAACTGTACTACCAATGCAATTCACTACAATATTAGAATCATACTTGAAAGATAGATTCTTTAGAGTAAAATTAGACGATTCCTATTCTGAATTGAAAGAAATCAAGGCAGGAGTACCGCAGGGCAGTGTATTAGGTCCGGTCCTATACCTTTTGTACACTAATGATCTCCCTGTATTAGAAAACAACACTGTGGCGACCTTTGCTGATGACACGGCAATCCTAGCTGTTGGAGATAGCAACGAAGAATCAACACAGAGTTTACAGTTGGCTATTACTCAAATACATAACTGGACCAAAAGATGGCGAATTAAACTTAACGAAACTAAATCAGTTCACATCAATTTTACAAACAAACGACTCGAACATATTCCGGTTACAATTAATCAAGAAATAATACCGTATGCCAACACGGCTAAGTACCTTGGCATGACACTAGATGCAAAACTACGATGGAAAGCACACGTCAAAAAGAAAAGTGAAGAACTAGGGCTTAAATATAGAAAGATGTATTGGCTGATAGGAAGGAGCTCCGCTCTATCAACATACAACAAACTTCTATTATATAAACAAATTTTAAAACCGGTTTGGACTTATGGTATCCAACTTTGGGGTTGTACCAAACAGAGCAACGTGGAAATCATCCAAAGATTTCAAAACAAAGTATTAAGGAACATCGTTGATGCACCATGGTATGTTAGAAACAAAGACCTCCATAGGGACCTTAAAGTGGACACTGTTTCAAAGGAAATCCAAAAAACTGCACTGAGACATAGGCAAAGGCTCGAACAACATGTTAACACTGAGGCAACTAAGCTGTTAAACAACACAGATATTGTACGCAGGCTCAAACGAACTAAACCTTTTGAGCTGGTGTAATTGCTAGTGTAAACAGCGTAATGCTGATCTAAAACCCACAATAACGACGTGGTTTAATTCAATTTATCAGACACTATGGAACACCAGTGGGAAGAAGCCATAGATTAATACAACATAGTAAATTAAGTTAGAATAAAATTGCTCATTAGTCCAGGTGACTAGATTGTAATAATTGTTTATTTAAAATATTTAAATAAAATTGAAAAAAAAAAAAAAAAAAAAACATAGGAAGATAAATATTCAAGTGATTTAATGAATAAAATTATTATACAGAATTTTCAGAAACGAGCTTCTTCAATTTTCTGTATGAAAAGGTAAAAAAAAATTATAATTTTGATACGCAGCCAAAGTACTGGATAAAACGACCAGCCAAATTTCTTTAGAAACAAGTCAAAAATTCTTATTCTTGTTATAACTATGGTTACTCCGATGACCATCACTAAAATTAGGCTTCCAATAATTTGGTCTTTAAAATTATTACGTTATTAACATATACTATAATAGGTTTACGTCTTGGCTAAACAGCGCCTTTAAAGCTCAAATCCATTAGTATGGTATAATATGAAATTCAGAATGATATCCCATCGAAATATATAATTACCGAACAAATAGTACAGTGGTTAAAGCTGTGACGTTTGGATCGAGAGGTACCGGGTGTTTTAATTAATAGGGTAATAGTGAGGAAAAGTTGCGTATTATGATTCTAAAAAAATGTTAAAAACGCAATTTGCAATTAATTTAACTTTTGAGCCGCCCCCATTGGCATCTTTATGCTTTAAACTAAAATTTTTATTTTCAATGTGCTACTGTAAGTTTTGTGACGCCACCCATGAAATGCTGCCTTAAAATATATATTTAGTTAACAAGTTGAGAAATAGAAGCAGTTGATTCAGATTCATCATTTGAGATGCAAAAAGCCCAACAAAAAATAACTGCTTTTTCATAAATGCGAGCACCGTTTTCCAACTTAGCGGCGGTTTGTAATTGTACCGGTGTATCAGACAGAGCTGGTGCTGCTTTTTCTAGTGCTGTTCTTGAAGATGTGGGGCTAATTACAGTAGATAAAAACCCCCCTCGGGAATAAGAATCTAGTGTTGTCTATTTACTTATAAGCGTTCATTAAATCAAAATAAATAAATCCTAAACGAATTAAAATATTAAATCATTGACAATAAAAATCAAATCAATTCTTTTCATCTTATCAAAACAGAAGCATTTCTGTTTCCTGAGATGTCACCTCTACGAGGTCGAGGGGAGGCAACGAATTAGTGGCCACACCTTAAGAGTGCAATAAAAATCCCACTGTATACGGCGAAATACAGATGAACTCAGTGTAGATAGGGTGGTAGGAGAAATTGGGGGTCGATAGATAACCTGTTGCATCCGTTTCGGGGGTGTGAAGGATGGATCTTGGCAATCCACCACACAGCATGTAGTCGCTGACTCGGTCGGTGCACTAAGGGAGGCTGTCAAAGCATTGGAACTGGAGATAAAGCAGATCTCCAAGATTAATAATGGGGAAAGAGCAAAACTTATGGATTGCCTAAGCGCCATTGTGGATGCAGGTCATTTGATGAGCTTTGAAATTGCTGGCATTAAAGGCCGACTTCTCGAAAGATCCGAGATAGTAGTAGCAATCAAGACGGAGAAAAAGGTGTTGTATGCGCAGACTTTGAAAAATGCGGTACCTCAGGTCCCCGTCCTTTTAATGAGAGTAAAAAGAAAGATCCAGTGGCCATCAAATGTTCTTACTGTAAAAGCCATGGCGGGTAGGGAAACCTCCTTCACTAATGGTGAGGAGGTCAAAAACAAACTGCGGGAAATAATAAACCCGGTAGTGGCTAACGTTTCATTAGAAAGGTCACCAATATAAAGGATGGCGTTCTATCGAAACAGGAAGAAAGGAAAATCTGGATTTCTTCGTAGCCAGTAAGGAGCTCTCAAATTTGATTTAACTAGGTTGAACGCCTAATGAAACCTCACTAAATGCAATAAAATTAAATTCATTACAAAAATCAACATTCGATTGAGTCCTAGGCCAAACAACAGGCTTTGCAGCTACTACGGAAATCTGTTTCTTAAGATCTTCAGTAGAAAAATTTACTGCACAATCATTTGTAGGTATCATTTTTATGCTCATTGTTCAACTTATCAAAATAGTACTTTCGTTTAGCATCCCATATACGGCAAGTAATTCTGTTTCGTAATTTAGTGAAGGTCGACCAACCTGCAAGATTTTTACTCTTGCGCCAGAGTAGTAATGTACGATCTCGTTTTTTAATGGCCACCAAAATGAAATTATTGAACCATGGAGTTGACTTATTTCTACATAACTGGCGTTTAATTGGAACATGGTCATTAAATAGTTTAACAAAATTGAAATTTTTATTAGATATTTCATTTTAAAGCGAGGATGTCGGTATCTAAAGCACATGAAAATCAAATCATTATCCGAAATCCCTGCGGTATAGCCGTCTGCCACTAGAATGTAAACAAATATAATATATCACAATACAAATTCCAAATACAATTCACGGGTTAAATAGTAAATAAAATACAACAAATAAAAATTATCACTGTCATAGAACAATTTGATGACTCATTTTAAAATACAAAAATAGCATTTATGAAGTTCAATTACACCTTTCAAAATCAAAAGTAATTTATTTTTATATTTATAGAAAACTTCGGTTGTCAGTGCTGCTCAACAGACTTTAGGTATAGTGAAATATAGACCCAAGAATGATTGGTTTGATGACGAGTGTCGTCTTGCAGTTGAGCAACAATATATAGCGCATAGTGAAGTGCTACAATGTCTCACAATCGCGAGGAAAAACAAGGCTACTCTTACTAGGAGGGCAGCTAAGCGGATTTGTAGATGGAAAAAGCGAGAATGATCGAAGGCCGAGGTTCTAAAAGTACAAGAACTCAGCAATGAGCGCAGTTCGCGTAATTTCTTTAAAGGAATTACTGGACTGCACCATACTCTCAGGTCTACGTCAACCGCCATTCGGGACCGGGATGGAAACCTCTGTGTCAACATTGACCCAGTACTTGACGCATGGAGTGGACACTTTACTGACCTGTTTGATGTCCATCATGCGTCACAGACTGTTGTTGAGCCACCTCTAATACAGACTGCGGAGATTTGCACTGAGGACCCATCCCATGAGGAATTCACTAAGGCCATGCAGAGATTGAAACGAAACCGCTCTTGGATAGAATTTTACCTCCATATAATTTGGCTTGTAGTTTGGTGAAATTACACATTAGAGTAATCTTTTTGTTTTGAACCACAGCTGCACTTGATGGTCCAGATTCAGATGATTTCGTTAAACCAAGGTCGCTTATCATCAGCGATTGTAGATCATAATACGCGCTTTCAACACAACATTTTTACTTTCCAAGTGCTCAAACTTTACTATTAGTACAACATTTGATTGGAATGACAAATTCCGATAGACTATTTTTAGACACAACTTTAGATATTATAGGTTTTAGAATTTTGTTCTCCTCCAGCAATGCCTTAGTTTTAATATTCATATCATCTATTGAGTCCGACATGTGCTGTTGTGACTTCTCCATATCAATCAGTCTAGATTTCAAATCTTTAAAGATAATCAGCACATCAGATATAGAGTAGAGTCCGAAGTAGGATTGTCTGCGTCACCATCTGCGCAGATGATAATAGTCTTCCTGCCACGATTTCTGCAATTGGTACATGGATATTTAACATCAGTGATCAGTCTTAGCAAAGGTGAATTCATCAGTCTTAGCAAAGGTGAATTTTGTCTTAGTGAGGATAATGGACATATTCCAAAAAAGTGGCATCTATAGTGATAAAAAGTTTGGCTTTAGAGAAAATAGGTTCACATAGAGGACGCATTGATCAAAATGATCAACACCGTCAAAGAGTCGAACCAAAAGTACAATCTTGGAGTTTTCCTAGTTTGTATCTAGCGAGTTCGACAACCTGTGGGGGCCCAGCATAATGTTGGAGCTAAAGAGATTCAATTTGTCCATTTATTGTGTTGCCCAAAATTAGGATTTGTAATAGGATAACTCTTCTTTATCCCCAAAACTTTCCAGCTAAGCGAAAATATCCTTTGCTTTATATCCTTTGAAACTGATTATTGATTTTATCGGATGTTGGACCTGGAATACATCAAGGATGATCACGCACCATTCTTTTGTGAAATTGGCTTAGTTGTTTTAAAATTTTAGCCAATTGGGTCAGGAGTTCACGATCAATCTAAATATTCATGGAATAAATTTTCGTTCGATTTGTCAAAATGATTATGTGTACCTGGCATGAATATTGAATTTAATCCTACGAATTTTTTTCGTTTTATTCCAGTTATAAGTTTCCCAAATTCCGCGAAAACTTTTTATGGTTTGACTGTGAAACATTAATTTAAGGCGGAATTCGGCAAATGAGTTTTTACCAACGTTTTGTAATAATCAAGCAAACGTAACCATAGTGTTTAAGAATTGTATATATGTATATATACGTAATGAACGAAATTGAGATTATAAATTAAACACTTCATTTAAATCTAGTTCTTGAAACTACTATCTCCCTATTGAATTATATAAAGGCATTCATTTAGATTAATCTAAAAAAAGTGTTTTTTTTTTGTATAAACATAAACACCCAAATTAGGTTAATCAAAAAAATCATTCATTCGATTATTAACAACAAATTTAATTGTTAGTAATCGAAATATACGAAACACACAAAAAAATATTTATTTTGCCATCAAAACTTTACAGAAGAAATCACACAAAAGCTCTTTTTTCACTATACATTCATATATAGATTCGTATTAGACTTTTGTTCTTTTCGTTCATGCTTGTTTTCAAAGGAAATCATAACATTTCATTTCCAAGCCAACAACACAACAACAACGAAACAAAATTAAATTTTTTTTTTTTTTTTGAAAAGATTAAAAGGATACGTATGAAAGATGGAAAATAAAATTTTCTACTCTACACAGAGACTAAGGTACATATACATGAAAAAGGAGTTGATATATATTTAGGAAACTAGGCATATGTATGTAGGTTTAGGGTTTTGGGTGGGTGGTTCTGAAAACGTATTTCAAGAAATTAGTTTCAAATTTAAAGAAAAGATTTACAAGTGGGATGAAATTTATACAAATATGTAGATTTAATTTACTTTTGTTACACACATACATAAATATGATTAATTGACAACAATAATAATTATCATATTACCTGTTAATATATTTATACTTTTGTATACAATAAGTCTCTGTTATCAAAAGAATGAAAAATATAATAAAAACTAATTTTTTTGGAAATTAATATTAAGGTTCAATTATTACCGGAGGTGGTATGAACGAATTATGTATTTAACCCATATCATTTATATTAGATTACATCGATTTAAATTTTGTGTTTATATATACAAAACTAATTACATTCCAAATCACTCATACCGTAAATATTTTGAGATTGTCATTTTGCTATTTAAAGAATGAATTTTGATTCAGGCGCACAGGTATATCATGTGTGCATGTATAACATACCAGCCCGACCACACAGTTTTTCTCATCTCAAATATTTAAATAGCAAATATGAGCAAGCACGCATATTTTCTATAATATATAATATGAGATCTGTGAAGACATTCCTCGCTCGTATGCATCTTCTTAATTAAATTAAAATGTTTGTGTCTCGCTAAAATATTTTCTCCATACATACATACATTTATTATAAAAATGATGACAATAAAATTCCTGACAAAAAAAAAAAAAAATTATGAAATATGTATACGGAAATGGTTTTGGTAAACAAAATCGTACATACGATTATCATCGTTATCACACATCACATCAAAAGCTTTTCTCTTTCTCCGATATTATATGAAAATTCGTATAATGAACAAATTTTTGTTTTGGTTTTTTAAACGGACGAAAAATTTAATTAAATTTACCCCAAAAAAATATATTAAATATTTGCGACATTGCGGTCAGGAGATTATAAAATCTAAATTATAAATTTCATCATAATATTGAATGTCTTAAGTATCTCGAAATTTTTAAAATACGTCGGGAACCGTAACATGTATAGTTCTGAGCCAAAATTTTAAATTCCGATGTCGAGCAAACTATGCAAATTAGACCACCTTGAAGTTAGCCCAGGATTTAAAAAAAAACACATTTTAGAACCCAAGCGTAAAAAATCCATCCCAAACTTTTTAAAAATATTTTATTTATTCGGTTGGTTTATTACAGGATTTTATACAGGAGCAAAGAATACAGTTGGTATAAAATAACTCATTCCTGATCCAAATAATATGAAAAAAATTTCCCCACGTAAGTTATATAACTGTGTTTTTTCATATTTGGCTCAGAGGTAGCCTCTAGAGTCTCAAATAATATCACGATGAGACATTTTCAGGCCGGCCAAAACTTTGGCCAGAACAATATTTTTATATAAAACTATTTCAATTTTACTTAAAAATAGTCTGGGATGTAGTTTTTCCACTTGTGTTGTCAGATGTATTTTTTTTTTAAATTGGGATAAAATCCTGGGCCTACTTCAAAGGGATGCAAATTTTTTTCAGTCTCAGAACTTAAACATCAGTTAGTTTACTTTACAATTGAATCCATAAACCTAAGAATTTTAAACACTTCATCCTGAATTCGATAATCATGTTCATCAGTAATACAGCTGTGGCTACAATGTGGCTAGTGTACAGCACAAGCCCTTCTTCTATTTAATCTCTACTGCTAGTTTAGATTTGTTTTTTCTTAAAAATGATAAATTTTGTTCAATATTTATAAATAAAAAAATTAGGGCGTTTATTTTATTTCATAATAACTATTGATAGTTATTTATATAACTCGAGCCTCATACGAAATATTTTTACAATGCTAATAAATTAAATGATAAATAAAAATATAAATTTTAATTATATTTGGTACGTATTCTACGATATGACGTAGAAAAACTATTTTGCAATAAAAAAAAGCCCTAATTTTTTTTCTGTTTTTTGGGAAATAAAATTATATTTAAGTCTGTTGTTTCAGACAAAAAATCAATTGTAATTATTTATTAATTTTATTAATCGCTCGCTTACACGATTCCAGAAAATATTAAAATATTTTAAGTGCCTTTTCCATGACTTTTTGGCATGGAATTTTATGAAAACATAGTAAAAAATATGTATATGCTTAATGTAGGGAGGAGTGGTTGACATAAACAAAGATTTTCTGTAAAATCAAATAAACTTTTATGGCAAGTTGAAATCACCTGCACTAACTTTAGTAAGACTGTTAAAAAGAACAACGTTCAATCTCTTCAGAGATGTCATGGCAGGCTTATGGGGAAGTAAAGGCTATCCTCTAGTATGCAACACAATGTTCCTTTTAGAAATAGTGTGGTGGGTGTCTTCTGTCCAATTTTAAAGAGTACACACGTGTACTGAATAATTCGTTTCGTGTTTTTTTT
This sequence comes from Tipula unca, assembly GCA_951394425.1. Lineage (NCBI taxonomy): Eukaryota > Metazoa > Arthropoda > Insecta > Diptera > Tipulidae > Tipula > Tipula unca. Next base: position 109,344,857 of record OX596382.1, on the reverse strand, counting down.
GAAAAGCAACGTTAAAGATAAGCTTATCCAAACATATACGCAAAACCAACAATTTTCTAGATTTCACGAAAACTAATATAATTCTCCTATTTAATCTCTCAGTTAAGAGTTTTATTCATTTTTTCTGGACGTATGATCCGTCTTTCTGCCCTCAATGATGGAAAACCAGGGATGGTCGAGGTAGATTACTCCAAGTAATCTACGCGGTTATCGACACGTAACATATTACGTAGATAACTTGGCAATATTTTTTGTCAACGTCAACAATTCAAACGACGTCAATAACTTACGATTTTATAGCGTTTTGAAATCGAATGCACCAGTTCACACTTCTCAGTTGTATTTTGAAAAGGAAAGATTATGAAGAAACTATCATAAAAAACTAGTTTTATAGTTTATCTACAATACAGCATGATTTTTAAATTTATAACATCCCTGGAAATTATTAGACACACTGAAATTGAGACATAGAAATTGATGAATAATAATTTGACAGTTTTAGTTTTAACTTTATCTCCCCTATAGTTTGTGAAAAAATATCAGAGCTGAGAAAAACAGTTTGCGAACATTCAACCCAACTTATTTTTCTGAGATGGTAAGTTAGAAAAAATGCATTAAAAATGATTCACGAGGACGGATAAATTTACCCTATAGCTATTTGTATCCGAGCTCTAAACCAATAAAATTATCAAACTAATTTATCAATAACCAAAACAAATTATGCGTTTCCAACTCTTTCAAGTATATTTTGATAAAATAAAATATTTTAATAGCTCGAGTTTATATCCGACCTCGCCAACCAACCTGAAAGAGGGGAAATGAATGAATTTGTTGGGCTATTTTAATCGATCTTATTGGTTTTGGGCTAGAATGTAAATAGCGAAGGTAAATTTGGTAAAAGGAGAAGATGTTCTTCACTTTTTTCTCCAAAACATCCGACCTTACCATCGAAAAACGAAGAACTGTTCAGTGAGCTTCGAAAACATCAGATCTTTGTCTTCAATACTTGGCCAAAATTAAGGATGCCAGATCTCCCGTTTGGAAAAGAACTGTCCTTCTTTGGAACAATTCCTTTTCCCCGTAAATAATTTTCATTTCTGTTCTTTTTTAAATCATTACTACTATCACTTCACGAATCTACTCTAATTAAAAAACTAAGTAAAGGAGCACACATCTCATAAGGACCATTTAGGATAACTATAACTGGAAGAAAGCATAAGCAAAAACATTATAAATTAATTTTTTGAGCAACTGCTGAGCCTCGAACTCGAAATAATTATGACTTTTTATTAAAGCAGTGTTCATATTGGAAACCTAGAAACTGGAAAATTTTTGAATTCATGATAAGCCGATTACACAAACAAAAAGGTTGAACAGTTTTTTATAATCTAAGGATTGAGTAAGCTGAAAATAAAGGATCGCACGTAATTCAATAAATTAAAAATACTAAAACCCGACTTTTACCTTAATAATTGATTTACCCGACATTTGATCAGCAGTCTCCTTCGTAATTTTTCGATCCTTAAAACTCTATTTTTGTATAATAAAATTTTTGGAAACCCATCGTGGCCCTGCAAGGCACCGTATGTTTGTAAAGGTTTAAGTAGATTTTTTGAGCGGTTTTGCTTGTCCTTGACAATAGGAAAAGGGAGTTTCATTGATGGTGCTCAATGGACCGATGAGCGAAATAGATTCAAAGGTGATTCTTAAACTGTCCCACCACTCGTATTGCATTGATCCTAAAGAAATCTAGGCAAATTAGACCTAGTTCACAAAATCATTGTAGGGGTTGTCTAAATTATCGACATTTTGTACGTTGTTGACATTGTTTACGACACGTCAATGTAGAAAATAATAGATGACACGTATTTTAATCCCTGTGGAAACCGCGTGAAATGTTTGCGCAACATTTAATCAATTTGATGAAACGAGTATAGAAAAAAATTAGGGCGTTTATTTTATTTGGATTCAAAAAAAGCAAAAATTAAAATTTTAACTTTGAAGAAAGCTCTAGTTATAAAAATTGAGTTGTCTAAATTATCGACATTTTGTACGTTGTTGACATTGTTTACGACACGTCAACGTAGAAAGTAGTAGATGACGCGTATTTTAATCCCTATGGAAACCCCGTGAAATGTTTGCGCAACATTTAATCAATTTGATGATACGAGTGAAGAAAAACATTAGGGCGTTTACTTTATTTGGATTATAAAAAAGAAAAAATTAAAATGTTAACTTTGAAAAAACCTCTAGTTATAAAAGTTGAGTTGTCTAAATTATCGATATTTTGTACGTTGTTGACATTGTTTACGATACGTCAACGTAGAAAATAATAGATGACACGTATTTTAATCCCTGTTGAAACCCCGTGAAATATTTACGCAACATTTAATCAATTTGAAGAAACGAGTAACGAAAAAAATTAGGGCGTTTATTTTATTTGGATTAAAAAAAAGTAAAAATTAAAATGTTAACTTTGAAAAAAGCTCTAGTTATAAAAATTACCCATGCCCATGCGATATGTTGTGTTGGGATATTTTCAGATCAAGGCTAATAAATTAAATAATAAAATAATAAATACGTATATATTATAATTATGTTTGAAACGTTGTATGAAATAAAAAACAGCCCTAATTTTTTTTCTACATGATTAAATTTAAAAAATGTTGCCTCTGTATACGGAATCTTGATGGTTGACAACGTTGTCCAAGAAAATAATCAATTTAATTAATTAATTAACAATCAAATGAAAGTTCTACACTTATTTATATTTTATTTATATGTCATGTGATATGTCATTTTAAAAAAATGTTATTCACATCTTTTTCGTAAGTTTTTGATATTGAATTTATTGCTATATTTCCATATCTGAAAATGGGTTAAATCATAATTTAGAAATCTGGATTGTGAGTGAAGTGGGCGTCATAAGTCATTATTTTTTTCTACTCAAGGTCTTTGTGGTCGGCAGATTAAGGGGCCATCAGCAAAATCATAAAATTGATCAAGTTTACAATTGTTAAGTTGCAAACCTATAAAAGTGACAGAACAGAGGACACATTAATTGCTTTGTACATGTCTATTGCAATGTGAAAATCGTATAAAGCTTCTATATGGGTAATATTCCATTGAACTCAGTTTCATATAAGAAAAGTGTAGGAAAGAGGAACAAAAGTTTACATATAGCTTTTACACATTTTTTCTTCATTACCTAGACCAATCCTATATATTCAATAAGTTATTACTTGCTGTGCCGTAAACGATAATTCAATAAGTCATTTAAGTATGTACAAAAGAGAAGTATATAAACTTTAAATATCTCTCGGCATATAACATGAGAGCTTCCTCAGAAGACAATGCTCATTCCATGATATACATGAATCAAAAACGACTCCTAGATGTTTGAGTGATACGCCCTATCATGCGGATGAAAATTTTTATATTTCGTGTTAGTTACATTTAGTGAAATTATATTCCATTCCTAATAATGTTATAAGATATTCATATCGTAACCATCACTAACCACATGCTGTTGTCGATCTTTTAGGTAATTCTCAATTACATTATACGCACTAAATCACGAATTCCATAGCAGTATAATTTTTCAAGGAACAAACTATAATCAATGGTATCAAACGCCTTTTGATAAAAAATTTGACTGATTTGACAAGTCGGTGATCAAACGGTTAGGTGATCAAATACATTTAAGCACCAGCACAACCTTTGCAACTTTTAAACACGGTTTTGACGTAATGTTTGTGATTAACACATTGTAAATCTACATCCTAAAAAGGGAAGCTTGTAATGAAATCTTGCAAAAAAAAATGTTTGATCTATTTTAAGATAAACTTGACAATTCCATATAAACGCGTGAAGTTTGTCTTAAATCCCAAATATGTTTAGATGGGTACGTGAGAGTAACATATGTTAATGGATAAACCGATAAAACCATTTTCAATGCAGTATCTTATGGTTTAAATAGGCCACCCAAATTTGGTATGACTCATGTACGTTGTACATATATCGAATATATGTGATATATCAAATTATCTTGGAAAAATCCTGGGAAGCTAACACAAAACTGAGCTAAATTTCAAGATGGCATACGGTCTAAGTCGATGGTATATCCGAAAAATACTTCACTTTTGGAAAAGTTCTGTGCCAAGCAGAAAGTTTCGATTCAGTATATTTACAAATCAATAAGGGTTTTGGTAACCCTTAACATACCCCTAAAACAATTTTCGTTCAGTCCGTTATTTTCTTAATTTATTTTTCAGAATAGTAGGCACTTGAACTTTTATACAATACTTTGTACAATAGAAAGGGTTGGGCTCCACTGATATGCAACTCGTATGCAAAGCTTTTTCTCGAGCACAATTATCTCAAAATGTTGACATATGGACGTTAGTAGTTCTGAATAGTGAATACTAAGACCTTTTTAAATTGTTATAGAACATTACTATAAACAGGGATAAGCTACGCTGATAAAGCTCAAAAAGTTGGCGACAGTATATGAATTGAGCAAATGGTGTATGTACACGTTTTAACTATTTTATTTGCCTAATTGGTACTAGCATTTCGGAATAGTGGACACTTACAGCTTTGCAAATTGATGCAATACGTTATTATAAGAAGGGTTAGGCTCCGCTGACAAATCTTGAATTTTTGACAATAAAATTTTCAAATTTTGCAATATATAGAAACTAATATTTCTGAACTGTGGACACCAAGTGGGAGTGAAACCTTCTTATAGTAATGTGCAATGGCAATTTGGATATGGTCCATATCACGATATCCAGGTCACGATTTGACCATATGGCAAAAATTCACAGATTTTTGTCATTGTGTAACACGTTTACTTACTATTTGCATAATTCATACGCCCCAACCCTTTCTATAGAATTGTTTTGTACAAATTTGGAAAGGTCGAGGTGTCTATTAATCACAAATCTGGTAAAAGCCCTGTGATTTTTTGCTTGATTAAATATATACTTGATCACCATGAGAATCAACGAGATAAAAGTGAAAGCAAACCACCGAAAGAAGAAAAACCACCACCAATTAATATTATTGGTATAACCGAATATGGAGCTGTACAAAATATTTTGAAATCCATTACAGATAAAGAATACAGAGTTGTAGCAGCTCGAATATTCGACTCACCGATATTCGATTCTGCCACAAACAAAATAATTAGTGAAATTCAAATATAATCCAACTTATTTGAATTAAGCGTTCACTAACCCCATCACATATCAATCTATCCAACCAACACTATCCAATAACCGAACCATTACTATAAAACATTTATAGTAAAACAAGTCGCCATCTAACAACATCACCACGAACAACAATGTTCGGTGATGCAACACTTAACAAAAAGTGCAATGTCGACCGTCGCCGGCGCATGTGTTCCCTCTTCACAAAACAAAGACGAAGGCGACGTCATTACAACAAAAACAAAACAACACAATATTCTCTCCCATTCCATCTCTAACGTTCAAGCAAACAAGTAGTGTGTAATAATGGTGGTGTTGAAAATAAATAAATAAATATAATTAATAATTATAATTTTGTTAAAAATAAATATAAATAACAATTATATACATTGATAAATAAATAATAAAATTTGTGGAATCAATAAATAAATAAATAAATAAATTGTTAACAGTAAAATTTATTGTGTAGTTGTATAGCACTCATTTATAAAATCCGCACCGGATAAATTATTAAGGTAGGATAATAATCTTACAATTGGTGACCAACGACGGCAGTTTTTACTGCATAAATAAGCAAAAACACACCGCAGCGAACACCACCAGCGAACAGCATAAAAAGCAAGTTTTTTTTTTTTAATAGATAATATTTTTTTTTGCTCTTGCAATTTTGCAATTATAATTTTTACATTTTTTTTTTTTTTTTTTCTCCAAACAATTAAAATTTTCAAATAAAACAATTTAACGTAGAATCATTTTTTTTGTTCCAAAATTTAACGTAACATCATTTTTTTTCTTTTCCAAAATTAACGTAGAATCATTATTTTTCTGTACATTTTATATATATTTTCACCACCACGTGCACACCCATCCATAGTCTCACACCCTGGTCGTTTTCTCGCTGCAACAATTCACCTCGCATGAATTAAATTTATTTTTTACATCTATTTTTTTTTTTTTAAATTTCAACGAGCCCCCCCAATATAAGGTAGGACGCAAGGAACTCCATATTCGGGGGTATCTCGCATCGGGCGTTAAAAAGAAGGAGCATCCCGGCCTTCAAACCATTCACTACACGGTAACCATTCCGCTTAATTTTTCAATTTTTGGTCAACTATTTTTTTTACACGGTAACCATTCCGCTTTAAAATATTGTATTGTTGTATTTTAATTTGTTTTATTGGTTTGTGCAAAAATGTCGGACGATGAACAAGATCAACCACAAAAAATTGACACCACGCCTCAAGGCGCTAGTCCACAAATAGAGATCGCGGCATCACATCAGCGAATAACAATACAACCTTTCTGGCCACAAAGAGCAAACACATGGTTTCAGCTCGCCGAAATACAATTCGGACTGCAAGGTATAACAGCTGATAAAACAAAGTACCTGCAAACATTATCAGCCTTGCAACCAGAAACGTGCGATGTGATCTTGGATCTCCTCCTCAATCCACCGACAACCAACCAATACAACACATTAAAGCAAACGCTGCTAGAACGACTAGCACCATCGGGCGAACGTCAGCTGGAACAATTGCTTTCAGGCCAGCAATTAGGCGACCAAAAACCATCTGACGCTTTACGGCACATACACACACTAGCTAACAACAGTTTTAATGAAAATATCATTAAATCTTTGTGGATACGTAAAATGCCGGAGTTGATTCGCATAGCGCTGGTAGCACAGCCCGAATCCTCCACGACACAAACGTTAGCCAAAATAGCGGACAAGATGTATGATGTCATAAACATCACATCTCAAAGCGTCAGCCAAGTCAATAGTCCATACCGGCAATCAAGAGAACGCAGTGGAGACAGAACTCCCCGTTCAGCAACAGCACCAAACACACTCGAACAAAGACTGTCGAGAATCGAGTCCAGACTCGACGGGTTACTCAGAGGTCGAAGCCGTTCGCGTGGACGACGAGCTCCCTCACGCAATCGAACCCGCAGTCCCAGCAACAACATATACCAACATGGTAAATGCTGGTTCCACACAAAGTTTGGTAGAGCCGCCAGAAAATGCACGCCACCGTGCAATTTCACCACGTCGCAACCATCGACGTCCGCGGCCGCCGTAAAACTGGACATTGACCATCAAAAAAACTACTAGAGTCACGGGTTGAGAGCAACATGCCTCCCCTGACCACAAACACACCCTATACGTCACGTTTGTTTGTGTACGATAGACACAACAAACTCACCTACCTAGTCGACACTGGCGCTGACCTTTCGGTTATTCCAGCAATGAATTTCAAAATGAATTACACATTAGCTAATCGAAATTCAAATCTAGTCTTATCGGCTGCCAATGGTTCAATCATCCACACGTACGGCACAAAATTGCTTAACGTGGATATCGGACTCAAACGAACCTTCACGCACGCTTTCATTCTAGCTGCAGTGAACCGTCCGATCATTGGCGCCGATTTTCTAAGCAAATTCGGACTTCTTGTCGATGTCAAACGCAAACGGCTGATTGACCCAGCTACAAAGCTGTCAATAAACTCCACAATGGCTCGTGTTAACACACCAACACCGATCCATTTCAACATCGACAACGGCTACGGCACTCTGCTCAAAAAGTACCCACTACTTACAGCAGAGCCGAACTACAAAATGCCAGTCCGACACAACGTGGTTCATCACATCGTCACAGAAGGCCATCTTCCCGTGTCGAGACCACGCAGACTAGATCAGGTGCGTCACAAAGCTGCACAAGCAGAATTTCAGCACATGGTGGAATTAGGAATTTGTCGAACATCGACATCTTCCGTCTCTTGTCCATTACACATGGTCAAGAAGAAAGATCAAGACTGGAGGCCATGTGGGGACTATCGGCGTTTAAACACGGTTACGATACCGGATCGCTACCCGATACCCCACATTCAAAACTTCACCATGTACTTGCATGGCTGCAAAGTTTTCTCCAAACTTGATCTCATCAGAGGTTATCACCACATTCCCGTGACTCCTGAAGACGTTTTCAAAACGGCAATCACCACACCATTTGGCCTCTTCGAATACACCCGAATGCCATTTGGATTACGCAATGCCGCACAAACGTTTCAGCGCTTCATGAACGAAGTCGTTCGAGATCTCGACTTCGTTTTCGTCTACATAGACGACATTCTTGTGGCATCACAAACTGAGGAACAACACAAACTCCATCTGGAAACACTTTTCCAACGATTTGTCGAGTTTGATGTTCACATCAAGAGCTCAAAATGCGTCTTTGGCGCATCCACTCTTGATTTCCTCAGCCACAAGATCACCGCTAATGGCATTCTTTCGTCACAGGACCGAATCAATGCCATTAAAGAATTCCCAGCTCCAACCTCAATCAAAAGTATTCAGCGATTCATCGGCATGGTCAACTACTACCACCGATTCATACCAAAGCTCGCTGAAATACTCAACCCAATTCACAGCCACCTGGCAGTACTACTACGTAAGCCCAAAACCGCCAAGAACTTCTCTTGGCCTGACGAATGTCAACACGCATTCACGTCACTCAAGGCTGAATTGGAACGCACAACACTCTTGTCACATCCACTGAGCGACTCAAAGCTCAGCATAACTACTGATGCATCAAACACTGCTGTCGGAGCAGTCATGCAACAGTACAACGACAAGTGTTGGGAGCCCCTGGGATTCTTCTCAAAGAAGCTGTCGGATGCCGAAAAGAAATACTCTGCATTCGATCGGGAATTACTCGCAATATATCTAGCAATCAAACACTTCAGATATTTTGTCGAGGGTCGGGACTTCACAATTTACACCGACCACAAACCTCTCACTCGAGCAATTCAGTCTAAAACTGAACGCAATCCAAGGCAAGCACGCCACTTGGATTATATTAGTCAATTTACCACGGACATCCAGCATGTTCAAGGTACCGAAAACGTTGTCGCGGATACACTTTCGCGCACAACAGCAAACGAAACGGCCACAGTCGAGACTCACTTCGACTGCAACAAAATCGCACAAGCGCAAAAAGCAGACTTGGAACTTCAGAATTTACTTTCTGGTTCCGCTTGTCACGCCAGTTCATCACTGAAACTGGAGCTTTTCAAACTACCTGGCCTCGAAATATACTGCGAAACATCTACGGGTGCAAATCGCCCGTACATCGCAGAGCAACTACGTCGAACCATCTTCGACACACTACACGGTATCTCACATCCTGGTGTCCGCGCAACTCGTAAATTGATTACTGCTCGATACTTTTGGCCCAGCATAAACAAAGACGTGACCCATTGGGCACAATCCTGTTTATCCTGCCAAAAATCAAAAGTCCAGCGACACACAAAATCGCCTCTTGGACAATTCGCCATTCCACCTGGTCGATTCGAGCACATTCATTTGGATGTCGTAGGACCACTTCCTCCATCCAATGGATACTCATATCTACTCACCTGTGTCGATCGTTTCACTCGATGGCCAGAAGCGTACTGCATGAGCGACATGTCTGCAGCAACCATTGCCACCACATTCGTACAGAACTACGTATCACGATTTGGCGTTCCACTTGACATCACAACTGATCAAGGAACCCAATTCGAGTCGAAGCTTTTCTCGGAGTTAACGAAACTCCTCGGCTCGCATCGGATACGTACAACGGCTTACCATCCGCAAGCCAATGGCATGGTCGAACGTTTCCACCGCCAGCTCAAAGCTGCTCTCAAGGCCCGAGGCAACACAATTCACTGGAGCTCCGAAGTACCAATCGTTCTACTTGGTATTCGAGCAACGGTTAAAGAAGATTTGAAGTGCTCACCAGCTGAAATGGTTTACGGTCAAACCATCAAGCTACCCGGTGAGTTCTTCGTCGAACATCCTCTACCGTCTCCATCCACAACCGACACAGTCATCGACCAACTCCGCACCACCATGCAAAATATTATCCCCACGGCAACAAGACCAACGAACGAAAACAATATATTCGTTCCAAAATCGCTCAACAATTGCGATTACGTCTTTGTCCGGGTTGATAAGGTTCGAACTGGATTACAATCTCCATACGATGGGCCATACAAAGTTATACGCCGCTTACGCAAGCAATTCATTGTCTCAATCAAAGACAAACACCACTCAATCTCCATAGACAGATTGAAACCGGCCTACGGTATTCTCAACACAGCTGATCAAATATCAGCCAGCAAACGATTTAAAACCGACCGGTTCACCGTATAACGTCTCAAAACCCATGGTTTCTCATCTGGAGAGGGGGTACTGTAGCAGCTCGAATATTCGACTCACCGATATTCGATTCTGCCACAAACAAAATAATTAGTGAAATTCAAATATAATCCAACTTATTTGAATTAAGCGTTCACTAACCCCATCACATATCAATCTATCCAACCAACACTATCCAATAACCGAACCATTACTATAAAACATTTATAGTAAAACAAGTCGCCATCTAACAACATCACCACGAACAACAATGTTCGGTGATGCAACACTTAACAAAAAGTGCAATGTCGACCGTCGCCGGCGCATGTGTTCCCTCTTCACAAAACGAAGACGAAGGCGACGTCATTACAACAAAAACAAAACAACACAATATTCTCTCCCATTCCATCTCTAACGTTCAAGCAAACAAGTAGTGTGTAATAATGGTGGTGTTGAAAATAAATAAATAAATATAATTAATAATTATAATTTTGTTAAAAATAAATAAATAAATATAAATAACAATTATATACATTGATAAATAAATAATAAAATTTGTGGAATCAATAAATAAATAAATAAATAAATTGTTAACAGTAAAATTTATTGTGTAGTTGTATAGCACTCATTTATAAAATCCGCACCGGATAAATTATTAAGGTAGGATAATAATCTTACAGAGTAAATCCTTAAACAACAATGTATGGAAAATCTACACACCGGACTCCGATACTTATAGAGCATTATCAGCAAAGCTTAATTTAGAGAAAATCGAATGGTATACATATGAAAATAAAAGCAACCGCCCAATAAAGGTTATGGCAAGGGGCCTCCATCCAACCTGTGCACTAAAAGACATTATGGAAGACCTCCAACGACAAGGACTGCAAATAGAAAATGCAGCAAATATAATAAAAAGAGAGAAGGTCAAACAAGGGTCCGAATTTAAAGTTACTAAAAGAGGTCTCCCGTTATTTATGTTAACTTTCAATAACAAAGAAAAGATAGAAGCCATCTTTAATATAAGAGCTATTTTAAATATGAGGGTTAAAATTGAAGCACTACGGAAATCCACTGGGCTTATAGTGCAATGCAAGAAGTGCCAAGGTTTTAACCATACCCAAAAATACTGCAATAGAGAGCCAAGATGTGTAAAGTGCCTTGGAAGGCATCCTGCTCAGGCATGTCCACTAAATAGAAATTCCCCTCCAACATGTGTGAACTGCAAAGAGCAACATCCTGCAAACTACAGAGGGTGCATAGTAGCTAAAGAACTACAAAAAATTAGAGACAAATCACGGCAAGGTCCATCATATTATAAAACGCCGATAGCCAATGGCGTATACGTGATATACTAAACTAATATGATAAATAAGAATTGTTATCTGGAATGCAAATGGAATAATCCAACATATTCCAGAGTTAGAGATCTTTTTAAATACTGAAAAAATTGATATATGTTTAATATCAGAAAGCCATCTTACTAGAACCTCATACACCAAAATACGTGGTTACGTTTCTTATCACGCTTTACCTCCAGCAGAAAGAGCAAGAGGGGGATCAACAATATTTGTGAAAGAAAATATTCAACATCATGAGGGAATAAAAATTGAAGAAGAAAGTATGCAGGTAGCTACTATTAGCATTCAACTTAACCATAAAAAAATATTCAATGTCTGTTCAATTTATTGTCCTCCAAGATATAATTTAAATAAAGAGGATTTTAAAAAGTTATTGAACCAGCTAGGATTTAATTTTATCATTGGAGGTGATTTCAATGCAAAAAATACTTTCTGGGGGTCAAGATTAACAACTCCAAAGGGTAGAGAACTATACGCCGCTGGTCGAGCTTACAATTGTGAATTTCATTCAGGAGGAAAACCAACGTACATTACAAGAGGAATATCCGAAAATCACATTTTTCTAGAAAATAGTGAAAGTCTCTCATCGGACCACTCGCCCGTCGTTTTGACTGTTAGTTCCACGATTGTTAACAAGGAAAATCCACCTAGACTAACAAATAACAAAACCAATTGGGAATTATTTAGGAAATTGGTTGAAGATAACACCGATCTTCTTGTACCAATCAAGGATCCGGTTCAATTAGAAAATGAAGTGGAACTATTAATCAATAATATACAATAAGCAGCATGGGATAGCACCCCTGTAATCCAAAACAAGGAGCGTAATAATTTCATTTATCCAGTCGAGATCAGGGACTTGGTTAATGAAAAACGGAAAGCAAGGAAAACATGGCAGAGAAACCGAGCACCACAAAGCAAAAGAATTTTTAATTACCTCTGCAATAAGCTTAAGCAAAGAATTAGAGAACTAAAAAATGAATCGGTCACCCGTTATCTTCGTAGTCTTACAGACACTAAAGAAACAGAGTATTCTCTATGGAAAGCTACAAAAGCATTAAAAAGATCAAATTATCAAATACCGCCAGTAAAAAATGATGAGGGAAATTGGGTAACAAGTGCCAAACAGAAAGCATCTCATCTTGAAGAAACGTTCCAACCATATGCTAGACAATCAGCGGATGAAAATATAATACCAGTGCACAAGGAGGATTGTAGGAAAATACCACCTGTAACTCTACGAGAGTTGAAAAATGAAATCAGCCATAACATAAATACGAAAAAATCTCCTGGCTATGATTTAATTACAGGTGAAATAGTGAAGGCACTTCCTGAGAAAGGGGTGCGAAAACTTCTTCATATAATCAACGCTTCATTTCGACTGAAATATGTACCTCTGCAATGGAAAGTAGCAGAAATAATTATGATACCAAAGCCGAACAAACCATCTAATAATAAATAGTCATATAGGCCAATTTCTCTGCTTTCAGTACTTTCGAAAAATTTTGAGAAACTGTTATACAAAAGGATGAAACCTATAATACTTGAGAGAAAGCTAATACCACCACATCGGTTCGGATTTAGAGAAAACCACTCCACCATAGAGCAAATTCACAGGATTACAAGTATTATTGAAGATGCACTTGAAAATAAGAAAATATGCTCAACAATATTTCTGGATGTAGCACAGGCCTTCGATAAAGTATGGCATCCTGGATTGGAATACAAACTGCATCGAGATTTGCCAAAAGAATACTTTCAAATATTAAAATCTTACATTGATAACAGATATTTTCGCGTTAGATGTGAAGAAAAAATTTCCGAGCTAAAGAGGGTATCTGCAGGGGTTCCCCAAGGTAGCGTGCTAGGGTCAGTGTTGTATTTACTTTACACAAGTGATTCACCAAACACAAGCGGCACAACAATAGCAACATTTGCGGACGATACTGCAATTTTAGCTACTGGTTATAAAGTAGACGAAGCCACCAGAAAACTGCAACGGGCTACGAACCAACTAAGTAACTGGACCAAAAAATGGCGCATTAAGCTAAATGAAGAAAAATCAACGCACGTTAACTTCACCAATCAAATAGTTAACTGGATACCAATAGAACTAAATTCCAAACAAGTTCCCTATGCTAACACACCCAAGTATCTTGGCATGACTCTCGATGCTAAGTTAAAATGGAAAGAGCACATTAAAAAGAAAAAGGAGGAACTACAGAAAACGTCAGCGAAGAAATAACAATTCAAGCAAACAAACACATACAACGGCTTGGTCAACATGAAAATGTTGAGGTACGTGGTATGCTGAGTAACACAAATGGAGTACGAAGGCTCCAAAGAAAGAAACCGCTGGAATTGGGAAGACTACAATAGGGTGGCCAAATTTTTAGAGACTAACTAATGGGTTATATCTCTGCAAATTGAACATAAGAAAGATAGAGAAATTACTAGATGATATATGTAATCAGTTGTAAACTCTAAAATAATAAAAAATAAAATATACTTACGATTTGATTCATATTTTCAAGTTTATTAGCGAAGCCCAACCATATTTATAGTAACGTATTGCACCAATTTAAAAGGTTCAAGTGCCCACTATTTAGAAATGTTAGTGTCTATGATGCAGAAACTTTGAGATTTTGGTGCTTGAGTAATACGTCTACATATGAATTGCATAATTTTCATGAAGTGTTTATCAGCAGAGCCGAACTGTTATTATATTAATGTCCTATGGTAATTTGGAAAGGTCCAAGTGTCCACTATTCAAAATTACTAGGGTTCATATGGGAAATGGCTTTGGTTTTTGTGGTTGAGTAAAAATTTTAACAGTAGAATTATTTTATACATACATTGTGAATAAGATATGTACACTCGCATAAATTTGAATATTTTATGTGAACACTTCAGAATTTTAAACGCCCAATTATAGTTGTACGTTAAAATTACCCGCCATGAGAAGTTGAGTATATACTGTTGATCTTTTGTCGGTCATTTCTATTAAAATTCCTCTCTGGAAACTGGACATAATTTAAAAACAATTTCGTCAACAGATTCGACTTACGGTTGACTATTACAATCTACCGGCACAATCTAGGTGAATGCGCATTTATAAGCCCGACTTACACTTAGAAGTTAAAATTGACAGCCAATATGAGTAGAAAAAATTGGTATTTTGTCAGTCATTTGTTTATTTTCCAATTTAAACCGATTGTTATAAATCGTAACTTACAAGACGCAAAAATGACTGAACAATTGGCCGACATTTGACATATTTGGTCTCTAATGGTCGTATAGGTAATACTCAGTCAGAAATTATGGTCAGAAACTCAAAAATTGTTTTACGATATATGTATTCAGACATTTTTTTTGTTGTATAAATTTAGGACAAAATTCACGATACACAAAAAATTCAAGGGACATTGAAAATACTAGTCAGAGGAATTTTGAGCGGGTGTAAATGGTCTGAGTAGATGAGGTAGTTTTAAGCTTAACTACGTCAGCCGAACCACCTATTTCAAGTATTCCCAAATGCCATGGGGCTTTCAATATTTTGGACAGAGACAAATTTTTTACAGTTCAACCAAATAATTTAAATATTAAAACCGACTTGTCTATCTACACAATTATCAAAAACATATAAAAACAAATTATTTGGATAACAATAAAGATAAATAAATAAAAAATTAAACTGGTTTTCCCTTCAATTTCCATCCCCTCTTAATACATTCATAACACATCCCTTATAATTCATCTTTTTATATTTCATCTCTCTTATCATCCAAAAATCATAATGATATCAAAATAATTTAAAACAATAGAGTGTATTGTGTAGTTAGATGGTGTGAAACTTTCATTATATGTTGACGACATTATCTTTTAGGGTGGGTGGTGTTTCGTCTTATGTCTTATATACGTATGTATACGTGTATAGGAGGGATAAAAAATAATAATATTTCAATTCAGTGAATTATACGAGTATATATATGAAGAAGACAATTTGAACAAGATAATAACACAGTAAGAAGGTCAGATGAAAATATATTTTGTTACAAATTAGAACTAAATTGAATTAATTTTATATATTTTACGGGTGGTGGATTTGTTGTTCACTTCTTATAACTATAAACTTATATAGATATAATATAAATGACTGCTTCAAGTGTCTTTTATTGATTGCTACATATACGTATTCACTAGTTGACCTATGAGGAGTGTCAGGATCTCCCATCAGGCGTGTTCCCACGTCGCGGATAGGGGAATGCTCTAACCAGCACACCGGCTGGTAGGTGGGAAATAAAATACCAAAATAGAAAACCACCCGTGGACAAAAACTAAAAGTGGAAGACGCAATGTGTGATTATCTTAGTGCCGGCGGCTTTGAGGGGTGGGCAAGTGGGCTCCCAACCCTCGTTATCAAACGACCGCAGTATTTGAATAGTGGGACAATTTGATAATGAAGTTCATAGAACAACAAGTGTAGGTAGTTTTTTTGAAGAAGAAACGGGAGCTACAAGTCAGTTTGTACTGTCAGGTAGCGGGAACATATACCCATTTAGGAGAAACCATATGTCCCAGAGATCAGACATTAACGAGGCCATCCCAAAAAAGTAGTAAACTTACTCGATCGCCTTCGAAGTCCTGCGCAATGTCTATAGACGATGAAATGTCTGATTCACTATTGGATATTTATGGGTCTCATGCTCTTATTCGGATGATACATCAGAACAAGGAGTAGCGTGCACATAAAATAAATGTCGAACACTCACAAAAGGGTAGAAACAAGGACTAGAATCAGGCAACGCAGACAATTGCGAAATTGGCTAAGCAAATTCCTGTATGATGTGAGACAAATTCCTTTGCTTAGACAATAGAGTCGTTGGAAAACCAAACCAAAATGGAATCGTACAGTAAAAGCCGTAGATCGATTGAACAAAATTCGACTGTTGGACCAGCCTAAAAGAATGGGAAAAAGAGATATGAGGAAGCCCTAGATCTAGGAGCTAAAAGTTCATATGAAAAGCCAGATGAACCTAGAGAGCACTGAAGTGGTCTTCGAGTGGCAGTTGATAAAAACAAAACAAAAAAAGGAAAACACGTGGAACGATCCCGCGTCCTCCTCCTGATGCCAACTGGATAACACAGAGTGGGGATCCTTAATGTATGATGAGATGCTTAAGAAAGTGAAAGGGGATTCAAATTTGAATGACCTCTCTGAAAAGGTAACTCTCATACGTATAGGACAGCAAAAGGTGATTTCTTACTTGAGATAGGAGAAGATATACACGCAAAGGAACTTGGAATCCAAACTGCTGAAGTTATGGTCCAAATTGAAGACATTGATGAGGCCACAACAGAAATTGAAGTACTTAAGGCGATTACAGACTAGTTTATGGAGGCGAAAGACCTGCCAATAAACTGTATTAAATCACCTACAGAGGCACCCAAACGGCAAGGATGGCTGTTAAAAGCTCGATAGCTAAAGCGATGAATGTGGAAGGCTAGATTCGTCTTGGGTGGATAATCCGCCGAATTCATGAAAAAATGCCCTTAAAGTGTTTCAAGTGCTGGCAGTATGGACATATAGCCAAATCCGGTTAGTAGGTGTAATATGGCCCGCTAAGGAAGAAGCAAATTGTATGCTTAGCCAGACCAGGAAGAACCGTTGCATGGGAGGTATTGGCCTAATCAGAATGGGGAAGTAAAAATACGAATAAAAGAGGAATGGCACTACTAGAGGCATTCTCCTCAATAGACATCGTGCTACTCAATACTGAGGATATACTGACTTTTCGTAGAGGTGGTGCTTTCTCCGTAATTGATTTGGCATTCGGTAGCAGCTGTCTGATGCTGTTGGTGACTATACATGGAAAGTCAGTAAACTTTACACAAAACAAGCCATATTTTTTGAAATAAAACTGGCAGAGGAAGATAGACGTACAAAAATTGTAAGGAAACCGGTGGGTTGGGGGGCAAGTACGTTCGAGGAAAATTTATTTAGTCTCTTCCTTAAAAAACCAAACCTATTGAGGACTGCGAATGCAAACACGGCGCATATGATAAGTGTGATTAATGATGTCTGCTGTAAAACTATGGTAGAAAGGCAAATAGATAGTCATCGTTGACAGCGTGCATGGAAAGAGAGTCTTATTCTGGCTTGCCCGAAAAATACTTGAATGCTCGAAACCAGTTAAAACATGCAATTAAAGCGAGTAAGTGGACCCTTGGGGGAGACCTTATAAGGTTTTATCG
Organism: Tipula unca; assembly: GCA_951394425.1. NCBI lineage: Eukaryota > Metazoa > Arthropoda > Insecta > Diptera > Tipulidae > Tipula > Tipula unca. The sequence goes on along the minus strand of OX596382.1, from coordinate 109,326,844 downwards.
CCGATCGACAATATTGATTTAGAAAGGTTCGATCGACAATTGAAGTCATTCTACACGTCGATAAAATCGCTAAGGAAGCAACAGATAGTAAAGAAGGTGGTGAGGGGGCTCTTAAAAATACTGCGCCGTGGTCACACTCGATATTAAGAATGTGTTCAACTCGGCCAAAAGGGGCTGTATTCTCAATGTCCTGCGTGAACTGCAAGTACCATTGTATATAAAGAGGATCACATTTTCCAAATATTTTCGCAATAGAATATTGATGTGTAACACAGACGACGAGAGGTGCCATGGAATATAAGCTTATACGTGTGGATAGCGTCGCCCCCGTTGTCCCAGTTAGTAGCTTACCAACAATTACGGCTGGGTGTTTTTAATGTGTAAGTGTGTTTGTCCGGGCATCGTTTGCTGGAATGATCACCCTCCTTTAATTTTTTTATTTTTTTTTCTCTTGTGGGGTACCTCAAGGATCAGTATTGGGGCCCCTGCTTTGGAACATCATGCATGATGGCGTCTGGGTTTGGCAGATGGAAGCGAAAAGCATAGAGGTGGTAGCGAAAATAAGGGAATAATGGAGGTATGCAAATGTATCTGCGGCCCTCTCCCGCATTATGCCAACACTGGAGGGCCTAGACAGAATCGTAGGAAACTGGCAAATGTGGAAGTAAAACCATACGGTTGTAAGTTGGCATCGGAGTACCACCCAAGTGTTTTAAGAGTGATATATGGCAAGAAATGGTATATACATGGAGAACAACCAGGAAGCAGAGCATCAGCACGCGATGCAACTATGACAGAATGGCAAATGTGCTGGGATAGCTCGGAAAAGAGTCAGTGGACTTATCGTATAAACCATCCATCGAAAAGTGGGTAAATAGACGGCACGGCGAAGTTAACTAATACCTGACGCAGTTGCTAGGTCATAAAGTGGTTTTGGTCCATACGTTTACAGATTTAAACATGATGACACTCCAGAATGTCTTCCCTACAAAGGATCGCAAGAGGACGTGGAGCACATTTTCATTCAATGCTGCCCACGGCTCGAAACAAGTTGGAGGGGAACTGCCCGAGGTTCACAGGCAGCACTTAACACCTGAATGCATACTAGATGTAATGGTTGGGTCTGAGGAAGAGTGGACTGCTGTAAGCCAAATGGCGGCAATGGTACTAAATGAGCTGCGATAGCGGTGGCAATCTCAATCTTAGGTTGAAGAGAATTAAGAGTTTAAGAGCTAGTCACCTCCATGCGAAGTAATGTCTAACGATAGTTCGCCATGGAGGATGGATCGAAGGATGTGTGGTCGTGGATGGTAAAAAACTGTTGATGAGATGTTTGCCCATCACAGCTTCGTGTTCTTGGAGATTTTCCTCACTTAAGCCGATAAAAAAAAATAAATGTACCAATTGTATGTTTTTTCATCAACTTTAAATTACCTCACCGATGGCTTATAATTAGATTAAAGATTAAAATATAAACATTCAGGTCTCTTCGGACCTTGCAGACACATCATCCAACATTTTCGTTGTTGTCCTAAAATATTTCATTTGGTTTCGACACTATACAAAAAAAAAGTTTGTCATTTTCATAATTACAAACTTTTTCCTAATTATTATTCATATAATTTGAACTTTTGAAAAGCTCGGTGTATTCCAAAAAAAAAAAATAAAAAATCATAATTTCAACAATATAATTATATGATGATCATGTTTTTTTGTATTGCTACATTGCTAGTTAATAAAACTAATTTCACTTGTATGTGTTGAATGGCATAAACATATAACCAACCATCCCATCCAACCACTTGTTGAAATTCAACAAGTTTTACTAAATAAATATTTTTATAGTTGGTATAGTGCTTGGTGTTGATGTTAATTTTTGTAGTTTCGTTTCGAGGTTGGAGATATAAAATTAAGTCATTTAAAACAAACTTAAAAAGCTGTATACAGTAGTAGCTTTTTATATAGCTTTATCCATAATTACTTTATATAGAAATAATCATAAAAAAATTTTAGTCATGAATATTTATGCAAAGTTTAGAGTTTAAGGAAATCGTTTCCAGTTTCAGATGATTCGTATGTTGACTGGCAGGTAAAATCATATTTGTTCTATCGATAATGAGACAGTGTCGACGATTGGGTTAAAAATAAAATAATAATTATATTTTGTGTCTGGTCGATTAAATCAAACAAAATAACAGCAATAATATAATAATAGTTACAAGTTTATATAAATTTGTTGGAAAATATTATAATTTTATGGAAATTTTAATTTGTTTTTTTTTTTCATTTGTTGCTAAGTTCAATTGAGTAGAAAATTTTATAATTTTATACTTTTCCACTTTTAATTTTTCACTTTAGATTAAGTTTTGATAAAATTGTATAATTTAATTGAAGGATATAGGAATAATATAGTGTATGGATGGATGTACATACAGTGCGGTTGTAAATTATTATATCCCAGCCCTTCGGAATTATTATTTTGATTTACATATAAATTTTGAACGGATTCAGTCATTCGATAAACTAACATACATATGTACATATACCGTGATTTGTTCAACCCTCTTTTTTAACACTATTATTTTGTTGTTATCAAATCAACACTGTGTTTATATATCGCATCGTATCGTATCGTACATATCTTATCAATAAATTTAATAAAATGTTCGAATTGTCACATACTTTGTCTCATTCAATTAAAATTGTTGTTGTTGTTGCGGAAAAAATTTAATTTGAAAAATTTGCATAAAATCAATCGAAAACATGTATAGATATACATATGCATACTATTTACCATTTTTGTGTACAGTTCTATTGCGATATTATTTTATAAGCAGGAGTCGAGGAAATGTGGTTTTAAATGGTGATAGAAACTGCAAGGTTCCAAGGTTAATGGTTATGAAATTTCTTAAATTCTAAATTCATTTAAATCGTGGTAAATTCACAAAAATTGAGTTGAATTTAACAGATTTACGCTTGAAACGATTTTGCTAGTGATTTTGATGGTGATGATTATTAAAATCCAAATATTGATTAAGTTGAAGTGAATACAACCTTCTGATTTCAGAAGAATTTTTAAAAAATGTCAATTTTATACTAACATACGACGTGGTAAAACACCCCTATCCTAAGTGACTTTCCTTCTATGTTTCGGCAAGCTACACATACCGGTATCTAGGTACGATCTTGGTTTAGTAGGAGAATTTTTTTAAACTTGAATTTGTAGAAACATTCAACGTGGTAAAACACTCCTGATCCAAATTAATTTTCTTTTAGATTTTAGCTAGCTTTAATATTTTTTACCTTAGCTACCTATTTACACATATCGTATATCTGGGTTCGATCCTTGGTTCAGAAGGAGAATCGTTTTAAAACTTCAATTTTGTAATAACGTATACAACGTGGTGAAACACACCTGTCCTAAGTATACCTATTTTCCAAATTTAAGGAAGCTTTTATATTTTTTGGTTAGATAATGCACCCTGCTATCTGGATACGATCCTTGGTTTTACAGGAGATTTTTTTTAAAATTTTAATTTTGTACTAATACACAACGTGGTAAAACTATTGTCCTAAGATATAATATTTTTGAGTGAAATAAAGTCATCAACTACATATCTATACATATCTAGGTGCGATCCTTGGTTTCCTACAAAGAACCTACATTCTTAACCCTTTCAGACCTGAAGATTTATTTAAACAGTTTTGTGCAAAGCTGTATTCCTTTTAAATTAAATCTGGGCCGTAGAATTCAAATCTTCAATCAAAATTTCATTCCGGCTGCTAATGGCGAAGTTATGGCTTGGAAACATATGTTGCTAAATGGACCGTATGGTTGTATAAAAAAACATTAGTTTATATATTTATTTCAGATGTATAGTATTTTATCACATTATTTGTGTGTTTAATCACAGATTATTCATGTTTTACAGTCAAATAAATCAAACTATATCATATTATAATATAACATCCTGGCCGTTTACATCTAAAGGCTGAATGAGAATTTTGAAAACTTGGAAGATGGTTGAAACCATCGAAACGAATATCAATCACTGGTTTGGTTTCATATCTACGTCGAATGTTATCAGGACCTTCAGGAATTTCTGTATTTTGAAATATTTGTTTTTGACTTGAAATTTGAACAATGGTTAAGCTTCGGGCGAGATTCATTTTAAAGTCGACAAGCGTCAGAATTTCATTGCGCTTAAGTTTATTGATTTCAAATTCCTTTTTATACTCGCGCAAACAGCAAAATCTATAAAATGAGTTATAACGCGTAGTGTCCACTTTTTAGTTTTTATGAATATTCTATAATAACTCATAAATTGATCAAATAGATCTACACCTCCCATTCCTCCATTGTAGTTCTTTACTATTGTGGGTTGCTGAATTGACACATATTTTTTGGCCCTCTTTTCCCAGCGTTCTACATCTTCTGCTTCATCTATTCCACAAAAATTTGAAGCCAGATGCACGGATCTGTTGTCCTGCCACTTTAAGAAGGCAATGTTGCCATCCCGATTTGTTATTTCCTCAGCGCTTCCTCTTCCTTTTTTTTCAACGCGGCGTCAGTACTGAACTGGAGATTGTGGAAACGATTCACTCGAATTGTTCCAGCAGCATTTATTTGTTTCTGGGATAAAAGTTCAAATATTTGATACGTTGAGAAAAAGTTGTCGAAATAAATAGTGTGTCCAGTTGATTTAAGGCGATCAATTAAGTGAGCAACAACTGCAGAACCAAGTCCTATCCGAAATTTCTGTTTGAGCGCCTTGATATAGCGCAAAATCATACGGATATCCCGATTTTCCACATAATATAAAAACTTTAAGTCCCCAAGGACACGACTTGCCTTTTATGTACTGCTTGATACTAAGTTTTCCTTTAAACGGAATTATTTGTTGGTCTACGCAAACTATCTCCTCTACTGGTATTTCCAAACAGCGTCGGCGAATACAATCGATCAATGGCCGCACTTTAACGAATTTATCCCTGCAGTCTGGTAGTATTTTCGAATTATCGATTATGTGAATATTTGATCTTAGCCAGAAAAACCTATCCCTCGTCATTACTGACGCTACAGATCGAACTTCTAGCTCACGACCCCAGTACATTCGGCAACTTGGCACTTTTATAATACCCATTAGCATATGTTTTATAATTGAAACACCATTATAATGATTTTATTAATATTATTTATTATGAGCGACTATGAGCGTTCATTACGGTCGAAGAGATAGAATGATAATACAACAATTTGACAATAACCAAACCAACATGTCGTTTTGCGGTTAATTATAATCAGCGCCTTTTAACGAGACTAACTATAGTACATTCTACATTAAATATGGAAAAGAGATATAACAGCTCCTCCTTCCAAAAGTTGTTAACATACAAAAATGAATTTAAACAAATTTTTCTTTTGACTTTACATTTACATTCTTTATCCGAAATAATTACTTTTAAAATTGGAACCGCACGGTTTTTGTTGAAACGCGTGATGATCGACGGACTGGAGTTTCTACATATTGCTCATTCGCCAGCTCTGGTACTGGTGCAGTATTCTGTGATGTTGCTGATGCTGGTACTTCGTTTGGAATTATTTTGGTTGGCTCACTACCAGAAACTATCAACGGCAGTATGCTGTTTGGGTAATCCCGTTGAATTGGATTTGATGAAGATGTTGTATAATGATCGACAGGAACAATCGGTTTGTATTCAGAATCATCTGGTACTGTGACTCTTGTTCGAATCTGATTCTGATGTCGCTTCCATATTCCTCTGTTGGTTTTTACTAAATATAAACGTTTGCCGACACATTTGGATATGTGACCTTTTCTCCACCTGGTGGTTCCTCTAACAGAAAAATCTCTGACATACACACTGTCGTTAATTTTGAACTTCGTTGACGGTATGTCTGAAACTCGAATACGTAATTGTTCTGCTAAAGAAGACAGTAAAGTTCTTGGCTGCCTCCCATGTAACATCTCAGCAGGAGATTGGTCGCAGCTTCTAAGTGGTGTAATGCGATAAGTTAACAAAAACTTTGTAAGAGCCACATCACTCGAGGTTCCATCAAAACAGTTCTTTATCAGAGCTGTTTTAAAGGTGCGCACAAACCTTTCAGCCTCTCCGTTGGATTCGGGATGGAATGGTGCAGACGTCAGGTGTTCAATGTTATTGAGACGACAGAAATTTTTAAATTCCGAAGACGTGAACTGCGGACCATTATCACTTACAATGGCAACTGGTATTCCCTCGATTGCAAAAATTTGTTGAAGAGCCCGTATAGTACAGACCGAAGTTGTCGTTGGCATTTGGACAACAAACGGATACTTTGTAAACGCATCCACAACGATTAGCCACATTTTTGACATAAAAGGCCCAGCAAAATCGATGTGTATTCGATCCCAGGGTTTGGAATGTGTGGGCCATTCAGTGAATTCTTTTTTCGGTGCGCTGCCATGAATTGAACAACTCTCACAGGATTTGACCATGTTTTCGATATCATTGTCTATCGTTGGCCACCAACAGTATCTTCTAGCGAGCTGCTTCATTCGGGTCATGCCCCAGTGTCCATGATGGAGCAATTCGAGCGTTTTACTTTGAAGAGCTTGTGGAATAACGACTCGTGCATAATCTGTCTGTAAAAATATAACATTATTAAACGAGGTAATTGCGTCTTGACGTCGATAACAGGCGGACAAGTAAGACGTTTTATTTAAAGATTGTGGTAAACTTTTTGGCCAACCAAATTTAATGTATTCTAATACCTGACGCAGTTCTGATTCTTGTTGCGTGTATTTTTGGATTGTTGCAGCATCCATTGGGTAATCTTGAATTGCATCTTCATAAACATCATCGATAAAATGACAGGATTCTTCGCTAGTATCAAACTCAGTATCAGAACCACTTGGTAGTCTGGATAGTGCATCTGCATTGCCGTGTTTATGTGTTGGTTTGTATATAATTTCGTACTCATAACCCATCAAAATAATCGCCCATCTTTGAAACCTATTGATTGTGTGCACAGGTAATTTCTTATGCGGACCAAACAGTGTAAGCAGCGGTTTGTGATCTGTTACAAGCTGAAATTTTCTACCATGAAGAAACTGGTGAAACTTCGTAACGCCATATATAATGGACAACGCTTCCTTTTCAATTTGGCTGTAGTTTTGTTGAGCTTTATCCAAGGTTTTGGATGCAAATGCAATAGGATATTCTGTTCCATCCGGAAATCGATGTGATAATACAGCGCCAATGCCATATGCAGATGCATCTGTCGCTATATATGAGCGAAAGGTCATCGCGGAAATGAATTAATTGGGCAGCGTTCGCAATTGCTTCCTTTAATTGATTGAAAGCGTTTTCTTGATCCGTTTTCCATTGAAAATGTGCATTTTTAGAGCGAAGGCGATTCAATGGTGCTGCTAATTCAGAAAAATTATTAATAAATTTATTATAATAATTCACCTTTCCAAAAAAGACTCCACTTCTTTCAAGTTTTGTGGACGGGGCAATTTCTTGATTGCGTTCAAACCAGTGCTTGAAGGTTTAATGCCATGTTTGTCTATTATGTGTCCTAGGTATTCTATCTCGAGTTTTGCGAATTCACATTTTTCCAAGCGGCATTTAAAACCATTTTCTTCCAATCGATTTAGCAGCATTTCAAGGTTTTTTACATGATCTTCATGTGACTTTCCGGAAACAATTATATCATCTAGATACACTGCGCAAAAATCTAAATCGATGGTTAGCTGTTCCATTAATCGCTGAAAAATCCCAGGGGCACTGGAGATCCCGAATGGTAATCGTTGAAACTGGTAAAGCCCAAACGGTGTATTTATTACCATGAATTTTTTTGTTTCTTCAGAGAGTTCAAGTTGAAAATAGGCAACCCTTAAGTCGATTTTCGTGAAATATTGTCCTCCCTGTAATCGGTAAAATAATTCATCGATCCGAGGAATCGGATGTCTATCGGCTTCGATTTGTGGGTTCACCGTCACTTTAAAATCGGCACAAATACAAACCTCTCCACTTGGTTTTTTGACGGGTACAATGGGAGTTGCCCACTGCGTTGTTTGAATAGGTTTTAAAACTCCTACACCAACAAGCCGTTCCAATTCTTTCTTAACAGCTATTTGGATTCCAAATGGGATAATCCTTGGTTTAAAATAACGAGGCTCAGCGTCAGGTTTTAACTTAATCTCAGCCTTATACGATGAACATTTCCCCAATGTATTTTCAAATAGCAATTGATGGTTCTGGCAGATTTTGGTGATTTTGCGTTTCAACTCGCCTTCAATATTGTCTTTTGTAACAGCATATATATCATTGTCTCCATGAACTATTTTGAAATTAAGTGTTTCAAACCAATCTAGACCCATAATATTAGAACTATTTTCTATATTGTTTGTATACAACGTCTACAAAGCATACACCTTTGACTTTGATTATGTTGCCTCCATATGCTCGAAAAATCTTCGATGTGGGTTTACAAACAGGACTTCCTAACTGTCGGTAGACACTTAAACCAACCATAGAACATGTTGCGCCGGTGTCAATTTGAAATGAAATTGAGCGACAGTTAACCTTCAGCCTAATCCATATTTTATTACGAGTGTCATTAATTGAATACACAGACGGTGAATTAACATCAATTGAATTTGTAACTGCTATATTTCGATCCCTAGCTGGACTTGGACTTGAACTAGAATGGTAATGATGGTTGGAAAAATGGCGGTCTCTATTGTAATTTGATCTAGAACCGTAACGCCTACCGTTAGATTGACCTCGTGAGCGAAAACGTCATTGCCTTCTCGAAAAGGACCGATCCTTTGAACGTGACATGCACACACTTGCTATGTGGCCTTTTTTTCGGCACCGATCACAAATAGCTTTAGAAAAACGGCATTGTCGACGATCGTGTTCTTCAATACAATCCGGGCACGATCGGTAAAAATTTGAACAAGAACCAGATTGGTCACGATTCCGGCTCCGAAAACGACTGGCATTGCTAACAATTTTATTAATTTCACCACAACTAGATTCCCCTTTAATTATCGAACACGTTTTGGTGGTTGTTTCATAAATCTTGGCAGTTTCCAACACTTCTTCGAGACTTGGGTTTTGTTTTTGTAAACATGATACGCGGACTACATCATGTGGTGTGTTAATCACAATGGCGTCCCTAATTAAGTCGTCAACAAAAGAAGCTTTACACGATTCATTAGAACATTGAAAAACGCAGTTTCTAGCCACGCCACGGAGATCTGCGACCCACTCTGTGTAACTTTGATTTGATTTCATAACAGTTTTACTGAATTCATAACGCGCCGCCAATATATGCGTTTTCGATACAAAATATTTTGTTAAAGTACCACTTAAATCTTTAAACGTTTTACTTACCACGTCCCCGTTACACAATTTTTCCAAAATATTGAAGATGAAATCCCCGACAGATGATAAGAAAAAGGCACGTTTTTGATTGTCGTTTTCAACACAGTTCGCCAAAAAATGTTGATTCAGCTTCTCTAAATATATATGCCATTGATGCTTTTTCTCTTCAAACGGTGCAAAAGGTGGAATTACCGCGTTTGTCAATTTTAATGCATCACCCATCCATTTTTGTTGGTTTACCATCAATGTATTGATGAATTGATTCTGCTTGTCCAATACCTGTTCCAATGCCGCTTTATCCATCGTTGAGAAAAAAAAAATTTTTTTATCTTCGTCGCCACTTTTATAATTGAAACACCATTATAATGATTTTATTAATATTATTTATTATGAGCGACTATGAGCGTTCATCACGGTCGAAGAGATCGAATGATAATACAACAATTTGACAATAACCAAACCAACATGTCGTTTTGCGGTTAATTATAATCAGCGCCTTTTAACGAGACTAACTATAGTACATTCTACATTAAATATGGAAAAGAGATATAACAATATGAATACCAAAAAATTTCATTACCTCATCTGGCATCGTGTGTTTAAAAGAAGTGCGGCCCTTTTGAATGGCATACATGTTTGTTTATTGAGCAATTTCTTGCTAAAGCTGAAACGTTATTTACCGTTGAAAAATTTGAAGCGGCGTTCGAGATTTCACCGACGAAGGAAGCAGATCAGCTGTATTAAATGAAAGTGATGTTGCTTGAAATGGGCGTCGCCGCCACGTTATATCTTTTTTATCAGTTAATTTATATTTTGTCCGCGCATCAACAAATTCAATTTCACTGAGTTCAATGTCCATAAGCTCAACTTCGCTAGGTTTATTTGCAACTTCCATGTCATTGTCATTAACAATATCTAAAATATTATGGCCTTTACGTTGAGATATTTCTTCAATATCATTGTCGTCAATTATTTCTTTTGACTCAATATCAGAATCATCAGCCATTATCAAATCTGCAGCTTCCAGCGAAGTGTAATATTTAACATAACGCGACATTTTACCTACGATTTTACGAGTAATAAATACAACCACTTTCGTTAAAAAAAGTATATATATAAGATGTACTATGCATAAAAACTTACGATTATTCCACGGTATTATTTTTTATGAACTAACCCACACAAAATAAAATTTCGTGTTGTACTAACAAATAACGTGGTAAAACACCCTGCCCTAAGTAACCTATTTTCTAAATTTTAGAAAGCTTTTATATTTTTTAGTAAAATAAAGCCTTAAGCTACCCATTACATATCGCTATCTGGATACGATCCTTGCTCAGCTTTAGAAGTTTTTTAAAATTTCAATTTTTTACTAACATACAACGTGGTAAAATACCTTTTTCCTAACTTTCTTATCTTCTATATTTAGGCAAGTTTCAATATTTTTCAGTTAGGTAAAGCCCTCAGCTACTTTTTTACAGCTATCATCGTTATCTGACTACAATCCTTGGTTTAATATGAGATTTTTTTTAAAATTTCAGGTTTGTTGAAAAAGTGTTTCTGATAAAAGAAGGCGTTGATGTATTTCTGGTGTTTTGGTACGTGGTACGCAAAAAATGGCGGGAAAAAAAGAAAAATTTTTTCTTGCAAATATTTGATGGCACCAATAATGATAAATATTTTGAGATGAAAAGTTGTAACTAGGTGATTACACACAAAAAGAAACCTGATAAACTATCGGAAATCGAATGGAGTAAAATGGATGTTAGGGGGAAGAACTACATTGTGAATAGTGTGAATAACTCACAGCTTGAATTAATAATATCTGAAGAAAGTGCGAAAAACATGTTAAAAAAGTTCGATGATACCTATTTAACAATAAGTAGTGCCAACAAATTGCTATGTAAAAGTAAGCTAGTTGATTTGAAAATAACCAAATGCGATAATCCCACCGATTTTATCTTCGAAAAACACTTCAATGTAGCTAAATTATATTTTGCTTTGCTTGCCCGAATGTTTTTCACATATCGTCGATATTGTAGATAACAGAAAAATAAAAATCAATCGAGAGAGAAGAAAGAGAGAAAATACAAGTGGTCCACAACAATTTAATACGGAATCGTCTGGAAACAATAGCTGCAGTAGAAACAACAACTGTAGAGGACACAACTGAAGAGGAAACAGCAACTGGAGAGGACACAACTGAAGACGAAACAACAATACATCGAATTTTTCAAGAGGTCTAGGAAGAGAGACATATAGAGCTTCCATAAAGGCAGGAAATTCTACTGTACAAACCGTAGATGACACGACCATATTCAATGCAGAAGTAATAACGTCACAAGAAAAAAGATACAAAGGATACTAAAATACGCAATTCTCAGTAATTGGAGAAGAGCAATAAATTGGTGTTCATAACTTTGGAATGATCTAGTTATACAACCTAATATATCTGAAAGAGCAGAGGGACTTTCACCGGTAGCAGATAAGTTCAGTTCATTTTCTGATAATTGACAGCATTGTGGATAACCAGTTTCAACCATTAAAAACTAACATTGACCTGTAGTTGGTCATAATGTTTCTCGGAAAGACCAAGAAAGTAAATTAAACCAACCACAGTCGCCGAAATTGAAAAATACAGTCTATGATATTTTTTCGCAAGTCGGAGCTGGTAGACGTCAGAATACTTTGTTTCCCCCGACAACAAATCAAATGATCAATCCAATAGAGCAACCAATGCAAGGGCCTAATAAACCGGATAACTCCAGATTTTATCGGGAGCAAAATGCTGTTCCATTCGTTGACTACTCATCTCCAGTGCAATCATTGCACCTAGGCAACTTCTATAAATTGAGACAGAGATGGAATTTATCGTTCGATGGAAGCGAATCTACAAATGTGCATGATTTTATATATCGGCTTGAACATATGGCACGCGACGATGGTATTCCAGAAGGTAATCTCACAAAAGTGTTGCATCTGTTTCTTTCGAAAAAATCATGGTATTCTATGAAAACGGCAATTTTATCGTTTTTTAGTAGTTTTGACTTCGAGGAAGAAACTAGAGAGCAAATATTGCGCAGATTCCAGAGCCAAAAAGAAACGTTTACTGATATCTCATTAGCAATACAAAAATTGAATACTAGACTGAAACATCGTTTGTCTGAAAGTCAACTCATTTATCGATTATGTCAGAATATGAATCCAGCGTTAAGAAATGTGACCCTACCTTACCAGACCACGGTTACGTCAGTAGAGGAACTTCGCACACAATGCCAGCGATATGGGAGGATGTGGAATCAGACAGACTATGATCCTCGACGATTTCATGATAACAACATCAGACGCAGACCCATGGTGAGTGAAATCCAAAATAATAGGAATTATATAAATCCAAATGAAAATAGACCAGTTGAACTAATTTATAATGTGGAGTTGCAAAACGAACCGAGATTCTCAGTTGAAGCAATTACAAAAAACCGTCCAGATTACCGAAACTACACCAATGATCCGACTCTCTAATTAATTTGTTGGAACTGTAATGACGTGGGACACAGGTATCAGGATTGCGTTAAGCAATTTTTGAATATATTTTGCTTTGGATGTGGAGCGGCCAATGTACGTAAACCTAACTGTCAAAAGTGCTTGAAATTTGCTTCGGAAAACACGCGACCGGGTGTGATGACATCGAGGGTACCACACTCGGAAGAAAACACAAAAGCTCAAACCAATACTTATTGCCCGATGAATACAAAACCCTCCACCTAAATAAAGAAATTGTAGAACCTACAATATCGTATAACTCGTCACATATTTCAGCTAACAATACTCAAAAATCAAACAATTTGTTTCCTCAGTGTAAAAGACATAGACGTACAATAAAATACTTTCAAAATAAAAATCTGTTTTTCATCAATTTCTAAAAACATTTTTAAAAATGATCCTCGTCCATACGCCAAAATAATTATACCATCGAAACCCATGCACGCCTTGTTAGATAGCATGCCTCTGTAACTGGTTTAGGAAAAGATTCACTTCAATTTCTAGCTGAATCTAATATTAAATACAGTCAGCTCAGATCTTATATTAAGACAGCCGATGGAACACGAAACACCATCGAAGGTTATGTATGGTTACCTGTCACGTTTGGTTCTATAAGACACATAAGATTAATTTCTGTATAGTACCAAGCTTAGAATCACCTCTTTTCCTCCATTGATTTTTGGGAGCTTCTCAATATTATCCCAAGCGCTAATATTAGTGAATTACAAGAGGAGAAAATAGAGCATCACAATTCCCATGTGTTAAATAAAATTGAAAAAGAGCAACTTACAGTACAATAAATCTATTCCCGTCATTTTCCAAAAATGGACTCGGTAAGACAACGCTGTATGAGCACAAAATTGTCATTACAAAAGATGTCAAACCGATCAAGCAACGTAAATTACCAGCTAACAGACGAAAATGGTAAAGTATTAGGTATATATTTCATGGTAAGGAAAATGGAATACAATGGCCAGTTGTTTTCAGCTTCAATAAGTCATTTTCACCGAATGTACTTTTTGAACCTGTCCTGTTACGGCTGCATTGAATACCATCGTATCGCAGCAATGAAAAATGATCGGCGGAACGATGACGAAATTTATCATGTTTATCGTTTTCGGTCATTGACCCGCTTTTTATTATTCTATTGCTTTCCGAATCGGCAAAAATAATTATGTATATTATTCCTATATACTTATGTATATATAAGTAATGTATATAATATGATCTATATACTGTACATAGTGTATTCAGTTTATATACGTTTACATGTACATATATCAATATTTGGGTTTTCTAGAACATGTATAGAAAGTGGTTCGATTTTTCTGCAAATCTTGGCGTTACGCGGAATATGATGTTTGTTCCACCATTCAAACTAAGTGGCAAAAGTAACCCCCCAAGCCGTTGAACCTACCCGATGTAAAACAATACGTGCAGCCACTTTAGTATGGTCGGTTACATCTTACCAAAAATTTCGTGTATTGTTAGACTCAGCCGCCGAATTCAGTTTAATTACTGAAAAATGTGTCCAATCTGACTGCCTACAGGGATGCCTTGCCAGATATAACGTAACCGAAACACGTTAGTCCTACCAGCGCTTATAGAACCTAAGTCTTTGATATTCACCCAGGTATAGTTCCGCTGTAGAATAAATATAATTCCGTTTTATTCAACCGGTCCGTCATGAACTGACATCTGGACCTCCATGACACATTCCAAAAATTCTGGGAGGTAGAGGAGATCGGGTCTCCAAAAATTCCAAAAATAAAGAAGAAATCTACTATACTTAAGAGGCGGAAAGACATCACTGGAATTAAGGACTAGGGCAATAATTAATGCATACTATCGAAAATGACTAAAAGAACAATAAAATCTTCTATTGCCGAAAAGATCGGTGAATGTGTTCATGATTTTTAGTTTATTCTCAGGGGGTGCAACCGAATAAGTTTGTGAACTATTGGCTATACTAAAAAATATTTTTATCTCGGAATGTTATCCACCTTGCAGATTATCTGATTTATCACTTTTTAAGGCTGCTGCTCGTATGCAGATGATATCCGCTGATTTCGTTACTCAGAATATAAAGTTAGATTTGATTGGCTTTTGCTCAAAAATTCGTCTATTTTGCTTGTCATTCTATTTCTTGTTTTTCTTCATTTAGATTTGTACTTGGCTGTGAACACACCAAATTCTTATCCGTGAATAAAAAATATATTGTGCAATTTTAAAGTTTTCTATTAATTTGATTTGTGATTTCTTGTGGTTTTTTAATTTCGATTCGTCTTTTAAATTTTAGTAGTAGTAGAAAGAAATATTTTTGTAGTAAATTCGGTTCCATTTTGAATTTTTTAATAGTTTAAATTTTTGACGGGTTATTTTAGTATTTCTGCATTTTTCTTCTTGTAAATTAAATTTCGGATTTTTGTTTAATTAATTTATCGGGGTTTTAATTATTTAAAAATGTCTTTATCAAGACAAAGTGTGATAAATGTTGTGGCGCGTGATTTAAATATTGTTAGTGCCTTACTTACGGCATATTTGGCAGAAAATCGGCGTCGTGGTGTTAGAAGATTTGGCGTCAATCCGGTGAATCGCAATATGTATATATTGTTGGATACTTTCAAAACCTTGTCGCTGAAATGAGGCTCAACGACGATGAGACCTTTATTAATTATCATCGCATGACACCTGCAGCCTTCGATGAGTTAATCTCAATCGTTGGGCCTCTAATTCAACGGTTAGATGTGGGAGAAAGGTCCATCACTGCAGGTCAACGTCTTTCATTAACCCTTCGGTAAATATCATCACAATTATCATATATTGTAATCGTTATATATTTATAATTAACCATATTTATGATATTTTTTAGTTATCTCTCTAGTGGTGATAGCATGATTTCCATTGGGAGATACGGATATCGTGTCGGACAAAGCACAACTTCACAAATTATAAGAGAAACCTGCTTAAAGTTGTGGGACGCGTTAAAGGTGACCGTTTTTCCTAAACCCTCCTTTAATATGTGGAAGGAAATTGCAAGGGATTTCGAAGAGCAGTGGAACTTTCCTCATTGTATTGGAGCAATGGACGGAAAACACGTGATCATACAAGTGAGTTATTTTATAGATTTTAATTTACATATTTTACATTTTATATACATATATAAATTTATATTTAGGCATTTGGAAATTTCGGTTCTACTTACTACAATTATAAACACAGCCACAGTGTTGTTCTTTTTGCGATAGCCGACGCGAATTATAAATTTACAATGGTGGAAATTGGAGCACCCGGTCATACCGGAGGCAGTACCATATTTAGGCAGAGCAGCTTTGGGAGAGCAGTGTACAGTGGAGGTGCTGAATTAAACTTGCCACCACCAGACATGCTTAGAGACAATAAGGAATATCCTTTTGTTTTTGTTGGAGATGAAGCATTTCCTTTGCTTCCCAACCTCATGCGCCCATATCCTGGTCGGAACACAACGGTGCTGCCTTTGGATAAAAACGTGTTTAATTACCGTCTATCTCGAGCCCGAAGAGTTGTCGAGAATTCTTTTGGGATATTATCAAGTAGGTGGCGCATTTACAGAAGGCCCATTTTAGCCAGTAAAGCTACCGTGTTAGCTATAATAAAAGGAACCGTGGTTCTTCATAATTGGCTAAGGACTAAAAAGATTCGTGAATATATGAGTACCGATTTAGTGGATGGCTATGTTGGTGGCACGCATCGTCCAGGAAGATGGCGTAATGAACAGAACGGAGGAATGCAACTAATCCATCGAGTAGGGTCAAATAATCCCAACAGAAATGCTGTCGAAATCAGAGATCAATTTAAAGCTTATTTAAATGAGGTTGATATACTTCCTTGGCAGAATACAACAATACATTAAAACATATATATAGCAATTTGTTAAAAGTCTTTTTATTATAGTTATAGAATCTAAATAAATTAATAAATTGTATATTATCAGTCGTATGCGTAATTCATAAAATAAATTCATTCATTTCATAATTATACTAAACATAACAATGTTAGGTAAATTAGGTAAACAATAACATAACAATAGGTAAATTAAATTCAATATGAAAAAATAAAAATGTGTATGTACAGTATGTTAATAAAAATAAATAAAACATTAGATTTAAAATAAATTTTTGCCTTTTAGTTCCTCCTCCTGTTGAGCAAAAATTAAGTTTGCGCTGTTTTTGGCCACTTCAAGAAACTCGGGTTCATCGACTCCCCAAATATGGTGAGCTCAGATACCTCTTTCCTCATTTGATCCTTGAGGAACTCACGATTTTCCTTCATGTTTTCTAAAGCCTCCTTTAGCAAACATTCCACTTGGCTGGCTTCTCTCCTGGATTTCTTTCGAGATGTTGGCTCGTTTGATGGTCCCGGTGTTGGTTCGCTAAGGGGTTGGTTCTCTGATGGGTTGGTTTCTATTAGTTCAGGGAAATCTGATACTTCAACATTGTTATTGATATCGTCCAATTGTTCCCAGCATACTGGTTTCGTTGCGGTCGTTTCGTAACTGCTTACAGTTGGGCTAAAATAAAAATATTCCATTAGTTTAATTATAACAATATGATCGGATTAAGAACAAGCATGATTAAAATATCATTTCCTACTTTACATATAATCCAATGGTGGTGTGTATTGCTATATATAAATATAAAATACTGTAATATTGTAATGTACGATTAAATAAATATATCTAATAAACTCGACATACAATTTTATTAATATTTTATTTTATTACATACCAAGCATAAAGTCCGAAGCGGCCCTTAAAATTGTCTAGTTATAAATTAATAACTTGCTTAGAGCAAGTCATAAAATATTGAAGAATCGAGAAATGGGGTTCTTGTACGAAAAATTTGCGTGGTTTTATATGTATCCATTGAAGAGGCGTTAATTATGAGCTCAAGAGATTGTATTTAAATTGTTGCGTTTTTGAGCTCATAATCAAGTTGTTTGTATAAAAAAAATGTACATAATATGAAGTTATATGAAATACGAGTTTAAATATTAGTTTTATAAATAAAAGTTTCTTACTCTTCAATTAGTTGGTCCTTTAGAAAATCCATTTCACTTATCAACCAGGAATCTTTCTTGCCCGAGGGACCCGCACTTCCACTTGGTGGCGGTCTTAATTGCCGAACATACCTTGCTCGGATGAGTTTCCACCGTCTCATGCATTCCGTTACCGTTTGGCCAATACTCTCTGCAATCTCTGCCCATACTACCCTCTTCAGTGGATTATTCCTGTAGTTAATATGGCGCAATTGGTATAAGAACTCTCTCCCTTCTTTACGCAGTTCTTCTATGATTTGAAGATCAATTTCGCGATTCATTCCTAAAATAATAAATTATTATATTACAAATATAAATACGTAATTAATAATTTCACATATCACATATTTAATATTTTCATAAATCACAAACTAAAATTATATATGAAAATGAAAACATTAGAGTTATAACCTCACTTTTGCTTTTACTTTAAAACAACTACGTGTATTATTCAAATTTTATTCTATATATTAATACTTACTTTAAGCTCTATATTATATAGATAATTTTATATTTATTTCAAATTTTTATTTTATAAACTTTCAATAAAATGGAATTTATACACAAAAAACAAACTGTTCACAAAAACGAAATTATGACATTTATGTCATTCAAAAAAAAAAATTGAAAAAAGTAAAAATATTATGGGCACAACGATTGCTCATTATTATTATTTTTTTGTATTATTAGGTTGGTCGCATGCAGATAATTTGCCCAAAGATAAAAATATTTCAACTCAGGAGGAGAAATTAATAGGCGAAATACATAGGGGAAATTCGCTTTCTAGTGATTTAATTGGTTGAGAGTGTGGATGATTCGTCGGGATAGATTATCTGCATACGAGCAGCCGCCTTTAATGTTTTCTTAGTTGACCTTCGTTTTTCAACATTTAACTTAAATTACAAAAAATTACAAGGGTACAGGAGGTTTTTATGTTACAAAAATCGAACCAAATTCTTCTTTCAAAATTTTATTAAATTTTTGGGAATTTCCTGAAATTTAAGGAACCAATAGGAAATTTTTGAAATTCAATCAGATCCCAGTAAGTCAGATATTGAAATAATTTAATATATTTTTAAGATACCTTTTATCCTAATTGCACTGAAATCATGGGCAATGTCAACATCTTAAATTGGAAGATCCTTAATATGCATTTTTTCAATTAAAACGGAATCACATAATTTTTCTAGCAATTTCGAACTTATGAGTAAAAAAAATATTTAGGTACTTTTCTGACCAAAAAACTAGACTTAGGGACTTAAATTATGCTTACTATGCTCAATTTCTATATAAAGCAAACTAACAAAACCCAACGGCCGATTTCATAGAAAGATTTATTGTGGTTTATTTATATAAATAGTTCTGTCAAAATTATAAATTTGAAAAAAAATTATTTTTAGGGCGTTGCTATTATTTCGCAATAACTAGTAACATATGAGTACGTACCAAACGAAATAGTTATTGGTTTTTGTTAATTAGTTTAATATTTCTGTATTTTAAAATAACGCCCTAATTTTTATTTTCATCCATTTATAAGTAAGGATCTCGATTTTAATTTAAAGTTATCCAAATCTCGATAGTTTCAGCTAATTAAGATTATGACAGCATTAAGGATAAAATGTAATCCTTTTAGAAGCGTATATACTTCTTAAAGTTAAACTTTATATAACGACTTTTGCTCACAATAATTTCAAACACCATAAAAAAGTCATGAAACCTTAATTTATCTTTAATATAAAATAACGAAAAAGGATGATCAAATTCCTTACATGAATTCACATAAGATTTCAAAATATAAATATATATCAAAAAAAAAAAAAAAAAAAGTTTAAAATATCTTTATTGAATTTTCTTCTTAGTATTCTTCCATGCAACACATTACTTTTATTTTCTTGACAGTTGATAATAAAGATAAGAAGATTTTCATATGTATACATACATGTATGTGAATACGAAGAATATGACACTTGGTTTGCAAAAACAAAATAACAAGTATGATGGAAGAAGAATATTATTATAAATCAAAATGAAATAAATTCATTTGACCGCAGAGTTATTTTTTTGATCCTTTTTCATTTCTGAATTTGATACCAATTCATTGGTCTCATGTGTATTCGTTAGTGAGAGGATATGTAGATTTCATTTTTTTGTTTTTTGGGATGTAAATTAAACACAGGCGGAGTGGCACATATTTTTGGGGGGAGAAGGAGAATTGTAACAAACATATATAATTGTGATATGATATTGTGGAGCCGTATCGTATGAGCGTATATATGTATGTATATGGTTAGAAGCTATCCCTTTTTTTCTAAATATAATGATGTGACATCATTATGAAACATCATATCGTTTTCCCCAAATTTTCAGTAAAATTCACCCCAAACCGTGCTGGAGCCCCTGTGGCAATTAAGATTAGGATATTCTTTTATTTTTTCGTCTATAAACACGACAAAATCCAATTGTTTTCAGATCGAATTTAATCTCACGAAATGAAAGAAAATGAATTAAGATTATGTACGTATATGTATATAGCGCGATATATACAAAGCGATGAGGGGAGACTCAAAGTGTGAAATGTAAATTGATATAAATCTAGTTTCAATGCATTTAGGGCATTAATAACAATATTATTTGAAGATTAGAATGAGATTAGAAATTAAACTGACGACGACACTGTTGATTTATGAATGGGATTCGTGATTTTAAATATTCTTCGGGTTTTAGCCTAGAAAGTAGACATATTTTGTTTTCTTGCACCCAATAGATTCCTGTATGTATACAATGAAAGTACATTTATCCAACTAAAACGATTATATAACGGTTGTTTGGCGCCGTTGAGATCATTTCATTTCTATATAGTAAATTGTATACATGTACATGTACAAGACAACGAAAATTCAAACTAAAATAAATGGAATATAATAAAGAAACATGACGACAGGAATTTTTAAGCTTTAGAAGGAAAATTGATAGGATTTTCTATTTTATTGAAATTTTTTGAGCCACATACGTATATAGCCTATATATGTATATGACGATACGTGTGGTGACGTAATGTCGTTATTATGTACATAAAGAGTTTGTCATTTCATCTCAGCGTCCATTTTATCCGAAAAAAAAAAAAACAATTTAATTACCCTAATCATTTTAATTTCCATTTATACGATACACAAAATTAAATCATCTCATAGGACTTATTCATTTTACCATAATATAGCGTTCAACAAGTATACAAATACTACAACTTTGAAGAAAAATACAAAAAAATTCAATTAAATTAATTTACTCCAAAATGATTTTCATTTAAATCGAACATGCAAATTTCTCATTTGCACAAACGACGAAAAATAAAACGAAAAGAAAATCAATTTTCCATTTTAGAATTGCAAAACGAAATTGTATTTATGCGACCTCACAAACTAAAATTGTATATGCAAAAAAAATATAAAATTCCAATCTACTTTGCACACACACACACACACACACACACACAACAAAAAATAAAAGTTTTCCCAAAAGAATTTTCATTGGAATAAAGAAAATTTTCTGTGTGTGATGGAATAAAATAAAATTTTATTGGTTGGTGTCTCAATTTATACGGTATATAGAAGGATATGTACTATACTATACAACTACTACTTGTTGTGGAAAAACTACTTGTTGTCTGTCCCTATATCATATTACTTAATTCGTATATTTCATCACATCTATCTATGTATACTCACTATACTCTCGGATAGGACGGTAAAATGTGTACATACATTTAGTTGATACACAGCTCAAAGAAGATTTGAAAAAAAAAAATGGATGCAGCTGTGAGCTGAGGGATACACAATTTTTTGTGATATTTTCTAGGAAATTGCCCTTCGATTCGACGTTATACGAATACAAATAGCACGTGGAACCAACAAACAATAACCCCATCGTCAAATATAATCATCATCGTCTCAAATTTATAAATTAAAATTCAAATATGCGAAAACAACAAACTATGCATACTCGTATTCATACATCTATACATGTAGTTAGTTAGTTAGTCGTTTGTTAGTTTATTAAATGTGCACACGATGAGGACTATGTACAAGTATATGCTAGGATATATTGTTATTATTTATGATAAATTACGCGTGCTAGATATTTTTTTTTTGGTTTTTGTTTATTATGTACATATAGTTTGTAATTTAATCTGTTTACAATATAATCTACATGTACATATAATAAAAATAAAATAGCAGCAATATGGATGAATATGGTAAAATTATATCTATGTTTTTCCTCGTTAGTTGGCTATTCATCATCATCAAAAATATAAAAAAAAACAAATTTCTATTCTTTCATTAACAACATTATCATTATAAATCATCAAAATCATCAATTTTCAATTTATGTACATAAAAAAGAAAAATTCTAAACTCAAAGACTCGCACAAAGTTGTGTGAAGGGTAGTAATTATTTTAGACCAACAGAAAATTAAAATTAACATTTTTATGGAAGAGTAAGGGTTGATAAAAGCTTTCAAAAATCTGGAATGAAGATGAGTGCTCATCGGTATCTACGGGTAGCGAAGGGTAGGGAGGAAATAAAATACTCCCCGCGGACCAAACATAAAGGAAAATGCAATGGAAACACGAAATAAATATTACCCCAGGTGGTAATCAAGGTTTTAACTCGGAAATTCCACCCTTTTCGAAGAAGGCCGGTTCCATGGATTCTGGGGGGAACCAACCATATTGCTAAAGGAAAGATCACGATCGGAGAACTTTACCGAAGGAAACCTCGTTACTAACCCTTTTGGAAAGAGTTCCAAATTGACAAGATCACCAACAAGATACGGTAACGAATATGAAAAGGAAAATATTGAACTACGCAGAAAGATCACAACTAAGCTATGTAATGATTTTATGATACTTAAAAAAGAAAATGAGGAACTTAGAAAAGCTCTAACACCTGCTGTAACAGAAGAGAAATCAAGAATAGAAGAGCAGAACGTAGCTAAAAACGTAGCATCTGGCGAAAACGTAGCCATCGGCCAGAATGAATATGTCACGGACTCAGATGAACTTAATTCTGAAGTGGATTGGGTGCTAAAGAAAAAGAAACAAGGCAAAAAGCGACGACTGAGCAAATCACCCTTTGTATCTCCAGAACAAATACAAGAAAAAAAGGAAATACAAAATCAGAGTAAAAAAGTGCAACAACCCAAACCACCACCAGTCATTGTAAATAAGATTGAAAACTACAATGATATACGAAAAACGATGGATTCAAACCCAATACAATACTAAACAACGATGCTCAGTAGTGGAGATCTTAAAGTCAATGTCCCAGACAAGGAGAATTTTAGAAAACTGACCCTTTCACTTAATGAAGAGGAAAATACATGGTACTCTTATGAGGACAAAAGATCCAGGCCAATTAAAGTTGTGGCAAAAAAGCTGCACCCATCCTGCCAGCCAGAAGAAATAAAGGAAGGTTTACTTTATAAAAACTTGAAAATAAAAAAGGTTCCACAAATATTGAAGAGAAAGGATAAAATTCCGCTATCATTGTTCATGTTAACTTTTGATAAAGATGAAGACATACAAAATATTTATCAAATAAGACATATCCTCAACATGAAGGTGGAGATGAAGCTTTACGAAAATCAAGATTGCTCCCGCAATGCAAAAAGTGCCAATCATACGAGCACACTCAGAACTACTGCAATAGAGACCCAAGATGCGTTAAGTGCGCAGCTAAGCATTCCTCCAAAGAATGTACAAAAACCAGAGAAACTCCGGCCAAGTGTGTAAATTATGGAGAGTCACACCCCGCAAATTATAGATGATGTATAGTTGCCAGAGAACTACAGAAGATGAGAAAATAAATAACAACAAAAAGGACATACCAAAAGGCAAATTAAAGGAGCCAAGAAATCAAATAGAAAAGATAAGAAAACCTGCTTATCAAATAATTTAAGCTCCAGGTATCTCATATGCTGAAGTTGCTAAAGGGGGAGCAGAATTGAAAAACGATTTTGACCATTAGAGTGGATGTAATTGGCATTCTACTGTCAAACCGACATACTGGCCAACAGATAATAACAAAATACCTGATCTACTAGATTTCTTTATAATTAGAAAACTTTCAGCAACTTATGTTAAAATAGCAGAGGGGTATGACTCGTGCTCTGATCACTCTTCAATACTACTTACTCTCAGTGAAAAAATAATCTCAAAAGAATGCAACCCGACTCTGACAAATAAATATACCGACTGGGAGGGATTCAAAGAAGAGCTGAATAGTAGAATAAAACTTAATGTACCGTTAAAAACAGAAGAACAACTAGATGAAGAAATCGTAAAATTCATAAATGACGTACAACAGTCAGCATGGAATGATACGCCGGAGTTCAAAAGAAGAACAATAGGTACAAATTACACAAAAGAAATCAGGGAGCTTGTCGAAGAAAAAAGGAGAGCCAGGAAGATATGGCAATACACCAGAATGCCTGCAGATAAAAACAAACTGAATAACCTGACACAGCGACTCAGGAGGGAAATCCAGTACATTAAAAATGATACAATAAACTCATATCTATAGACAGTATCATATGAAAAGGATACTGACTATTGTTTGTGGAAGACAACCAAACGAATGAAAAGACCAATAACTCAAATACCACCCATAAGAACAAGCAATGGCAATACCACCCATAAGAACAAGAAAAGGCAAAAGCTTTCGCTGACCATCTAGAAAGTATTTTTCAGCCTAATGAGGTACAAGAGAGAGAAGGATTCCAAGAAGTAGAGGAAACTATTGATCAAGAAATCGCTCTGACCACCCCTGCGGAATTGACTAATGAAATAAAAAAAAATGTAAATCCTAACAAAGCGCCAGGCTATGACCTGATAACAGGAAAAATCTTAAAACAGCTATCGAAGAAGCGCATTAAAAAATTAACAACTCTAATCAATTTAGCTTTCAGCCTGGCTTTAAGCCTGGAAAACCATCAAACGAAATAACATCCCATAGACCGATTTCGTTACTGCCTATTATGTCAAAACTCTTTGAAAGACGTCTCTTAAAAAGATTGAAACCAATAATTGAAAGACAGGAATTAATCCCCACACATCAATTTGGATTTCGAGATAGACACTCTACAATTGATCAAATTCATAGAATAACAGATATCATAGGAAAGATCACTCGAAGAAAAGAAAATCTGCTCAGCAGTCTTCCTTGACGTGGCCCAGGCGTTTGACAAAGTTTGGCACGAAGGTCTTCTGCACAAACTCCAGAACATTCTACCTTCACAATTCTGCCAAATATTAAAATCCTACATTACAGAGCGACACTTTCGTATTAAACAGGAACAATCATACTCAGAAATTAAAAAGATCAAAGCTGGAGTACCACAAGGAAGTGTCTTAGGACACATTCTATATTTATTATTTACAAGCGATATCCCATTATCTCAGAATACCACAATTGGCACATTTGCAGACGACACTGCTATTTTGGTAGTAGATGATACCATAGAAGGAGCTACCAATAAGCTTCAAAGGACCAATCCAAAATTGCGATCCGAGCAACGAATGCTTAAGTCACTTTACAATCAAAGAGATATGACTCCAAGAAGTACAATTTCCAATCAAGCACACTCAACCACACAAAATAACCTGGAGAATGTGTTACAAGAGTTTTGCACAACCATGAGTTTCCTATGCCAACATCCTAAAAGGTATCGCCCCAAAAACGAAAGTTCATTTCAGCGAAGAAGAATTAAACATTCACGCAACCGTAAACAAATTACCGAAACGATCCAAAGTTTCATGATTATGATGGAATACAAATGAGCATGATGATATAAACGCAGTAGTTCCACAATGGCATTTTTGCAGGAGTAGAGCGCTATAGTAGCTTTCTTTAGTCTCTCTTCGATGTTTGGTTTCCAGCTTAGCTTGCTGTCCAAAAGTAGTCCGAGGTATTTCGCTCTATCCGTAAAGATCAAGCGAGTACCATTTAATGTTGGCGGGTAACACTGAGGAAATTTGTGCCTCCTGGTAAAGAGGACCACCTCCGTTTTCTGTGGGTTTAGAGGGGGGATAGAACCTTACCTTGAGGTGTCCCTGTGCTCACGTATCTGCCGGCAGACGTCCCACCCAGATAAGTTGTCACGATCCTGCCTCTAAGCATTTGATCTATCCAGCCTCTGAGTGATACCCCCAGACACGCAAGGGCCCGAGTGATTGCCCCCGGTCTGACGTTGCTTAAAGCCCCCTCTATATCCAAGAAGGTTACCATTGAATATTCCTTATATTCAAGTGATTTCTCAATCGGGCCTATAAGGGAGTGGAGAGCTGTTTCCACAGATCGTCCCTTACAATATGCGTGATGAGATCCCGACAGCTCGTCCGGCTTGATTGAGCCTCTAATGTAAGTCTTTCCAGTGTTTTCAACAGAAAAGAAGATAACCTTATAGGCCTAAAGTTTTTGGGATAGCAGTGAAAGCTTTTTCCCGCTTTAGGTATAAATATTGCTTTTACTTCAGTCCACTTTCTAGGAATGTGACAGAGTTCTAGGCTGCCTTTGAAGATAACTTCCAGCCAGGGTAGGGTTAAGTCAGTAGTTCGCTGGATATCCGCAGGGATAAAGCCATCACGTCCTGCCAACTTGTATGGCTTAAAGTTTATGGCTTTACTATATGACTTACGGAGTCTACACCCCTATTTATCATGGGTCTCTCCGGAGCTAGTACCGAGCACTCCGGGAAATGCGTTTCAAATAAAAGCTTCAGAGATTCCTCACTACATGTAGTCCTTGAACCATCCGTTCGTTGTAGATAACTCGGGATGGAAGGACTAGAACATAGTACTTTGTGTAGCCTGGCTGCCTCCGAGGACTCCTGTATATTGCAACAGTAGAGTCTCTATGCCCTCGTCTCTATGCCCTCGTCTTTGTGTCCTCGCTTTCTTGAACAGTCTTCATTTCATACGAGTACCTTGGAGTTCTCTCGACCACCAGGGTGGCCGAGATTTACCCAAGATCCTACTGATAGGACATGCACCTAACATGGCTTTTTTAAAGCATCAGATAGCTTGGTTACTAGAGCAACAAGCTCCTGTGTAGATGCAGGAGGGTTTGGAACCGATACCGGTAAAGAGTTACCCAGAATGGTTCTGAAACAATCCCAATCAGTTTTCCTCCTATTCCAGAAGAGTGGTTTGCTAGTGGGTTTAGTATCCACTTCGTACTGTAGATAACAATGGTCAGAAAAGGAATGGTCTTCAGACACTTTCCAGTTCAATACCCTCTCCTTAATAAAATTCGAGACAAGTGTGATGTCCAACACTTCCTGTCTATTTTTAGTAATAAAGGTTGTCTTACAACCGATATTACATATATTTAGGTTAGTACTTAAAATAACTCACCTCGCCTGTTGATATTTGTACTTCCCCAGATGCGCATTAGCATCACTGCCCATGATGACTCCTACCTTTCGTTTTCGAGCTTTCATTATTACACTGGTGGTATATTTTCCTGTTTCTATGGTAGGTAGGCCGATATTAGCCAGAGATTTTGCCCATCCATCACGATGCTAGCCACCAATACTTCAGTATTGCTGTAATTTAGTAGTATAAAAATATTCAAATTATTTCTAGCGAGAATGCAGGAACTAAGGTTAAGATTCATTTTTCAGCACCGGGTGCTGAAACCTGGACCAGAACCACATCAATGAAACCTGGACCAGAACCACAGCAATGAACTCAGATTCCATTTTTAGCAGAAGGGCCGCCGAGGCGGCTTCACAATGATGGAGGTTAATCTGAAGGATCTTAAGCATTAGATATTACTTCCCTCCACCACTGTTGAGTCAGACTCCTCTGACGTCGATTCGTCCGTTAGGAGCGCACAGCTTAGTCCCAATGATATCGAAATCTCCGAGTCCAGGTATAGTGTTTGTCTCCTGAGCGTCCTCCGGGATGCTGCGGACTTCTGGGTCACCAACAACAGGCGGGATACCACAAGTGGTTTCGCGCTTAAAGATTTTGAGCATAATCGCTCCAAATCCATAGTTGATCAGGCCTCCAGATTTTGTCAAAGCACCCACGGATTCTTTGTCGATGATAATGACGGCCGATCTGTGGCCATTGGCAGATCCGGATTGCTGATTTCCAACATTTCCAAGATCTTCCTTGGATCACTAGGCTCTGCAGGTTGCGAGCATTCCAGGCTCGCGCCCTTGGCCTGCAGGGAATTTTTTCCCTCGTCCCCACTTCTAATTTGGCCCCCGGCCAGACTTCGCCCAGGCTGCCGATCGCCTTTTTATAGAGGGTCACCGATCTTTCATCGGCACAGGCAGTCAGTTTGACGTGACTCTGGTGCCGCTCTCCGTCTCGGCAGGACGGAGCAGGTTCTGGGTTCTCCCTCATAATGTTTAGGAAGATGGCGGCTAAGGCCTTCTCCACCTTCCTCCAGTTAAGGGCCGTAATGCTCCCATCTTCTTGAGCGCTGTTAACGGCTTCCATGAGTAGGTGCTCTTTTAGCACCTCATTGAAGGTCCTGGTAACATTATCTGGAACCCGCTTCTTTTTAGCCTTCGTAGGCGGTTCATCATCGGATCTCTGCCTTTTCGACTGTGGGATCTCAGAACCCTCCTGCTTTGGCTCAGTGATACGCCTTGCCAAAAATTTGGTTACTAAGCTATGGTTATTGAGTTACGAGTTGTTTTAACATTTCATGTTTAGTTTTACTATTTTAGCTTGTTTATTTTAATTTTATCATTTGTTTTTGTAATTTAGTAACTTAGGTATTTTGAACTATGCTTTTGTTATTTTAAACTATTTATATGCATGTTTATTTTTACCAAATATGGTTAAATTATACAAACTGGGCTTGGTTATTTATTATAAAAAACACAAAGTATTCAATTATTTCAGTGCATTTCATCTTATACCTTTGGTATTCCAACTTATTTTCTGCTATAGTTTCTTTTTACAGGTTTAAGGTTGATGTTTCAAATTTGACTTAGTTATATTTTAATTGTTTATTTATTATTACTACAAAACAAGTACACATCATTAGTTAGAGGAATAGAGAATATGTGGATTATTTCTGTCTTACAACAATTTTACTTTTGATAAGTTATACTCCAAGGGCAACGTCTCATAATAAAGCCCATTTCACATTTTTATACAGATAATAATTCTGAATCTTTATAATGCTGGTGTATTTAACTTTTTGTTTTTATCATTAACATACCTTAAATTATATGTAGACATTCTATAATGTGCACACTATGAAAATATAATATAACATGCATAAACCCACAAGCGGTTATATCTGGGTCTAATCAGGACGGTAGTTATATTCAAGCCCGTGTCTAATATAGATGGTTTTGTTAATTATAAATATATATTATTTCAAATGAATTATAATCTTGTTTAGTTATAAAAAGCTGAGAAATCTGGATGCACATATTGTTGATTTATTAAATTGATTATTGCTAATGGAAGTTTGTTTGATACTATAGTATACCAAGAATTCCAAATAACTCGAATAAGTAAAAATAGATAAAAAATTAAAAAAATATTTATGTCAATAGGCCGAAATAGGTTTCTACCACATCTCTACTAAATCCTTCCGAATCATTACTTATCCTTGTAAAGTAAAGGTGAACGGCCTTGTGAGCAACACTCTTAACCACTAATCTATTCATTTGAGAACGTTTATATAAATCCATTGCCACAAGGAAATTTTAACAACTTTAGATAATTATTTCAACTCGTATCTAAGATCTTCTCGTAATCTCTGTAAAACCTGAAAAGCATTCATAATTGAAATTTTGCTAATCATATAAATCATCTAAATTATTAAAAGATAAACATATGGTCCTCCTCACAATATTGCAGTAGCCCCGCATGTTCTTAAAAAACAACCCATGTTTTGGTGAATATAACATTCTGCAATGTTAAAATACACAAAAGCATTCGTAAAAGCTTGGTATGCATGGTATAATAATCTCATGTGCCATGTTCATTTTAACCAAATGCTAAGTTATAATTTGTTTAATTTTACGGTTGCATCTGTTAATTTTACTTAAATTTGTTTAAAATTAACAAATTATTTGGTACAAAAAAGAATTTACCGGAAAATTATGAGCACATTTATTTTATAGTAAACCTTCATGAAGAACGGACGACCGACGTAGTGAATTAAAAAAAATTAAAAGTTTTAGTGAATTTAAAAATTTATTAATTTAAAATTTAATTAGAGACAGTGCTAATAAATTTAATACAAATAAATTAAGTTAATAAGTTATTTTAAATAAATAAAGTTAAAATATGCCAAATGAAGATATACAGCTGAAAAGTTTTATGAAGCAAATTGCTATATATAACCCAGTTTTATGTTCGATTTTTTTTAGACCATAATCATTTTTAGAATAGGTTTTATCATTTTACTGATCTCAAAATAATCTCAAGATTTTCAGAATAAGAATAAATTTTTAAATTCTCTTAAAAATAGTTTTACTATTTGTGTTATTAAAATAATTATACTGTATAATCATAAAGATGCGGCCATTGAATTTTTTAGTAGAAATTAGTAGATATTTTCCAAAAAACATTTAAAATATTTAATTTCTCAAATCACAATTTGCAAATAAAACTGTTTTTAAAAACTTTCTAAATTTGTTCTAAAAATCTTAAGATGTATTTTTCTATTTTTAATATTATTAATATACACACATTTTTATATTATCTCACAGATCGTGAAATATATTACGATTATTTACAATATTTAAGCCAATCAGTTATTGATAAATTGTTTGCCGAACACGAAATAGGATCAACAATTATTTTTGAACATCATATTAATTTAATTCGTATAACGAATTTAAAAAAAAGCTAGTGATGTAAATTTTTAATATTCCAGTCACAAAAATTATTTAAACTAATTGATGTATTTTAAAATAATACAGGTAAACAAATTTGATGAGAAACCCGAAAGCTTTACATTATCAGATTAAAAAAAACAAATTGAAGAGAAGAACCCCTTTAAATTCACATGAGCCGGGCAATTATGTAATGTAAGTAAAGTACGCCTATTTGCTTTCCTCATTTCCCCACGCTCCGGACCCATTCTTCAAAAATTATCGCCGTCATCCACGCCGTTTTATTCGAAGGCAATATAAAATACATATTTACATTAAATACATATATTACATTAAATTATATATATATATATATATACATATATATATATATATATATATATATATATATATATATATATATATATATATATATATATATGTACATATATATATATATATATATATATATATATATATATATATATATATATATATATATATATATATAGATATATATATATATATATATATTTACATTAAATACATATAATAATACATATTTTTTATCAATATATAGATATTGATATTAATGCCGCGGAAAGTATTATGTACTATAAAAAAAAATTTAAAACACTTAGGAACTCCCTTTAGTACCGTGCAACAAAATTGGACATCGTCATCACAATACAGAGTTCAGGAGATAGTCAATAATAATGACAAGTCGATTGATAAGACACTTGAGGATTGGCCACTGTACAAGCATTTACAAGCCCCAGAATTAGTAAATTATCGAATACCATCACACCACAAAATAAATATAAAACATAATAAAAAATATTTCTAATTCGCAGATAAATCTAGATTTCAATACATTGTTTCCTAATCACCATTCAATTTACACCAAATGGGACCAATTTGTCCAGAAAATTAAACATTAAAGATTTATGAGGTCAAATCAAATCAAATCAAATAAGAAATAATAATTTTTTTTTTACAAATATTGACAACATCAGCAATACTGTTACGCCAGGTAATTTTTTAATATATGTTATTATACATATACACAAAATTTGTAAAATTATAAACAGGGTTGGGCAAAATGGGCCGACCTTTCTTTAACAGCGTTTAGAGATTTTTATTATCTCATATTTTTCAAATTATGACATCATCGGCTATTATTTTTTTAAATCCATCAATTCAGAGTTTAATTTGGAAAATATGAGATAATAAAAATCTCTAAATACTGTTACATAGAACATAAAATATACAACAACTTTTATGAAAGTCAATTTTTAGGCCAACACTTTAAAATTTACGAACCGCCTGTTCCGTTCATTTTGCCCAACCCTGCATTATTATTCATAATTTAATTATTTCAATGAAATATCTTTTTTATTCCAGATACATTCAATTTAGAACTCATATATCATCTACCATATGTTATAACACCTGCTATTCAAAATTCAAAATCGAATAAACTTAGTAAACCAACCACCTTAGATGCTCAGTTAGCGTTAATAATTAAGGCAAATACATTGACCGAATTCATAAAGAGATTGGAGGATATTAAAACTGATTGTGTTCAGACTAACAAAAAATTGCGACCATTGTTGGTAGCCATTGGAGTTGACAGTGATTACACTGAGTTCTACGTTTCAATGGATAACCAAAAATTTAAATTCGGGAGCTTTTTAGATGCATTGGATGTTTGTTTCAAAGTATATCATCTTTTCAATTTTGAGTATCCAAAATTAATTAAATATCAAATAATTTGGTTATTTTAACCAAAAACTCGGTCCAAGCTTGGTAAATATTACTTAAATTCAAAAGGATGCATGGTCCATGTTAACTATTGCTTGGTAAATATTACTAAAATTAAAAAGGATGCATGGTATAATCAACGTAATGCAATGGTTTTATTAACTTAATTTTAGTATAACTCAAATACTTTTACGTAAAATTGCCTTAATTTTTAACCAAGTGCTTCTATTATTTTAACCAATGAACTAGGTTAATTTAATAATATGTTCAATTAATATAACCCAGCTTTTTTAAAGCTATGTGGTAAATTTTACCCACTAGTCTGGTAAAAGAAACTATTATAATGTTCATATTTACTAAATTGTTAGTTAACATTTTTAAGTTATTTTAACCAATCGCTTGGACCTTTTTACCAAATTTATGGTTAAAATATGGAATTTTAAAAAGTGGTATTTTCAACCAAGCCATTTATGTATATCGAAACAAGTGCTGGTTTGGCTGAGTAATAACCCATAAATCTGGTTTATTATTACCTATGTTTTTGGTTCAAATTACCCTGTTTTTTAAGAGGCTGGGCTATTTTTTAGACTGGGCCCCCAGCCTGGCCGGTTATCAGCTCCGGTACGGTTGACACCTTAACCCGGCCCAGTTGTTTAGCCCCGTGTTTTCGCCTAGTACACCACATAAAAACATGGTCTATTAGTTGCCCGGTGGTCACAACGGGGAGGTAACACGCACACTTGTGGAAGCTGCAAGATACGGAGCTGGCAAGAAGTACCAACTTGATTCCCCCAAGACTGCTTCACACAAGACCACCCCTTTGGGGTGGCCCTTATACTTGCAGAAATTGAATGTAGATTTCAACAGAAGCTGTGTTGAACCAATTTTACAGCAGAAATTAAATTAAAAAAGTATTGGCGCTGACGAGTCTTAAACTCGAGTCCACGATTTCAAGAGCATTGACTCTGCTTACTCGATCATCGGCGTATTAAACATTGGAGCTGAACAACGATAAAAATCTTTACATGGCACAACTGATAGAAATCTTTACAAAAAGGTTATAAAAAGGTTACCGTGCCATAAAATTTAGCACACCCCCCTCTATGGTAAAACGAATTCGAGTTCAGGAATGATATAAGTCCTACCGAGTTATTAAAAAGCCAAATCGTTGAGATAACCAACACTTGTTCGATAAAATATGCGCCAGACTGATGACAAAATTTGAAGTGGTTTATCCCTGGGGTCGGTGATATAAATAACGTAGTATATATATCGGGAATGTTGCAACAAGATAGAAGGAATAAACCTTCCGGACATGTCAGTCTTATATGGTGCAACATTTCATTTTTATATTGGCTATTACTTACATAAATCGTCGGTTGGCTAACCTTAATCGGACCGCTCCAATGTACCAGCCATTGATGATTCTTACTTTAGAATTAACTAAACTGTATTTAAAACACTGGTTTACTAAAGCGGCCGCTGATCAGTAACATGAGAAAAATTTAAAAAAATCGATATCAATTTTTACGATACTTGATCAATCCTGAGCAATCTTTCTATGAACCATACATCTTTCTAAAGTTTATAATTATCGAATTTTGAATGTTTCAGATGGAAATTTTTGTAAAAACCAGTGGGCCGTCCTGTATAACAAGAGAGGTTACGAACAGATATATGTACCAACTTCCCATTGCATTATAAATTTCCTTATAAAAATATTCGATGAATTATTAGAAAATACTGTTGAAACTCAAAATTTGATATCCTGTTCCTCTTGTATATATAGTATACAATGTATACACTATCAATTTAGAAAAAAATCATTTTCCTTCTGTTCTAATTGTATCGAAAAATAAAAAGCTTTGGTAAAGACACAAAATGTGACACAAAGCACACAGAACCAAAAAATAAATAAAATGGAAATGAGATTTTTGTTTTTCCGATTCCCTGAAAGTTTTGTACACATTTTTCATTTTTCAAAAAATAAGAAGCAAAAATAAAAATCAATTGTATTTTGATTTCCTGTACACAGTAGTTGTTTATACGATTATTGAGTAAACATTACGAATAATATACCACCCATTTTATAAGAACATAAATAGAATTTTGAACAAAACACAAAAAAGCTCTGCTCCTATTGCCGCTACGTGTTCTTTACTCGATTTATGTTTACGTACACAACACATGAATGATCTATCAGAGGGTGTAATGGTATATTGGCAATATCTTGTCACCACATTTCTATATATCCATAATATATTTATACGTATGCAACCCGTACCATAATATATGTATATAAATTTACTAATGATTCATCTATATAACCTGTGTATATTTACGTATGTACGTATGTACATTATATAAGAATAATCGAGGTGTGTGTTATTTATACAAGAAGTAGAACAAAAAACCAACCGAAACTTTTGTATTACATAAACAAACAAAAATATCTAAAAATAAACATTTAGAGAGTCTACATATTAGATTACATAATCGAAATAAATATGTGTACAGCTCGATCTATTTTATAAACAACATAATAATGTACAAGAGAACCGAATTTAGAATAATACTGAACCACAAAGTATTTTTATTTTGTATATAAACATAATATTATGTACTCTGGTTGAGTTGAAAATAAAATCCTTATTTTTTAGGTTATCTTTTCCTTTGTTGTGTATTTAGTCACAAATCCTTTTATTATTATTATAATATGTACAATTGAAGATGAAAAAATAGATTGAATAATTATAAAAATAATTCCAAAATGATTTTTATTGTTAAGGTGCAACAATAAAATTCAATAAAACCTACAGTTTCTTATGGCTGCCTTTGTTTCGTGAAAATCTGATATATACTTCACGAATTAATATAAGGTCACAGACACTCACAGACAAAGCGAGGATGATACTTGTTCGAATCCAGTTGTCGTTGTGTATATAGTCAGCAATTCATGTAAATTTTGTTACTCCAGGCATTCAAGTATAGGTAATCAAACATCCACTTTGGTGTATACACGTGTTAAGTATAATATTATCTAAAATAAATCGTTTCAAGTAACTAAGTCAATTTTCATCGAACCTGGCACAGAAGTGTTTGGCACACCACAGAAAGAAGCATATAAAAAGCATTTTATCGATACTCGTACATTACAAAGTACTGCCACACTACCACTGGAAACAAGATCAGATCATTGAAATGACTACTGAATATTGTATTACACCAGATATTGATCACAAAGAAACAATCAAATTCAATGAATGCGAGCTGACACTAGGCATGTATTGGAAGACCTTATAGGACACGAATTTTTTGCGAAATTTTACTCAAAACTAAAGATTGGAACTCCGCTTAAAGTTCAAAATTTTCAATATCTAATGATTTAGCTAACATCATGACGAGTTCAAAATATAAATTAATCTCTGAAAAATTGCACTCAAAATTTGGAGTTTCAATTTCACTCGAATTTATTATAAATTTCACTCGAATTTGTGATCCATATTTATATCACATATGTTCAAGTTACCAACACAATTTTATAAATAATTTTATTTAAAAATCTTTAAAAATTTCACTCAAAATTGAATATCGGAATTTCACTCGCTTAAACCACAATTTATTTATTTTTACTCAAATATTGTAAAACTTTAGAATTTTAATTAATTAAATGTTATAAAATTTAATGAATTTTACTGAAAGGAAATACTTTAGGAAATTCCACTCAAAAATTAAGGTTTAATTCTACTCGATTAAGCTAAACTTGTTTACTCAAAAAATGGAGTTTAATTGAATTTATTACAAAGCTCACTTTAAGTACATACAAATAGAAAATGGGTCCCATTATTTGGGTATTTTATTAAATACAGGAGCAATCAGGGATGGGCAAGGTAGATTACGCCATGTAATCTACGCAGTTGTTGATGCGTAACATATTACGTAGAGGACTTGGCAATATTTTTTGTCAACGTCGACAATTAAGTCAACGTCAACAACCTACTATATTTTACCGGTTTGAATTCGAATAAACCAGTTCACAGTTGTATTTGTAAAAAATCGTTTACGAAGATTCTAAATAGTAAAAACTAGTTTACTAGTTTATTAGTAAATGCACGCGTTTAAAATTTAACTCAACTCCATAATATAATTTTACCTTGAGTTTCACTTTTAAAAAAACCACTCAAAATATCTAATTTAACATTTACGAACATTTAGCGGGCATTTCTACCTCTTTGCTAGTTTTCCTCGGTATCTCTTTTCATATGCTCGGTATTCTGAACGAACATTATCGAGCAAATGTAGCCTCATTGTCAACTAGCCCTTGACACGATACCTATAACGCACTTGCTTAGGGGATGCTCATTTATGTCCCAATAAATAAATTTAAAATTTCAGCAGTAATACTAACATCAAGGATTCTAAATCTGTCGAATTCTCTTGCAAAACTAGTTGTTTTAGATTCTTTCGATTTTATTTAAGTTTAAGTCATTTTAGCTTAAAAGGAAAACCAAAGGAACACTTAATTAAGTTAATTGTGTAGTTTCTTACAAGATTTCTAGATAGTTTGCAAGATTCTTTTTAGAATTGGTACGATTTTGCAATGAATCTTGTAAATACAAGATTAGTTTGAACCGATGTTATTTACCTTCCAAATTATCTTGCCCATCCCTGGGAGCAATACACCACTTAGAAATTAAATCTTCTTAGGAATATGTTTATAGTAGCAGGAAGCCTTATCGAATACAATAAATTCATTTTTTGAACCGATCAACGTATTGGATATTTTGTGGGTTAAGCCCAGAAAATGTTTACTGAATTTATTTGATTTTTTATTTAAATTCTTCCTATTTCATTCCAATTTACAATTTTCTGGGCCAGAATTGAGTTGGCAGTATAGGCAAGCCAGAAATAAATTTAATTTTAATAAATTGCGTTGCACTCAAATTCTTCGCATATCTGGAAAACCTAGAAATTCAGAGAAATATTTTTTTTTAATTTTAAAATCTGCAGCGTATCCGGTCCTCATTGTAGCTCTGCAAGAGCTCTCTTTGTATATCTGTAAATATTTTATTATTTTTATACATTAAGTTTTTGTACAATCTCTGAATGTTCAGCGATTCATGTAAACATTACAACGCCAAGGATTCAATTGGGCAGTCAAATATTATCTTCGGCTATACACGTTTTAAGCAATACTTTCCAAAATGAATTGTTTCGAGTATCCAAATCAATTTTCATCGAACCTCACACTGCAACTCCAAAACTTATCGAATAGAATATTTGGCACATCGCAGGATGAAGCATGCAAAAAGTGTTTCAACTGTAAATTGCCATTCACTTCTCCAGTTAATTCAATAGGCGATTCAAAATTAATGGATCAAGTGTCTTCCGGAGTCTTGAAAAGCGTATTGACGATTACAAATAGCATGGTAGCATAACAATATATGGCTGAAAACGAGATCCGATGATGTCTTGCCACATCAATACGTTTAATAACCATAGATATACTAGAGATAGCTGGAATGAGATTTCAAAAATGGCATATAAATGACTAGTCATTTTTGTATGACACCAGATTTCGTTCGCGAACCAACATTATAAGCATGTATTGGGAGCCATTATAGGGCATGCAATTTTTGCAAAATTTC
The DNA here is from genome assembly GCA_951394425.1 of Tipula unca. Lineage (NCBI taxonomy): Eukaryota > Metazoa > Arthropoda > Insecta > Diptera > Tipulidae > Tipula > Tipula unca. The sequence goes on along the minus strand of OX596382.1, from coordinate 109,288,558 downwards.
ACATACTTAAATGTATTAGTAAAACATAACGGATTCTACGAATTAAAAAATACTTTGCGAAATTCCACTCAAAATTTAAGAATTCATCTCGCTCGTTTAAGCTAAATCTTTTTATTTCTAATCAAGACGAGCTTAACATTTAACTCAATCTCTCAAAAATATCACTCAAAATATGGAGTCCACTATAATTTACAAAATTTTACTTAAAATTGATGATCGGAATTCCACTCGTTTGGTTTATCTAAAATCTTATCGAGTTTAAACTTTACGTCAATAAAAGTTACTCTAAAATTTCACTCAAACAAAAATACAATTCAGTTTTTTTTGTTAATTTTGAAAAAGAGCTTAGCATCTATACGAATCGATTGGGATGAGCCATTTCCACAGCAATTACAGACTCGATTCGCACGCCATTTATTCAATTCTTCAGTTCCGATGCCAGCGAATGGGCAACCCATGTGGCAAATCGAGTAGCGAGAATCTAAAATTCTAGTTCGAAATCAAATTGGCAAGTTTCGTCAAGGTATACAAAAAAATTAAAGTTGGCCGTATCATTCCAGCAGTCAATATCAATAAGGGGCCTACGGTGAAATAAACGGACAAACACACACATACTTACACATTACAAACCATCAACCGTGATTTTTACGCTATGGCACGCTATTTACTGTGATAACGAGCGCGGTGATGTGTTTAATGTTCTCCCTAATAAATAAAGCTGATCCCCCTCTTGCTCATTTTCGGTATTAAGCAATATTTCAAGTTCTGCTAAATATTTCATTAGTCCGTTTGTTTTCCATGTGGCTATTCTTAATGATTGTTTATCGTTGGTTCATCAAATATACATTTTTTTATTTTATTTAGCTCTTCAAGATTTTCAATTTCATTAATTGGGTGTAGTCTTCTCTAGTCATAACTGTGATCGGGCGATTTTTATTTTCGTATGTAACACTGATGTTTTTCAATATTGAGTTTCATTGTTAAATTTATGTTCATATACAAAGTTGATGTATCGATCTCCCATATGTTATTGCTGAAGGCAATAATTTTATACTCCTGATTCAGAGAGATTACAGAGTTCATTATAGCTTGGATTTCAGAGAAGTTAGTTTTGTAAGTTGCGTTATTTGATGCTCATTTCTCTGCCAACTGGTTTCTCTATCTAACGCTTCCTCATCCGTTAGGTGTAAGTATATGTATTTTTCCGGGTAATGCACCCTGGGCCGGTTAGTGCCATTGAGACCTGGAGTAATCCGCCTAACTTTAATTTAAATTTAACTCGTTCTGCTAAAGTCGCCGTTAAGATTAACCAATAAGTTGCTTTCGCTTTTATCTTTTATTTGAGGTGATCTTAATATATTTGGTTTTCATCGACCGAACTTGAAATTCATTGGCTGAATATAAATCATTTCAAGCGGATGCTCTATTCCCAAAAGACATACAAATGTTCGCAATTTGATTTCTTCCTGAATGTTGGTATTTTATATTAATAATTACAATTTGCTTCTCAATGTGTGGATACTCATCGTTTCATCAAAAGCTGTCAACATCGTGGTGAGTATGAAAATCTCAGACAATATGGTTCGTAAATCCGTTACCTTTAATGCATTCAAACAATTCAGATCTGCCATCGAGCTGTAACAATCATTCAGAAATCGTATTAGATTATGTTATGATTTATGTTATGTCGTGCATATTTATTCACGGCAATAAAATAATAAAACATATTTCAGGCGACATTTGAGTATATCACCAAACATAAATCCATACCAAACGTTTAAGTTTTAATTCTTTCGCAAAAAACCGATTTTTTTATCTCCGATCTCCACCCTATTGTTGTCATTTCAAAATTATTTTTTTTAATATTGTTGTTATCATCGTCTTAGACATTATCAAACAACAATATAAAATTCTAACAATAACAATATTCAGTTTTCCTCGCAATTTTACTTCACTCCCTTCGCTCCCAAAATCTTTTTTTTTTGGTAACAAACATAAAAAAGCTTAAGAAAGTTGATATAAACTATATGTGTATGTACACGTAAGGAAGAACAATAATACAAAAAAGCACATGCATAATTTCACACATTATGTTTATGTTAAGTAAAATATTTATTCTTTCATTTCAGCATATATGAAGACATCCCTTATTTGATTTGTAAAATATACAAAAAAAAAATACTTTATGGTGATAAGTTTATTGTTATTCCGATTTAGTGATGATAAGGTTGGATATGTTAAATTTTTAATACGCGACATCAAGTTCATTATACCATCCTCGAATTATATCAGTGTATATGTATATCAAAACCACAAAGCACGTGCTCTCACTCACCATCACTCCTAAAGTCATAAACAAATCAAAACTGTATAAAAACTATTTATATTAAGTGGGGGAAGTTAAGAAGAACAAAAGTTAAAGTTTCTCAAAACAGGAAAAGTTTTTTACTATACATACTTTACAAAAAATTATGAGTGTAGCCAATTTTCCATTTTTACCTTTTTAACACTTCTTAATATACATACATCTACTATATATAGTTTGGGAGTCGGAAAATTCGATTTTCCACTTTACAGAATTATTTTCCAATTTTCTTGGCAGCACCAAGAAAAACTTAAATTTATTTATATACACTTTTAATGTTTTTTATTTATCAAAGATGAGTTTTTAGTTCGTTTTGGAATAAATCTAACCATCGACAGAAACACAACCCCTAAAAGGAGGAAAACTTTCCCAATCATATTTTTATTTTTTTAATATTTATGTTGCTGGTTGATATTATAACTTAATATGGCATTAATAGTGGATATTGCAGGTTGGCTTAAATTATAGTCTGCACGTATGCGTAATTGGTCTGAAACCCACTGAAGGTAAGCTTATACAGTTGACATGCTAAGATGATGGGTGGTTGCGGTCAAAAAAATATCTGTACTCCAACATTGGATCGCAGCTAAGTTAAATTTCGTCAATGACTGTAATCAAGAGCACCTATTAGGTTAGGTAAGGGCCGTCCTAATGGACTAGCATAGACACAATTTGGTCCGTATCTGTACCACAATAAAGTTACTTCCTCTTCACTCGTCGAACAATCCTGAGCTTACCAAGAAACGTTGAAGGCCCTTGACATCGAACTTACTAAGATCCGTCAGGTCGTTCAAATGGGAAGTTCCCATAAATTTTATTCTACCGTATGCTAGACTAGGACAGATGCAGGGCAGATGGAACACCCAGTCGGCTCGCATGTACTCCAATGATGTAATGCGACGTTATTGTAATTTACGACCATACTAATATGGTTCAGTCGAAGCGATATCACTTGACCAGATCTGGACCGGTCTAGTATAGGCCATATTTGCCTGGTTTTCAAGCTCCACGTCGGACACAGCGGTGCCCATAATTTTGAACTTAACAAGTTCAAAACATGGAACATGTTTTTATCGTTCTGGTTTTGGATTCAGTTACAAAAGATGTGAATTTGACACTTCGCATTTGCTCTCTTAGAATACTAACAAAATTGGTTGGATCAAGAGGTGGTTCAGTTTCCTTCGAAAAGAATTCTTCTGGAATTCTTAGTGTCTCGCTATATACCAACTCAGCTGGTGAATGTTTAATGTCTTCTTTGATGGTAACTTGTATACCTAAGAGTACCCATGAAATCTCATCATACCTATTCGTTGTGTTTCCCTACTCTGTGAAATCGCTCTGCCATCCCATTTGCTTGTGGGTGGTAGGCGGTAGTGTGAATACGATGGCACCCAAGAAAATTAGTAAGTTCGGAAAACAGTTTGGATTCAAACTGCGAGCCCCGATCAGTAGTAGTTTCCATTGGATTTCCAAAACGAGGTATATATTGAGAAGTCAGAGTTTTAGCTACTGTACGCGCAGATATGTCCGGTATTGGATAGGCTTCCGGCCACCTAGTGAACCTATCCATCAGTGTCAGAATGTAGTAATATCCATTGGAACTGGAAGTGGACGTACCAAATCCAAATAATGTGTTGAAACCTGCCTTGAGGTACACTAAAAGTTCCATGCGCCGATCGTGTGTGACGATTAATTTTACTACTTTGGCAAGATGTGCGTGTTTTCATCCACTCAGCACAATCTTTATTCAAATTGGGCCAAAAATACTGTGCTGCAACCAATTTGCGAGAAGCGCGAATACCAGGATGAGACAATTTATTTAGCTGATCGAAAACTCTTCTTCTTATTGTACAGGTACAAACGGCCGGTGTTTGCTTGTAGACGTATCACACCACAATTGTTCTTTAGTAAAAGGCAATTCCGTTAGTTCTAATTTATACTTAGACGATGGTTTCCTGTTTTGTGAGGAAAATAGTGATTTTAATTCATCGTCCGATTGCTGTAAATTCAGAATCGCTTGCGCACTCGCATTCATGGCATCGATTCCTAACGTAGGCGGATTTAGACTACCGAGACGAGAAACACAATCTGCGATCACATTATGTTTTCCACTAATATGTTTTATGTCGCTGGTGAACTGCGCGATATAGTCCATTTGTCGAGATTGGCTTGTGATCCGTAAAGATGGTAATTTATCTGTTTTCAACGAAGTACCTGAAATGCTTTAGAGCCTGCCAAGCAGCTCTCTATCGAATGCAGAATATTTGGTTTCAGTCGGAGAAAGTTTTTTGGAATAAAAGGATAAGGGTTCCCATTGACCATTGTTATATTAGCCGTGTTTCTTGACGTATGATCTGATCCGGATCAAATCATATCTGCTTCCCTTTCATTTGTATAGCCGCGTTTCATGAAATCAACACAAAAATTGTATTATTTTTTGTTTTTAGGTTATTATTTTGATCCTAGTAGCATTTTGGTTCAAATTTTTTATACAAAAACAAAAAATAGTACAATTTTTGTGTTGATTTCATGAAACGCGGCTATACAAATGAAAGGGAAGCAGATATGATCTGATCCGGATCAGATCATACGTCAAGAAACACGGCTATTGTTCGAGAACAGCTCCCATTGCCCAGCTTGATGCGTCAGTGGTAATGTTAATCGAAGAATCATCCTTCACATGTGCTAATAAAGTATGTGATGCTTATGCATCTTTGCACTTCTTGAACCACATTTCACATTCTTCTGACCAGGTGAATTTATTTTTCTGAGCCTTAACTTTAACCATTCATGCTAAATGAGAATGTAATGGAGCTAACAGATGAGCACTATTTGGAATAAACTGGCTATAATAATTTATCATGCCAATAAATTGTTGCAACTGCCTAATAGAAGAAGGCGATGGAAGGTTAGAAATTTCTTCAACTCTTGCCGACGATGGAGTAATTCCTTCTTTAGATATTGTATATGCCCAAGAAATTCCAATGACGAAACTCCGAAAACACATTTTGATGCTTTTATATTTAATCCATATTCAGGTAAGCGTGTAAAGAGTTGTCTTAGATGATTACGGTGTTCCTTCTCAATTTGACTGAAAACTAAAATATCGCCGATATAAGTAAAGACGAATTCTAGTCCATTTACTACGCTGTTCATGAATCTCTGAAAGGTTTGGCTAGCGTTTCTTAAGCCAAATGGCATTCGGCAGAACTCAAACAGACCGAATGGAGTGGTTATGGCAGTCTTGTGAATGTACTCCGGAGTAATTGGTATATGGTGGTATGCCTTGACCAAATCAATTTTGGAAAACACATTACATACCCAAACAAGTTCATCGAAAAATTATGAAGATGCGGTATTGGATATCTATCCGGAGTGGTGATTACATTTAATAGGCGATAATCGCCACAAGGACGCCAGTCAGAGCTTTCTTTCTTCGATACTATATGAAGTGGCGAGGCTACACACGATGAGGATGGACGACAAATCCCTAATTGAACCATATGGTCAAATTCTAGTTTTGAAGCCTTGAATTTGGTTGAGTCCAATCTTCTGGGAGTACAAAATGGAAGAGGTCCTTTTGTCTCAATATAATGAACAACCGAGTGCTTTAGTGGCAAGTCATAATTAGGATTTGCAACTAGAGGCGGAAACTCCTTCAATAAGATACTGTAGCTATTTTCCATAGTGTAATATATTGGGGTTGGTGTATCTGGATCCAATTTGCTGATAGCATCAATCACCAAATTTGTTTTCCGATGAACCAACCGTTTACCTTTTAAGTCTACTAATAATCCAAATTTGGTTAAAAAATCGGCACCAGTGATGGGCCTGTTAACTGTTGTTAACAAAAATTGATGAATGTAACTACGTCGTAATCCTAAATCAAGGTGTAACAATTATACACCTTGTTTACACCACAATTTAAAGGTCGGCCCCAGTATCAACCAAAAACGTTAACTTATTTCTAATATCTTTAAAAAGGAGGCGGCGTTGATTGTCCGTTCCACTATTAGCCGCAATTCGAGTGGAACTTTCTATTTTTTTTTTTGTATGTGATCATTAGATTCGAAATTGCAAGGCTTATCACATTTTTTGGCCTTATTTCCAAATTTAAAATGATACCAACAAAGTGGTTGATTTTCAATGTTCCGTGTATAGTTTCTATTACGCGATCGACTACGGTTACGTGATAGTGATCGATTGTGATGAAACTGTTTATTACACAAGCCACGAACCATTGATTTCAATTCATGGATCTCTTTTTCGAGTTGAGATGACACAGATCCAACCGAAGAACCACCCACGGACGAATTCGTTGCATCATGAATTTTGTCTGCTAGTTCAGTTAGATCAGATATATCTTTATTGTCTTTTAACAGCGGAATTAATGCAATATTGATTGTAAAAGGAAATCGTCTAAGCCAAATTTTCATGATTAAATTATCACCGAACGTGTTAGATGTACCGGCTAATTGTATCATATGCCTATAAAATTCGGAAGGCCTTTTATCCCCTAACTCGGTATTGGACAAGAGTTCTTCGATTCGACGTTCTTCACTTAATGAATGTCGTTCAATTAACTTGGCTTTTAATCCCTTATAAAGGTCAGTTTGAGGGGGCTTTTGAATGTAATCCACAATTGAATTAATTGCGCATTGTGGAAGAGCAGCGAGCACATAATAATATTTTAGTGTATCGGAAACAACACGTCCTAAAGAAAACTGTGCTTCGGCTCGAATAAACATCGACGTCACTTTTAGAATCACCATCATCCTCGTTGTCTGAACCCATTATAATTGAAACACAAAAAAAAAATATCTACAGATACACGAATATTTACAAGAATTTTTTTTTTTTATTAACTATACATACCAATAATTAAAACTAAATGACAGCCAGCATCCATACCACATCACATCAAAATTGGTTCTTTGTATATAAAAAGAAAATTGTTGAATTTATTGGACGAATTTCCTGGATCTCCTTGTAACTACTGTGCATATACATACGAGTATGTATTGTCCACTATACAACAACCAAATTATGGATATACCTGATTCTTAGGCTGGAAAATATCCTTGGCTGCTGGTATTAGATGATCACCAATATTTTACAGGTAATAATCGTATACAGTTACCGATGCTTCTCTGGTATTTTATTTTGAATAACAAACTGTATAAACAATATGCCCGAATTATGATTTTCCGTGTTATTTGACGTAACGGAAATGATGAATGATCAGCAAAAATGAGGATTACCCAGATGTTCGGTTTATATAGCGTACCGAAAATTGATATGTTCAATTGATGATAACTTAATCCAATTATTGATGAGCCAATTATTTTTTTTATTGTTGTTAAAAAAAAATATTTTGTGTGTCGTCAGAATGGCGGAATGCAGGTTTAACAAAACGTGGTTGGGATGAAAGTGCCGGTTCACTTATTTTAATAATGAAGCGCTTTTAATTAATTGCACGGAAGATTCACATCGAGGTCACCACTGTAAGGCGCTTGGCTTGAATCTGGCAAATTATTTATTCTCACCCAACAAAACACTGCACTTAAACATTTGCCATATAAATATATGTTCCGCATATACTTTTAATGTAAAGCTAATAATGGTTGTAGTGCGGAGCGAAGTAAAAGGCGTAGGCTGGCACCGACGGCCTCTACAAATTCTTCTTACCCTAGAGCGGAATGTATTAAATTTTATGGCGCGGTCATAGACAGAGATCCCCGGATTATTTTTAATGCAAGTGTTAACCTTCTTGTAAAGATTTTTATCAGTAGTGCTGTATTTCTGTTTTCGGTCAGCTATATTTATCCCGTTGTACCGAATACGCTATTATATCGTTTATAATGAATGTTTAAAGTATTCCTGTGCAGTTAGTTTCCAATTATTTAATTCTATATCTTTAGAAGCTTTTGACGATTTATAAAATATTCTAAAATCTTTTAATTTTTCGGTTTTTTCGGCCAGTTACATGTTGCTCCGTTGTGGTCGGGAGGGTTAAGGTTTAAATATAATTCATTTATTTAATTTCGTATAGGTTTCAGTGAATTTATTTTTGACCAATTCTTAATTATACAATATTTAGATTTATTTATTAAATTTATTTACAATTAGTATTTATAGCTGTTCATATTACAATAGTATATTATTTAATGAGCATATAATGTAGGCTATGTTACACGAGGATGACATTTACAACACGAGCGATAGCGAGTGTTGTAATCATCCGAGTGTAATAGAGACCATTATATGCGAGTCAAATACGATACATTGTACATGATACATAATATTGATGTAACACGTCAAATACGTGTTACATCAATATTACGGCTAATGTCATTATTTTTGTTTGCATTGTTAGTGCTAGTACTAGTATTATTGTTTGTACATCATAAATCAATTTGATTATTTATAGTTTCAAGTTCAACACATGAATTATTTACATTAGTAGAAACAGATGAAGTAGTAGCACTAGTGGACGCAAATAACTTAGTAATATTGCTCGAAACTGGATAAGAGGCACCTAAAGTAGTAGTTGTGTTTGAATTAATTTGGTTTAAAAATTTTCTGGCAGTGTCCATTTTATTTTTTTTTTGAATCGGCAATATACCCTTCAGCAACGGTAGTTGATTTCCATCCCCCATGACGTTTTAAATCTGTCATGTTTGCCCCCCTTCAACAAATAGAGTAGCAGAGGATCTTCGCAGAGAATGGCCGGTGTATTTTTCCGGATGTGGTATATTAAGAAATTTGGCTATTTCTTCTCCCATTGCGCCGAATTTATTAATGCCAATTACTTGCTTCGTACATTTACCGTACTGAAAATTTAAGAAAAATGATTTTGAGGGTATATTCGGTGGACGAAGATCTGCATATTTTTTAACAATTTCATAGAAATGATCAGTTATAGTAAAGTTCCGCGGAATTTTATTTTTTGTTTGCGGAATAAAAACTTGTAGGCATCCATCAAAAAATTTTAAATTTTCTATTTTTATGTTGTAGAGTTCATTTGATCTACAAGCTCCCATTACTCCCATTATTAATGCAACTTTAAACAAATATAATAAAATTATTTAAAAATGATTCACCTTCGTTGCAAGATATTTAATATCCGGTGCTTCGTTTATGAATTAATTAATTTGTTTTCCAGAAAAAACTTCCGATTTTTTTGGCTGATACCCTTCCGAGTGTCTTTTTAGCAACGTATGTAGTTTTCCATACTTCTCGATATTAATTTTATGCTTTAAATTCAGCGTGCTTTTTAGCATTGAATAATGTGTCCATAACGTGGACGACTTATATTTTTTTGTTAGTTCTTTAAAATAAACTAATAAAGTGTCCTCAGAAAAAGACACAGTTTTGTTTTCTTGTTTCCACTTTATAAAACCGTTGTAGGCAATCTCGTAGTTTTGACGAGATTTTTCTGGTAATAAATCGATCGATACCGCCTTTGCTGCTTCCCGAATCTCTGGCGGTGTACCATTTATTTCGTGTTCAGTGCTTATCATATTTTCGGTGATAAATTACACTATTTTATTTTAATATCTAAATATACAACTATCACGTTTCGTTATTGGTGTTTTCTTTTATTCATTCCGATTAATAACGTTTGTTCATTTGGATTATTTTAACCAACGTACAGACAATTTTATAAAATATAGTGATTAGTTTCTTGAAAGTGCCATCTATTTTCGAACACTTTCTGTCAAATCAGCCGTGGAATATGAATTTTCATATTACACTAGTGTAATATGAGCTACTTTATGTGCCTACATTTAGGTACGTAATGTGTTCATTATTCAATAGTTGCAGATAAAATAATTAGTTTGATGAACTTTACTTTTACTTTACTTTTGAATACATTGCTTTATTTATTTTATTACTTAAATGCAATTATTTTTATTGCTTAAACACAATTTGCATGGACATCGATATTTCCCGTCGATGCAGTTCTTCTGCGTTGTTGCTGCCTCGTGGAAATGGTGTTGTGTGGGGTGCTGACACATAACTCCTCCCTTGTGAGACTGAAGTTGTCCTCGACTTCTTTGCTATCCCTATATGGGTTTTTACTAATTTTGGAACGATAAATCTTTTGAATGTTTGTTTGTTTTTTCTGTGGATAAACAAAATAATTATTGTGGATGCGACGATTGAATGTTGGTAGATTTGTATGTATTTGCTATCGTTGCTTGTTTTATCCATTTTGTGAATAGTTTGTTTAGCGAGTAATGGTAGATCCATGAATTCCTGTATTGTAATGTTTATGATGATATTATACAAAGGTTGTATTAAAGTTAACTTATGCTTGTGTTGATTTTTTGTGTTTGAGTATCTTTTATTGTTTGCATTGATTATACAGTCCGAAAATTTGATTAATTTTATTCCTTTTATTCGTGCTTGTTCAAGATTGCACGTTGATGTAATTGATAATCCTTCGGGTGATGAAATGTAGAGATATCCGTCGTCCAATTGCTTAACTTCTTCAGCTGGCTTTATGAATTGTGTGGTACAGGTTGTGTTTTTATTGTTCAATAACTCTGGTATACAATGTTCGGTTATTGGGTGGATTTGTTGTTTTTCGAACATGAAAGTTTGCTCGATTGTTGGGCAAAGCTTATTTATTATCATATAATTATTTGAGTTTAGGATAAGGTTGGTTAATATTTGATTGTTAACTGGATAGGTTTGGATTTTATGCATGTTAAATCTTAAATGTTTCGTTAGTGAATTGTGGAATCTCTACAATTATTACTAGCTCAATAACATTGTAAAATGCTTTTATTTTTAGAAGAGAACAAATTTGTTCTTCCGAATTAATGTTTATGTTATCTTTATCGAATTCTGCAGAATTTAAAAATTAAAAAAAGAAATCAAAAGAATCAAAAAAATATTGAGGGTAAAAGATACAATTTCCTTTTGTTAAACTGCTTACAAACAAAATTTATTAACTTGAAATTTGCAAATAATTGCGTGGTAGATTTGAGAAAATATTTTATTAAATAAATGTAATTTTGGTAAGAGTTACCTAGTTTAACTATTATATTGAACAAATGTATAGGTAAAATATAAAAAACATCGAATCATTACTACAAAAGTCTTGTTAATAAGACAAGATGTTGAAATTACATTTTTTTTTAAATAAAATAATTTATCAAAAGTTTTTGGAAATTTACAAAGAAAATCGATTGTATTCTCTATAATTGATAAATAACAAGCTAAAAATATTTTAAAATTTACAAAAGTTAGCATAATAGTAACAAAATATGCTTTGTAAAAAATAAGAATAACAATTTGTACAAATTAGTATTATTTTTGTACATTATCTTTTAAGAAATTAACTATTACAATTAATTTAATACTAAATACTAATTCAAAAAATTAGATTACATCTTTCCTGATGATTTCTCAGGATGAACCAAGAAACCCTGAATGGAATAGTATCTCAACTCTGAACACGCTGTATATAAATTGAATTGAATTAAATCCCCAAACTATATATAAATATACAATGAAACTTTAGTATATTGTTAAGAATTACGAATAAAACACCAAATATGTGTTTCATAAATTAGACCATTCGTACATTACTTTTCCAAATGTAAGATACTTGTATTTATATAGTTCTTTGTTGCATTATAGGTTAACCTGTGAGACTATTGTAAAATGCAATGGCGTAAAGTTTCCAATTATTCTGTTGTATAACGTCAAGCAACATGCACTAAATACAGTTTTCTTAATCATAAGAATTTTAGTGTATAATTATCATAAGGCAAATTTTAAACTAACAGAATGTATATGGCAGAATACAAGTAGGATTTGATATAATTAAGTCATATATATAACATATAACTCCCTATATATATGTATATATATATATATATATATATATATATATATATATATATATATATATATATATATATATATATATATATATATATATATATATATATATATATATATATATATATATATATATTCAAATATCTTTAAAATACACAATTTTCTTTGTAATGAATACAATTATTTTGTATTATTTAAGTACATTTTTGAATTTTCCAAAAACTTTTGTAACATTTACAATTAACAAACTGGTATTTTGTGTTTCTTAGAATTATTTGTAGAGATCTCACGTACCTTTGTAAACTTTACAAATGATTTGTTTTCTTTACAACAAAATGCTCACAAATTATTTGTGTTGTGATAAATCTGAAAAACTAAAGTCATTTAAATTGTGATCTAGCTACCATAAAGTTGATTTAAGAGCTAAAAGTTGAAATTAATTAAAAATAGTGTAAAAAAGTTTTTATAAAAGTTAACTTTGAATAAGTTTACTAAGTGAATAGTGAGTGTGGTAAAAGTGTCGAATTAGAGCTTTATAAAAATATTAAAATATTGGTAAATATTAACGATAACTCAAAAGTTATAATATTACTTAATCAAATTTTAGTTGATGGTGTAAATTCTCATTTTCAAGCGTTTAAAATAAGTAACATCGAAGCATATAGGCAATATGGGTGACGAAGGAAACGATGAAGTCCTAAACTTAAATTTAACAATGTCACCAAATAATATACAAAATATTAAACATTTTAATTTAACCATTTATGATTATGAGGATCAACCAACAACCTATCATACTTTGGAACCTGCAATGCAAATTACAACGAAAGAATTAAATATCGCCGATGAGGAAAATGCGGTAAATCACAATAACTCAATTACAAATGGATTTAACGATTCTTTTCTAATAATGGGAATTGTGCTGACAGTATGTCAAGGTAGGCAATAAACAATAAAATCTGTTTTTATTATTTTGGTTAAAAATGTTTAAATTTGTTTCTTATATAGAATTGTGCATGGATTTCCAAGCACTGGGTGGATGGTTCATTTAAAGCTGAGTTTTTATCAGAATTTTGTCTAGGAACACAAATAAAGTTCAACCACAAATATAACGAGTGGAAAAGCGAACTTCCAACAGCATAAACCACATCGACTGTTGATCAAGAGTGTAATTTAGTCTGCTCAACTCCAGTTTCAACTGCACCACCAAACGAAACGTATGTTGATATTTTAAAAATATTGGAGTGCTCGACTGATGGGAAACCTCTATTAAAATATTTCGAACATAATACATATGTTAGCGATGGTTTGCGATCCATATTACTTGATTTTAATTTTAATTAATTTAAATTTAATTTCATTAATTAATTTTTTAATTTCCCGCAACATGAACATGTCAACAACATTGGCTGATGAGCTGTCAACAAAAATTGATGGGGTATTTCCCTTTGAATGTCAAATCTGTACAATTGAATTTATTAAATTGCAAATTTTTTAAATTTTTTTTTATATATTTAAAGGCAAGGCACTATTTCACTATTTGGCAAACAAAGGAAAATCTATCAACTATACCATCAAAAACAAATTATTGATAGTAAGTAAAATTATTAATCTTATCTTTAATTAATTATTATAATTCATAATATTGACAATATATAAACTTGATCTATTTTTACGTTTCTGCAGATGGTTATAAAGGAATAATTCTCTTTTTGTTGCATCACATAATACCATCAACAGCTAAGGAGATAAACAAGATCAATAATAAAAAGATGATTATGAAAAACAGCATACAGGACTTTCAAAGAAGCTTCATGCTGATTGGAGCAACTGACGAGGAATTGTAGGAGAATACATTGATATATATATATATATATATATATATATATATATATATATATATATATATATATATATATATATATATATATTTATAAATATATATATATATATATATATATATATATATATATATATATATATATATACATAATATATATATATATATATATATATATATATATATATATATATATATATATATTTCATCAATTTAACAAATATTTGGTAAATTTCACAAAAAGTTTTTCCAAGATTAACAAACGTTTGGTCTAAAGTTCAAAATTCGCTGAATATTTAATCCAATTTTTGTTAAAATAAACAAAACAATTTATTAAATTAACAAATACTTTATTTATTACAAATAATTTTTATCTATTTAAATAAAAAATTTTGTTTAATTCACAAATCCTTTTTTTATATATACAATGTTTTTCGATTCACACAAATATTTAGTTGGTTTTACACAAACTTTGTAGTAATAACAAAAATTCCTTGTAGAAATCACATATTTTTTGTAAGGCATCCAAATTTTTTTTATTTTTCTGAGAATTTTAAAAATTATTTTGTAAGTTTTGTAAAATAATTGTTCAGATTTACGAAACATTTGTCAAATTCGCAACAATTTGTTTAGTTCAAACAAAAGTTTTTGTTCATTTAATTTATTTATTTGTAACAGTACCAAAATATAATTCAAATTTACCAAGCATGTGTTCAATTAACAAATATTGAAAATGTTATTTCTTCTTCATCTTTCTAAAATCTATTTTTGTGAATTATTTTAATATATTTGTTAGTTTTACTTCTGTGTTTCCTAATTTTGTACATTTAACCGGTAATCGTGGTTGGACGTATAGGAACAAAAAAATTGTCAGTAAAACTAGGAAATTGTTAAAATTACTAGGTTTTTTCTTTGAGTGTGACGTTACATATTCCATTTCTTCGTTATCATGTATGTGTCTACTAATAATATTAAATTTGGCAAAAAGGTTAAATTTCGTGGACTTTATTTTAATTGCTGTGTTTATTACAATTTCGTATTTGAAGTTCCGCAATGTATTTTGGGTACTTGTTGATAGATTATAGGCAAAAGTTGCCTCATCAATTAATTCGTAGATTGGCATATCTTTATTTTCGCTATGAATGATCCTTGTTAACTCCGTTAAGGTGTTATGGACTCGCTCTATAGGACTATTTCCTGTAGATGACTTAGCTGTGGTGGTATGCAATTTTATATTGTGCATATCTATAAATTTTTTGAAAATTTCTGAGTTGAACTCCGTCGCTGAATCTATTGTGATTTGCTTTGGGATTCCTTCTCTAGACAAAATGTTTCTAAACATTCGGATTATGCTTTGAGATTTCCGATTAGGTAATTCGAAAAAAGAGATAAATTTGGAAAATTTATCCATAATCCTAAGGAATGTTTTAGATCTCAACACGAATGTATCTCAATGGAGTATTTCCATCGGTATTGAGTTTTCAAAATTCTTAATTATACCTCTATGATAAGATTCATGAGTGGTTTTGATTATTTCATGTTGTTTGTCAAAGTCCGTGATATCTTCTAGTGATATCTTGGATCTGACTATAGTTTTAGATTCGGATTTTGTTTGAAATAATCGTTAAGAATTTTAAATGTTTTATCGTCAGTTTTCATTTCTGACATGGTATTACTGAGATATTTGCACGCTAAATACTTGATATCATCGGGTGTGTGTATTTCCTTTTTTTGATAGTGTACTGTTTGTATTTGCTAAATTTTTTTTAAAATTTTTCATTCATCGCTTGGAAATCCTCGTCGACTACTATTTCGATTTGACGTTTGAAATTATTTATTGGTGTTAGTGTCTCAGGGATACTTTTTGTTATATTACTGCGTTCACTAATATCCAGTTTCGAAATTTTCTATTAGTTCGATCATGTTTATTTCATGTGTGTTGTTTTTTTTTATGTCTTTGCTGACTTTTATACTTAGTGAATTTCCTGTTGGTTTAGAATATTCTTTTAAACTTATTTGTTTTATTGAATCTATTGTTTCGGGATATTTGAATTTTTTATTTGCTAAACATTCGTTAAGTTCTATTCGAGATAGAGCATCTGCGTTAGTATTGGAGGTTCCGTTCTTGTAGAGAATTTCATAGTCGTATTCTTAAAGTCGGAGTCTCCATCTGACGATCTTCCTTGTAGGATCCTTGGCATTAAATAGCCATACCAGCTGTTTGTGATCTGTTATTATGTAAAATTTTCTTCCGTAGAGGTACAGGCGAAAATATTTTACGGCCCAAACTATTGCTAGAAGTTCTTTTTCTATAGTATAACGTGCGTGATGCGTATGCTAATTGTAAATGTTTACCGATTTCGCCTTGACTAAGAATTGCTCCTATGGCAAAATTGCTTGCATCAGTCGTTACTGTGAAAGGTAATTTGAAATCAGGATATCTTAAAATTGGTTCGTTCGTTAGTAAGGATTTACATAATTCGAAACAATTTATATAATTATCATCAATCTTGATTTTTGATTTTTTCGTTAGACAGCTTGTTAGAGGTTTGGTTTGGCTTTGGAACTAGCCATATTGGGCTGCTCCAAGGTGAAAAAGAATGACGTATTATCCCATTTGATAAACGTTTGTTGATTTCAATTTTTATTTCATGCTTTTTGATGTTCAGGATGTCGATATTGCTTGACATGCACTGGTTTCTCGTTACTTAGATCAATTTTATGTTTAACGTTATGTGTGAATGTTAGCTTTTTTTCATCGTTATGAAAAGTATCGAATTTATTACAAAGTTTTATGATTTCTTGTTTTTCTTCCCTAATTAGATTAGCTAGATCTATTTTAGATTCATTATTTGTGGTGGAACTTTGTTGTTGTGACGTATGATAATTAGTTTCATGATATTGGTTCAATTCTTTGACAATTATTGGTTGAATTAAGAAAATTTCTTTTTTATTACTTGATTGATTGATTATCTCTACATATGCTTCATATCTTTCTTGGATAAAAACTTCCTCTTGTATTTTTGTTGGTTTCATGTAGAATTCAGCGTTTTTGATTGAAACTGGTACACTTATTATTATTTTTTCTCGAGAGTTTAAGAAGAATGGTTTTATACATGACTGTATTCTGTCGTGTAATGTTAATGAGAAATTTGAACTTTTTAATTTCTTTATTTTTAACAGAACGTTAGCGTTAAGCTTTGTTAAATTTTCATATGAAAATTGAATTCGTTGAATTTTATGATTGTTTTCTCGTTAAGAGTAGCGGAAGTGAACAAGACTGGTTATTTTTATTATTATTTTGTTGTAGTATCTGAAAAGCTTAATTTAATAGCAGTTTGTTTTGTATACACTGCGATGCCTATCGTCTTTACGGATAACTGCTGTATTCTGCCACCTTATCAGAAACGCTGTAATTTATTTAAGTTCAGTACTTCGGTGCTTCCAAAAGTTGAATTCTCTTGATGGATTGGTACATTGCTTATGATTGATTCTTGTTACCTTCAATTAAACGACTTTAATAGAGTAGGATTATAGCATCTGTTGCCAATTCTGATTAAACTTGTTAGAAACAGTATTTATTACATTTAAATTTACATTTAATGAACTTTTCATTAAATAGTTTTGAGTAATTAATTTTATTTGGAAAACAATGAATTCTGATAAAATTGTTCATCAAATCACTTAGAAATATTAAAATAAAATCCTTTACATCTAAATGGGAAATTTGAAAACTTTTGATCAATACCATACTTGTACTTAAATAATCATAATGGATTGTCTACGGCCGATAAATATTCTTCCTCGACATACATACGTACAATACTATGTATTCTGTTTAAAAGTTTATTTCTCTGCATCTAGATTATTTATAGCTTTAGTATACGTACAGTAGTTGTAACAGAAATTTTCTTTTTTGAAACAATGTTTTTATTTTTAATTTAGATAAAAATAAAAATAATTTAAAAAATGAGTTCTTCTCTCCATTAGAAGTTTAAATTAAAAAATTTCGAACAAAAAAAAACTAAAAGTTACATTTTAACATTTTTTATATGTACGTATATGTCGTTCAGCTCTGTTGTGTCTCTAATTAATTGTTTGTATAATTAGAATTAGATTATCTATATGTTAAAAATTAGTGAAACGACGATATGGTGGCGCATCGTGACTATATTAACGATTTTTTGTTTTATATTAAAAAAAACCGCGCTTATCCAATGAATATAAATTTTTTATATGTTTTAATATATCATCTCGTCACATCTGTAATCGATTTAGTTTGTTAGTTTATTATAAACTTCATCGTACATCGTACATTAAAAAAAAAAAAAATATCAACAGACAGGGCGAGGGCACCTTCTGTTAATTTATTATTAAATCATAACAAATTTATTTTCGTATATATACATGTACTAGTAGTCATATACACGACGACAACCGTCAAAGCACAGCAAAAAAATAATTTTTTTTAGAAAACTTATATTTTATTCAAAATATAAATTCTTTATCATATAATCACCATCATCATCATCATCATCGTCATCATAATAATAATAATAAACTACATTATATCTTGTACATATGTTGTATATCCAATTTAACTCGTCGTGTTAGAAAAATACAAAATATTAGCAAGCACAAAAAAAACTATATCGAAAACTACTGTATACAACACTACATAATATATAAAGTAAAAGTTTCAACAGTTCAACCGAAAAAATAAAATAAAATAAACCGAAATTGTTTAAGCTGTTGAATGTGCTCAGACAGACATATCAACAGGTTTCAAGTAGTAAAACTATTTAGAATATATAAGTAACAATATTTAATGTATGTATGGGTACTATATATATAGAAGGAGCCACCCAACCATTTGTTGATTTTATTGGGTTGGAACATAAATATCGCGTTCATATTTAATTGACTTGTTTTTACGAAGCTTAAAGTTTTAAGACGTTATATAATTGTATATAAAACTGCAATAATTGAGCATAAAAATAAATCATCATCATTACTCTATAATTTATTATTATAGTTACGATTGTTATTGTATTTATTGTTATTATTATTATTATCGCTGTTTGTCATCAAATTTCCCCATTCGAAAATTGCTATAATTTTCTCCGCACCCATCCCTAAATTATACAATGTACTCGTATATATAACGACATGGAAAACACATCTATATACATAATGTATACCGTAGCATGTCCTTAAGACTATATATGTATAAATATTTAACGGAAAATTAAATAACTTTGAAAATCCACCCTCGTTAGAGAATTAATTATTTACATTTCTTATATTTTTATTTTGTTCAGTGGTCCGTCCACCCTGAAACCCTGAACATTTTATTTATAAACTCTTGTCGCATAGAATAATTGTTGTCGTTGATATAATTTTGCCGGCAATGATAACAAAAATATATAAACAATTTTAATTAATTTTATATATAATTGATATATAGGTTTGATTATGGTCTACATTACCAGTGATCAAACACATCGTTATGGCTTTGGTGACATACAATTTTATTTTTATTTTTATGGTTTCAAACCTAAATTAGAAAATAGTAGTGCGGTATGCAGCCATATATATTGAAGGTTTTGTATTATTTATCTTTATGAATACGTTATATTCTGGATCGAATGGGATTTCTATCACATAAAATAGATACGTTTATTCCTCCGGAAATTTTTCGTTTTTTTTATTAAATTTATTACAGCTGAGCAAAGCTCATTTAGTAATTTTTATATAATGTGTTTTAAAGCAGTTAATTATTTAAATATTAGTTTATTCGATGATATATCCCTTACCTTAAATCCTTTATTTTGACGTTGAGTTCTTTAAAAAGCTTTAAAAAATGTTCAACAAGCTTTAAACCCATACCCCTAACCCTACTTTTGATTCTTTCCTTTATTCCAAAACACGGGGGGCACACATATCTCGCAAACCTAAATTGCACGACCATGTTTTCCAAGAATACCACCAATATATCCTTTGCTTTTCGTAGGAGGCGACTAAATGGTTGGATCGCTGTTTATAAAGTCAACAAAACTAAAAATGGATACCGCCAAAACAACACCGGACCCCACTCAAGTACCCGGACACGATTAGGATCAAATCAATAATTCCCATTCCCTTTCCACATATAATTACAATAAAAACACAATTAAATTTTTATTTATTAATTCTTATTTAAATATATTTAATTTTCATACATTTTTTGTTACTATTTGGGTAACTGAAATTCCTGAATTGGCTTATAATTAAAAAATGATGGCTTCTCGAAATAAAATTTGCTGAATACCTTTATTTGTTTGGTTTCCAATTACGTTTATTTGATTGGAGTTTAGCTTGTCTTTAACCGATTTTAAAAATTGGAATGATATAGGCGCAAACTTGTTCCCACTTTAAAAACAATGCATTTCCTTTTACTTGAAATAAATATTCAAAATCCATATCGTCCTAGAAAAACGTAAAACAAACTGATTACTAAAAGAAATAGGTTTTCGAAATTATTTTATTTGATCCTTACGAGTTGTGCACCTTGAGTATGAGTATGTATATTTCGGCCACGCATCCAAAATTCACTTTTTTTTATAAATTTCAACGGTTCAACGTTGTTTCAAGGATTCAACGTCTACGCCCAAATCTATAATGTTTCAAATAAATTGATTTAATACACTACAAGTCTACAATCAAATGAATGGTAAATAAGAATAAGATGGATTTTTCTGGTTGGGATAAATGGCGAAAATCAATGATGCGCTGAGTATCAATTACAGCACTAAAATAAATTAACTTACCAATAAATTATTCGAACAGGCATCCCAAATCCCACAAATTCAACAGCAAAATGTCGGAAATTTCAACTTTCAGGCCAATTGGATCTGCAACTACTTTGATTTTTAATATTTCTATTTTTACAACGGAAAGGTTTTCGTCAGTATGGCTATTTCCATTGCACATAATGTGTTGTTTGCTTTATGCCAGAATAGGTCATATATATATATATATATATATATATATATAATATATATATATATATATATATATATATATATATATATATATATATATATATATATATATATATATATATATATTATATATATATATATATATATATATATATATATATATATATATATATATATATATATATACATATATATATATATTTTTCACAATTTACCTCTCATGCTCTTGAAAGCCGCGACGGTAGTCTAGCCATACACCCAGGTACCTGATGTGGGTTGTCGGTGTTACTTTAACTCCTTTCACTTTGAAGGAAATCGCTTGGAGCACTCTTCGGCCTGCCATTACAACCTCTTCAGTCTTTTCTGGAGCCAATTGCATCCGATGAATACGAAGCCATCTTGAAATCTCCTCTACTCCCGCTTCCACTCGTTCAACTAGTTGTTGCTCGTGTCTGCCGGAGACAAAAAGCGCTAAATCATCCGCGTACCCCACCAAATTGGCATCTTCGGGTAGCTGAATTCGAAAGATGCCATTGTACAAGATGTTCCAGAGCATAGGTCCTAAGATAGATCCTTGGGGAACTCCATTCGTAACTTCCATTTGGGTTGCTGTACCTCCAGCTTCCACAATAATTCGTCGCTCACTCAGGTAGCCTTGGAGTACCTTCGTCCGGTATGGGCTAACTTTGAAGTTATTTAGTTCTTTAAGAATTAATTCCCAAGATGGGCTGTTAAAGGCATTTCTTATGTCTAGTGTAATTACTACTGGGATACGCCGCGTGTATTGTGTACCCTCAGCGGCTGCATCTACAAGCTTCATAACTGCCGCTATAGCATCTGTGGTGAAGTGCCCTGCTCGAAATCCGAATTGATTATTAGCCACCGGCTTTATCAACTTCATTGGCCAGTCTGTGTAACAGCAAATGTTCGAGGAGTTTTCCGAAAGTATCCAGCAAACAGAGTGGTCTGTGCGATGTCGTTACGCCATCCGGTTTTCCATCTTTTTTTAGCAGAACCAGGTGCGCTATTTTCCAGATACACGGAAACTCCCCGTTTTCTAGGGCCGAGTTCATCACGTGTAACACCGTTTTCCGCCATGCCATAGAGAGTTCCTCAGCTGTAAAAGGTGGGATCTCTAGCGGTCTTATATTTTCATGTTGCACTAGATCATGCATCGGGAAGAGAGCAGCCACTACGGTGTTAGTAATGTCTGAGGAAAGTGCAGGCGTTTTTTGCCCAAACTAATTACAATCTTATATGCATCTCCCCAAGGATCTTCTTCGATTGTGCTACAGAGGGACTTCCAGCATTTCCTCTTCGATTCCGATATCGCCTTCCTCATGTAGGCACGAGCGCACTTCAGGTTTTATTGAAAGGATATGTCTGCTTGTCCGCTAGTGCGCTAGTGCGCCTGTTCTCCCTTGTAAGCCATCGCCTGGCATGATTGCAGCGTCTGCGAAGTTCAGCGATTTCCGGAGTCCACCAGTAAACGGTTTTTCATCCATTTCGATCTCTAGACCCTAGCGCACCTTCACATGCTCTTCTGGTAGTTGCCACTAACTGTGCTGGTGATGTTATGCTAGAGGCATCAAAGTGATGTTGAATCGCGCTCCGAAGGCGTGTTTGACTCCTTGCTCCAACCTGCCATCCCCCGTTGATGGAGACACTGTTCCCCTGTAGTCTAGCTGGTATAGCTGTATTTATTTCGAATATAATATATCGCTGATCACTGAGACTTTCCTCATCCAGGACTTTCCAATTCCGGATTCGATTTATGCTATTTTCAGAGACGAAAGTTACATCTAGGTAGCAGCTGCCATAATTTCCTCTTTCGAAGGTGGGTGATTGTCCGGTATTGACACTGCTGAGGTTACAGGATGCAGCCCAGTCCCCCAAAAGTTGCGCTCGATTGTCTAATATATCTCCACCCCATTCCGGGGATTTTGAGTTAAAGTCAGAATTATGAATTCTTCCATAGATTTGTTAGGAGAAAAATAACACCTCATAATGATGATGTCCTCTAGTTCTACCCAGACCACTCCCTGTAAGAGGTCCTGGGCTGGCCTACTGCGATGCGTATTAATTTGCATCACTCGCATACTGTAGTTTGCTCTCCTGTTTGTTTTATTTTATCTACAGGCAGGGAGCTCGCCTCTATGTTCAGTCTCTCCATAAACGGCTTGCGTTGTGTTTGGCGGCACTCTTTTCTCTTATGGCCGTCCTTGCCACAGTTAAAGCAGTGGTTTTTACGGTCAGGTCCATCGCAACTCCTTGCTGTATAGCCAGCAGTGGTCATCGATACGCAGTTGTATCCGGCAAGAGATCCACCCTATGCGGATGCGTTTACGCTCCACCAGCTGCTTAGCACACAGTATCGTCAACTTTACCGTAGCATTCATCGTATTGGAGTGGGTAGGCCTCAATGAAGTCACAATTATCTCTTCAGTGTGACCCCCTTCCAGTACCGCTTGGACATCCTTCTTTACATCGTCTGAGGCAGTTCCTGCCTCCAGGTCCCGTATGTGTATCACTGCCATGCTTTTTTGGTGTATTGCCGTAACGACCGGTACTTTTCCAATAATTGACTCCCTCAAGCATTCGGCTTTATTCTTACCACCCTTTAGGTGGATCATAAGATCATCTGTCTTTGTCTTTTTTATGGCGGTTATCTCCACCGCTGGGTCATTGTCATCGATACCATCTTTCACAGCTTTAAGTAGCACAGCGTACGTTTTTCCCTTCGCTTTGACATAACTGCCTCTTTTCTATTTCTTGGCTTTCCTTTACGTCTTTGGACCTCTGTGAAACCTTGCTCTAGTTCAGGCTGTGCAGCCTGTTTCGGCACGCAGATACTCACTGCACTGTCGCTATAACAGCATTCCATTATCTTACGCAGCTTTAACCTGTCTCTGACTGTTGAGGTGATGCTCAACTCTTGGCATTCCTGGGAAACGGTTTTCATTCCTCTTGCAAACTCGATGAATTGCGCCTCTAGTTGTTTATCGTCTACCTGTTGATTCACATGGCCAACTATAGCAGAGTACGTCCATCATTAGCTGGGCGTATCTGGCCTTTCAGTGCGATCCTGTCCGAGCTCCGTATAACAGCGACGTCACCAGCCTTAAAGTACTGGGTATTAAATAGCCGCTGGAAGCCTGGTACCTGTTTTCCCAAATTATGCAATTCTTGAGTGATTGGTATATTTCCGTCAATAAAAATTGCCCTTGTTAACGTACCGCTGTCCATAAAGCTGTCGCGGCTAATTTTTGTTACCCGAAACACTTTATGTGGCCACTCCTTTGAGACAATCGCACTGATATCCTGTGTTGTCATATTTGAATTAATCATATTGCGGAGCTCCTCAGTTTTCTGCGTGGACCTCTCCTTCGCCGCTTAGATCAGTTTGGGTCGCTATGCTCTGTTGTATCAATCGTTGGTCATCATTGTCAGTTCTGGGCTTCTTCTCAGTTACGGACGGCTGGTTCTTCCAAGTCTGTAGCATCTGCTTAAAGTTGACTAATTTACATGCAGCCATTCTTACCCTCATAATTCGGCTTCTGCCTCGCAGCGACAAATATTCCTCATTTTCTTATTTGCTTAGAACTAGCAAATGAATTGCTTCATTTAATAATTTAAATCACTATAAAAGAAAATTGGGCTGAGTTATCTGACATGCGTCTCAAATAGTGAAGTCAGTAAATGCATAGAAGCGTGCACAATTGTTGAGAACCAATTAATGTCGGTATAAATAAAATTCCCTCAAACAATGGTGGAAATGAGTAACATCAAAAGACAGTACGATGTTTTAGCCACCTTTTTTTCATTATTAATATGTTTATGTGAATAGTTTTATTTACTGCATTACAGGTTCTACGAGAAATTACAATATTCCTGGAATAATAGGATTGAGCATATACATATATTCCTTAACCGGCATCATTACCATTCCAAGAATTTTCAACTAGTAAGTAAATATAATTATTTTTGGTTCATTCTCTTTAAAATAAAGTGTCATTTGTAGATTTGTGGCAATAACCTGAGGATTTTTTTGTATTCTTTTAATGCTGTCCACTAACTTCGACTATATTTTCTAAAACAAAATAAGAAGACATAAATAGTTCACACTTAATAAAAAGTATATTTAATTATTTCATATCCACGCTCTTATCCATTTCTCTGCATCTTAATGCGCCCCTCTGATACAATGAATAATTGCGAGGGCAAGCGTTTTTGCCTCGACCGCTGAAGAATTGAAGAAGGTGAATTTCCAATCGATGAGCACACCAGAAATGAAACACGTGGCTGAAGTTTTATAATTTTAGTTTATTTGATGTGCCTTCATCGATGGTTGCAGCAGAAGAGAAAAATAATTTATTAATTTTTAATAATTGTACAAAAAACAGTAATAAATATAATAAATACATAAGTTAGTACATAACAAATACTATGACAATTTAAAAGAACAGGAATTAAATTATATACATTAAAAATGAAAAATATAGAAATACATAATAATAATAATAGGGGAATGCGGAGTATGGTTGGTATGCGTGTTCATACAATTTTGTTCTATTGCAATCTCTACCCATTTTTGTCGGTGCTGGTTCCTTCAATCAATACCACTTAATCTGCAGGTTAAGAAACAAAATGACAAGTACAGAGTGGCATTCTCAACTACTTCTCTGAACACTCTTGGAATAACAATTCCCAATAACCCTCCCAGCAAAAAAATGTTACTCTAAATTCCATGCAGAAACGTAAACTTTACGAACGCCTTTTTCAGTCGAATACCAATAGGTTAGGTTAGGTAAGGGTGGCCGTCTTAAAAGAAACTTAAAAAGACTAGCGTAGACACAAAATTGGTCCGTAGCTGTACCTCATTCGAGTTACCTCCTCTTCACTCGCTAAATCATCCTGAGCTTACCGAAAAGCGTTTAAAGTCCCGGATCTCGATCTTACTCAGATCCGTGTGGTCCTTCAAAAGGGAATTTTCCATAAGTTTTGTTCTGCTGTACGCTAGACTAGGACAGGTGCAGAGCAGATGGAGCACATTTTCCTCCTCCTCCTCATCACCACAACTGCGGCAGAAATCGTGGGCTGGCTCAATGAAACAATGTCCCGTTATAGCTCCCACGACCATACCAATATGATGCCGTCGAACTGGCGTTAGATCATCTGACTTCGCTTCTTTTATGGCTTCTTCCTGAAGCAGCAGTTTACATGAAGCAAGCAGTATCTTTATATCCCGCCTGATTTGGGTTATTAGGTGTGCTGTACCCTTACGGGCCAACTCATCTACCTTTCCATTCCCTGCGATATTGAAATGCCCTGGCCCCCACATCAAGCGGATGTTGAAGTGATCAGCCATCTCATTTAAAGATGCCAGACAGTTTTGGGCTACATTCGACGTCAGGGAGTATGATTGTAGCGTTTTAATAGCAGCCACGCTGTCCGTAAAAATGCGAATATCCCTCGTTGATACAAACATTATACTTCAACCAGTCCATGACTTCCATTATCGCAATCAGTTCAGCTTGAAAAACGCTGCAAAAGTCGGGAAGACGAAAAGAGAGCTTAACCCCTAGTGCCTCACAGAATACCCCGCAGCTAACCCCTCTATCTCTTTTTGAGCCATCCGTGAAGAAGCTTAGCGCCTCATTGTCCATAACCGTTTCGTTCACCCAGTCCTCTCTGGTGGGAAACTCTGTTTGGAATTTCATCTCAACAGATGGCAAAGGAATAGCGTAGTCGGTAGCTTCCGGAATACCCCTGTTGCATAGGATAGATGAGTGCCCTGCATTGTTACAGGTCCACATAGATATGGATTTGAGCCGAATGGCTGTGCAAGACGCAAGCTGCTCGGTCGCAATATCCAAGGGAGTAAGATGAGAGCCCCACTTATACACAAGCAGGCCGTTCTTTGGAGTTTCATCAATAGTTTAAGGTTGGCCATAGTTTTTAACGCTGGCTACCAGACGACAACCCCATACAGCAGTTTAGGTTTGACCACTAGAGACGTAGAGCCAGTGTACTATGTGGGGCTCCATACCCCATCTCTTTCCAATGGCATTTTTGCAGGAGTAGAGCGCTATAATAGCTTTCTTTACTCTCTCTACGATGTTTGGTCTCCAGCTTAGCTTGCTGTCCGAGGTATTTCGCTCTATCCGTAAAGATCAAGCGAGTACCTTTTAATGTTAGCGGGTCACACTGAGGAAGTTTGTGCCTCCTGGTAAAGAGGACCAGCTCCGTTTTCTGTGGGTTTGCGTTTAGTCTGAAGCCGCGTGTTCACTCAGAGAGGTAGCCAAACGCGCACTGCATACGCTCAATCAGCGTTCTAGGATATTTACCGAAGACCACAATAGCAACGTCATCCGCGTAAGCAACCACCTTGAAGCCTTGCCCTTCCAGGTTAAGTAACAGGTCCCCACCTTGAAATGTCCCTCTGCTCACGTATCTGACGGCCACCCAGATAAGCTGTCACGATCCAGCCTTTGAGTTACCCGTCTACCCCCAGACACGCAGGGGCCCGAGTGATTGCCCCCGGTCTCACGTTGCTAAAAGCTCCCTCTATATCCATGAAGGTTACCATTGAATATTCCTTATATTCAAGTGATTTCTCAATCGGGCCTATAAAGGAGTGGAGAGCTGTTTCCACCGATCGTCCCTTACAGTATGCGTGTTGAGATCCCTACAGCTCACCCGGCTTGATTGAGCCTTTGGGATAGCAGTGAGAGCTTTTTCCTGCCTTAGGTATAAATATTACTTTTACTTCAGTCCTCTTTCTAGGAATGTGACAGAGTTCTAGGCTGCCTTTGAAGATAACTTCCAGCTAGGGTAGGGTTAATCAGAAACGATTTCTGGAATAATAGTTGACACTGGCGTTTATGGAGCTGCTATAATTACTGGTTCTAAATTGTTTATTATATTGTTGTTGGACGGTAATTTATATGTGAATTTTTTTGGTTTTAAGATTTTTGTTAAAGTAGTTGAACTTTTTGTTGCTGGTATTGAAATAGTTCCAGTATCAATAAGTGATGTTGCTACATTCGAGTTCAAATTATATACTTGTAGTGGTATTATTGCTCTACCGGAAGATTCTGTTTTTCTACCTTCTATTTTTGCAACTCTATTTGTTGGTTTTGGTAAAGTTGTCTCACATCTCACATCTGGTTTTTTGAGTAGATCTGGATGGATTCATATTCGAATCGATTCTTAAGAAATTTAAAAAATTTTGTTCATTATCCGAACCAAAATTGTCATCAACATCATCAATCGACCTTCTCTTCTTTGCTGAAGCCTCAGTATTTACCATAATTTTCAGATGCCGCCATGTCTGTAAATAAATTATTTATTGTAGGTGTTGCATTGGAATATACACATAAATGCTGCATGGGTTTAGTTTTAATATTTTATTTGATATTTGTTGAGTTTTAAAAGTATAAGTCTCAAGACTCAACTACTCGAGATTCGTAGAGTAAATTCCTAAATTTTTTAATTGTAAAGGATATTCAAAAATGTATTCTAAATTAATAACAGATCTGCATTTAATGGTATACAGTTGTCGTGTTCTTCTATTTTGAAAATTTCATTATTTATGGAACAATAATTGTTTGGAAACCTCGAATCTAACGTAAAGACAGGTTTAATAAAATATTTTTCGGAACTTCTTTGAATATTTGCCTGTTCGTTTATTCTGTTGATTATTTGTTGGAGGGGCTGTCCTGCTTTCTTATTAAGTTTTTTTAATTGTTGCATATCATTTTCGAATTTGAAAGCACTATAGTTATCCAAGTGCCCAAATTTTTCAACGTCTTATAACGAGTAACAAAGTAAAGTTCTAAACTCAGAAGCTTTCCAGTGCTCTATTTCGTTAAACGTACGCTGTTTTCGCTAAAACTCACTCGGTATACACTTTCGAAGTTTTATTAGATTTTCATTTATCTGATCAATTGCATTCTTTTTAAACGAGAAATGTTGGATCGTAACTGACCGACGCTACCAACAGACAAATTGTCCAATGTAATTGGATGTTATTACATTTATATTTTAGAAAAAAAAAATGTTGAAATATGTACCTAATAGAAACGCTCTTGCTGGTGCATCGCATATAAAAGCTCTATTTGTAATTGTCAGGTGTCTATCATGATATGGAAATCCGTTGTCTAATAATTGCTTTGTTTCATCAACAAATGGTTGCAAAAACACATCTGCACAATGTGGTTTCGTATATCCGTGGTAAACTCCAACAAGAAAGACTGCTCTGTGTGAAACAATATTTGCAAGAATGGGCCATAGTTGATTTGTACACATTCCGCTCATATTAGCCGTTCGTTAACATTACGCTAAAGCGAGGTACAATCGAACACATGTTTTTTTTTTCAATACATACACAAGTCTACGGAAAATAGTTTCACTTCTCTGGTGACGATCTGTTCGTTTTCACAACATTTTCATTTCGTAAAAACTTTACGTTAGCGAAGATTTTAGTACCATGAAGTCCTCGAAAACTGTGTGATTGCTTTACGCTATGTTTCAACGGAAAAATCAATTAAACGTCAAAACTGCTATAAAATGGATTTTTTCCCCTATACACAAAATGTCGCAATCGCCAGAATACACTTTGAGAAAAAAAACTCCCAACTGCTAGAAAAACGTGAAAAATTCCAAATTCCCAGGGAAACCCAGAATAGGGCCATTCGGGTGAACTGCATAAATTCGGAAGTCTTGATGCAGATGACATATGCGGGATTGGACTGAATAGCAATGAAGTGAATAAAATGATTGATCTGGACAATGTCTTAGTAGTGGCCACTACACTTTTCGGGCGGAAGCTGCAACTTTTCATGAGATGAGTACGAAAGCAAGCCTTTTTACATTTGAGAGAAAAATCATGCGTGTGATGCACAGCCCAAACCGTTGAAGTAGATGGTATGTACATATAGAGATCTGTACAATATGGAGAACAGAGATCTCCGATATTGTACATGAAGTAAGATCTCAGCGATTACGCTCTGCGTGTGGATCACGTTCTGCGTGCGGATCCAGAACGTATTGTGCCGCGATCTCTGAAAGGAAAGCCACCATATGGTAGGCGCATAGGACGTTGCAGGCGACGGTGTTTCCACGAGGTATAGAACGACTTAGCATTTTCAGATTGGCTAACACAGTATGTAGACGAAATCGTTGGAGCCAATTTGTTGACTCAGTAATGGTCTTTTAAAAACATCCTTGAATTAACCTTTAAACTACATATCCTTAAATATAAGTATATTATGTTGTATATACAACAAACAATATACAAATAACGATTATAAATTTAATTGTGTTCATTGGTTGGATTGTACATTCAAGTTAGGTTTCATCCATCGTCTATATACATCCATAAGTACACAATTTCACAGTTCTATATATTTACTTTGCAATTCCTTCCATTTTCAAGGAGTGGAAAATTTATTTATTTTGTTTATATAATTTTCGTTTTTCGAAAGAACACAACAACAACAACACCATGTGTATGTATATATGAATACAAACAATATTTTTTTTTTTTGGTATTCAAGAATATATATGTATAGCCAATCAAGTAATGAACGTAGATCAGTAAAATTTCATGTTTGTACGGTTTATATTGGGCCAACTGTATTGCGAATTATTGATTATCGAAAAAGTCAACAATAGTTGGTCGACACCCAAAAATATGGCAAAATTTAATTTTCATAATTTTCCAAACAATGATAAATGCTCTTTAGTGCTTACACAACGAAATGTTAATCAATGTATATAGGGTTAGACTTATAGAAGCATATATAACATAATTGCATACAATGTTCATTACACACACATTGCTGTAATATGATTATAAGCCAACGATAATATCCAAAAAAAAAAAAAATTCTAGATGGTATTGTGAAGAGAAGATTAGATGTGAGGATGATTATATCAAGAATAAGATGATGTTGATTACAGACTATACTACATCTAATATAATTAAGGTTTATATACAAAAGAACATAATAACATATTTTTGTTCCTTATTTGATTATGTTATTATTTTTATGTTTAACAAATGTACTATATATGATTATTATCATTACTGTACTTCGTTATCGTAACATATATGAATATTGTTTTATAAGATGTGGGAGTCGCTCACTGTCGTCTGCATTATATGGATATAAAAACAAAAATATTTATGTTAATTTAAGCCATTTTCCACTTAATGCGCAAAATTCCAAACTGAATAAATTAACAAAGCCATAAAAAAATAATGAAGCCTCAAGCTCACACTCCCTCCGTGTATAGCTCGCATTATTGTTATAATCTGATTCCGCATGTCAAATTCACTAAATTTTCTATTTAATATTCAATTCAATTCTCATCATTAATTTTTGTTGTTGTTGTTGTTGTTGTTGTTGTTGTTGTTGTCGTTGAATAAAAACTGATGTATCCATCCCCATGAACATCTCATATACCGGTGGTGGTGGTGCGCCCATATACAATTTTCCCGCCTTATGATATTTTAGATTTTCATTCAATTTGACATAATCATTTTTGTCTCAATATTATTGGCACCAACTTGTTGATACATATGTATATATGTATATACAGTCTTGGCGTCAATACTATTTACAAATCATCATCGTCCCCGCATCAACATACTCGTACATACAATACCACATACAGAGTGTTTTCTAAATATTTCATGGAATTTTTCTCTCGCTTCGTGTTTCGATTCTTCTTCCTATATACATACACATATATGTGGTTATATTTGGGTATGCTGGGTGGGTGGGAGGCACGCGTTAAATCTATAGTTTCGAATTAAATTTTAACTACTGTATACATGAATATATTTGATTACATGTTAAATTATAATTATTGATTAGTAGATATATTGTTATATACTTGTTGCTATGCAGCTATACATAATATAACCATACCACAGGCACATATATATACAGATATTATGTTGATATACATACATAGAACATAACACTATCGACATACATATATCCCATTTCCCATATATATAGGGACATGATTTTCCGCCTTACACATAATTTAACTTGATTATTATGATTTCTCTCGTACATATACGTTTATGTATGTTATCGTACAGTAGATTAAAGATAACAAACAATTGATGATGATGATAATATATAGTTAGATGTGACTGATATGTGTTGATAACATATAAGATCGGAATCAATGAATAACCAAAAATTGGAAAAATATTTTCGGGGGGAGGATGCGTTGCTCGACAAAACGTGGGTGAATGAGAATGGTACGGCGGTGGGTGGGCTAAATTAATGACGGAAATTCATGGTGATAACCGAACGAAAAAGGATATTAGTTTGGGTATATGTATGTAGGATATTGAATTTGTTGTTTGTTGGTGTTGCAGTCGGTTGTTTTTCCGAAATCTCCAACTGAGTGGGTAATTGATAATTTTAATTTGTTTTAATTTAATTTTAATTAAGTTTAATTTATATAATTTATATGTTATCATATATGATGTCATATTACAAAATTAATTGTATATTGGAAACTTAATTAATTTTTGTTGTTTTATTTAAAAACATAAAATAATTTCATAGGCCATCTTGTGCTTCACTGCTCCCGTGGGACATGTCTATTATTATAGTAATCATGGAAAAATCATTTTAATAAAGTTAAGTTGGTATACAGGGAACTAAACCAGCCGCTAGTAGATTCGCATTCAATAGGTTCTGAAATTTTGTGTGCAGCAACCGTCCATTGACTATTGAACGCAATAAATTTACTTTGGACTAATAAAATCGTTGCGCACTGTCAATGAGTCCGATTTGGAATTCGATGACCTCAGCACAATAAGTGCTGACGGTTTCAACTCAGTTATCAACTCGGGTTCGGAGAATGCACTACTATATTTTCGGGTGACGAGGGCTCTATGCTGGAGTCAAGCGATCGTTGTTGTGTGGAGAGATCGACAGAATCGTATTCACGTACGTCTGAGAGGGTTGCCAACTTTCGATTGGTGAGCCTCCGAAACCGCTTATACTGCATTTATGGATTCCTGGGCCACCTGAGAATCCGAGTGTAGTTATTATAGTTATTACTAACATCGGCATTATGAATCCAAATGTTTCGGCTCCAGGATAGAAGGTTATCCGAGACAAGCGAGAGGTTAACCGACAATCATGATCATAGTGTTGATTATGATCAGGGTTGACCAGACGCCCTTCGAATACATTACTGGGTCTGGAGCGTCACTACAATATGTCCTTGAGAGCCTCCGTTTCAGGGTTATCTTAGGGCGGGAGGATTTTATTTTATTATTATATTTTATTTATAGCTGGTCTTCATGATGACGTCCATGCTTGAATTAAAACAGATCAATCTGCAACATAGCAAGTCAGCTTCCTATTAGTTGATTCTATCTTATTGACGATGCGGTTTCTGGTTTCAACTGGAAGTTTGGCAGGATCTTTCATAAGTTCACTGTCCTTAAAACTAGAACTTGCATTTATATTTCTAATGATATTGATGCTGCTCTAATTAATGAATGTAGCACGGCTGATCTTACGGCAGTGCTGATCACTCTCGTGTATGCGAACTCACATTTCAAACTTGTCATTGCTTCAGCCTATCTACCCTATGATTCCACCTCACCCCCTACTTCAGAGAAAATGGTGAATCTTGTAATGTGGTGTAGGTTCAATAAACTACCTATATAGTGATTGGTTGTGATGATAACGCTCATCATACCATTTGGGGTAGTTCTAATACTAATAATAGAGGATCCTCACTGTTCAATTACATTTACTTTTCTGAGTTAGAGGTTCTCATTGTTGGTTGTGATCTCAATCTGTTCCAGACCTACGGTGCTTTTAGTACTGTGTCGCACGCCTGGACCAGGAGTAGAGTAGTATTCATACATAAAACTGGCAAGTCGGATTATACTGACCCAAAGGCTTTCAGGTCCATTAGTCTGACCTCTACTTTTCTTAAAGCTTTAGACAGGATCATCGACAGATTTATTAAAGATTATTATTTAACTATCTCTCCTCTTAGTAACAAGGAACATGCTTACGGAGCTGGCAAGTTCAGCGAAACTGCTCTACATGAAATCGTAACTAGGGTCGAAAGGGTATTTCTACAAAAAAGATGCCATCCAAAACGTTACTGTCAACGGGGACCGCTATAGAGCGATGATTTCTGAATTTGTCGTTCTGTATAGGGATATTTGAAATGGCTAGTCTTCGGCGATAAACTAAAGAGAAGCGATGGACAACTTGGAAGCCAACATTCGCCGCATTATAGTTGATCATTATTGATCTCTAGTTGCTCCACAATGTGGTCGATAATTGGACTTCCAGATTGTGCCTTATTTGAGCCAGCCGCGGTGCCCATATAAAATAACTACCCATATGAACTAATACAGTGTTTAACTTAAAAGCTTTCGAAATCTGGATAAAACGAACTATTTGAAATAACCCAGACGGTCACCGAAATTCTCAAATGGTAAATTCGTGAGTTGACACATTATGGAAGTGAATTTTGATGCTAGATCAAAATGAAATTGTTAAAATTTTTGTACATTTTTTTAACACTCCAAATACGCAAATTTGTTAGAACCGAATTTTCTAATTTAAATTAACTCTAAAATTTAAATCTAATTCACAAGACTCATCAGTCAAATTCTGAATAATGCAATATCTTGGATTAGCAAGTCATGTTTTAATTCGAGATTATAGTGAACTAAATTTATAATTTAGAGTTTAAAATTTTGAAAATTTTATACCTTTGAAATATACTGTAAAACTTATTTTCTGTAATTTTAAATTTTTTCGAATTTTCAAATTTCTAAAACTCTAATTTTCCAATTTTCTACTTTTCCTATTCCTAATTTTGTAAATATTAGTAATAATAAACAGTGTTTAAAGGCCATTACTGGCCCCTTACTCTGTCAACAATCTGGCTCCAACAGTTTTTGATCCTGGGTTTGATCTTCATGATGTCTTAGACAACCTGAAAAAGACAAGTCGTTCTCTCCATCGTCGCCTGCAACGACCTCTGCGCCTACCATATGGTGGCTCTCCTTTCAGAGATCGCTGCACAATTCGTTCCGGATCAGCACGCAGAACGTGACCGATCCAGCGTTCTCGCTGAGATCTTCTTTCATGTACAATATCGGGGATCTTCATCAGATCTCTGATCTCGATATTGTACAGAGCTCGGTATGTGAAAAGCTATTTCGCGTGTTGAGCCGTAAATTACATGTATGACTCTTCTCTTAAATGTAAGGAGACATCTCTCGTACTCATCCGTGAGCGCCCAACTTTTACATCCAAAAATATAACAACGGGCCTGATCAGGGCCTTAGAGAATATGAATCGCGCCTGCCTGCTGCCAGCCGCATTTTAATATCCTCACCAATCACTGTTATCGTGGCTGATAAGAGAGTCAAAATATTTGAACCTCCTCACTCCTTCAAACGTGTAGTGGCCACTACTAAAATCTAGTGTGCCATTGTCCCTGTCTCAGAGCCTCTCCTTGCCGAACACCCGAGCTAACTGCAAAAATTGTCGATGGCCTGTTCTCAACTTTAACAAAGCATTGAAACTGCGCCACTGTCATTCTACACAATCGTGCCATTTTTATTGGCATTCCTATGTATTCCAGGGCAGACCGCAAAGTCCCTCGATTGATCGAGTCATAGGCCTGCCGGAAATCCAGGAACACCTGATGCACGGGGATAGAACTTTCATAATATTTAGATAGAATCATCCGCAGCGAAAATACCTGATCAGTGATTGATCGATTCGGACGAAATCCTCCTTGATAGTCACCAACCAGGCCCTCCGCTAGAGGAGTGATTCTATCAAATATAATGTAGGACCGTAACTCGTATGTTGTGCAAAGGAGAGCTATACCGCGATAATTCTAACACTTCAATCGGTCTCCCTTGAAGATGGGGCATATCGCGGCCACTTTCTATTCCTCAGGCATAACGTCGGTTCACCATACTAATCGAATAAGGTCGAAAAGACAGTTCCACAAAGTATCCCCTCCGAATATCACGAGCTCTGAATTAATGCAGTCCACCCCAGGTGAGCAGTTTCGTTTTAGTCTCTGCATGGCCTTGGTGTATTCCTCTTGGGACGGACACCAAGCAGGTCGGTAAAGGGTCCATTCCATGTGTAGAGTACTGCGTCGATGTTGACACAGAGGTTTCCATCCCGAGGTTTCAGTAATTCCTTTAAGGAAATTACGTGGACTGCGCTCATTGCTGAGTTATTGTACTTTCAGAACCTCGGCCTTCCACCATTCTCGCTTTTTCCGTCTACAAATCCGCTTAGCTGCCCTTCTTGCAAGAGCAGCCTTGTTTTTTCTCGCGATTATGAGACGTTGTTGCACTTTACTATGGGCTATGGGTTGCTCAACTGCAAGACGACACTCGTCATCAAACCAATCATTCTTGGGTCTGACTTTCACTATACCTAAAGTCTGTTGAGCAGCACTGACAACCGAAGTTTTCAGTGCCTCCCAGACAGAATTTACACAGTCCGACTGGTAATGAGCTCCCTAAATGTTGTCGCTGACCAGATCCTGATATCGTTTCTTTTGATCTTCATTTATCATACCTTCACAGTCGAAACGTACCATGCGTTTCGCCGTGTTCCCAGACTTGTACAAAAAATTCCACCGTAGCTTTGCAGCGGCCAAATGATGATTGCTGCCTACGTATTTGGTTGCTGACCGATAAGTTCTCACATCCTGCACAACTCGAGCCCGTCCTTTAGAAACTAACACATGTTCAATTTGGCTGCAGGAAGTTCCACGAGGATGTGTCCATGTCTCTAGATGTATGTTTTTGTGAGGGAAGAATGTGCTTGCTACTCTCAGATCATGAGCAATTGCAAAGTACATCATTCTCTCACCATTATCGGTCGCAGTTTCGTGTCGGGAGTACGGACCTATGTTTTCACATAAGTCGGTCTGATTTCTGCCAGCTCTAGCATTAAAGTCCCCAATTACCATTCTAACGTCGTGTTCGGGTATAGATCCCATCAGATCGTCCAATTCATTGTAAAATGAGTCTTTATCTTGGGGCTGGCTGACTTCTGTGGGCGCATGTACACAAATTATCGACAGGTTGGCTAACTTCATGCGCAAGCGAATATTTTGTTTTAATGTTATAAAAATACAACTGGATGAATTGCGAGCAGTTAAAACATTCACCTGGATACTCAAAATTGAAAAGATGATATACTTTGAAACAAACATCCAATGCCTCTAAAAAGCTCCCGAATTTAAATTTTTGGTTATCCATTGAAACGTAGAACTCAGTGTAATCACTGTCAACTCCAATGGCTACCAACAATGGTCGCAATTTTTTTTTATTCTGAACACAATCAGTTTTAATATCCTCCAATCTCTTTATGAATTCGGTCATTGTATTTGCCTTAATTATTAACGCTAACTGATCATCTAAGGTGGTTGGTTTACTAAGTTTATTCGATTTTGAATTTTGAATAGCAGGTTAATATAACATATGGTAGATGATATATGAGTTCTAAATTGAATGTATCTGGAATAAAAAAGATATTTCATTGAAATAATTAAATTATGAATAATAATGCAGGGTTGGGCAAAATGAACGGAACGGGCGGTTCGTAAATTTTTAAAGTGTTGGCCTAAAAATTGACTTTCATAAAAGTTGTTGTATATTTTATGTTCTATGTAACAGTATTTAGAGATTTTTATTATCTCATATTTTCCAAATTAAACCCTGAATTGATGAATTTTAAAAAATAATAGTCGATGACGTCATAATTTGAAAAATATTAGATAATAAAAATCTCTAAATGCTGTTAAAGAAAGGTCGGCCCATTTTGCCCAG
Source organism: Tipula unca (assembly GCA_951394425.1). NCBI lineage: Eukaryota > Metazoa > Arthropoda > Insecta > Diptera > Tipulidae > Tipula > Tipula unca. The sequence goes on along the minus strand of OX596382.1, from coordinate 109,250,627 downwards.
CCCTGTTTATAATTTTACAAATTTTGTGTATGTATAATAAAAAATTACCTGGCGTAATAGTATTGCTGATGTTGTCAATATTTGTAAAAAAAAAAATTATCATTTCTTATATTTTTAAATATGACCTCATAAATCTTTAATGTTTAATTTTCTGGAGAAATTGGTCCCATTTGGTGTAAATTGAATGGTGATTAGGAAACAATGTATTGAAGTCTAGATTTATCTGCGAATTAGAAATATTTTTTATTATGTTTTATATATATTTTGTGGTGTGATGGTATTCGATAACTTACTAATTCTGGGGCTTGTAAATGCTTGTACAGTGGCCAATCCTCAAGTGTCTTATCAATCGACTTGTCATTATTATTGACTATCTCCTGAACTCTGTATTGTGATGACGATGTCCAATTTTATTGCACGGTACTAAAGGGAGTTCCTAAGTGTTTTAAAATTTTTTTTATAGTACATACATAATACTTTCCGCGGCATTAATATCAATATCTATATATTGATAAAAAATATGTATTATTATATGTATTTAATGTAAATATATATATATATATATATATATATATATATATATATATATATATATATACAGGGTGGCTGAGACCAAGTGTTACCAAATGAAAACGCTGTAATTTTTTTAATTTTGATAATTTTTTATTGAAATTTCGTGGAATATGTTGAAAACATATTACATTTTATGAAAAACATGTTACTGCTCGATATAACCTCCTTTGGCTCTGATTATTTGATTCAGTCTTCCATAGAAAGCATTGCATGCTGACCGAACGTGGGCTTGCGGAATTTTATTCCATTCTCGAACAAGAGCTGACTTCAATGCATCAACACTTTCGTATTTTTTAGTGGACACCTTACTCTCCAAAATGGACCATATGGAGAAGTCCATGGGATTCAAGTCTGATGAATATGGTGGCCATTCTTTCGATGAAATCAGCCGCGGAACGCAATTTTGTAAAAATTGCTGTGTCGCTCGAGCTTTGTGTGACGGTGCCGAGTCCTGTTGGAATGTCAACGGTTCGTACCAAAGTGTTTACGTGCCCAAGGTAGCAAAGCATCGTTTAGGATCTTTTGGCGGTACATCTCTTGGTTTACCTTGACTCTATGTTCGATGAAAACCAGAGGAGTGCGTCCATCTGCAGTAACTGCAGCTCAAACCATAACATAAGCTGGTGATTGCTTGCGCATGGCAACTCTTGTGTTCAAATTATCGTTGGACTTGTGCTCTAACCAAACACGATCATTTTGTTTATTCACATACTGTTGAATGGTGAAAATTTTCTCATCAGAAAAGACAATTTTTGGAATCTCATCACGTTCGGCCAAGGCCTTCAATGGTCGTGTTCTTAGGTTAGGTTAGGTAAGGGTGGCTGTCCTAAAGGACTTGCATAGACACAAAATTGGTCCGTAGCTGTACCACATTCGAGTTTCCTCCTCTTCACTCGCTAAACCATCCTGAGCTTACCAAGAAGCGTTTAAAGTCCCGGATCTCGATTTTACTAAGATCCGAGAGGTCGTTCAAAGGGGAAGTTCCCATAAATTTTGTTCTGCTGTACGCTAGACTAGGGCAGGTGCAGAGCAGATGGAGCACATTTTCCTCCTCCTCCTCATCACCACAGCTGTGGCAGAAATCGTGGGCTGGGACACCCAGTCTGCTCGCATGTATCCCAATGAGACAATGTCCCGTTATAGCTCCCACGACCATACCAATATGTTGCCGTCGAAGCGATAACAGTTGGCCTGATCTGGACCGGTCAAGTCCAGGCCAGATCTGCCTGATTGTTACACACGAACTGGCTTTAGACCATCTGACGTTCGTTTCTTTTATGGCTTCTTCCTGAAGCAGCAGTTTACATGATGCAAGCGGTATCTTTATATCCCGCCTGCTTTGGGTTATTAGGCGTACTGTACCCTTGCGGGCCAACTCATCTGCCATTTCATTCCCTGCGATATTGAAATGCCCTGCCACCCACGTCAAGCGGATGTTGAACTGATCAGCCATCTCATTTAAAGATGCCAGACAGTTCTGGGCTACCTTCGACGTCAGGGAGTATGATTGTAGCGTTTTAATAGCAGCCAGGCTGTCCGTAAAAATGCGAATATCCCTCGTAGATATTACAGTATACTTCAACCAGTCCATGACTTCCATTATCGCGGTCAGTTCAGCTTGAAAAACGCTGCAAAAGTCGAGAAGACGAAAAGAGAGGTTAACCCCTAGTGCCTCACAGAATACCCCGCAGCCAACCCCTCCATCCCTTTTAGAGCCATCCGTGAAGAAGCTTAGCGCCTCATTGTCCATAACCGTTTCGTTCACCCAGTCCTCTCTGGTGGGAAACTCAGTTTGGAATTTAATCTCAACAGATGGCAAAGGGATAGCGTAGTCGGTAGTTTCCGGAATACCCCTGTTGCATAGGATAGATGAGTGCCCTGCATTATTACAGGTCCACATAGATATGGATTTGAGCCGAATGGCTGTGCAAGATGCAAGCTGCTCGGCCGCAATATCCAAGGGAGTAAGATGAAAGAGAATCTCCAGAGCTTGAGTAGGTGTGCTCCTGAGAGCCCCCACTTATACACAAGCAGGCCGTTCTTTGGACTTTCATCAATAGGTTCAAGTTGGCCATAACTTTTAACGCTGGCCACCAGACGACAACCCCATACAGCAGTATAGGTTTGACCACTGAGACGTAGAGCCAGTGTACTATGTGGGGCTCCATACCCCATCTCTTTCCAATGGCATTTTTGCAGGAGTAGAGCGCTATAGTAGCTTTCTTTACTCTCTCTACGATGTTTGGTTTCCAGCTTAGCTTGCTATCCAAAAGTAGTCCGAGGTATTTTGCTCTATCCGTAAAGATCAAGCGAGTACCATTTAATGTCGGCGGGTCACACTGTGGAAGTTTGTGCTTCCTGGTAAAGAGGACCAGCTCCGTTTTCTGTTAGTTTGCGTTCAGTCCGCAGCCGCGTGCCCACTCAGAGAGGTAGCCAAGCGCGCACTGCATGCGCTCACTCAGCGTACTAGGATATTTACCGAAGACCGCAATAGCAACGTCATCCGCGTAAGCAACCACCTTGAAGCCTTCCGCCTCCAAGTTTAGTAACAGGTCATTTATGACCAAGTTCCAAAGAAGGGGGGATAGAATCCCACCTTGAGGTGTCCCTCTGCTCACGTATCTGCCGGCGGACGCCCCACCCAGATAAGCTGTCACGATCCTGCTTCTAAGCATATGATCTATCCAGGCCCTGAGTGACACGTCTACCCCCAGACACGCAAGGGCCCGAGTGATTGCACCCGGTCTGACGTTGCTAAAGGCCCCCTCTATATCCAAGAAGGTCACCATTGAATATTCCTTATATTCAAGTGTTTTCTCAATCGGGCCTATAAGGGAGTGGAGAGCTGTTTCCACCGATCGTCCCTTACAGTACGCGTGTTGAGATCCCGACAGCTCGCCCGGCTTTATTGAGCCTCTAATGTAAGCCTCTATTAGCCTTTCCAGTGTTTTCAACAGAAAAGAAGATAAGCTTATGGGCCTAAAGTCTTTGGGATAGCAATGAGAGCTTTTTCCCGCCTTAGGTATAAATATTACTTTTACTTCAGTCCCCTTTCTAGGAATGTGACAAAGTTCTAGGCTGCCTTTGAAGATAACTTCCAGCCAGGGTAGGGTTAAGTCAATAGTTCGTTGGATATCCGCTGGGATAATGCCATCAGGTCCTGGCGACTTGTATGGCTTAAAGCTGTTTATTGCCCATAGGATACTCCGCCTTTTTACTATATGAGTTACGGAGTCTATACCCCTATTTATCATGGGTCTCTCCGGAGCTAGTACCGAGCACTCCGGAAAATGCGTTTCTAGTAATAGCTCCAGGGATTCCTCACTACATGTAGTCCATGAACCATCCGGTCGTTGTAGATAACTCGGGATGGAAGGACTAGAACATAGTACTTTGCGTAGCCTGGCTGCCTCCGAGGACTCCTGTATATTGCCACAGTAGAGCTTCCAGGCCCTCGTTTTGGCTGCTCTCAGCTCGTACTTATAGGTTTTGAGGACTTGTTTATAACAGTCCCAATCTGCAGCAGCATTTGTGTTCCTCGCTTTCTTGAACAGTCTCCGGCATTTCATACGAGTACCTTGGAGTTCTTTCGACCACCAGGGTGGCCGAGATTTACCCAAGGGTCTACTGATAGGACATGCACCTAACATGGCCTTGTTAAAAGCATCAGATAGCTTGGTTACTAGAGCATCAAGCTCCTGTGTAGATGCAGGAGGGTTTGGAACCGATACCGGTAATAAGTTACCTAGAATGGTTCTGAAACAATCCCAATCAGTTTTCCTCCTATTTCTGAAGGGTGGTTTGCTAGTGGGTTTTGTATCCACTTCGTACTGGAGATAACAATGGTCAGAAAAGGAATGGTCTTCGGACACTTTCCAGTTCAATACCCTCTCCTTAATAAAATCCGAGACAAGCGTGATGTCCAACACTTCCTGTCTATTTTTAGTAATGAAGGTTGGCTTACACCCGATATTACATATATTTAGGTTAGTACTTAAAATAAAATCAAGGAGTAACTCACCTCGCCTGTTTATGTCTGTACTCCCCCAAATTGAGTGATGCGCATTAGCATCACTACCCATGATGACTCCTATCTTTCGTTTTCGAGCCTCCATTATTGCACTGCCCAACCTACCTGGTGGTATATTTTCCTCCTCGTATGGTAGGTAGGCCGATATTAGCCAGAGATTTTGCCCATCCATCTCGATGCTAGTCACCACTACATCAGCGTTGCTGTAATTCAGTAGTATAAAAATATTCAGATTATTTTTAGCGAGAATGCAAGAACGTATCTTACCTTCATTTTTCGCATGTAGTATTTTATATTTGGGAGTTCTGAGACCCAGCACCCGGTCATCATTGACCCAAGGTTCCTGGACCAGAACCACATCAATGGACTCAGATTCCATTTTTAGAAGAAGGGCCGCCGAGGCGGCTTTACAGTGATGGAGGTTGATCTGAAGGATCTTAAGCATTAGTTATTGCTTCCCTCCACCACTGTTGAGTCAGACTCCTCTGACATCGATTCGTCCGTTAGGAGCGCACAGCTTAGTCCCAATGATCTCGAAATCACCGAGTCCAGGGATAGTGTCTCCTGTGCATCCTCCGGGATGCTGCGGACTTCTGGGTCACCAACACCAGGCGGGACACCACAAGTGGTTTCCCCCCCTGCTGCAGGCGCCCCAGATCTGTCAACCTCATCGCGCTTATAAATTTTGAGCGTAATTGCTCCAAATCCATAGCTGATCAGGCCTCCAGATTTCGCCAAAGCACCCACGGATTCTCTGTCGATGATAATGACGGCCGATCTGTGATCTGCTTCCGCCTTTACCTCTTCTAACCTGGCAACCTTCCAGGTGGCCGTTGGTAGATCCGGATTGCTGAGTTTCAACATTTCCAAGATCTCCCTTGGATCACTAGGCTCAGCAGGGATCCAGGCTCGCGCCCTTGGCCTGCAGGGAATTTCTTCCCTAGTCACCACTTCTAATTTGGCCACCGGCCAGACTTCCCCCAGGCTGCCGATCGCCTTTTTGTAGAGGGTCACCGACCTTTCATCGGCACAGGCAGTCAGGTTGACGTGATTCCGGTGCCATCCTCCGTCTCGGCAAGACGGAGCAGGTCCTGGGTTCTCCCTCATAATTTTTAGGAAGATGGCGGCTAAGGCCTTCTCCACCTTCCTCCAGTTAAGGGCCGTAATGCTCCCATCTTCTTGAGGCCGGTCCACGACTGCCATGATCAGGTGCTCCTTTAGCACTTCGTTGAAGGGCCTGGTGACATCCGGAACCCGCTTCTTTTTAGCCTCCGTAGGCGGTTCATCATCAGATCTCTGCCTTTTCGGCTGTGAGATCTCGGAACCCTCCTGATGTGGCTCAGTGATACGCCTTGCCCACGCAAGCGTATCCCTGTCCATATCCGTTCTCTGCTCCAACGGAATGTTGCTGATCTTGGAGATCATCCGCCAGGCTCTCTTCCTGGTCTGATAGTTCGCTGACACTGGAGGGCCAGCATTCGTGCCTTTGCCCTTTGGTTTCGAGGGGCCAGCCTCATTTGGTCTTAAGCCCCTAATTGCACTTTGGAGACCGGGCCTAAAGGCCGATGTCTCCACAGCACTGGTTTCCGGTTGTTTTAAGAGCACCGGTCTCTTTTGTTTTTAAATTTTCTGCCATAATAGGTCCCACGAGTAGCGGAGAAAGGAGGTCCACCTGTGCAGAGATCCGCAATACACAGGTAAGGCTACATGATCCGGAGGCGGCCAAGTATCCGGATACACCGTTAGAGGCTGGGCTAGTTTTTATACTGGGCCCCCAGCCTGGCCGGTTATCAGCACGGTACGGTTGACACCTTAACCCGGCCCAGTTGTTTGGCGTCGTGTTTTCGCCTAGTACACCACATAAAAACATGGTGTATTAGTTGCCCGGTGGTCACCACGGGGAGGTAACCCGCACACTTGTGGAAGCTGCAAGATACGGAGCTGGCAACAAGTACCAACTTGATTCCCCCAAGACAGCTTCACACCTAGACCACCGGTCGTGTTCTTTCAAGCCTAACTTTTTTTTGTGCCTCCGTAAGATCTTGAACTTTTTGTATCTTGTAGGGCTTCAAGTGTAGTTCATATATATATCATATATAGATATATATATATATATATATATATATATATATATATATATATATATATATATATATATATATAATTTAATGTAATATATGTATTTAATGTAAATATGTATTTTATATTGCCTTCGAATAAAACGGCGTGGATGACGGCGATAATTTTTGAAGAATGGGTCCGGAGCGTGGGGAAATGAGGAAAGCAAATAGGCGTACTTTACTTACATTACATAATTGCCCGGCTCATGTGAATTTAAAGGGGTTCTTCTCTTCAATTTGTTTTTTTTTAATCTGATAATGTAAAGCTTTCGGGTTTCTCATCAAATTTGTTTACCTGTATTATTTTAAAATACATCAATTAGTTTAAATAATTTTTGTGACTGGAATATTAAAAATTTACATCACTAGCTTTTTTTTAAATTCGTTATACGAATTAAATTAATATGATGTTCAAAAATAATTGTTGATCCTATTTCGTGTTCGGCAAACAATTTATCAATAACTGATTGGCTTAAATATTGTAAATAATCGTAATATATTTCACGATCTGTGAGATAATATAAAAATGTGTGTATATTAATAATATTAAAAGTAGAAAAATACATCTTAAGATTTTTAGAACAAATTTACAAAGTTTTTAAAAACAGTTTTATTTGCAAATTGTGATTTGAGAAATTAAATATTTTAAATTTTTTTGGAAAATATCTACTAATTTCTACTAAAAAATTCAATGGCCGCATCTTTATGATTATACAGTATAATTATTTGAATAACACAATTAGTAAAACTATTTTTAAGAGAATTTAAAAATTTATTCTTATTCTGAAAATCTTGAGATAATTTTGTATCAGTAAAATGATAAAACCTATTCTAAGAATGATTATGGTCTAAAAAAAATCGAACACTTAAAAACTCACCAATGAAACTTTCAACCCAAAACTGGGTTATATATAGCAATTTGCTTCATAAAAGTTTTCAGCTGTATATCTTCATTTGGCATATTTTAACTTTTTTAACTTTATTTATTTAAAATAACTTATTTAACTTAATTTATTTTTATTAAATTTATTAGCACTGTCTCTAATTAAATTTTAAATTAATAAATTTTTAAATTCACTAAAACTTTTAATTTTTTTTAATTCACTACGTCAGACGTCCGTTCTTCATGAAGGTTTACTATAAAATAAATGTGCTCATAATTTTCCGGTATATTCTTTTTTGTACCAAATAATTTGTTAATTTTAAACAAATTTAAGTAAAATTAAACAAATTATACCTTAGCATTTGGTTAAAATGAACATGACACATGAGTTTATTATACCATGCATACCAAGCTTTTACGAATGCTTTTGTGTATTTTAACATTGCAGAATGTTATATGCACCAAAACATGGGTTGTTTTTTAAGAACATGCGGGGCTACTGCAATATTGTGAGGAGGACCATATGTTTATCTTTTAATAATTTAGATGATTTATATGATTAGCAGAATATCAATTATGAATGCTTTTCAGGTTTTACAGAGATTACGAGAAGATCTTAGATACGAGTTGAAAAAATTATTTATAGTGGAAAATAGATTCTTGAAGCTAATAAGCTATACGTTAAGTAGTTACAGCAGTTGATGGATTAGCGAGAAAAATTACCTTAAAATTCTATATTATTCTATATTTTATATTCTCAATATATGTAATTTAATTGATTTGATAGAATAAATGTTAATTTTCTGTAAAAATGTAATTGGTAAATCAAATTCAATTAGTACCTCTAAAGTTGTTATAATTTCCTTGTGGCAATGGATTTATATAAACGTTCTCAAATGAATAGATTAGTGGTTAAGAGTGTTGCTCACAAGGCCGTGAGTCCAAATTCGGTTCATGCCGCCCGCTAAAAATTACCTTATAATTAAACAAATCATACACAAGTATGTGCGTAATATCGTTCGATGAGCTCGTTCACCTTTACTTTACAAGGATAAGTAATGATTCGGAAGGGTTTAGTAGAGATGTGGTAGAAACCTATTTCGGCCTATTGACATAAATATTTTTTATCTATTTTTACTTATTCGAGTTATTTGGAATTCTTGGCATACTATAGTATCAAACAAACTTCCATTAGCAATAATCAATTTAAATCAACAATATGTGCATCCAGATTTCTCAGCTTTTTATAACTAAACAAGATTATAATTCATTTATTATATATTTATAATTAACAAAAACATCTATATTAGACACGGGCTTGAATATAACTACCGTCCTGATTAGACCCAGATATAACCGCTTGTCGGTTTATGCATGTTATATTATATTTTCATAGTGTGCACATTATAGAATGTCTACATATAATTTAAGGTATGTTAATGATAAAAACAAAAAGTTAAATACACCAGCATTAAAAAGATTCAGAATTATTATCTGTATAAAAATGTGAAATGGGCTTTATTATGAGACGTTGCCCTTGGAGTATAACTAATCAAAAGTAAAATTGTTGTATAAGACAGAAGTAATCCACTTATTCTCTATTCCTCTAACTAATGATGTGTACTTGTTTTGTAGTAATAATAAATAAATAATTAAAATATAACTAAGTCAAATTTGAAACATCAACCTTAAACCTGTTAAAAGAAACTATAGCAGAAAATAAGTTGGAATACCAAAGGTATAAGATGAAATGCACTGAAATAATTGAATACTTTGTGTTTTTTATAATAAATAACCAAGCCAAGTTTGTATAATTTCACCATATTTGTTAAAAATAAACATGCATACACATAGTTTAAAATAACAAAAGCATACCTAAGCCACTAAATTACAAAAGCAAATGGTAACATTAAAATAAACAAGCTAAAATAGTAAAACTAAACATGCAATGTTAAAGCAACTCGTGCTGTACATTGTTTAAAATAACTAAAATCGTAATTAAAATAACCAAAATTAAATAACCATAGCTTAGTAACCAAATTTTTTTCTCAGTGTATATAGTGATTGGATGTGATGATAACGCTCATCATACCATTTGGGGCAGTTCTAATACTAATAATAGAGGATCCTCACTGTTCAATTATATTTACTATTCTGAGTTAGAGGTTCTCAATGTTGGTTGTGAGCCAACGTTTGTCAACTCGGTTCCCAAAGAAGTGATTAATATTAGTTTGTGCTCTATGTTTATCGTGAACCTGATTCTAAATTGGAGAGTGACGGATGATATTCTCACCTCATATCATAGGTGCATCTCTTTTAATATTAATTTTAAAAGACAACCGGTTAAACCATATCGCAATAGGAAACTTACGAATTTGGATACTTTCTCCTCCGAGCACGTTTCATTACTAGATTTGCATAACCAGATTAGGTCTACCGCAGTTCTTGATTTGCAGGCAACTGTACTAACGAAAGAGATCTGGGCTGGTTTTGAAAAGTCATGTCCTTTTATTAACAACCAGATGAAGGGTAACAAACTCTTCTAATGTTCTGAACTTAAACAGTTAAAGAAGAGTGTGTGTAAAATTAAATATAAAGCCAAAACAACGAATCTAATTTCGGATTGGAATCGATTTTTATTAACTCAAAAGGTTTATATAAAATGCTTAAGATCGGCGCACAGGACTGCGTGGAAAAACTTCTGTGAAGAAATTGTCAGCTTATCTGTTTTCGCCAGACTTAACAAAACTCTGGCTAAGAATGATACGTGTAGACTCGATAATCTTCGTCTACCTTCCGGCAAACTAACCTCTTGCAGGCGAGAAGTCGGTGAAATACTATTGTCTGTCCACTTTCCTGGGTGTGACATCGTTGATTCAGATCTGGTTACCTCCGAGCCATCTGACGCTGATGTTTTATGCTGGAGTGTTACAGCATGGTTTTCTACACATTCGCCGCCGCCGCCGCCATTCGAAGCCAACATTCGCCGCATTATTGTTGATCATTATTGATCTATATTTGCTCCTAATGTGGTCGATAATTGGACTTCCAGATTACGCCTTATTTGAGCCAGCCGTGGTGCTCATATAAAATAACTACCCATATGAACTAATACAGTGTTTAACTTAAAAGCTTTCGAAATCTGGATAAAACGAACTATTTGAAATAACCCAGACTGTCACCGAAATTCTCATCGCATGGAAATGGTAGATTCGTGAGTTTACACATTATGGAAGTGAATTTTGATGCTTGATCCAAATGAAATTGTTAAAATTTTTGTACATTTTTTTAACACTCCAAATACACAAATTTGTTAGAACCGAATTTTCTAATTTAAATTAACTCTAAAATTTAAATCTAATTCACAAGACTCATCAGTCTAATTCTGAATAATGCAATATCTTGGATTAGCAAGTCATGTTTTAATTCGAGATTATAGTAAACTAAATTTCTAAACGGTTTCGATCCTGGGTTTGGTTTTCATCCACCATTCTCGCTTTATCCGTCTACATATTGGCTTAGCTGCCCTCCTTGGGCAGTTTTGCTGCTCAACTGCAAGATAACACACGTCATCAAACCAATCATTCATGGGTCTGACTCTCACTATACCTAAGGTCTGTTGAGCAGCATTGACCGAAATTGTCCGTAATTCCGAGACAGTCACACTGATTATTAGCTTCCTCAAAGTTGTCGCTGATAAGATCCTGATATCGTTTTTTATCTTCATTTAGACTAAACAATAATCGCTGCCTACTTATTTGGTTGCTGACTGATAAGTTCTCACATCCTGCACAACCCGAGCTCGCCCGTTTGAAATTAACACATGGTCAATTTGGCTGCGGGAAGTTTTGCGAGGATAGACCCATGTTTTCAAATGTATCTGTTTGTGAGGGGAAAATGTGCTTGCTACTCTAAGATAGTGAGCAATTGTAAAGTACATCATTCTCTCACCATTATCGGTCTCAGTTTCGTGTCGGGAGTACGGACCCTTATGTTTTCACACAGGTTGGCCTGTTATCTGCCAGCTTTAGCATTAAACTCCCCAATTACCATTGTTACATCGTGTTCGGGTATAGATCCCATCAGATCGTCCAAGTCATTGTAAAATGAGTCTTTATCTTGGGGCTGGCTGACTTCTGTGGGCGCATATACACAAATTATCGACAGGTTTCTGAATTGTGCGAAGTTTACACAATCGGTTATTGACTGCTTGGAAATCCAAAACAGCGTTCTTTACCTGCGGCCCAAGAAGACATCCAGCTCCAAGATGTCCGAGGTTATCTCCACTGTAGAACAACGTATAGCCCTGGGACACATGGTTTCCACTTTTTGGGGCAGCGATTTCTTGAAGAGATTTCTTCCATGCGCCGATCCTAAATCTCTTGTCCGGGTACTTGAGCAGGGGTCCGTTGTTGTTTTGGCGGTATCCATTTTTAGTTTTGTTGACTTTATAAACAGCGATCCAACCGTTTAGTCGCCTCCTACGACAAGCAAAGGATACATTAGTGGTATTCTTGGAAAACATGTTTTTGCAATTTGGGTTTATGAAAAATGTGTGCCCCCACCACAGGGGCCTATAATACTGGTTTCAATCTCGTTAGTAGCATTTTTCAAACTACTTTGAGATTATAGGCAGCACAGACTATATATGTTGAAATCTGCGTTTCATTTTTTCCAGCTTTAGGTATCATTGTTATCAAAGATATCTTCCATTTTTGTGGAATATACCCATCCCGCATCATTGCGTTGAATATGAATGTTATTAGTTTTATGCATTTGTCTGGCAATTCCATTATCATTTTTCCCGTAATAAGATCAAGCCCTGGTGCCTTTTTTGGACTTATACAATTTGTAATTGTATTCTTATCTTTCTTGCAATTATATTTTATGGATTTGAAGGACAAACCATCATCCATTTGGTCGGGTAGCACGGAATTATTAGTTTCTTCGTGTGGTGCGAATACTGTTGTTAGATACGAGTAAGCAACAAAAGCATTGACTTTTTCTTCATCGCTTCTCTCCCAATTTCCAGTTGGTAGTCTAATCGGGTGATTCGAGTTTGTTGGCCTTTTTAACTTTTTTGTTGCCTTCCACAAAGAATAATCTGTACACTTAGATAATTTTGGACGCACTGGTTTTGCAATTCTTAAAGTTCCAAAGCTGTGATGGACCTATGGTATCCATACCGGTTTCAGTATTTGCCGGTATCAAAGCAATTTATTGTGTATATAGATAGTTCAGAATGTCTACCTAAGAGCCAATACATCTTCCTATATACTTCATGTTCAGCTTTTCCTTTTTCTTTTTGACATGCTCTTTCCACCTTAACTTGGCATCCAGCGTCATACCTAAATATTTCGCCGCATCTGCATAGGCAACTTGTTAAGAGTTGATTATGATTGGGATTATATTAGAAATATTTTTATTAGTAAAATTCACATGCACAGATTTAGTTTCGTTCAGTTTCATCCTCCATTTTTTCATCCAATTGTTGACTGAATTTGTCGATTTTTGCAATTTGTTAGTAGCTTCTTCTGCATTGTTCCCAACGGCCAAAATCGCAGTATCATCAGCATAACTTGCTATAGTTGCTTCTTCCATTGGTGGTATATCTCGAGTACAATACAGGGCCCAATACGCTACCTTGTGGTACTCCAGCTGAAATTTACTTTAGGTCCGAGTATTCGTCTTCATATTTTATACGGAAGTGTCTATCGGTTATGTATGATGGTCTCGCTTGAGCTTGAACTCCAATCCAAACTTGGTCAAATGATTGCGCTACATCCAGGAAAACGTTTGAACATATTTTTTTAGTTTCTAGTGTTCGCTCTATTATATCTGTGATTCTATGGACTTGTTCTATAGTCGAATGGTTTTCTCTGAATCCAAACTGGTGGTCAGGAATGAGATTTCTGTCCACCATTATGGTTTTCATTCTTTTCAGGACTTCAGGAGCAATTTTTCAAAAATCTTGGCTATGGTTGGTAGTATGGATATCGATCTGAAGAACTTTTTATCATTACATTGTTTGTTAGGTTTTAAGATCATGATTACCTCTGCCACCTTCCATTGCCTTGAAACGTATCTTAATCTAAACACAGCATTGATTATATTGAGAAGTTTAGTATCGCTATATTTGGGAATTCTTAAATTATTTGTCCAGTTATGTGGTCGTATCCAGGAGATTTTTTCATGTTTAAATTTTGAATTTCCACTTTTAGCTGCACTTTTTAGCTTTTAGATGCACTTTGTATTTCAAGCTCATCAGCTCGTTTCAGTAGGTTAACATTTTCATCCGCAGTTTGCCGGGGTAATGGTTGAAACGTTTCATCTAGGTATTTCGCAAACAAGTCACCTTTTTGTTTAGCGCTTCGAGCCCAGCTTCCATGGTCACTTCTAATTGCCGTCGAATTTGTTGGTCTCTTAAGTACTTCCGTTGCTTTCCATAAGGAATATTCTGTATCGTTTTGGCTAGTAAGTGACGACAAATATGTACTTCTTGATTTCTGCTTAACTGTTCTGATCAGAGATTTCAACTTGTTACATACGTTATTAAGGATATACTATTTATTTTCCTTGGTTCGATTTATTTGCCGAGGGCTTGTTGTATGTTTTCTATTAACCTTTCTACTATCTCTTCGACCTGTATAATATTCCTTATTGGTGCTTAAAGATTGATGTTTTGTTCTAATAATTCTCAAAAAAAATTTCCAATTGGTATTCTTATTGGACAGTCTCGCTGTGATTTCGGTTTCAGATATTATTTCACTGACCGTCACAATAACAGGAGAGTGGTCCGACGTAAGCTCTTCATTATTTTCCAAACGAACATAGTTATCTAATATACCTTTTGTCATATAAAAGTCAAAGATCCGGTGTTTTGTCTAAATCTGTTGGCCAGTGCAGCATGGTTAAATCTGTACCCACGTATTCTAGCATAGAAGGAGTTATTGATATGGATTTCAGAGATTAGACAAATATCAATTTTTTATTTAAATATTTCCAGCTCGGGGATGTATTGGATCAGCCCATTTGCATTCCAAATAACTATTCTGAGTTACCCAACATAATTTACAAACTGCTGATATGATGCAAACTGCTTTAAATTTACAAAATGCTTTCAGACGTGAATCTTGAGCTTGAATTTGATCCTAATATAAAACAAATAAGTAGTAGTCTAACATTGCGTGTAGTATGGTACACCTCCTTGTAAATTACTTTGTTTACAGATTGGTCAAACCAAATTAAAAATAAAAAAACAAATAAAGACGAACCGGCTCACAATTAATTAATTTACTTCCTTAACATTTCTCCATTTTCATTTGCCGCATGTTTTTAAAAAATTTAATTTTATTTTTCATCGCATATCCTTAATTTCTATCATTATCCTGATTATTAGTCGTCTCCCTTATTGTTATCCATTCTCCGTCATATTATTGTTGCTATATACCAATATATTTTTCGAATTTCGGCGAAATAATTGTTCCTCCTTCAAGAGTATTTAACAAAACGAAAAAAAAAATATTTTAATTTGACGGAACAAGGAAAGTGGTTTTTATTTTTACATTTTTTCGGCTTTCTAATTAATTAGTAAACAACAATAATAACAAATAAGACACCAATTCTAAGAATATGAAGAAGTTAAATATTTTTTTTTCTTATCATTTTAAATTGTTTTTATATTTATAAACTTTGCTTTGATAATAATTACGTGGGATATAACGTTAAGCTTAAGGATCAATTGCAGTCTGGGAGAGAGAAAATTAAGCTCGATGTTATGGAAACGAATATAATAAATTATATTTGATTGAATTTGAGGAACAGAAAAATCAAGGATTAAGAAATCTAAAGGTATATATACATAATGGGTGGGTAGGTGTACTTAAAGAAATCCTTAGGCATTTTATACACGTTTATCATGACATTTCAATTACCAGCACCAAATTCATAATTTATATATATGTGTGTGTGTGTGTGTGTTTGTGTGAGGCCAATTAGTGTTTTACTTATTTAAACAAAAACCATGCGCATCCTTAAATTTAAATTATAACAACAAATGATAAATCTGATTATTATTCAATTATTAATCAAAATAAATAAAATATTAAATATTTTGTGAATTTATTAATTTTAATATTTTTGGCTGGCAAGTTAATTTTGGTCAAACGTATCGTAACATTACGATTGGTAAATTAAATTTCTATCTTTCAATATATGTATGTGTATATGTGTGCAGTTAAATTCTAACATAATCAATAATGAATACAATACCACAAACAACAATTCGATAAACAAACAGTTTTTAGAAAAAAGTTGTTCAAAATTATTAACGTCTCTGCTACAATCAGATAAAATTCCAAATACACCTTTTTCAGGCCCTCTTCAGCCAAACCTACTTAGTTTTTAATTAGCTGTAATAACGCGAAAAAATTAAGTTAATTAGGTTTAAAAATAAATAAAAAATTAAGAAAACAAATTATTATTCTTTAAGTAGTTTTTTTTTTGTTTTGAACGGGAGAAACGTTATATATTTATGGATTAAAAAGTTGGTAAGTATACAGTGAATTGTTTTCTATATTTTAACGTATTTTTCCAACTTCTTAATATTTAGATAATTAACAATATTTTCCAAAAGCTTAAATTTTGTCTGAAATTTAAACTTTTTTTTGTGTGAAAAGTTTTTGTTTCTTTTAATGAATAATGCCGAAATATACTCTCGTATTACAAATACATTATATGAGCAATGAGCATTATATTGGTTAGTACATACAAAAGCCACAAAAGTACCAAAAGTACATAAAAGCCAAGATTTCGTCAATAGCACGATCAAGATTAAATTACCATCCGTGACAATTATATTATTGTTTGATGCGCAAAATAAAACAAATCAGTCGTTATAGCCAGATCAGTATCAAAAAATATTTATACTGGAACAATGCCCAGTTTACCATAAAATTTTCCAATGAAAACAAATTAAGAACCGAAACAATTTCGTATTTATTGATATCTTAATTATTATAAATAAAAGAAAACGCGCGAGCAAGAACAACACGAAGAATGTACACGCGACACCAATAACAATAACCGTATACAGAAGGATTATGCAAATTTAATTGAGGAAATGATAATGAATTAAAATACAAAAACAAAAACAAAACTGGAAAATTTTATTTGTTTTTCTTTTCGTGTTGTTTATTTTGGAAAAAAAATCACAACCCCGGTTGATATGGAAAATGAGAAATTAAATGAATTAACTTGAAATTGAAATTGATGTGATTTTTTTTTTTGTGTCGTGTTGTTCTTGTGTTCAAAATTAAAAATTACGCGGCAACTGAATTTTTTTTTATCATTTTGGGTAAAATGTGTATAACTGTATAATTGAGGTTCCTGACTTTTATTGGGGGACATCACAGTCCAAAGCACACGTTTAAGAGACAAACACACATTTTGCTGCCGATCTCAATGCAAACTATTGAAGCTCACGATTTTCATAAATTTGTGTCCTTAACACAACTGAGACAATCTTGGTTAACCAGCGACATAACAACTTCGCTAGAAATGTCGGCTTATTATAGTGTCCTTCCCTCGGTGGGCAGTACAGCCCATTTAACTTTAAATTACTAAATCTCTTAATTTTATAATTTTATAATTTTATAATTTTATAATTTTATAATTTTATAATTTTATAATTTTATAATTTTATAATTTTATAATTTTATAATTTTATAATTTGATAATTTTATAATGTTATAATTTTATAATTTTATAATTTTATCATTTTATAATTTTATAATTTTATAATTTTATAATTTTATAATTTTATAATTTTATAATTTTATAATTTTATAATTTTATAATTTTATAATTTTATAATTTTATAATTTTATAATTTTATAATTTTATAATTTTATAATTTTATAATTTTATAATTATAGAAATTTAGAAATTAAGAAACTATGAAATAAGAGAATTAAGAAATTAATCAAATTAACAAATTAATAAATTTTCATTAAAAAATTAACAAATCAAAATATTATCAAATATACAAATTAAGAAATTATTATAATTTTATAATTTTATAATTTAATAATTATAGAAATTTAGAAATTAAGAAATTAAGAAACTAAGAAATTAAGAAATTTAGAAATTAAGAAACTAAGAAATAAGAGAATTAAGAAATTAATCAAATTAACAAATTAAGAAATTTCTTAATTTCTTAATTTCTTAATTTCTTAATTTTTTAATTTCTTAATTTCTTAATTTCTTAATTTCTTAATTTCTTAATTTCTTAATTTCTTAATTTCTTAATTTCTTAATTTCTTAATTTCTTAATTTCTTAATTTCTTAATTTCTTAATTTCTTAATTTCTTAATTTCTTAATTTCTTAATTTCTTAATTTCTTAATTTCTTAATTTCTTAATTTCTTAATTTCTTAATTTCTTAATTTCTTAATTTCTTAATTTCTTAATTTCTTAATTTCTTAATTTCTTAATTTCTTAATTTCTTAATTTCTTAATTTCTTAATTTCTTAATTTCTTAATTTCTTAATTTCTTAATAATTTCTTAATTTCTTAATTTCTGAATTTCTTAATTTCTTAATTTCTTAATTTCTTGTTTTCTTAATTTCTTAATTTCTTAATTTATAATTTAGTTATGAATTAATTTATTGATTTTTAATTTGAATTTCTTTATTTTTTAATTAAGACGAAGGAACAAAGTGGCTTAAACTACGAAAGGATAGCACTTGATTGTTTAGCGCAAAATTTTAATTAGAACAAAGTGAAATTTCTTAATTTCTTAAATTTAATTACTAAATTATTTAACTTTAGTTAATACTGTAATATTCCAAAGTTTAGCAGAACGTTAAAATTTTTCTTAAATGAAATTTTCATAAGAAAAAATGAAAAAATCATTTTCCGATTTGCAATGCCATCTTATGTAAGTAATATGTACTCATATAAAATAATAAACTTTTAAAAGAATGATTTGTTTCTAGGTTTATGATTTCAAAAGTTAAAAATCGGTTTGCGTCTTAACTAAACTTTCGTAAGTACATTTTAGCTCACTTGTAGCTCACTTATACCACTTTCATCGTCACATGCAACACCAAATTGTTAAAATAAAAAAAAAACAGCTGTCAAAACGACAACAAACGAAAGAGACCCAAAAAGAAATCACCACAAATTCATAACACATCCATTCGCATAGTAGTTTTGCGTTAACTTTTATTCTGTTCTGTCGAAAGCGTCTCGTACAAAAAACCGAAATTAAAAAAAAAAAAATTACATTTACAAGAAATTTTTTTTTTTACAATTTTGTTTACTTAAAATCCAAGTTTTTAAGATTCCGGTTTTAAGTTTTAATTCATTTTTTGTTGAATTTACATTTTTCGTAGTGATTTTAATTGAAAACAGTGGGAAATTTGTTTGACCGAAACGTCGAAATAGCGAATGAATTGCACAGTTGTACGGTGCACGCACACACATACACACTCACATGCATTCATGAGAAAGGTGTATCGATATTAGCAACCGTATATAGTGAAAATTATTTGTTGTTTATATCACGTTTGACATTTCTTAAGAAGTTGTGAATTTTTTTTAGTTTTATTTTTTATTGTGTTTTCTCGACTTTCTACTCAGAGGTTAAGAAATTCAATTATCTTATCTCACAAATCGTGTGTTTTGTGATAAAAAATAATTTGTGTATGTATACTTCGATTGTTTACAGTACGTACAAATTTTTCCGGCATTGACATTTTCCCTAGTAGTAAATACATAAAGCCGATACACAAAACAAAAAAAAAATACAAATAAAAGGAAGAAGAAGGAAAATTTGTGTGGAAATTTTAATTTTTGTTTTATGTTTTTTTTGTGCGCGTATGTGTGTTGTTTATATTGATATAATTTTTCATTGTGGCAGTGTTAGTGTATCTCGTTATAAAAAATAAATGTGTGTATAGAAAAATAAAATTAGAAAAAAAAAAAGAAAATCGGGAAAAGTGAGAGAAAATTTGTAAAAAGGAAAACAAATTCTGTTGTGTGTTGAGTGTTTAGTCAAATAAATTTGCACACACACACACACACACAAACAAACGAGAGAGAGTAAAATAAAAAAGCAAAAAGGAAATTTTGTTTGGATTTTCCACGTAATATTCTCATCGCGAGCGTTTTGTTTGCAGTGCCGCGAGATAATCTTGTGCCTGGGGAATACATACACCAGCAGAGAGTCTATATAGCCTTGTGAGAAAATGTAAGTTGATGGAGATTCTTTTTTATTATTGTCTTTTTCTGATAAGAATTTTGTTTTTGGTCTATTGATTTGTTTTGATTGTGATAACCGAACAGATGGGAAAATAAACTTTAGGCCCAAAAATGATAATTTCGATGATGTTATTTTTGTTGTTGGCATTTTTTTTTTCTCAGGGATGATATGGGAATTTGGGATGGTCTTAGCTGAATTGATTGAGATATATACTTATATATGTGCGTTTTATATGGGTTATGGAAATCGATCGGGCGTTTGGTTGTACATTATGTATGATTATAGTTGGAAGAAAACCATAAAATCTGTTATTTTGGTTTTTATGAGAACTTATTAGGTTGGTCGGTTTATTAAACACAGTCTTCATTTATTACATTCTTGACTGCTTTATTAGGAAGGTTGGCAAATATTTTACCACCACATCTTTCAACTGACCATACCATTATGATCTGGGATCTAGAAGGAAGTAACAATGGTTCCAGTAATACATTCATTAAAAGTAATTACACTTATATATACTTACAAGCTTCTTTTGAGAATTAATACCCACTTTTAGGAGAGAAAAATATAAATACATATACAACAGCCATAATTAATGCCATAAAAAAATATTTAGCCTTAAATGTAATATATCTCATTATTGGATGGAACGAGAACACAACAACAACACAAACAACTGACCACATTTTTCATATAATAATGAAAACCATAACTTTAATCATTACATTTTCTCGTAAGAGCTTTTCTTTTCGAACTCAAAGTAAAATTACAAAAAAATATTATCTTATTATAGTTACAAAAAAAAATGTAAAGAAAGCTTCTCAAGTTAAGTACTACAAATAAAATTAATTTTTTAGCTTCTTAATTTTGTGTATACATATACATACGTAAATAATCATACCGCGCATCAGATTGGTCCAAAACGATTTTCCATGCAAATAATATATCTCTATGTGTAGCCACAGCCACAACTTTTAAAACCACCTAATATCAAATTTCCTTTCATCTTCCCAACCAGAAAGATAAATGAAAAATATATACAAGTAAGCAGACAATACGTTTTTGCTGCTTTTTATTTCCTTAAGCAAACTTTAAAAGTAAATAAAATGAAAAAGTTTTTCACAACAAAATTATAAAAGAAAATTACCTTCATTTAAAAAATATCGTGAAGTTATAATATTTCACTTTGCTACAAACAAAACTTACACATACATATACATATATAGACGAGAATTTTCTTTTATATAAATTGTGTAAGTTGGAAGCTAGTTTATTCAAAGTAATAAAGTTAAGTTTTTCCGATATAAAGTTCGCTTAGCTTATACCAAGCTTTTCTCGTATCGTAGTCTTCGAGTGTGTTGCGTATAAGTATATATTCAAAAATTTCATGCAATAATAATTAGAATAATAAATGGGAGTAATAAAAATGGGTGAAAATGTGTATACAGTACGAGGAAATGAAATTAGAATTTTCTATTTTCTACAAGAAAACAAAAAATGTTGGTTAATGTTGTAATTAACGTTGATATATACTTAGTATAGTTGAACTATATATTTCCCATGTTTCTTTTATTTTATGGGGTTGAAAATATTAAATGGTGATATTTATGATGTAACCCTTTCATGCCCATTTATTATAACTTAATATGTAATATGACACGACTTTTAGATGACAGTGACCAAATATCCACATTAGTGGCTCGAACAAAAAAAAATAAATAAATGAGCAAGCTCAAGTAAGATCGTTGGTGAGCTAATAATAAACAAAAATAGATTTTAAAAACTTTTAATGGAATTAATGTGATTTTGAAATGGAGGCTCGGATTCTTTAAAAAAAAATATATTATCTAAATTTCAAATTTTGTTTAAAATGCCGAAATTTTGCTTGTTGCTCTAAATTAGTTTTAGTTAGATCTTCATTTTAAAATTTAATTACATTTCCCCGACAATTTTAGCTGCCAACTATGGTGATCACTGGCTTTGTTTCAATAAATAAAAAAGGCGCCAAAATTACTTTAACACAATTAAGTTACGTTGCATTTTGCAAAAGAATTTCCTCATACGGGATAAGACGGTATAAATTCAATTGGTAATTTTATTAGTATTCATGAACCTGTTTTATCAACAAAACAAAACGTTTAAAAATAAAAGGTGAAACAGGAAATTCCAAAAAAAAAAAAAAAAACAAAAGAAACATAAAAAGACGGTATATACCCAAAGAGCACTCCTATATATGTATGTGCTGCTATCCATAATGATTATCAATCGTCAAATATCTATACTACTTACAATACAACAAAAATGAAAATAAATTCAAATAAACAGGATTAAGGAAATCAATTCGTCTATATAAACAGATAAAAATAATTCAGCCCCGAATAATAAAAACATACACAACAACAAACCCATTCATTTTCATCATCAAATGGCAGAAAAACATTGAGATAGACGGCACACACAAAAAAGTAATTTACCAAATTAAATTTTTTTTTTTTTTCAAATAATTCTCTCTATATACCGAATCGCAGCCAGTACACCCATACCTACCATCCGTATCGGAATCAATACATTTCGTATAGTGCGTATGAATATTTAGAAACCTACTGACCGTAAATAGAAATGGCATCTTATAGTTTTCTTACCTTGCCTCCTTTTTTTTTTATTTTATTTCGTATTCCAAATCACATAAAAGACACAGATAAAGAAATGTACACATACATATACGAATATATACATAAAAAAGGTCCTAAAAACATATACAAAAGATTTCAGTCAATAGATAAAGCCTATACATACATATTTGACTTTTTTGTTGTTTTGTTCGCAAGAAACAATAATATGGTTATTTTTGTACCGTATATATGGTCCACCCCATATTTATGTCGCGATCAAATCATTCGGAGCGCACACTTAATAGCGATACATATTTATTATTTTAATATGCCGATTTACAAATGTATCAAAAATTTTAATACGCGCACGCAACCTTTAAATCATTTCAAGATACCGAAATATACCAAAAAAAAAAAATTAATAAATTGAGTGCGTGGGCCACAGCCACGAGATAATTAAATAAAATAATTTGCGGTGTCAATCCGCCGAACCCACGCAATTCAAAATTATCTTTAAATAAATATTGTATAAGGCTAAATATATATAAAGAAAAGTAAAAGTGTTGCCATATTTCAATACATTTTCGCATATAAGAACATAATGTATCTCTTATAAACTTTAATTTTTATGTGAAGAAGCAAGAAGACATGAAACATCTGGTGTTGGTAATTCGCTTTGTATACACGGTAAAATTATGTAGGGCAGGTGATTACGAAAAGGTGAATGCAGATGCATTTTTCAAAATAACTTTTGTATGCACGTAGGGGAATTTTAATGGAGGATTAGTCATGATACACATTTATTTTATCCAAATTTATCGCATATAGATAACGACCGCTTCTTTATAATCTGGGTTTGCGTCCAACCGGATGTTCGGTATTTCAGTATTCATAAGTAACTATGTATATAGTTTTGATAATTTTAATTTATTTTGTAAGGGAAGTTATTTATGTAATTACTGGAAAAAATTGTAGCTCTGATAACGTTAGACAATTTTGGCAAATAATTTTTTACTCTTTAAGCAAATTGATGCCAGTCGTAATGTCTTGTTGCGGACTTAAATTTACCTAATCAATCTGCTCACTCTCGTATTTAATTTGTATGTATAAAATGTAACAGATTAATTCCTAAACTCGACATTAATTTATGGAATTAAATTTTAAATGAAACGTTAGAAATAAAAATAAAATTGAACCGTTGACTTCCAAAATTAAAATGGCAAAACCCAGGAAATAACGAATTTTTAAAACTACTAATTGTTTGAACATTTTTATTTTCTCGAAAGTCTTACTTTGAAAGTTTTAGAGTTTTGAAATATTTGATTTTTTTAAATTTCGTGTTATTTATAAATTCATACTTTTTTAAATTTTTAAAGTATTAAATTTTGATACAGTTTCGGAATCTAAATTTTTAAGGCTTAATTCTCAAATTTTTTATATAATTTTACGAAATTTATAATTTTAAAAACTTCGAATAATGGGAACAATAAACAATTTTAAAAATAATTAAATTATTTTAGTTAAATAATTTTGAACGAGTTAAAAAATGTTTACAAATTTAGAAATATTTAAAAAATTTAAATCGCATCTAAAAAAAAATCTCTATAAATAAAAAAACAATAGATAATCGTATAATTATAATTTTGTTAATTTAATTTTTTTTCTTCTTCAATTTTTCTTATTTTAAACTGATACAAATTAAATAGAAACTTAATCTATGTTTTACCGTCGTTAACATTTTATAAATTATGAGAGTTAAAATATCTTAAATTTCACAAAATCTGATTTTTTAAAAATAAAATGTTTAAACTATTCTGAACACAATTCCAATTTATCAAGTCTCTCAGTAGACATTTATATTATTGGATTATTTAAAAAAATTTAAATATTTTAAAAAAGGTAATTTTAGGAAATTTGTATTTTCAGAATATTTGAGATATTTAAAAAAATAAGATCAATGAAGAATCTTAAAATTACTATTTTATGTTTCAACATGTATTTTGTTTTATTGTACGTACTTACCGGTATAATAATTTTATTTTTTAAACATAAAATTTTAGACATAACAATTCGATTTAAGAATTTTAAAAAATTGAAATTAATTTTTAAAACAATTTGCATTTTGTAGACGTGGTTTTAAATTAAAAGTGGTGCAGGATCATTTTAAATTTAAACTGTTGATGGATATGAATTTCACTGAATTCATCATTATAAATGATGAAATTAATTCGAATAATGAAATTTTAAAAATTGTATTTCATAAAAATATATAAGTTACACACTTTCACGAAATTTTTAAATATCGAATGTTTAAGTTAGTTATGAAGTTTAAACCTTCAGTTTCATTTTGACTTGTTCTAATCATCAAATTTTAATGAAATGAATTTTTACATAATTTAAAATATTTCGAATTTTCTAAAGTTTACAAATGCAAAACTAAAAATTTCAAAATTCATGATAAAATTTAAAATATGAATTTTTGAATATTACAAAAATTGCGGCTTCGATTAAGTTAAAAAATGAAATCAAAATTGTGGAAACCAAATTTTAAAATACAGAATTAAAAATTTAAATGTTTAACAGTTAAACAGTTTTTTAATAAACTAAATTAATTAAAATAAACAAATTTTTAGAAGCACGTAAAATTACCATTTTTCTTAGTTAAAGTTAATTAAGTAAGGACGAATCTTAAAATTCATAATCCCAGAAAATTTGTATTATATAAAAATTTTCGAAATATTACAAACAATTCAATTTCTTTAAATTATAAACTCTATACAATTCTTTAAAATTATAAACTCTAAATCAAATTTATAATTTGTAATAGTAAAATGTAAATTTTCCAAACAAAATTCGAGTTCATCGAGTTTTCGCCATACACAGAATAATATAAAACTTGTAAATATATCCTACCTTTAAAAGCCGGTGACAAATTATTTTAAATTTAAATAGCAAATGGGTATGAATTCCTCTGAATTCAGTACTTAAAATGATGTAACCTACAGTAAATTTTTTTATTAAATTAAGGAATTTTAAACTTTAAACATTTTTTAAAAATTATGATTTTTTAAAAATTAAATTTAGTTTTGAATTTTTGTGACATGAAAATCAAGTTCTATAATGTTTATCGAATTATCAACTTTTAAAATTTATCAAATATTGTTTCCTAATCAGAATTATCAAAATACACCATGCAATTCTTAAATTTTCACATATTTAAATTTTTGAAACCAAATCGAATTTTAATTCAAAATAAAGGTTTGTTTGACTTAAATAGCTAGCAAAAATATTTGCAGATTCTGATAAATTTTTTGTTTTAAAATTAGATCAATGAATTTAATAACAATAAACAATTTTAAAATTATAATTTTGAGTTCACTAAATTTTAAAAATTTTTTTTTTTTTTATAAAATTTCAATTTTTCGAAACTTCATGAATTTTAAAGAATTAATAATCTATGGAATCTAGGCACAAACAATTTTAAAATTTATGTTAATATTAACTGAATTTTTCGAAAATTTGTAAATTTGTAAAATCAAGTTGTCTTATTTACCTATTTAAACGAGTTAAAGAAGTTAATTAATTGTCAAATTTAAAAAAAATTGTAATTTAAGTAATTCACTAATGTAATTCAAAATTAAATTTAACATATTTCGGTTGAATTCGTCATTTTAAAAATCATTTAATAATTTGATGTAAATTTTTTAAAGTCTGGCTGTAATATATCAAAATTGTGTTTAGAAAACTCGATGAACTCGAATCGTGTTTTTAAAATTTTTCATTTACTAAAATTTATTATTTTAAATAACTCTTAAATTTAAGTACTTCAAATTGTATTTAGACTAAATCGAACGTTTAAGTACACAAAAAAAAAACGTCTATGTTGTTTATCGAATTATAAACTTTTAAAACAAACTATTGTAAGTAAAATAGAATATTGTTCCTAATTTAGAATTTTTTAATTATACATTTTTTTGATATGGTTAGAACTTCTAAATTTGTATTGAAACATTTAGGATTTTTAGTAAATTTAAATAACGATTTTAGAATTTTTTGCAGTTTCTGATTTCAAACAATAAACATTGTTTATTCTGTTAGAATTTTTAAATCAACGAATTTTAATATTTAAAATTTTGTAGTTTTACGAATTATTAATTATCAACTAACTTTTAAAATTTGAATTTAGATTAAATCATTCAAATCGTTATATTTAAAATGACTTAACAAGCTGCTAGCCAATGTTTTAAGTATGAAACAGCCAACTTAATAGCCAATATAGATTGCTGATAACTTTTAATTTTAAAATTAAATCAACGAATTTAAAAATATTTAACAAATTTAAAAATTTTAAAACTTTCTTTAAAACTTAATTTAACTTTTTGTTTAAATAGAAGTTTTAAATAAATAAAAAAGATCAAATCAAATTTAAAAATTGATTATAAATTTAATAACAATTATAATATATTTTTAAATTATAATTTTGGGTTCACATTTGCAAAAACATTTATGAAGACCAAACTATGAATTTTAAAAGATTAAGAACCTATGGAATCAGGGCAAATGAAACATTTCCCTAAAATTTATTTAGATTTATCGAATAATTTGAAAGTTATAAGATTAAGTTCTCTAATTTACCTATTTTAATGAGTTAAGCTAAGAATTTCAAAATTTTAAAAGTTGAATAATTTTGATAATTTTTAAAATTAATAATAGGTAGTTTTGTAAATTTTACATAAATTCGGTATTGAAAGGATAATCATTGTTTTATGTTAGAATTTTGTAAATCACAAGAGATTCATAAAGTTTAAATAAATGAAATATTACAATTTAAAAACTATTATGGTTTCTTGGAATTTAGCAAGAAAAATAATTTTAGTTTTATTTCATCGAGTTTTCTAAACACAATTTTGATACACTTCATCCAGACTTTAAAATTGACAATATTTAAATCAGTTTTAAATTGCAGACAAAATTACCGATACAACCCGAATTAACAAATTTTAACAATTTGAATTTTTTGAAATTTAAAATTTTGTCAAAAATAATTTTGGATTACTTATTAAACTTTTAAGTGACATGAAAAAAAATTGATATCTGTTTTATCAAATTATGAATATTTAAAACAATCAAAATATTGTTCCCAATTAAGATTAACTTTTTAATTTTTTTTTCCAATTCAGAATTATCAAATTTAATTTAAAGTATCTGAATTTCATCAACAAATTTTTTTTCCTAAATCACTCGCTGTTGCAATCAGAAATTAGAAATTTCAAATTTAAATAAATTTTATATATTTGGAAATATTTATGATTATTTAATTTGATAACACTGAATTTAAAATTCCAAACTTAAAAATCGAAAATTTAACATTAAAATTTTATTCACAGACTGGCGAGCAGTGAACAAAAATATAATATTTTGAGTTTTCTAAAAGAAATCTTTAAAATTCATAAAACAAACTTTCAAAATTCAAGTCAAAATTTAGAGTTTGAATTGTTTGAATTTAGCAAAAATTAAGATTTCATATATTTTCAATTTTAAACTTACAGCAGAAAATCAAAATACTGCTTTTCTGAATATTCAATGTCGATAAAGTTAAAAATGAAATCAAAATTGTGGAGATTAAATTTTATATTACAAAATTAAAAATGGTAAAACTTTAAAAAAATTATTTATTTACTCAATTAAATTAATTTGATTTAAATTAATTCGGAGAATTTAAAATTAAAACTTTTGTCAAAAAATTTTAAACAAGTTATAATAAATAAGAATCTTAGAAATTATGAAATATTTAAATAATTTAATATTTGAAAACAATTTTATTTTACAAACATTTCAATAGATAAATTGTTTTTCGAACAATTGAGTTTTTAAAATTTAACAATTTAGAAGCCATCAAAATTCTTAAAATTATTTTATTAATTTATCTTAAAACAAATTCTAAAATTTGATAACTTAAGTTTTAAAAATTAAAAGAATTTTCAAAAAATATAATTTGAATGAAGATTCTTAACACTACGTAGTTTAAAGAAATTAACTTAATTCTTAACTTACAAATTAATTTATCCTAACTTTGAAAAACCGGTGGGTACAAGTTCCGCTGAACTCAGTATTAACAATGATATGAATCACAATTTCTATGGTGTTACCGAACTATCAACTTTTCAAATATTGAATTTAGATTTAATCGACAAATTTTAAACTTTTCTTAATTACTCTCTGTTGTAATTAATAATTAGAAATTTCCCATTCAAATAAATTGTATATATGTATAATTTTGGAAATATTAAGGATGCTTCAAGCATTTAACTTTACTGAAATTTAAATTTTTCAAACCAAATTTTACATTACTGAATTTAAAATGTCAACGTTACAAATCGAATTTTGTTTCAT
Source organism: Tipula unca (assembly GCA_951394425.1). Classification (NCBI taxonomy): domain Eukaryota; kingdom Metazoa; phylum Arthropoda; class Insecta; order Diptera; family Tipulidae; genus Tipula; species Tipula unca. The sequence goes on along the minus strand of OX596382.1, from coordinate 109,221,752 downwards.
AACATTAATATTTTATTTACTATAATTTTTGTTTAAATGGAGTTATAAATTAAAAAACAAAAAAAAAAAATTTAATTTTTATTTTGAGTTCACGAATTATCAAATCTTCAAATTTTTTTTTATAAAATTTTAGTTGTTCAAAAGAGTTTTATAAAGAATGTCAAAAATCTATTTTAACATAGTTTAAAAAACAATCCAACATTTATTAAAAATCCGTTAATTAGGGTTGAATGTCGTCATTTTAGAACTGCTTTAAATTATCTGATGTCAATTTTTTAAAGTCTGCAAAATTGTATTTAGAAAACTTAATGAACTCGAATCGTGTTTTTAAAATATTCAAATTTCTAAAAATACTTTTTTTTTTAAATTCCGAAAAACCACAAAATTTTTATATTCCAAATATTTTGAAATGGTTAGAAATTCTAAATTTCGGTTTAATCATCAAATGTTAACTTTTTCAAATTTCAAAATGAAATTTGACAAATTTTACATTTAACGATTTTGGAATTTTCTAAAATTTCTTAATATTTCTGAATTTTTTGGAGCGATAAAGTTCACGAATATTTAAATTTTAAATTACAATTTATTTACACATATTAAATATTCGATGCTATCTTAAATTTGAAACATTTTATAGGAATTTAAATTTACAAAACTGAATTTAAAGTTTCAAGGTTAAAAACCGAATTTTAAATCATTTACATTAAAATTTATTCACAGGCATTATCGTAAGCGAAAAAAATAAAAGTTTGTTTCGGCTTAAATTTAGGATGACTTAACCAGCTGCTAGCCTAAATTTTACGTATGAAACAGAGTGATCAGATCAACGAATTTTAAAATAATTAACAAATTTTAAAACTTTTTAGTTTTACGAATTTTGTATATAATTTCATAATCTCAGAATTTTATTTTTTGTTTAAATGGAAGCTTCAAATAATGAAAAAATTTCAAAATTAATTATTAATTTAACAACAAAAAGAAAATGTATAATTATAATTTTGAGTTTACTAAATTTTAAAATAATCAAACAAAATATTGTTACCTTTCAATACTAAATGAATTTATAAGAATCTGCAGAATCTGGGCACACGAAACATTTCCAGAATATAATTAATTTTAAAATTTATTTAGACATAATTAATGGATTTTTCATAAAATTAAAAATGTTACCTAATTAAATTTGATTTTGAATAACTAAGACTTGTTTTAAATTTTAGAATTGGGTCAACTGACAACTCTTTAATGATTTTATTAATCAAAATGATTAATTTATTAAACCAGTTAAAGGAAAACCTATTGAATCTTGAAATATGTAAAAAATTTAAAAATAAAATAAAAATATTTTTTAAATTAAATGAAATTTGAAATATTAATTAATTAGCTCTTGGCTGTTTTAAAAAATAAAAGATATTGAAAAAATGCTAATTTTCTAAACACAATTCGTGTTATTTAAACATTTTACAACTAAGTGAATATTTTGGCAATATGTTTGAAATTTCTAAAATCTTCAAGTTCAGAATTTGACATTTTTTGAATTCTGCTATTAAACTAAAAATTCAGAAAAAACCCAATGTGTTGTATGAAAAAAAAAAGTGTAATTTTGATTTAAATTTGGAATGATTACCGCAGCTGCTAATTTAAATTTTAAGTATAGGGCAGCTGACTAATTGGCAAAAATAAAATAAAAAATTCACTTAAAATTAAAACTTTTGCCCAATAAGTTTAAATGAGTTATTTTTAAAAACATTAAAATATTCGAAATTTTAAAAATCACAAAAATTTAAAAATTTGTATTTCTAAACATCATTTTAGCCACTTAAACTACTGACTATGGAGTATTTTGAAGTACTCGATGATTTTTAAAATACCATTAATTGAACAAACCAAAAATTACTGAAAATGATGCAAGTGATTGCATAAGTTAAAGACCAAAATTAATAATAATTCGTGCGTTCACCAGACGACTAGTAATTAAGTTTACTCAACATACCATTTTTTTTTATGACACACAATCTCCATCTGCACTAAATAATCAAAATAAAATTTAAAATCAAGCTTACGCAATACCATGTAATTGATGTCAACTCAAAACAGTACACATTTTCTCCCAAAACGTATTGTACATATAGTAAATACATACATAAACACGAATTTCGTGATTTATATTTTGCACTCAACTCTATTAATAAACTATACTTACACCTATTCAAATAATCCTATATTGTACAGCCGCAGACATAATAGAGCAAATTTGACTAATAACAACACTTTCACTCGGCGATTAAATATTGAGTCATTAGAAATAAAAAGAATATAGTCATCCACTTTATGTACCGAGTGTATATATATATGTATATTGCTACTATCAATCAAACAACATAATTAGCACTCTCATGTGTTTCACACATCCTTATACATAAATTATGTGACCCGCCGCACCCTTTATTCTTTGAAACAGCCGTAGTATTGTACACATATATATTTGCGTACACAGCTCTTTTCGGATTGTGTGTCTACTTGATAAGAGATTTTTTTGTTGTTGTTGAATTCGTTTCGCTTTGTTAAGAAACGAGAGACGAAAATCTGTGTATTGTTAAGGTTGATTGTACAACTAAATACTAGGCGAGAGATAACAATAACAACAACATCAACAATAAACAGGAAAATGTTATACACCAAAGTGCAATTTTATATTGGTTGCTGTTTGGTTTTATATTCTAAATTATATGTGCTTGTGTGTGTGTGTGTGTGTGTGTGTGTACGGTACCATATAAAAGGATGTCGAGACAAATGACGATAATTTTCACCCACCAGCTAAATTTTTAATATTTTCCTGTTTTCAGTGTTTGTTGAAGAAGAAGTTTAACAATATTGTTTGTTACATAATGTCGTCTCGGTAATCTTAAATCAATTTATGATTTATACCGAGAATATCTCGAACCGCTCTAGTATACGGGTATTGTTAAAATGGTTCAAGAATAAAAGCGATACATAAAGTAAATATTTACGTTACTTAAGAGATTTGTTGTTGGTGGAGTTGGTGTTGTTGTTATTGTACTCAACGGTTTGAAAGAATTATTACATTACCACATTGACGCCAATGACATTTTAACGCCATGCCATTTTTTTTACTATACGTACGTACATAACACGAATTAAGACACACACACACACACACACACACAAAACGAATAAAAGCCTACAATTTTATTTATGTTTTATGATGTGATGATGATTAGTGCCCGTGTGGTGTAGTATGAATATTTTGCGTTAATTCGAAACTATAAAAACCGGAAACTATATTACTCACAATATTTTTACAGTGTTTTAATACAATTTTTATGGTTTTTTTTTTTTTTAATAAGAAATTTCAAAAATTTCTTATCAATAATGTCAATATACACGCATCCATGAGATAAGAAACTATATTTTTAATTTTTACTATACATTTACATACTTTGTATTATTATAGTGCGATAACCGTTTATATACGCGCTCGATTATAATGTCTTGGATGAGTTAGAGTTTAAATCGATATCAAAGAGCAACTTATGTTATGTAAATAAATAAACAAAAGTCGTTAACATTGTGGGTCCGGAACGCATAACCATTTTCAAGGTTAATCAAAATAAATTAATCAAAAACATTTGTTATTTTAATTTTATTTAGAGTCGGCTTGCTTCTTAATTTATTTGTAATTCACATGTTCAGATAAACGTATACAACAATAACAAGTCTAATCGCACAAACGATATATATTTTTTGCATTTAGTATTCCAAAAATATAAATCTCACGACGGGAGATCGATTGTCCTTTGCCAAACCATCAACAAACCAAAAAAAAAACAAATTCTTCAGTGATTATGTATTTTAAGATCATCTTAAGAATCTTTTCATTTCTATATATAATATATTCGCGATTCATGTACATACGTACAGACATCTATGTATATGTACAACAACAGAAGGGCATATCGCGAAGAATACAGAAATAAACCATAAAATTGTGTACATCCTTCTTGCTGGTAATTGCTATATTTGCCAGTGAAATGTTTTTTTTTTTTATTATTATTTATGCTGCTATGTATGGTTGTTATGTTTGTATATTTATGTTAGCCAGTTCAGAGATTCCAAAATGGTAATATAAAAAAAAATACAAATTTATATTAGCTGAAATAAAAAATGAACAGAATTAACAGAAATTATCTAAAGAGATGTACAATGCAGTATATATAGTAATGCGAGTTTTGTTTGGGGAATAAAATAGTTGAACCGTGCTTTTGAAGTTTATGTTCGGATATAATTTATGAGTTCTACTGTTCTACCGGACACCGAACATTTGGATCAGAATAAATATGTCATTCTACTTACCACTTTTCACTCCATGCTGCCGCAAGCTAATGTTTATTGCTTCCAGTGGATTCGCCGGTGTCGCCTGTATTACCTTCCCTGGTACTAGGTTCCGAGATGCTGGCAGCCCCATCCTCCCGTGAGTCTGACATGTAATCCCCTGCCTCTTGTGTGGACAGGTTGCCGTCTTCTCCAGGTTCCACTGTGTTTGTCTCAACCTTTTAAAGACTCTGAGAGTAATTCACCCGAAATCGAAGTCAATTACTCCCTTAGTCACACCAAGTGGAGCCAGAGACTCCTTGTTAATTAGCATAGTGGATAATCTAGACCCCTTGGCGTCCTCTGGCATTACTATCTTCCAGTTATCGGTTGGAAGACTTGGATTGCAGATCCTAATTATTTTCAGGATCTCGTCTGGGCTAGGCGGTTCGGTTGGTAGCCAGACGCGCACTCTTGGCCTGCTAGGAATCTCTTTCCTGCTCACAGTTACCATCCTTGTGCATTGCCTTACCTCCCCTACCATCGCTACTGCCTTGAATAGATCCACTGATCTGGAATCAGAGCACGCCGTTAGCTAAACGTGCCCTTGATACCATCCCGCATCTCAACATGATGGAGGGGGTCCTTGATTTTCTTGTAGAACTTTAAGAAAAACCCATATTTACGATTCGAGTTCTCCTTCGATGTTTCCGACCTTTGGAGATTACCGGTCTCGGTTTTTTAATTTTATTTTTAAATTACCTGACATTACAAGTAACGGAGGAATATTGGTCCGCATGCGCAAGTAAGGCTACTTACAACTGGAGGTCGCCAGGTATCCAGATGGCTCAGTTTGCGACTGGGCTTTGCTAAATGGTAGTTTGTTGGTACGAGTCGCTTAAACCGCCCCACATAACGAACGTGAAACTCGAGGCGGTCGACATTTGTGAGGCGGTATTCTGGTAAATAATCAAAATTGAAAGTGGTTTCAGGATCCTGATTCTTAAAAAAGTTTCCTAAAATGTTCGAATCTTGGTGAGTAAATAAAGATTTCGGGGTTTCCAAAACACGGCCAAAGTGCTCCACAAATGCCTTGGCTATATTAAGACAGAAATTACATGACTTAAAAATAAGACTCAATTTGCCGGAACATTTTTGGAAAATCATAATATTTTCTTAAATCGGGAGGTACTGGGTTCGAATCCCAATAGAGGCAGGATGCAAAAATGATTCTTCATCTTTCAAATGATTAAATTAATTTCGAGAATTTAACCCTGCATGATACACAACATTTTTGTTTTCTGCGCCGGAGCGTAAATGAAGAGTGAGTATAGTTTCCCAATTCGGGGACACGCCACATAAAGCTGGCCGTGTGAAGAGCATGATACATATACAAGTTTCACTGGGAACTGAATGCGTTAGAACTGGACAGTCAAATCCAGGGAATGAATGAAGTCAAGGGAAGTCAAGGGAATTCGCGGAATTAGACATCCTTCTACCTTGCACGGCCCTTTGAAAATCTTTACCACTATCACATTGTTCATTAACTTCGTCACAATCAGTCGGGTTCCATTGCATAGTTTCGAGGCGCGAAGATTTCGTAGCATAAAGATGACAGATCAAACTTTAAGAGACAAATGATGAGGCGGCATGCCAGGTAAATCCAAAGAGTTTAAGAATTCCACTGGATAATTGACGACTTCGTCTTCGTTTTGAACGCATTGCTTCCGGAATTTGATTTTAAATCATCCAATTCAAGTCATTGACATCAATAATTTTTCGCTGCTAAAATTGCGCGTGCGCTCAACTAATCGTATAGTTATGATAATTTTGACAATTGTTCGTTGAAGTGAATTGGCAAATTTCAGATTTAATCGATAATAAACCACTGGAAGTATCTACCAGAATTTGTCCATTTCCGATTCTCAGCAGTTAGTTCTTTGGAGAAAACTGCGGTTCTATCCTCTTAATGATGGTTCATGCGCCATCGTGCACTCATCTCATATGATCAATTTACAATTTTTCAATACTTTTGCCCTGGCTGATTGCTTTAAAATGTTGCAAACAGGTTTTTTATTGATTAGCAGGTTTAACGGAAGCTTCAGTGCTTAATGTGCATTTCTTCCACCTCACAACAGTGTGCCATCAGTTGCGGTAGTTGCGAGAGCTAACGCAATGCCACTTTGAGCACGTATTGCTCGTAATATCAATGATATCTGGAACGTTTTCCCAGTTGCGCCGGGTGCCAAGGAAAACTTTGAGCACTCGTGCTGTAACGTCGTGACGATCGTTTGGTGATTGAACGGGATGCAGTAACTGTAAGTAAACGTCACAAACAAATCCGGCCGTCCCTTTTGACCGCAACGCAAGTGAATATATTCTTCTGATCGCAACTTAGCCTGATTGAATCAAATGTAACTGAGTCGTTCTGTCTCAACATTAACGTACATATCAAATGCTTATTGTTGAAACAATCGGCGATATCTCAGTAACTGGTTGTCAATGTTCTGGCGAATCATCATTCAATATACGTAAAATTCCTTTGAACTGACCCTTTTATTGTTCTCGACCCCTATAAATTAGCAATTTATGGAGTGCCAATCAAAAGTGTTTTTTTTTTACTAGCGATTGGCCGGATTTATCATGTTGTATCTTAAGTGATATCCGTCTTCACCACGGCAGAACATAAGCGGATATTGCAGTGCATCATACGATCGATGTGTCTCACGTATTCGTTGTAGTGCGTTTCCAATTCGGCGTTTGATGACTATATCACGCGATTCTAAATTTTCACCAACAACAACAATTGATATTTCACTAACTGTAGGTGCATTGTCTGTCGTTTATGAGTTCCTCCTATGGTCGTTTGTCCGCTTTTATGACAATGCTGTGATCATCGGATGGCATCTGTTCCATTGAAGTCGTAAACAGTTTAATGAGCTCATTGTGTTCGTATAACATTCGCTGTATTAAAGATATCACAACGCCTATTTACCTCATCATGTGGATCTCAAAGAAAGTAGAACACATCTTTGATCTTCTGTTGGAGTGCAGAACTCATGGGCATAACCATCATTCATGTTAGTACAGGCTTATAGGCAGTAAAACTATCGAATTTGGATTATTATTAGGTTTTTGTACGGATGGTTTGGAATTAATGTTTTTGAACTTTGGCTAGTTGATGGTTTAGGGAAAGCTTCAAGAGTGGAATAAATTGTGGTAATAGAATTGGTATGGTGTCAAAGCCATTGAAATAAATTAGCTGATGTTTTGAATTAACGAATGGAGAATTGGTAGAATCGGATTCATACGCAGGAACTATTAAAGTTGAGGTTTGTGTAAATTAATTTGTCTAAAAAGTTGAATGAAGCAACAGTAGTAGTCTTTATCTGATGATACTCATTTATTAAATTGACTCATCAAGTATATATGATGTATATTCGGTAACGGGAATACTCTATCGAGTGTGATGTTATTGATCGGCGAAAATTTAACGCTATATACTCTCCACTTGCAGTGCCCATCATTACTCTTCTTTGGTACTGCAAGAAGCGAAAAGTCTCATAGACTATCGTGTGCTTCCACCCTGTTGTTCCGTAACATTTCTTCTATATATGTACATGGTTGTTGATTTTGGCCTAAAATAGATGATGCATCTTCTGTATTGATAACTTCTCAATGGAGTTTGGTTTTCAGAATATGTAAATTATAGTCTTCTACAATATTGCCCCATCGATTTCGACGACGAATTCATTTAAATTAATGTAAAGTAAATTGATGGCGTCTAAAATGATTACCGTACTGGGAAAGGAACCAATAGTTTGGGCATGTCCTGTTCGAACACCTTTTATTTCACAGGTATGTTGACTCAAACCAATGAAATCGAAATTAACGCATTCACTTTTTACGAGCGTAATATCTCCAGTGTCAACAAGACCGATATCCAGACGTAATCGTTCAGAATCGTTCTGGACATCTTAGTTCTGAATTTCAACATACCCTAAAGAAAGTTTTTTCACCAAATCGTCAATTGAAATATGGTAGTCGTCTTGAACTTATGAGATGATTGATGTTTGGTTTCGTTTTGTGAAAATCAGCCTCGAGAGTGTTCAGTCTGGAGATTATGAAGTATTTAATCAAGAGCGTATACATTTTTAAAATTTGATTGGGATGAACATGCAAATGATAGCCCTAACATATTGTTGTTCCCTTGCAATATTAAATAAATTTAAAACTCACCTAAAATCCCAAAAGGATTAAATCCCTAAATTCAAAATGTCGAATGTTTCAAAATATTTGTCTACATCTGCAGATAAACTGGTATTACGTGCAAAATCTATACTTAACTGTTCTCATCTGGTTAATAATTATAATTTGGGGATTTTGGTTTTTAGGGATTTTGTGCCGCTTCAGACAAAATTGCCAAAACCACTTGTCTCACATTTACAAAAAAACAAAACTATAAATTTTAATCAAGCCGCGAAGAAGCACAAACTACCTAAATACAAAATGTTCATAATTTCAAAATATTTGCTTAGGTGATGTTGCCCCTATATCTAACCTTCCTTATTCAATGCGTGTCTTATCTTATCTCTGTATGATTAATTATTTAGCATACTGATTGATATTTACGTAGAAATCGTGAGAATTTTATTTATTTACGAAGAATTATATTTTATTTTCGATTGTTGAATAATTTTATTTGTAGGTCAATATAACTTCTATTTTACGATACATGGCAACACCAATTTATGTTTAAGGATTTTATTGTTCAGAATAATTATTACAGCCGGTTTTGAACTAAATTTGGGCCAAACAGAGCATTCAGATATATTGATCTGAAAATCGGATCATTTTGAGTTTCGAGATTCTGTGTGTTGATGATTTTATTGTGAATTTAACAGTTAATTTGAGCAGAATTTGATCTGCAAACGAACGTGAAATTTTGGTTGATCTAAATTTGTATCAAAACAGACAAATCAAAAATTGATCTAAAAATTGGGAGATTTTGTGTTTGAGAATTTTAGTTTCAGAATTAATACAATTAAGTTTCAATTAATTTGGAAGAAATTTGATTTAAGTTTGAATGAAAGAAAAGAATAGAAATTGCTCTAAAATTGATGGATGCAGATCTGAGTTTCGAAATGTTGTCATTGAGGAATTTGCTTTCATAATAAACGGACACAATTAAAAGTCATATTTAGTGAAATTTGAGCAAAGTTTGATTTGAAGTTGAGTAAAAAGAACTGATAGAAAAAATTGTTCTAAAAATATTGAGTATTTAAGTTTCTGGATTTTTTTTTTAAATATAATCAAATTTCAATTAATTTGAGATTAGTTTGACCAGGGTCTGAACTAAATTTGAATCAAAACCGAAGGACATATAAATTTTCCTGAATATTGGAAGACGAAATTTCGAGATTTTATGTTTGCGAATTTCAATTTTTTGAATAAATGAGATTGAGAGGAATTTGAGGAGGATTTGAACTTAATTTGAATCAAAACAGAATTTAATAGAAGTTGTCTAAAAATTGGTTAATTTTGAATTTCCGGATTTTATGTACGACGATTTATATTTTGAGAGAAGTTTGAGCAGAGAGATATTAAAAATTGTGGATTTTGATTTCTGGATGTTGTGTATGAAAATTTTATTTTTAGAATAAATCGAATCAGATTTGGATTAATTTGAAAAATTTGAGCAGAGTTTGATCTAAAAATGAGTGAATAGTGTAGGGGAGTATAAATTAATGAAAAAAAAATGAGTTTCTGGATTTCAAGTATGAATTTTATTTTTATGTTTCAGAATAAATATAATCAAATTTTAAATAAATTGAGAGGGATTTGAGCCGAATTTGAACTATATGAAATTGAATCAAAACAGAAGGAAATACTAATATATCTGAAAATTGGGAGATTTTGAGTTTCGGAATTTTATGTTAGCGGCGATATTTTTCATAATACATAAATATAATTGATTTAGAAGAATTTGAAAAGGGTTTGAACTTAAATTGAATTAAAACCACATAATAGAAATGGATTGATTTTGAGTTTCTGGGTTTTAGTATAATTAAATTTCAAATAATTTGAAAGACACTTGAGCAGAATTTGATCTCAATTTGAATCAAAATACAGATTTGTGTCAATCCACAAAGAAAATTCTCAAACAACTATCAGTTTCTGGAAGTTGCTTGAGAATTTTGTTTTTGGAATAAATTAAATCTAATTTCATTATATTTGAGAGAGATATGAGCATAGTTTGATCTAAAGTTAGTGAGTGAAAAACAAATGGAGAAGAAATTGATCAAAACATTTCAGTTTCTAGAGTTGTTATATAATAATATAACACATTAAATATGAACAAATTTGAATTAACTTAATGAGAGTTTTAGCCAGGTTTGAACTACATACATTTGAATCAAAACAGAAGGAAATATAAATTTAATTGAAAATTTGGCGATTTTGATTTTCGGGATTTGATGTTTAGGAGCTATATTTTTCATATAAATAAAATTAGATTGAAATGAATTTGAAAAGAGTTTGAATATAATTTGAATCAAAACAATATAAGTAATAAAAATTTATTCGAAAATTGGATGATTTTGAGTTTCCGGATTTTATGTTTGGCGATTTTATTTTTCAGAATAAATATGATTAAATTTCAAATTTGAGCAGAGTTTGAACTAAATTTGAAATAATACCGAAGCAATAGAAATTGATCTGAATATTAGGGAATGTTAAGTTTTCGTATTTTGTGTTTGGAGATTTATAAATCTAATCAAATTCCAATAATGTTTCAAATAATCTGAGACAAATTTGAATAGAGTTTGATTTAAACTTAAGTGAAAAATAAAATAGAGCAGAAATTGACCTGAACATTTCAGTTTCAGGATTATATATAAGAGAATTTTAATTTCCAGAATAAATGTAATCAAATTTTAATTTGTAATCTGAGAGAAATTTGAACAGGAGATAATTTGAATCAAAACAAAAGAGAATATAGAAATTAATTGAAAAATTAAGGATATTCGATTGCGGATTTTATGTTTGGGGGTTTCATATTTATTTATTTTTTCAGAATAAATAAATAAATATGATGAAATTTCAATTAAATTGATTGGAATTTGAGCTGAGTTTGAACTGCATAAACGTGAATCAAAACAGAAGGAAACCCAAATTTATAATTGAGAAAATTGAGGGAAGTTAAATGTTTTTGGCGATTTTATTTTTCAGAATAAATATTCTTTCGCAGGGTTTGAATTAAGTATAAATCAAAACTGAAGGAAACGAGTTGTTCAGAAAACTGATGGATTTTGGGTTTCGAAATTTTGTGTATGTGGATTTTTTTTTCAGAATAAATATAATTACATTTCAATTGATTTGGGAGAAATTTGAGTAGGGCCTTGATCTAAAATTAAATGAAATCTTAGAAGGGTTGAAATTGATTTAAACATTTCTGAATTTTGAAATTTTAGATTTTTTGTTTGGCAATTTTATTAAACAGAATAAAAATCATTATTCATATTTCAATTAATTTGAGAGACATTTGAGCCGGGTTTGATCTAATTTAGATCAAAGCAGAAAATAATTTAATATTTGAGTTTCTGGATTTTGTGATTGGGCATTTTAATTTTAAGAGTAAATATAATTGGAAGGAATTTAGGCGGGGTTTGAACTAAATTTGAATCAAATCAGATGAAAGTATAAACAGATCTGAAAACTGGATCATATCCTTGTGTTAAAAATCACCATTATTTTTCAGAGTAAATGTAATTATAAATTTAAATAATTTGAAATGAATTTGAAAGCGTACGGAATTGTTAAAAGAGTATGATTCAAAGTTGATTTTAAACTAAACGGATTTAGCAGTTGATCAAAACTTTTTAGATTATTAAGAATTCAAATTATAATCAAATTTGTTTTAAATTGAAAAAAAATTGAACAGGGTTTAGAATAAATTGGATTCAAAACAGAAGGAAATATATATTTAGCTGACAATTGAGAGATTTTGAGTATTGGGAATGTAATTTTTCAGAATCTTTGAAGGGTTGAAATTATTTAAAAATTTCTGAAATTTGAGATTTTATATTTTATGTTTGGCAATTTTATTTAACAGAGTCCAGTGTCATTCTTGTGTTACAAATCCCTATTATTTTTCAGAGTAAATATAATTTTAATTTTAAATAGTTTGGATGGAATTTCAACAGCGGTTGATCTAAATGTAAATCAAAACAGATAGAAAGTGATCGGGAAATTGATGGATTTTTGTTTTCATGATATATAACTAACAGTTACTTTGACAGAAATTTGAGAAGAGTTTGATTTAAAGTTGAGTTTAAATTAAACGGAGTAGAAATTGATTTAAATTTGTTAGATTCCGGATTTCATGTTTTAATTTAATTGAACGGAATTTGAACAGGGTTTGAACTAAATTTTAATCAACACAGGAGGTAGTATATACATATATGTCTGAGATCTTGGGGATTCAGAGTTTTAGGGGCTTAATTTTTCAGAGTAAATATAATTAAATTGAATGACGTTTGAGCATGGTTTGAACAAATCAAAACAAAAGCTAATACACATTGATCCGAAAATTTGTAGATTCTGAGTTTCTGGGTGTTTGAAGATTTTATTTTCGCAGGATCGATATAATTATGTACATTTTTTGAATTACCGAATTTTGATAGAAATTTGAGCGGAGTTTGAACTAGATTTGAATCAAAACAAAATATAATATTTGAAATTATTAAAAATTAATTAAGAAACTTAATTAGTATTTGAGTGTTACCTATAAATTTGCACTCATACATGGAGTTGAGTGATTTTTTGCAGGTTTATTAGGATTTCAGTTTGTTGGCGTGATTTGATAATATAGCTGAAATAAGATTCAGTTGTCACTATGCACGATTTAATGTATAATACATCGTTATTATTCTCGACTATAAAATGTAAATATTAAAGCAAATCAATTTTCCAAGCACGTCACGTTTCCTGCGTCTATATAAATTAAAAATTTGTATAAAAATTATTTAAAATATAAATTCTACGCTCTCTAACTAAAATAAATGATTGTAATTATCTAATTTAAATAAAGCAAAAATACTTTAATATTTATCTTTATATGATTTATGATAATATTTTTTTAACTTTTGCCAAAGTCAAATCAGTATATACACACTTATGTATGTATATATACTCTTAAAAAATACTCCTCCATAAATGCAGCTCATCAAATCTTATCTCAATATATTATGTCTCAAAAAAAAAAATGTATGGTATAAGAATGACTTAAGTTAAATATAAAAAATTGTACATCAGCGCGGCTAATCTTATCTTTATTTGAGTACATAATTATTTTGATGAAGTCATCATTTTATTGTAATTGTATGATATCACATATGCATATACAGTAAGCAATAAAATACTTTCACTCATACTCAAATGTGATTATGTATATCGTCTTTTGTTTGCCAAACCAATTTGGGCGGGCGTCGTTTACAATAAACTTCTTGCCCCCTATATTTATGCCTCTTTGTTTCTTTTGAAACTATACATTTTGCCTTGAAATTTACAACAAATCGATGGTTAATTTGATTTGATTTGCTTTTTGTTCGAGTAGTTCTTTCACATTGATTTCACACTTACTCAGTGTGTAAGTACATATATGTACGTAATATTCTAAAGAAATGATTAATGACACGTCGTCTTAAATCATTTCTTTGTAATTTAATGACGCTTGAATTAAAATAAAATAAATACTGTGTGCGGCTTAATTTTAATAATTTTTTTGTTTGTGTTATCGATTTGTTTAATCAATATTAATTCTAATAATTATTTTGTTTTGTTTGTTTTTATTTTCAGGTAAGCGCAGTTTATTTTTCCACATTAAACGGAAGTTCTTAACGAAGTTGGTACAAACACTATCTATCTCTCACTCTCTCTTAACATAATTTTTATAAAAAAATATCAATTAATCCTATGACTAACTGAGAAAACATTAAGACAACGATGACAGTGTATAAGTGCTATAAATTTAAATGTATAATGCGCTCGCTAATTAAAATACGTGGAAAAAAAATTTAACGATGGTAATAGATTTGAGTGCGCGCCCATTAGGAGTTGTGCCAAAAGTCGTAAAAAATTGAACCCATATAGTGAACTCCAAATCTAATCATCGTATATTGATGTTGTAACATAAAACCTACGTTCTTGTATTTTATTTTTATCTAATGCAAATCAAATATTTCTTATGTACATCTTATGCGTGTGTACCTTCATAAATTTGTTTGAAAAAAAAAAAACAATAAACGATTTGAATAATCAATTTTCCGTACGTTGTTGAATACAACAACCATGCCTAAACCAATTTTCAAAGTAGAAATACAATTTTTGTAAAATAAAAGATTTTTTTTTCTATTTTCTTTATCAGCAGCGATCAGCTAGCAGCACCCACACACAACTTATTCCTTTGACTTTGAAATTATATTTTTTATATATTTTCTTCAATGATCTTGATCTTTTTTATTTTGTACAGTTCTATTATTATTATTATTGTTATTACTATTTGTTCGTATGGATTTAATGATTTTGTTTATAATTTGAGTGAAGTTAGAAATGTAGGAAATCTATCTTTACAAACGGTGATAATTTGATGCTGGGTATTGTTTGCTACATATATATTCGAGTACAATATACATATATAAATGCAAGCGAATTGATTTATTAGGTTCAATTATGTGGGAGATGCAGCATTGTTTATGCGACGGATGTGTGTGATTAGATGCGGTTTGTTATTATAGAAAATTAGGTTTATAGTTCATAATCATTGTGTGCACGAATTATATAGTTGGGTCTGGTCATGATTTCACATCGATTTAAATTTTAATTTGAGTCAAAAATAATTGTAAATTATGCTACGCACCCTTATCGATTTATTAAATTGTTGACTCATCAACCGTTTGAAAGAGAATAAAAATTGAAATAAAATTTGTACCAAATTTTGACAATTTTCATCTATTGGATTTACCGAGGAAAATTATGAGGTGGCTAGGAACCCTTTGAATGAACGATTCAACAAACCTAATCGCATATGATGGTTTACCGTCAAGACTTTGCAGAAACTTTGGTTTTAATTCCCATTTGCGATCTCTTCGAACTCTGCCTCGACCCACGGAATGGGTTGATTTAATTGGGTTCTTGCTATCCAGCAAATTCGCTCCTGTGGACCAAGTTACGAGCTTACGATATACGAATTTAAAATTGTTACCTACTAAAGTCGTCATCGTCTCCAGCTTATGAGAAACTTCCATCTTATGTGAATTTTTCATCGATCATTTAAAACTGTAAGTGAATGATCGACGCGAACAACTGCAAAACCAAAATCTTTGGTCAACAAGATCGGAATCTGCATAACTCTCCAATCTAAAACCATTGAATATTAATTTTAATATGCGCGTTGGTTCATTGTGTCAATTAAAAAATGGCCTGCGGTGTCAAATAATCTAAGTCATTCCTCGAGAGAACACAAATTGGTCTTGAATTGGGTATTTCTTCGACCTCGGTTAAAATATCAGTAGTTTCAGGTTAGTCGCGTCTTAGATGATGCACAAGTCACCAACATTTGTTCTAACAATAAAAATTTAGAAAACATGTTAGAATTTTTCAAACAGAATATATTTGATTATTCAATTCCAACTTTAAGGAATGGTGATGTTAGTTCCACTCTTTGATTGGGAAGATCGCAAATGATTTGATTAAGCTCGTTTGGGTTATACGTCATCCATTTAACTGTGAAAGATGTTTTTTTATTCAATTGCAGCAATCAAGGCAGCAAACCACGTTCAAAATGCCAGGATTGGATGTGTAGGAGAGCAAATACTCGGAAGTTTATTTCTATATATGACAGTATTCAAACCATTTTCATAAAGCTAGATGCCTTCTCTACTCATCATTTATTACGATTGGTGAGGTGGAATTTCCCACTTCTCATTTTCTGGTCAAATTATTGAATCTGCTAGACAATAGTCAATCCCTCTGGATGCGTAATCAGCCGGGTTATTCTGCGAACTCACATGTCTCCAGTGCAATCGGTTGCTGTAAACGTGTTTTGTGGAGTGTGCGGAAAGCCAATGTTAAATAATCGTGGAATCAGTTCATATCGATTTTTAAGGCTTGCTTTACGATTGTGAGTATAGTTTAAAACAAAATTAAAGTTGGGCGGATTACTCCAGCACTCAATGCCACCAACAGACCCATTGTGCAATACCCGGACAAACACATATACTTACACATTAAAATCACCCAACCGAGATTTTTGGCCACCACCGGGAATCAAACCCGAGACCTTCGAATAACAAAGAATGAACGCTACTTACTGTGCTAACGAGGGCGACAAGGTAGTTAACAACAATCATATTTATTTCAACGTTTGGAAACATATTTTTACTCTTATTGATATGAGAACAAGTAATCCCATTGGGTCGAATAAGCGACTTGTTTCTGACAGGACGAACTCTTCACCGCAATTTATGTTATGGTGTCCGAAGAGCAAATAATTGATTGATTCGTTCAGATTGATTTAACTGACCATTAGCAGAACGAATCGTCTCCGGTACTCTATAGATGGAAAACGATGGAAAGTTGTTAGAATGTTATAGAATTCCATTTTCAATTCTGATGAAAATATTTTGGGTATATGGTATGTGGAACTTGACTTTAATCGCAATAAAACCGGAATAGCATATTTGGAACAAGGTTTTTTTTCTTTTGTTGATGTTGTATCACAAATCTATACCTTTAACCTCCAACGTGCTAGGCGGACAATTTAATCATGCTGTCCCATAAGCCACTTTAGATTACCGTGGTCGGTATTCAGTGTATAATTATGACCCTTAACGTATATGATCTGAATTTTTTTTACTAGTAATATTGGCGAATAACACTCAAGCTCTGTTACCGAATAATTTTTCTGGGACATAAAAGTAATGGGTCGTTCATATTCCTCGTGATCTTTTTGATATAGTACCGCTCCCCCACCATCTGGACTTGCGTTGCACATCGTATGAAAAAAGGTTGGTCATAAAACGTATTCACCAATCCCTGAGTTGGCGTCAGTAAAGTTTTAAGCTACAATAGTAAAAAGCTTCTTGAGCGTCCTGAGTCCAAACAAATTTTCTTTTTTATTTTCGATCTGGTCTCAACTCTCAAGCCCTCTTCGCCGTCCAAATAAAAGACTCAAGCCCTAAACCCAGGTATATTACCTCCCTCATTATAAAATTACTTTTTTCTATATTAACAGTCAGTCCGTTCCAGGTCTGCGACCAACTCTATAGCAATTCAAAGTATGACGGTGATAATTAGAAACGACATTTAATTGAACTGCATTGCACAGACCAATAGGCGTTATTCTGAATTGATAGAGTGATGGCCCTGGTATTATAAAATCTGTTTTGTCACATGAAGATTCCCCAAGCGGAATCTACCAAAAGACATCTTTTAGGCGCGAATCCAGTTAGGTATTTCATCTATGGGAGTCCATCTATTAATGGGAGTATTCGTCCGTTTAAGCATATAGTCGTGTCTTACCGTTATTCCTATATATGTCGTGGTTGTTTTTTTTTAAAGTATATCTTGAATCGGAAACTGTTGTTTTATTCATCTCAAGACTTTTTGATTCTGTGCTATATGTAACTGTCTGCAGCTCATATGTAGTGTAAGGTTTATTTAGTACTTCTCTCCAAATAACTTGTGTCATCTGTTGTTACATGAACCTGCCTAAACATTTTATCGATGTTCGCTGTGAATGTTGTTTTGAACTTTTGAAAACGGATTAGGATATCAAACTGCAAGGTTGATCTAACTGCAAGATAATCTTTTTAAGAAAATTCCCGTGGTTGTTTGTGCGGAACCATCAAATATGTTTCTTAACTGAGTTGTGCTACGATGTGATAAGTAATATCGGCTAAGAGTTTTCCCTTTATCATTTATTTCTCTCATATGTCCTAACGGTATGTGTTCTGCCGTGAAAACCTTGTACATCAATACAAATTCTCAGTCTTTCGCGAATCTTTATGTTGAATACTTTCGTGGTACGGCTTTGTGAAAAAAAATGTCCATCACTGATGGTGATGTCTTAAAGGGTAAACATAATTTGAATCCACAAAATGATAGTCTGATGTGCCTTAATATCTCTGAATGTGCTTTAGTATTTCTGAATTTTTAATACGAAGGCGCTGAAGTAGGTATCTCGTTTCCAATTGTTACTCGGTCGAAGCCATTTGGTTTCATCGCCCAACCCAACTTTCTATTCGAGCTCCTAACCCTCTGAGAGCAATTAGCGTAATAAACTGCCATGATTATTTTGGGTTCAAATATCGAAGTGATCACGCGTCGCTTTTTGGATCTACAAGTTGTAAAAAGGAACGTTTAGTATATGGAAAGCCGGATATTTTATAAAAGGTTTGCTAGTTTGTGCAAATTAAATGACCTGCTTGGCCGTTAATTATGGATTATAGCCTCTACTAAGTTTGGTGTCAGTTGTTACAAATATCAGGATGAACCTTTCTCGTTTTTGGACATTAGTTTTAAACACAAAACTATAGTTGTCACGCTTTAACCATGAATTATAAGGAAAGAGAGAGTGCAGACCTCTACTTAGTTTGCTAAATATTTGCAACATTTTTTAAAGTAGCTGTTTATACTCAGAGAAAATTGTTACTTCAACGGTTGGTCTAAATTCGGAAACGTACGTGGGTCGAAACAATATTCCTTCTATTTTGTGAAAGAAAAGTTCTAGTGTTTTGGGTGGTTAAAACTATAACTTATCTTTCTAACTTAAATTCTCGTATATTATCCAAGTTTTAATCAGGTTTGATTGCTATACTAATCTAAATAAAAATACTAATAAAAGTATTGTCTGTATTTTGGAAAAAAAAAATTGTATGAAACCAAATTTTATCCGACTTAGCCTGGCGTTCACTTAGTAAAACAAACGATAAATTATGTAGCACTGATGCGAAACAATTTTCCGTGTGTTTCACAATGTGATGCTTGGAAAAGTCGACTAAAATTTTGTGTCGGGCAATTTTAATATTTTTGTTTATCGTTTTGGCTACTGTATACAATTAGACACGAGTCTTATATCTCAAAATTTATCAAACAACTATTGTATTCAAATGTTAAAATGATTAACGGAAATTGGATGTCACCAAATATAATCAACTCGCATAATGAATTGATAAAACTATTTCGATGGAATGTATACATACATTAGGACAATCTTGAATAGTATTAGGTTTCTATTGTCCCACACTCATAACATTGGTATATATTATATGTATGGCGTCAAGTTTAAAAAATGCCAATGCTTATCGAAAATATAACTTATATACAAATCAAATAATTGTGTCATAATTTATTGACAGCCAGACACTTAAAATATTTTTAAGGTCATGCCTTAATTGTTTGTATTGCGGTCAAAATCAAATCAATATGCTGTACTAAAAAAATTAAAAAACATATATTTTGATTAAATAAATTAAATTTAAATATCGTCCGTATCCAACCAAAAGCACCCGAAGAAAATTTTGCAAGCATAAAATGTATATTTTGTTTTTCCTCGTATTACAAAAGCTCTTATTAAGCAAAGTAGAAAATGGACTTAAAAAAAAAAGTTGTTTTCGGATATTAATAACAAACCATAAGCAACAAAAATTGTATTCATTTTATTCGGTTTTAACAACATGTATACGAGTATATATGTATACACAAGTTAAAAAGTAAATTACTTAAAGGCATATCTTAAGAAGCTTTTTTTCCATTTAACATTTAAGATATTTTAATTTTTGTGACATTTTTGTAAGATGCTATGAATACGACAAGAACCAAATATATACATAACAGATGTATATAAGTACATAAAATCCAATTATTTGGTTGGAGCAAAAAGTATCTAATTTTGTTTAATGAACTTTTAATGGCATAAAATTGGAAATCGAATTTTTGGCGTGTGGAAATGCATGCACATACATACTGATATAAATAAGTCAGTTGGAAGCGAATATTTTTTAGCCTTGAAACCGTTTCTGTTTTTATATTTCTGAGAACGTCAAACCTAAAATTTTTTCATAACAAATATTCGTATCATCAAACAAAAATTTTTAAATCTGCGGTAGGTCTTCTCGCATTGATATACACATATGTATATATACTTACATAATATGTATATCTGTATAATATACTAAAACTTCCGCTGAAGCCGCATGATAAGAAAATAATGTATATAAATATCCATCATACACTTTATAGCGTTATGTACGCAACGACTTTCATATCAGTAATACTGGCGTCAAAGTGTTTTTCCTGTATATAAAACTATACACACACACACATCACATAAATCACATTCATATCAATATAAATTACATAACAGTCATTAAGATTTGATATGCTGATTTCGGGATTTATGTATTTGTGTACACGTACATAGCCTAAAAATATATAACCGACTTAAGTATAATTATAGCGAAAGGTGAAATTAAGATTTTATTAAGATTCGATGTAAAAGATAACTAAGTCTAAGTCTTATGTATAGATAACATAAACCATATGTATATATGTAGCTACATATATGTATATATACGAGCATAGCCAGTTTATATTTAGATAGACGTTGATTATGGTTACAAAAATTCTTGTTCAAATATTTTATATACCTACTATCGTATATGTACATAATATTTACATCAAGATATGTTTTATCCAAACATTACAGATGGGTTGGTGGCTTTATTTACTACGCCGAGTTTGAACGTCATAATTTAACAAATTTCGTTTCGTACAATTGTAAATACTTTGGAAAACTATGAAAGTCTAATATCTGGTCGATGACTATTATTGAAACCGTAATAGAAAAAGGATATCCACCACAACTAATAAATATTAGAACAAATTGGTTACTTTCTTAGCAGCTAGTGAAGAGAGTACAGAACCCCAAGTACCAATTAAAATGAAATAGAAGATGAATTATGGATAGACTCATGTATTATATTAGATAATCGGATACTCCAAAAGTGTTATCCAGAAAAGACAAAACAGGAAAAGTATAGTTATGTGCCGCAAACAGATTGTGTAATACTATTAAAGCACTCATAAAAGAGATGAAAAATGAAAGAATAGGGAGGTTCCTTAATACTTTTAACTGCAACTAGGGATACGGACTACTCCCTCTATCCGCCGATCAAAACCGACGATGTGAGATGATAGAATATAAGGCCTGTATAACACTGAAAAAATTATAACCTAAAATTTAAAATCTAGGAAAGCTCCAGGTTACGACTGAGACAAACAGTTAAGGAGATACTCGTGAAAGCTATTCATAAACTACAACATATTATCAATGCAGCTTTCAAGTAATAATGATTCAGAAACAAAACCAGTCGCCGAATGATTGAAAATCTTACAGACCAATTTGACTATTTCCAGTGACATTGTTTGAAAAACTATTACTTAAAAGACTCAAACTAACTAAAGAGTAAAGTAATCTTATTGGACAACATCAGTTTGGATTTACAGAGTAGCATTCAACCATAGATCAAACACATTAGAGAAGAAAAAGATATGTTCTTGCATCTTTTTAGATGTAGCTCACGCATTTAATTAAGTTTGGCACAGGAGTTCATTCTTCAAACTTTAGTAAGATCTATCAAATCATTTTTATATGATCTTAAACTCATATTTGGAAAACCGACACCTACGAGTGAAAAACGAAGAAGAAGAATATTATGTGCTCATAAACATTTATCAGCAGGATTCCCTCAAGGTAGTGTCTTGGGACCGATTCTGTACCTGCTCTAAACCGCAGACATACCTCGCATAAACGATGCTACTATCGCAACATTTGTCGACGACTATTGAAGAATCCATGACTAAACTACAAAAGTCTTGTGATAGAATATAGTTTTGGGGCTGTACGAAAAAAATAAATATCAAAATGAAGCAAACCTTTCAAACCAAAGTGCTATGTTGCATCCGTAGTACATAAGGAATGATGATCTGCAAAGAGATAGAGATACGTGGATATAGCTCGTTTTCTTAGTTAAACCTAAGGTTTACTGGCCTTTGATTTGTAAATCAGCACTATTATGAAAACTATTACCAAGTGAAAAATTCGTGCCCTTCCAGAACTAACAATACGAATCGGAATAAACACTTATAGAATCTGAGTGTTAGAAAGTGAGAAGATAAACCAATACTGTAAGTCATAGTGCTAATTGAGATTGTATGATCGTGTCTGTGTTGTTTCACCTAATAGGCTAAAACTGATACATATACGTTGATTGTATATATGTTAACTTAGAATTAGTCTTTGGTGTTACCAACCAGTAGCCCAGTTTATTTTATAAAATTTATTTAACCCATACCATCGTTGAGTGAGTGTTGTATTTTTGATTCTGAGTAGCAGTGATAATTGAGAATCCACGTATTTAGCCAATGTACAGGATGTAGACAATTTTTCAGAATGTTTGGCAACATATAGTGATTGAAGATGTCCGTATTCCATCAGCCTTTATATACAGGCGTGCATTTAACCGAAATCAGTGCACATTAAATTTATTTACGAATGAACTGTGTAAACGGTTGACTAAAGGCCAGCCTTTCTCTCCAATCTTTCCTTAATGTGGCAAGAAACTAAAAGTGTCTTGCCGTCCGTACAGTTGGTCCAGCTTTCTTGTACTATCGACGCTTTTCGTGTTTGTTTCATTAGTGAGCTCAGTTTTTGGCTAACATGATTGCCTAGCATTTGAAAGTAGCCGTAGATCAGGCGTTATCTACTCTTTAGTTCAAAATTTGCAATCCGCTTTTTCATTAATACATATATTAATCGGGATTACTCCAGGTAACAGCATCAATCGATATAATTCTATATAGGCTTTTGTTATTCAGGATACACTTTTAGGCACTGACTAATGTCCTTCATCCAGTCAATCAATCTGGGACACGCATATGTCAAGGAAGACACTACTTGGTTTTAGTATATTGTAGCGAGTGTACCTTACTTTAAACCCCACGTTTCCTTCGCTATACTTCCAGTAAACTTTCTTGCTGTTTTCTGCTACTCTTTTGACTAGTAAGGTAACATCGAGCCGTTCATCAAAATCCACTCCCAAACAGTTTACGGTCTATAACTTTGCCAGCTTGGCACCAATTGATGAAATTATTTCCAGTAAAATTCCAATATCTGTTAAAACAATAGAAATATTTTCGTTTGATATTTAGTTCAACTTAAGTGACCTATTTAGTACTGGACCACTTTCCACAATATTTCGGCGGTAACGAAGAATATTAGTAGACGAGTTTTAATTTTTCCAAGTTGTGCTGCTAGAACAATTAATAGCCCGTGTCTAAACCCTAACCCCTATCTAAAGATAGCGTTTGCTTCACCAATCTATCTTCTACGTAGATGTACAAAACCAGAATCGTATCTTAGATCTGTAAAACCGAGTACCGGTTGGCGTCAAATAATTGAAATCTCGTATTACTCTGTTGAGTGTTGTATCTCGCTCCAATACTCCTTTTTACAACATTCCTCATATGTTAAAGTCGCGACTAGTGGTCGGTCACCTCATATAACGTGAATGCTTTTACTCCTAAGATAGTGTTAGCAATGTTTGAGGCCTATCATGGCTTGCATCCAAATAAATTTTGAACCACACTTCCCTTCAAAATCATTGAAGGAGGAGTCCTCCGAATCGGTTCGCGTTTATAGATATCTACTTATAGTTCTCTACTCTCTAGGAAGCAGGGATAGGCTATTATTTTCTAAGTCGACGTGTCGACAACTCGTAGATAACGTAAATCGTAGGTATTTATAATATAACTATAGCCTATTTGTAAAAAACGTTGATAATAAAGACGTAATTTTGTGAACTAGTTCTAAACTACGGTGGCCAGATTCCTTTAGGTTTAATGCGATACGGGCTGAGATAGTTTTGTAATCTCTTTCAATGCATTTTTATCTGTTTTCGAAATAGGTTAGTTTAAAAAGTTTTAAAATATAATATTTTCATAATTTATCTCTTGAAATTAAGAATTAGGAAATGGTTTTTTTTGCTCTTTAATCGACAATATATTGAGCAGCAGTCTTCTATTTGTAATTTTAAAATATCGTAGGTTGTTGACGTTGTCTAAATTGTCGACGTTTCAAAATATTACCAATAATCTACGTAATACGTGTCGATATCGTATAGATTCTACCTTGCGTAATCTACCTCGCCCATCCCTGCGAGTAATATTACAAATACATAGTTTGATCCGATATGGGCCGATTATGTAGGCCACGGAACTCATATTCCGTTTATTTGCCTATTTTTTTGCCCGTCCCGAAGAGAATTCATCACTAATCTTCGTTCTACATTTGGTGTGTCAAATTTTAATTACCAAGAACTATTAAAAAATTTAAGTCACATAACTTAATTCTTAAGTTACTTGGCTTAATTTTTAATATCTTTTCCAAACCAGATTTAAGTGCATACTAAAAGACTAAAATCAAAAATTAAGTAAGCATAACTAAACTATTTGGCTTAAGCACCTATTCGATTACAACAATGTAATGTTATTTAAGTGATTTAACCCTAAATTATGAACTGAAACAATTTTTAACTAAACACGGTTATTTTTTATTATGGCTTGAAAATAGGTTTCATATCAAATCGATTAAATTCAAGCTTAATGTGTAAAATATTAGGATGAACTTAAGTCTATCTAGCTTATAATGAATCCTCCTTATGAAATTTGAATTGAAATTTGAACTCCCCCTAAATTATGATTTGAGCCTAAGATAAATTGGCTTAAGTTAAGATTATAAATTGTATCCTGAACAAGTCGGCTCAAGTCAAAATTATAGCTCTAAATTATATAAAAGTGATCTGGCTTTTGTATTGAGAAAATATTGTAAACATAAATAGTTTTTAAATATGAGCCTTAACCTTAGCTTAAGTTAAATTACACCATTTTTTTAAGCCAATAGTTGAATCCATACCTTAAGTTAAAGTTGTAATTACTATGACTTAAGCTAAAGTTAAGTAATTTAAATTGCGCTAAATTAAATTTGAATAATTTAACACTGTTATTGTGGTTTATCAGTTTAGCATTAAGCCACAATCATAATTTACTGATGCTTGGCTTACGTTAAATTTAAGCCTAATTTTTAAAATTAAGCAGTTAATTCAGTTCAAAAGTCGAAATGTGTCTAGCATATTTGTGACTTAATTTTGAATTCATGTCGGGCTTAAGTCAAATGTAAGCCTTATTTTTGTTTTGGCTTAAGTTGATGTTTTATGACTTAAGTCAAAATGATAAAACCAAATAATTCAATTTTCGTAACTTTTGGCGTTGTGTTATTAATCTAAGCTTAATTTGTCCGGTTTAAGCTTAAGTAAATTAAAGAAAGTGACATGAGTGGCTTAAAGTTGATTTATTCAACAAAATTATTTGAATTTATCAGGCTAGAGCTAAGCCGCAATCACTAATCGTAGACTTAATCTAAACTTAAGCCTAACTTTAAAAATTAGGCCATTTATTCAGTTCAAAAGTCGAAATATATAGCACATCTATTACAACGTTTTGCAATAATGTTTGATTTAAGTCACAAATATGCCGATATTTTTTGTGGCAATGATTGAAATCATGTCTCGTTTAATTTTATGCTTTATGACTTAAATGAAAATTATTTTTTACTTTTGTGAATTAAGAAAATATTATAAGCCTATATAATACTACTTAAGTTTAGCTTAGTTTCTTCGGCCTAAGCTAGAGTTAAGTAATGAAAGTAGAATTAGTGTTAAGCCGTAATTATTACTTGCTGATGCTAGACTTAAGTCAAAATTATAAGCTCAATTTTGAAACTTAAGCCATTGGTTTAGCTCAACAGTAGGAATAAGTTTAGCATACCTATGACTTAAATTTAAATTCATGTCTGGCTTAAGTTTAAGCTTCATAACTTTAGTGCTTTGTGTATCATAACTATACCATTTGGTTATATCAGATTCGTCATTAAGCACAATTATAAACTCTAATTACAATTTGTTAATCATTTATAGTTATATACTGATTTCTGACTTAAGCCAAGAAGTTGAATCAGTTCAAAAGTCGATATGTTTTTAGATTTAAGCTTAATTTTTTGTAAGGCAATGATTAAATGCTTTTCTGGCTTAAGTTTAAGTTTATGACTCAAGTCAAAATTATTATACTTACTATTTATTTAACTTTCATTGACATTTTGTGAATTAGGCTGTTTCAGTAGGTTAACCAAACGTTAATACTTGATAGAAGGCATATTCCTATCAATCTGGTCACAAAATGGAAGCCTTACCGAATTAATATTTTCGAAAAAAAATCATACCAAAATTTTAATAGGTAGGATATAACAAAATCAGATAAGCAGCAGGTTACTCCAAAATTATCAGAAATGTGTGAGCCATACCTATCGTTAAAAAAATATACCTTTCACCTAGATTACTGGTAAACAATATAATAAATTTGGTTTACCGAACAAATCGATAAATATCCCATTCCGATTAATTAAACATTTCAACCGCGCACCAAAGTCTAAATAGGTAACATAAAAAGGTACACAACTTTTTAATTGCAGTTGCCATCCACATTTAAAACTTAAAACGAACCATTTTCCATGGTTAATTTTAGAATATTGTTAGTTTCGTTGTGTAGGCGCGGTTTAAAATGATGACTGAAGCACTTAATCATCACCGAACTCTTTTCTCCGTTCATTTACATACATTTTTTTTTTTTTTGGTAACTGAATATATTTTACCAAATAAATTTTCTGGTTTTTCTTATGTACCAAACAAAGTAGACGATTTCCCATAACGAGATTGATTACAAAATTTCTACTGTATACGCGTACATCTCTCGTATATACGAAAAATTAATTCAATGAACTCTTTTTTTTCCGCCAGCTGTTTCATCTCAAATAAAAACGTCTTCAATATTCTATATAAAAAAACTAAGATAATTTGTTTGTGTACACATAAATGTAATTTCAATATGTATCTAATTTTGTAATATAATGTCAAATTGGTCAATTAAACATATCAAATCACATTGAATGTAATTTGAGACACCTATATACATACATACATACATACGAGAGTACGATTGTTAAAACAAATAAATTAAATTATTTTCAATTACTTAAAAAATAAAACGAAATATATATATTTTTAACGACGAAGCCGTGAAAGTTAATATATCGATTTGAATAATGTTAGAAAAAAAAAATTCCAGAATGGGTTAAATACGCGTACATATATCAAATTTCCTTGTTCATTTCCCTGCAATATACTCGTATATGTACATACATATTCAAAGACGAGTATTTTCTAAAATTAGAAAATATTTTATGATTTATTATACCTCGTATATATACGTACATATACCTTCTTATCTCAGCTATTAATCAACACAATAGAAATCTGACCCTTTATCGTGCGCATATATATTTATAAAATCGGTATGCTCAGGCCTGTTGAAATTTTATCGAATTATTGTTTTGGGATCTTTTCGTTGCAAAAAATAAGTAAAAAATGGGGAAAAATACGCGAACAATGAAAATCAAATTGTTGTATTTATGGATTTTTCTAACGAACCTTACTGTGTACACAAAAAAAATTATATACTATATACTAATAACAACAATAGTCACATACATACATAGTACATTGTATGTTTACCCTTATTTTGTTGCAAAATGATATCATCAGTTTTAGTATATAAACGCATGCAAAATACAGATTTGCGATGTTATATTATGCTAATGAAAGGGAAAATGGTCTAGTTTATGTCGAGTGGTAAACTATACAAACTAATAGGTATTATATTATGCTCATTGGAATTTAAGTAATATAGAGGGACGCAATTTTTATGATTCGCATTGTTATGTTTGATAAATCGTATTACTGATGATTGCAGAACTGAAAAAATTTGAAAGCTTTCAACAAACTTTGGTTGAAAGAATCGATTTAAAGCTTTTACATTCAAAATCAACAGGTTTTCAAATGTTTCAATCACAACTAACTAGGCCGGTTATGTAAAATCATACAACCAAAACTGAAAGCTCCATTCATTTTCTGAACAATTTAGAGATGAAGTTTGGAGCCTCACAACATTTAAAGAATCCAGGCGAATTTTGTTTAAAATTAATCTGAGTTCTGATGAAGGAGTCCCATAAAAGCTCTACATTCAAACATATTTTGTTGAAAGCTTTTGTAAAATTTATTTTATATTTTAGGAAACATTTTATTTAACTTCAGATTTACAAAAAATTTAATTCTTGTACAAAATTGTGTCGAAAGCTTAAAAGCTTTTAACATTTTAATATTTGTCCAGTCAATAAATCTTTTGGATTTACACCTCAAAATCTGGTAGTAAATTGGGATGAAGCTCCAATTAAGATCGTCCAATTAATTTTCGGAATGAAATCTTAGTGATTTTGCCAACTGTTAAAAGCTACAGATTTTGTCTCATGTTTATAATAAAATAAATTCCTTTTGTATAATATTTAAGACGGCATTTGACAGTTTTCAACTTCATCATTTTTTTTCTTGAGCTTATTCGTTACATATATAAAAATATATTTCAATAAAATAAAAATTGTTGATTGAAAACGTTCTGTACATAACAGCTTGAAGCTTTTATTAATTTGTTAAATAAAAAATAAATAATAAAATTGTTCAGCATAATTAATTATTTCCTGAACATTTGCACGTAGGTCTAGCAAGTATCATTTCGAGTTAATAAATTATGAATTTCGAACTCAGGTAAATCTTGCTTGTCGACCTTTCATGAAACATTTGAACGTACATTTCCTTAGCTTCGGTGAACACTTTCTATAAAAATTGTAAAGTGATCGAACCTTGTGGTTGGGAGCTCCAATTTTAATTTTTTAAATATACGAAACAAAATTTTGAGGAAGTTAAATTTGAAAAATAATACATTTTAGTAAAGATGACATTTTACTGCTGAGAACATGCAATTCATCCTTTCTAGTCTCTTTATCTTAAATAAAAACCAAGTTATTTCCTTTGAATTTATATTTTTCGTAATAAATCAATATATTCACTAAAAGGCCCTGATTTTTGTTTACATATGAGGAAATTTAAAAAAATAATTTACTTAAATAACAAAAACAGTTTTTTCTATGAATTTAAATTTTTTGTAATAAAGCAATTCATTTTAAAAAAGGCCCTGGTTTTTTTAATAGCCTGAAAAAATTTGATAAAATTTTAGCCTAAGAATTTTGCCATTCAATATTCTATTGTATATAAAAAATTGGATGGCACCATAAATTGAACGTTTAGCTATGGCCAATTTTAATAAACCAATATCCATGATAATTAAAATGAGTAAGAATGGCTAAGAAATGTCATATGGTCGACTATATATGCATGTACCAGCTATACATAATTGCTACAAATTTTTTCAAGAAATCCCGACCCAAAATTCGTAAATGACTGCAAATTTTTATAAAAAAATTTATTTTAAATATCTACTGTTTCAAAAAAATTGAAGATACTACTGTTTCAGAAATAATTTGCTAATAAGCCCCTAATCTTTTTTTGTATTATTAAATTAATTTGAAAAAATACCTTAAAATGATAAAATGACGTATTTCGATTATATATAGTAATTCAGAGTTTTGGCATTCTATAATGCTAGCGAATTTTGTTTAAAAAGTTTTTGAAAATCTGGAATTTTATTCGATTTTGAAGTGTTTCTATTAAGAAATCCCATAAAAGCTCTAAATTCAACCATATTTTATTGAAAGCTTCTGTAAATGTTATTTTACATTTTGCAAATTTAATTTTTGAACAAAATTAAATGAAATTTGAAGAGCTTTAAAGTTTCCAAAATTTTAATGTTTGTACATTGCATAAAGCTTTTGGCACTATGCCTCCTAATCATAAGCCTGGAACTAAATAGGGAAGGATATCCTAATTAGATAAAGTTAAGCTATTGTTGCCAACTTCTGAAAGCTCTAGCTTTTGAAGTTAATTTTTCCAAGCTTTATATGATATAAGAAGTTATTGTGTTACATGCTTTTAAAATCTTTTTCCGATAAATCGGTTTATACATATCGGGGATACTTTTTAGGAATTAGGAATTTAAATCTCTAAACTAAATTGAGAAAAGCGTAAAAAACAAGAAAAATGTCATCACCAATCCGGTGATGTTCTGATAAAATTAGTTTGATCTTATATTTCGGAGACTTTCCGAATTTTTGCAAAATGTGCATTTTTATATAATTTACAAAGTTTAGTTCCCGAACGAACTAATTGTTTTGCTCTGAACATTTGCACGCAAGTCCAGCAAAGGCAATTTCGAGTTAATAAATTATCGAACTTTCTTGAAAAATTTGTACATTTCATTAGCTTCGAAGAACCCTCTCTTCTACAATTTTGAAGTGACCTAAAATAAAAACACAAATTTTTAAAATGTAAACATTTTATTTTCTGTTAAGGAAAATCGAAAACCTTTGCTAAATCACTTTTGTAAAGATGACATTAACGTGCTGAGAGTAAATGCAATTCATTCTTTTTGGTCTGTTTCTAAAATAAAAGAAAAGTTGTTTCTTTGGATTAAGTTTCAGTAATATAGCAATATTTACTAAAAAAAAGCCCTGATTTTTTTTAACATATGATAAATTTTCAAAAAATTAAAAATTCGTTTTTGATATTATTCAGTTTATTTAGAAAATAAAGATCACTAAATGTATCTTTAGAGGTACATGAAATTTTTTCAAAAAAACTATGGCTGACTAAAATCTTGGCAATAAATTCAAAATGTTGAAAATAGTTTACAAAATTGATGTAGGAAACCTTATACTGTTTCGAGTTTACTCTATTCATATTGTAGACATTGAAAAAAAATATTAAAGTATTTAAGAATTCTAATTTTGAATAGGACTATTTGAATAAGAAATCAAATTATAGGAACTAAATATCTAAAAATTCAAAAAAATTAAATCAGCTGGTAACTTATAGCCCATCCCAAACAATATAATTATCTTTGATTGAATCATAACCAATGTCCAGCAAAAACCACTTCATCAAAATAAATTATATAGTAATTTCAACGTTGTTGGTTCTCCTCGCGGTTTGAAAATATTAATTTTTTGAAAAAGCCCTAAAATTGTTTACACAAAAATAAGCAATATTTTTTATAACAAACCGATTAAACACTACGAAAAATTGCTAGCTAAGAAGGAAGTTTGTGCAGAGAACATTTACTTATAACTTGAAATGTTTAAATATCCAAGTAAAGGTGTAAAGGTGCCAACATGCACGTTTACTTTTCATAATTGTTTCCAAACTGATCATAACAATCTAACATCTGAAATCATTGGAACAGGCGAGATCCGTTTACATTGATATAGGCTGTTGTTGTAACAGCCAATATATTATACTTCAGCAGATTAAATTCAGAAACGGAAGAAACGTCGATTATCTGAAATCTTAATTGATGCGATTGACTTACGGGTAGTGGTTCCAAGACCACGGAACATATCAAATCTTACCTTCGCCTCATTCAAATTTGTAGGAACTACTTTTACAAGTCAAGTCTTTTTAACCTTTTGTTGGTAGAACGGTCTAGTTTTAGCTAATTCGCCCTGAGAACAACCACCTGCAACAAGAGGTGTAAATCACCATTCAACCGTTCAGAAGAAAGTTCTCGTGTCAAATTTTATCGAATTTTATCAAATTTATCGATTATTTGGTGGTGTTTCTTCTACGTGACGATGAACTGCTTATGTTCTCTGGCGAATTCAATCTGCTAAATATATTATGGGTTGACGGTGATGTGTTTTATTCCACTACTGAGATACAGGCATTAGCTCTCATTTTTTATTTTGCCAACATTGTAACTACACAGAAAAACTGAATATGCCACCCACGTGAAAAATTATAGTATTTGGTATTTTCGAGTAAACACAAGTACACAGAGATTTCTTGATGCGCGAATTTCACTGGTTGTAAAAGCATTCATCATTTGCGATTTCCTAATCAAATCGGAATTGAATTTTCTTTACCGCGGAGGGAATTAAAATGAAAAAGTTTTACAGCTCAACGAATGTTCCATTAGTTAGCATACAGAACTAGTACAAATTGAGAAACGCCGCAATAAACTTCATTCTTGGTATCGTTTACATGGAAGTCATCGTATTCTGATTTTAAAGCAGCTAGAAAAAAGTTCAGAGGTTAGGTTAGGTTGATGATAATTTGAATTCTAATTCTAAGGAGTTGTGGAATTTAATAAACAGTAAAAGAAAGGTGGCCGGAATTCCCTATTGAAGTTATTCCTCCTATCGTTTTGAAGAACTGTACCGACATTTAAGTAGTTCTACTAATTTTCATTTTTAATGAAAGCTTGCGATCGAGTCTTTCCAGATCAATGGACACTTTCATATATTCATCCAATTTTGAAAGCTGAGAAAAAATGCCAACTTGATAACTATCATGGTATTGCAATTGTCTCCGCCATTCCTACACTTTTTGAGGCTATTGTTCCCTCTGAAAAATGAAAATTCAACTTGGCAACATGGATGTTTTCCGGAAAGATCAACCTTACTAAACTGGTATCCTTTTGTGGACATTCCTATAGTAAATTGGAAAAGAGGGCAGCAAGTCAATGTTATATATACTAAAAGCTTTTGATAAGAAATTAAGCTGTCGGCACATAACTATCAAATTGTTACAATCTTATCTATCCAAGCGTCGGTAATGGGTCAAAATTCAGGACTCAACTTCACGTTTAACCTATGTTACTTCTGGTATGTCATAGAGTAGCCATCTTAGCCTAATACTCTGTTCAATATACAAACGTTAACGACATGGTTGATTGTTTTAGCTTTGCAATCTGCTTTATGCTGATGATATCAAAATTATGGCCTCGATTAATAACGTATCTGACTGTAAGTGGCTTCAAAATGACGTGGAACAGAGTTTTGCTGTTGGTAAACCTCAATTATGTTTTCGAATTCACGCTCCAATATTTCACCAGTACTACCTAGGCATCATTGTTTTTGAAAGAGTTGAATTGATGTCTGATTTGGGGGTTATATTCATATCGGACTGGGGGTTATACTCATATTTTGTGAGATCAGTTCTAGAAAATGAATCCCAGGTGTGATTGCCGTTCTATCAACGTTATTCTAACCGACTCGAATGCGTATACAATTTATGGTTTATTCACTTTGCCAGTTGCCAACACAGCAGATTATTATTGATTATGTGCTTCGGCCTAGAGTGATCGCAAGCACGACAATTTTTGCTGAAATGAAATTCTAGCGTTTTAAATATAAAGCTCGAGCTCAACGAACTTGAAAATTTATTTCAAATTGAGAATAACTTGATACCGATTTGAAAGTAATTCTAA
This sequence comes from Tipula unca, assembly GCA_951394425.1. NCBI lineage: Eukaryota > Metazoa > Arthropoda > Insecta > Diptera > Tipulidae > Tipula > Tipula unca. Next base: position 109,187,978 of record OX596382.1, on the reverse strand, counting down.
TTTTCAATCTAATTGCTTATACGATCAAAATTATTATTGAATGCTAATTCTAGTTGGTTTTAAATTTTGATTAAAAATGTTCTTCTTTTGTGTCAAATTTTTTAAAGGAAACTATTAAAAAAATTGTTAACCAAAGTATTTATTAAATTTCATTCAACGTTTACGTCCGTAATCAACCTAAATTTCAAATCCAAACGCCTTACATTTAAATATTGTCTATATATTTTTCTAGAATATTTTTGACTTTCAATGAAATTTGATTACAGTTCGATTTAGGGTTTGATTAAAATATTGGTTTATTAGAGCATGCGGTTAAATTTTCAATTTTGCTCTAAAATAAATCACTTTGTTTAACGTCTAGAATCAATGCCACCATTGGAAATTAAGTCTGAACTAATGTTGCACGAGTACAGCAAAATACTTTGGCTTATATCTCTCTGAAGCTTTCGATATGCAATAAATTCAAAAACAGTCAAATTGTTATAGAATTCGAATCAAATTATCTTCAAATTTAAATCAAATCTTGTTTATTAAATAGTTTGCTTTAAGTAAAATTTGATTAGAATATTTAGATAATTTGAATATAATTAAACAAATCAAATTGTATTCAAACTCGACACCAGTGTAAAACCAGTAAATGTACATGGTGTATTGGATTGTATGAAGTCAATACAACCTAGCTACCCGATTATAAGCTCGACATTACAATAATGTTCGAATTCCGCACACTCGACTGTCGCCATATCGTGATCGATGTAATCTATTTATATTGCGACTGTTTAGAGCACCGGAGACATGTGGCAATCTGCTAACTTTATTAATTATATTCTAAACTATCAAATTGATTGTCCAGAAATACTTTTTACAAATTGACTCTGTTTCTACTAATTACGGGCTGGCGGAGTTGAGAATGTCGCGTGTGTTCAACTCTGATTCCGAATTATTTGATTTTCATTTTCTTTAGAAATACGTTTAAGATGAAGTTATTTACATTTTTTAAATCCGTCAATACTTTTTTTTTATATTGACAGTATTTTGTTTTTGTCGTTATATTTACATAGATATTGTCTGTAACCTGATGCCGACTGTTTTTTTACTGTATAGGTATCAAATAAATAAATTTAAAATCTGTTTTATGTTTTCTAGTCCGTTTCCCATAAAAAAAAATTTTTGCTAAAAAGGCCCTAATTTTTTTTTATGTTTTTTTTAAATGAAGTTTGAGTAATCAACATGAGAAAATTATGCATTTCGATTGTTAAGCAATTGAATAAGCATTATACATTTAGACCAGTTTATGTAAATTCTGGCTGGGAGTTCTGCTATACAACTATAATCGTATTTAAGATAGATATCTGTATATATTTGCAATAATCATTCTAAAACTATTAAAATCCAAAAATAATCATCCGACAAATATCCCGCAAACCAATATTAAATTAATTGAGATTGTCCGCACATACAGATATAAAACTTGGTACCCCACTTTTAATTAGAATTAATAAAAATAAACTCCCCCGGCATTCAAATATAATATATACGTAAAAAGGCTCCATCAGATCTCTTGAGCAATTTAAATATTTCCCGCAAAAAAAAAATTAAAATACAGACAATAAACATTTCCTGTCAATTTACCCCAAAACTCAACAAAGCGTCTCATGCAGAATATCAAACTGTTGTATCTACATATATAAAATATACCGATTCTCGCCCCCCCCCCCTTTTTTTTTGTCATACACCAGCTAGCTATGAATTCTAATTAAAATTCATTCAATTCGATTCAATTTCTCTATTATACATATATACAGTACCGAGTTTATATGGAAAATCCAGTGACAATAACAACAATACCACTGAAAACCAATTCTCTGATTATGTTATATTTTCCAGTTTCCCCAGACGTATATATATATATATTTTGGTATACTGTTTGATATAAATTTTCCTCGAGATATTATTATGGCAGAGGAGCATCACAAAGCACACACAGTGTAGAAAATAAAATTAATTTTCATTAAAAATACGATTTTTTTTTTTTTTTCGTAAGATAACAATGGGAACAATGATTCTATAAGACGATTAAATGTAGTCTAAGATTTAGACATTTTTTGTTGTTGTTGTTGGTGTTGTTGTTCTTGTTTCATCTTACAATTAAAATTAATTAGATAAGTATTTTTTTTTTGTTTTTTGGTTGTACTGCTGCTGTTGAGTATAAATACAGAATATGTATGATGAGAACATTACACAACACAACATATACGATAATTTATAAGCGTGAGCGCGCGGGGGGATTGAAATTCGAATTTTATCGATTTTCTGTTAAACGAATTAATCCAATAAATCTTTCACTCGTATCTATATGTATATATGTATGCGATCATTCAGCATAAAATTTCAATTAATTAAAACACTTTATGCGTACAAAATAACCTTCTCAAGTATTTTGGGTTTGTACATATTTAATTGATTTGAACCTGGATTTTCTATTTTGCATCTCTCATCCTCCAAGCGAGCGCCACACACACACACAAAAAAATTTAACTAGATTTTTAGCCCCGAAATCAAAAAGTATTTGTGATTCTCAACATAAAAAAATAAAATAAAAAGGAAAATGAAAATCAATGATTGGAATTAAATATATTTTGTATCAAAAGGAAAACGACCGAGAAGAAAATTCTATTTTTCCTTTCAATTCGCTCGTTGGCTGGATTACATATTTTGATTTCATAGATTTTCCGAATACAAAGTCAGCATTTTTATGATTTTTGTGTGCCGAATTTTTATGGTTGAACTACATTTTTATAGTCAAAATCTATATATACATATATGTATGTAGTTGAAAATTTATGATGTGCGGAAATTTATGAAAATCTTTGCAAAAATTGTGTCGTTATAATGATTTCGATTGGAACAAACCTCGCATATACATATATATGTATGCAATAAAATGGAAATGAAAATTAACTGGATCATGTGTAAATGGGAACAAACATGCGAACAAGCGGGCATGGGTATTCATAAATGTCCTATACACAACTATAGATACGTATAACAATAGAAAACCAATTTTCATTAAATTTTCTGTTTTATCCCCATTTTCATATTTTCGGTCGGTTGTTTCGTTCTATTGTGGTATTTATGGATCCATACATATATGGAATGTGTTTTTTGATGATATTATTTTACTATTGTCCCCCCCTATAAATATACTTTCGAGATTGAATATTGTTCGGATGATGGTTTGAGGAGTAATTATTTTTTTGGATAATAGAGATATGGCATTAACGGGTACATGCTGATAATTGAATCGGAAAAGCAAAAATTCAACAGCAGCGCAAAATTAATGGTTTAATCCGATCCAAATAGAAGATGCTGGTCATAATTTTTGAAAGTTTATTTGATTTCGTTATTTTTTAATCACATATATATACTTGAATTAGATTGCTCATACTAATAATGGTTCTAATAAATTTTTTTATTTTTTGTTATTTCAGGTAAGCAATATATTGGATGTTTATGGATAACTGCTGCAAATAAAGCGCGTGTGAGTCTGTACTACATTATGATTTTATTTGTAAATCTTTTGATCTACACTCATTGTTAAAGTATGTTAGGTCGCTCGTCGATAATTTAAAAAAATGTAAATTGGATATGATATGTCACCATCTGGATACAATAAATGGTACTAATGATTTCAAGGATGAATTAATTTTGAAGCTTTCGACGCCACCCCTAATTCATGAAAATTCAGAGTATGATAAGTCCGGAAAAACCAACTGCCCAAATAAATAAGAATTTCGATTGATACTATTTCCAGGCCCGATTGACCAGATTTTCAATAAACCATCAGTGTGTGGCCAACAGGGGTAGGCATTTACAAGTCATCTATTATTTTCTTCGGTTCCACGACAATTCACAGAAAAACAATTCACCGAAAACGATAATTCACCGAAAAACAAATCATCGAAAAAATCTATTCACCGAAAACGACAATTCAACGAAAACGAAAATTCACCGAAAACGAAAATTCTTCGAAAAAACAAATGTAAAATGGTTTTTGGATAATGTTCTGGAATATAGTAATCTGAAACTGGGCTAGGCCAATCCTTGACAGATTATGATGCAGCTTAACAAATTCAACGAAAATGGGATTGGAAAATGACTTTTGGATGAAATTTTAAAATATGGCTATCTGAAACGGAACTATCACATCCATATAATCAAAAACTAGCCAAGTTCTGTTCCAATTGACCATATTCAACAACTATACATACATCCCCATTTTAACCCACACCTTTTTTATCCATACATCCCCTTTTTATCCCACATTTCATCATATTAGTTGTCCATAATCCAGAGTTTTATTCATAAATTATTTTACAATCCCATTTACGAGTTTCGTTCCAAATATCCATATTCCTGAAGTTTATACACAAACATTTTCCAATTCCATTTCCATCAAATAATTCGAATTCATTATAATCGGTATAGCAGTTCCCAAACATTTTCTTTTTCGGTTAATTGTCGTTTTCGGTGAATTGTCGTTTTCGGTTAATTGTCGTTTTCGGTCAATTGTCGTTTTCTGTGAATTGTTGTGCTACCATTTTCTCGACAACTCGTCGACAACGTAAATATCGTAGAACAGACTAGACTATTCGTAGAAGACGTCGATAATGAAGACGATTGATAGAGTGATTTACTGAACTACTTTAAAACTACGATGCCACACCATTTTTAAGATTAAAGTTTGGCGGATTACTCCAGTACTCAATGTCACCCAACCGTGTTTTTTGGTTACCACCGGGAATCGAACCCGAAACCCTCGAATAACAAAGCAAGGATGCTTCTTACTGTGCCAACGAGGGCGGCATTTTGTATCTTTAGGCTTATATTTATCTATATATATTGTAGACGGTTGAAATTTCTCTTAAATCCTAAAATTGTTTACATAAGTTAACACCATAATGACGTATATACTATGATGTTATTAGGTTCAAGCGATCCGAAAAGTTTTTCAATATTGGAAAATGTAGGAGATTAGGGGGTTTAGAACAACCAATTTTGGTATGGCCTATATACATATATATGTCAAATATATGATTTTCCCGGATTTTCTAGCTAACAACCTAGGGCGCTAACACCATGATTCCGAATATTCAAAGATGTCATTGGGTCCAAGCTATCCGAAAAATATTTCAATTTTGAAAAAAGAGGGGATTGGGAAGTTAAGGATAACCAAATTCGTGAGCGACCACAACATAATTTTACCTGTTTATCTCTACATTCATTTTAGTATTCCGCTTAAACTATAATAATTCAAATTGAAAGTGTTAATTACTTCATTCTGTAATGTTAATTCATGCTTTTGTAATTATAGAGCTTAACTCAATTTAATTTCGTATTGATAATATTTGATTGAACAGCAACCTAATTTTTATATCAAACCATACTCTCATAATGTAAAATTGAATAGATAAAAGATAAGGTCATATAATTGTACCATAAATAACTTAAATATAATAAAACATCATTTTGTTAAACGATCTCGTTAAGTCTAGTAAAATTCCGGTTACTGTAGTTGGTAAAACTTTAAAAAACAATTTTGGGTAAGCATAACTAAAATTTCAGAATAAAAGAATAAAAATTGAAGCTTGACGAAAAAAATTAGGGCGTTGCTTTTGTCTTAAAAATATGTTTCGAAAATGTCATATTAGTTTATGACATTTTCAAAATAATGTAATAATTTATATGTATTCGCATGGTGATGGATAAAACTTATTGATTTTTTATGATTATTGTGAAATCAAATCAACGCCCTAATTTTTATCTTTATCAATTTTTAATTAAATATATTTTCATACAATTGTGACTTCCCTCTCATTTTATATAGATTATACGTACAGGATTATTTATAATCAAAGAATTTATTTAAGGAAAGTTGTTGTTAAATCCATGGGAATTGTAGTTACATTAATTAATGTCTAGAATTTTTCCTTTCATAAATTTACAAGCTTTTGTGCCATGGTAGCATCGGATTAAATGAAAAGTTAAGAAATTGTACTTTATTGACGCAGTGGGTGCCAATAGGGTTCCAAACTTAATTAGCATCAATTAGAAATCCGGAATCAATAGTTTTTGAAAGAGATATCTGTACTAAATATTTGTGCCACCTTATACAGACAAATTATCGTGAATTAAATAAAACCAAAAATTCGTAATTCGTCTCTGCGGCACATAGTATGTGAATGTGAGAAGAGAATCAAAATTCATCGGGCAAAAAATAAAATTTACTCAAGGTTGATTAGGCACACACATATGTATATAAATAACGATCGCCGGAAGTGTAAATACAAATAATTTTATAATTAAAATAATAATAGCCTTTGGTTGAACATTATTTTGCCCAATTGATTCTCATTTGGTAAAAAAATTAAAGACACGTTGCTTTTAATCTAGAATTATATTATATGTTAACGATTCTCAAACTATTTATCTATAAAAATGTTTGCCACCAAAATTTAGTTGAGTAGCTTAAATAAGTCAGCTATTTGGGGTTTTAATTTGAATAATTCTTATAAGCAAAATTTCGGAAGTTTGTAAAATTCTAAGTAAACCTGGAATAGTCTTGAAAATGGTACAACTATAGAAATACCATAAACTTCTTGAATATTTAGTAATCCTATAGACTTATATAAGTCCTTTTGAGTGGCAGGTTTCCAAATTTTGGAACTCAATTAGCTCTTACCTACGATAAGGAATCGTGAGCTTTAAAATTCGATAAGCTACAACAAAAATTTAATAAATCGAAAAATCATGGTAATACAAGTGATTTCAAATGGCCAAGAACTCTTCAAATTTATTATTAGAAAAATGGATTACGTGATTTGACCTTGAAGGGTTGAAGTAACCTGCTCTGGTATAAATTCGATGAGCTTTTTAGATAGATTACTCACCCAGTTTATGGATTCATTTTATTTATGAGCTCAGCAAACTACTCGGCCTGATTTCGAAGAAAAAGATGAAGCTGTGTTTATTTTTTGCGGCTATGAGTATGACGATTGTCCTGATTTTTGTCACTAACTCATAAATAATTCTCAAATAACTATTCACTCTAGAAATCCGTTAGCGAGATCAGATGCAAGAGCTTAATTAGAACGGAATCAATTCTGGTGTCCTAAAGTTTTACGTTAGAGATGTGATAATTTTATGTAAAATCATACCATTTGGCGTCCACCTTCCGATATGAATGAGCTTAATTCTAACATATGTAAGTCACATACAAATATAACTTAAGCCAAAAAATTCTTGCTTAAATCGCATAGTTATGACTTAAACGAAATAATTCTGTTACATTATATACAATATACTTATCTCTGGTTAAAGTCATGTTATTGTAGCTCAATATTTAGTCATATTATTGATTAACAAAATTCCGACTTAAGTCACACTGTCCTCAATAAACATCAAATAGTATTCTAGTTTATGTAATGACAGATCAAAAGAAGATTTCAACAAATATTATAATAATTGTTGACTTAAGCCCAAATAATATGGCTATACTGTAGCGTAAATTCGATTAAGTCTCATAATTTAAGCTTAGGTCAATTAAGCAGTATAAAACTAATTTAACCTCCACTTTCAAGCTAAAAGCTATTAATTTGAACTAAAGCCACACCATCTGGATTACCGTAAATTTATAAAACAAATTTTAGGATAAGGTCATACAGTTATAGTTTTACCTATGCCACATAATTTTGCTTAATTCACAATTTTCTAACTCAGGGCTATAGCTTAAACCAATGACAATTAAATTAGTATAATTTTTTGTTTAAGTCACAACTATAAGCCGAAACTATTTAAATTTACAAATAGGTGACTTAAGAACTAATTTTTTATCTAAGCTGGATTTAATTACACTTAAGCTAGAGGCCTAAATTGAATTACATGTCTTCCGCTAGAAGCCTTAAACAAATCTAAATTATGCCATACAATTTAAAGTTGCACAATTTTAGTTTAAACAAATAATTTTCTAGTGTACTTACTAAAATTATTTCTTAACTCTCGAACCTAGCTTAAGTCAATAATTTACCATTATTTTAATTTTAATTTTAGTCACACATATATTCATTTAGCTTGAAAAATTCGTCTTAAGTTTAAATTGCAGAGACTTAAACTTAAGCCATACAAATCGAGATTCCGCGTGATATATTTTATTTGCAAGACAGAATATTAAAATTAAGTCATGGAAAATTGGTTTAAGCTATATATAAATTTGTAATTCACAAAAATATTTCTAAAGCTCTAATTTAACTTAAGCCAATCATCAAGTCTATGTTTGAGCCAGTAAATTTTAAATTTGGCTCGAAAAGTTTGACTTAAGCCATGAATATTTGACTTAAGAATATTTCTTATGTACGCAAAAATTAATTTCTTAAGCTAAACTCTAGATTACGCCGCAGACGTAAGTCCTAAATTTCTGTTAAACTCCATTTCATATATTCATTATGAAATTCGTTAAAATCGAATTTTCTAGAGTCCGGATTGGCTTAAAGTATATAATCATATATTCAATTTTCAAAATGAATATCAATAAATTTTAAGTTTTTAAAACTCATAAGCTTTCAAAAGTATATATTTACAAAGATTAAAAAAATGTATTTGGAAATTTAAAAATTTGCGTATTTAAAGCAAATTATTTTAATGTTCTGGAGTTTTCTGAGGTTGGTGCTAATAATGAGTTCGGTTGGAAAATTACTACATCGACACATCAATTGGATTTCTAATTTTTATTTTGTTTTTATCTTAAATATAAAAGTCCTTGAAAGCTACTTGGTTCAAAGAAATACGAGGTTAAACGCAATTCAGCCATTTCTGAACTAAATCACATAACCGCAGATGTTCCAGAACGCAGCGTAGCGTACTGGGACCATTGTTTTATGTGGTGTATAGTGCAGATTTACCAATAATCTACAAATTAAGGTGGTCAAATCAGCATTTGAAGATGGCGTAGCTATTATGCAAGAGAATCGCAAGATCACTTATATAGGAAATTGAGAATTGGCAAAGAACGTGGCGGCTAAAAGCGAATAAAAACAAATCAACATATAACATTTACGTACACCATCCCTCAACAAACAAACGAAGAGTACATGGATCTTCATCTTGATAATAGGTTGACATGGAGAAAGCACATTGAATCCAAGCGTAACCAGATAAAACTAAAATTTTCAAAAATGTACAGGCTAATTGGAAGAAAATCAAAACCATAAAAAGCGATCCTAATTCCTATTACGAATTTTACCAATTTTAAAAAAATTAAGTTTCTTAAAACAAATTTCGTAAAGTTCAAATGGAAATTCAAAAAATTAGAAATTCGTCAAAGTACTTTTCTGCAAACTTTGTAAAATGGAATTCATAAATATACTTGCAACATTCTAAAGCTTGTACTAACCGTATATTTCCTAAAATACAGGAATCTGATTCCTTAAATTTTCAAGTTTGCTTATTGCATTGAAAATTTTTTAGAATTTGTGGATTCCAAATGATACGAGATTTGGTCGTAAAATTCGTATATATAGTTCATGAAATTGGAGAAAAATTAGAAGAAAAATACGAACTAAATTTCTAATTTGGCGACTCATAGTTTGAGAATATCTTCAAGTTTACTAATAATTAGCAGTGTCTAAAGGCGATTACTGGCCCATTGCTGTATCAACAATCTGGCTCGAACGGTTTTGATCCTGGGCTTGTTCTTTATACTATCTTATACAATCGGAAGATGTCAAGTCGTTCTCTACACCGTGGAGCCATCGTCACCTGCACCGACCTCTGCGCCTACCATATGGTGGCTCTCATTTCAGAGATCACTGCACAAGCGTAACCTATACAAGCTGAACAAGTATTTTCTTCACTCGGTTGCTTTTCAGTCCTATCACTCATATGTCATCTGATTATCCTGTTCTCATGTTTAACACAGCATTGAGACTGCGTCACTGTCATTCGACACAATAATACCAATTGTGTTGGCATAATTCCTAGGCACTCCAGAGCAGATCCCAATTTCTCTCGATTGTTCGAGTTATAGGCCTGCTGGAAATCCAGGAACACCTGATGAACAGAGATATACATCTCACAGTATTTAAATAGAATAATCCGCAGCGAAAAGACTTGAAGAGTGACTGTACGATTCGGACGAAATCCTCTGTAGCTGCGTTCATTGTTTAGTTGTTGTACTTTCAGAACCTCGGCCTTCTACCATTCTCGCTTCTTTCGTCTACAAATCCGCTTAGCTGCCCTCCTAGCAAGAGTAGCCTTGTTTTTATTCGCGATTGTGAGACATTGTTGCACTTCACTATGGGCTATATTTTGTTGCTCGACTGCAAGACGACACTCATCATCAAATCAATCATTCGTAGGTCTGACTTTCACTATACCTAAACTCTGCTGCGCTGCACTGCGCTGTAGTATCTAGAATCCTAAAAACGAAAACTAACAGCTTTGGATGTTCGAGATGTTAAAAATTGATCAACCGAACCCAAAATTCCGAAAGCTGGTTTCAACCTGTCGATCGAGATGGTAACATTTTTACCCTTGATCGAAACTCAAAATATTTTCGAAGGCTCCTAATTACTTTGAATGGCTTTTCGTAAGGGGGGCAAGTTTAATACGAACCTTATCCGATCTTATAAATATAGCTTTCGGGACAAATATGTGATCCTGTTTTGCTAAACGTGTATAGCTTTTGGAATAAGATTTTTCATTGCATCACGCAATTGGCCGATAACTGTGTCGCTAGAAGGCATAGGTGCAGAAGGGTTGTCAATAAAAAATTCACTGGGAAGTTTAATTGTTTGGCCATAAACTATTTCCGCGGGTGAACAACCTAATTCTTCTTTCACAGTGGCTCGAATTCCTAGTAAAATTATGGGGATCTCCGAAAACCAATGGATAACATTGCCTCTGGGCAAAAGAGCAGCTTTAAGTTGTCTAAGGAATCGCTCAACCATGCCATTCGCTTTTGGATTATATGCACAAGTGCGAATCGGTTGAAATCCAAGGAGTATCGTTAACTCGTTAAAAAGTTTGGACTCAAATTGTGATCCTTGATCAGTTGTTATTTGAGAAGGTACACCAAAACGCGATATATAATTATTAACAAAAATTCTAGCGATTGTGGCAGCTGTCATGTTTTCCATGCAGTAAGCTTCCGGCAATCGAGTAAAACGATCGACAACAGTGAGAATATACGAACAACCATTGGATATTGGCAAAGGTCCAACTATATCCAAGTGAACATGTTCAAAACGACCAGGTGGAATATTAAATTTTCCGTGAGGAGAAATAGTGTGCCGTTGCACTTTGACACGTTGGCATGCTAGGCAAGGACTCGCCCACTGAGTTACGTCCTTGTTAATATTTAGTCAAAAATAACGAACTGTAATCAATTTTCGAGATGCTCGAACACCGGGATGTGATAAATTATGCAAAGAATCGAATATCTTACGACGTAACGATTCTGCAATATATGGGCGATTATTCCCTGTTAAGGTTTTACAATATATTTCGAAACCTGACCATTTAATCAGTTCGAGCTTCATAATAGAAGTCCAGCATTGTCTGAAGTTCATCATCAGATTGCTGTGCCTTAATAATGTGGTCAAAACTGATAACAGTGTCGATTAAGGCTGAATCAATATTAATGGTTCGCGATGAAGTTTCGGCAACGACATTATCGGAACCTTTTATATGTTGTATATCCACGGTTAATTGATGAATGTAATCCAGATGGCGTGATTGCCTTGGATTACGTTCAGTTTTAGACTGGAGAGCTCTAACTAAAGGGTTATGGTCTGTGAAAATTGTGAATTCACCACCCTCGTCGAAATATCTAAAATGCTTCACTGCTTGATACATCGCGAGTAGTTCCCGATCAAACGCTGAGTATTTTAACTCGAGACTTGTTAATTTCATTGAGTAAATAAAAACCCAAAGGCTCCCACCTCTTCTTATTATACTGTTGCAGAACAGCGCCAACGGCGATGTTAGATGCATCAGAAATTATACTTATAGGTGCTTCATTTAAAGGGTGAGCAAGAAGAGTAATATTAGCCAAAATAATATTTAATTGAGAGAATGCGTGCTGACATTCCTCAGGCCAAGAAAAAGTCTTAGGCAATTTATTAAGTGCATATACAACTGGCTATGTATGGGAGCTAAAAATTCCGCTAGCTTGGGAATAAATCGGTGATGATAATTAATCATACCGATATAACGCTGTATGTGTTTAATTGAACACGGGATGGAAAATCCCTGATGGCCTTAATTCTGTCTTCAGAAGGATAGATATTCCATCAGGAGTGATCTTGTGGCTTAAAAAGTCGCAGATGGGGGAACGCCGAAAATACACTTTGGAATTTTAATGTGAACATTATACTCAACCAGTCTCCGAAATAATTCTTTGAGATGTAGCAGATGTTGTTTCTCTGATTCCGAAAAAATTAAAATATCGTCAATGTAGACGTAAACAAAGTGAAGTCCTCGTACTATTTCGTTCATAAATCGCTGAAAAGTTTGTGCTGCATTGTGCAAACCAAAAGGCATACGATTAAATTCGTATAAACCAAACGGGGTCGTTATTGGCGTTTTATAAATATTTTCTTTTCAAATTTACAACCATTTAAATTTATGGAAAAATTCTGAATATGAGGGATGGGATATCTATCTGGTGTGGTGACCGTATTTAATCTACGATAATCACCGCAAGGTCTCCAATGAAGATCTTTCTTTTTTACCATATGTAAAGAACATGAAACAGGGGAAGCCGACGGTCGACAAATTTCCAATTCCACCATATGTTGGCCTCCTACGACAAGCAAATGATACTGTGGTGGTATTCTTGGAAAATATGTTCGTGCAATCTAGATTTATGAGGCATGGGAGTACTCCCCGATCACCGAGGCCAAGAAGTTTAATAGTTTTACTAATTAAGAAATCACGAGTTTTAAGAAGAAATTTTGAAAGAAATCCATCTGATTTTGTAAATGTTAAATTCTTGTTGTTACATTGAAATTTCTAAGAATTCGTGGATTTCAAAACATACGAATTTCGGTCGTTTTATCCATCCGTATATATAAAGTACGTGTCATAAGAAACAATATTCGACAAAAATTTCTAATTTGGTGACCCTCAGGTTTGAGTAATTCATTTCCACTTACAGTTGAAAATCTCATCCACGACAACAACCATTTTTCAAATAAATTTTTCAATTTCTATAATATTTTTCACATAACCGTTCATCTAATATTTACCAAAATTATGATCCCCACGACTCCATAAACAACAAATAAATAGGAGTTAAGTTAAAATAAAATATAACCTATACATTTTTCCCCGATATATACATACATAAAAACAGTCCTAAATCAATTACCGATGAACTTCACACAATGTACAGTAATATGATAGTAAATAATAACAACACTATTCTAGTATATAAATATATATAGTTTACCTTACAATGTACTAAATATTGGTGTACTCCTTTCAATTTTGTCTTTTTCACAAAATTTCATATTCCACAAACGTTTTTCGAAAGATAAATCCATGGCTTTTTTTTCGGGTTTTTCAACAAACTGGGCGAACATAAAAAGGAGATATATTGTACGTACATATATATATACATATAGTTGCTGGCAATATTCCATTTCATATTCCAACTATATAAGAGAATAATTTTCTAACAACAATAATAAAACATCTATATAGATACATGGGAAGAGCTGAGCAGGGAACAACACTATAAAATCAAAGCAAAAAATAGTTTTTTTTTTGTCTAATTTTAAACACAAAATTTTCAAATAGCTAAACATTTATTTGCACATCCTCATTCTCCGAATATACATATGTACATAAATATAAATCCATATGTCGTGTAGCTACACAAGATATATCAAAGAGTCGTACACTACACCCATTTATATACAGAAAATGCTTCCAAAAAAAATCTTTGTGTATTGTGTACGGTTCCATGCTTCTTGTTTATCCAAATATACATATATACAAATTTCAATAATGCGCCACATGAGCATGATTTATTGTTGTTGCTGTATATTTTCCAAATAAATATACAATACGTACCTATACAAAGAAACGTATTATTGGGGAATGAATTTTCCGACAACATAATTTTTTTCTATTTCTCAAAAAGTTCACTTTTCAAATACGCATATATGTATATGTACATACATCGATCGTATATGTATGTATATGTGATATATAAAATGAGGGTGCCATCACACACACACATACACACATTTCATGTCTGGTAAAATAAATAAACATGCCAACAGCTCTCAACTCTTCCATAATATACATAATATACCATAACAGCATAAATACAGCAGAGGAAATATACGAATTCATCCTTGTATAATGCCGTGTACATATGTACGTACATACATACATACTTATATATTGTCTCGGGTTATGTGTTGCTACCGCGCGCCGCTGATGCTATGCTATATACTATATGGGTTTGGTTGTTTGTTATGATCAAACAGTGTACCCAAAAATAATAATGTGGTGGGGCCCCTTTATATTTTATAATGATTTGATAAATAGAAAATGGATTTGTATATGGAGAATGGCGAGATGGACCAAATTTGTATTTAGCTCAGCATCTTTTTATAATTTTTGGGTCGAGATTTCAATTTTTTTTTTTTTATGTGTTTTGTTCGACATCCATACATAACATAATATATGTATGTACATACACATGTATGCTTTTCGATTTCTATTGCTTTATTGTCTGCGGCCTTGTTTTCATAATCTGGTCCGTCATTGTTGTTATTGTTGTTCATATATGAGATTTTTGCGGGATGTGGAATGCGTTTTACACAATTTCGTCAATTATATTGTTGTGACGTTGAATTCAATGCGTGATGGTACTACTAAAGTTTTAAAATAGTCTCGGGCGGTATATACATACATACATGGCACGAATACATTAATGTACCGAGGAATGCAAAACATTATAGGATTCAATTAATTTTTTTTACATTTCTCACAACGGTGACATTGTCTCCAGAACTTTGTGGCAGAAAATTCTAGCACGTTTGCCAGGTTGTTTATAGTGCAGAGATGAATATGGACGGATGAAATATTCCAATAACGAAGTATTTTGGTCACCTAAAAAGTTCTCCAATTTACTTCAATAGCCAAAAAGTTTTAATGTTTTATGGCTATGTGAGGATTGCTGATTCAGAACGTTTGATTGTTTTCACTATCTGATCATGAATATTGAGAAATTTACTCGATTCTTGTAATAGACTTTTGTCCAATTTTGTAAAAGTTAAGTAGAGCGTATACAGCATAACTGGAATATTGGTGATCAAGTAGGATTTATTAAAATTATTTCCAATTTAGGAGTATATAGGGTGTTTACTAGGCTGGATCTCATCGTCTTGATTTTCCTGATGTTTATTTTGAGATAAACTCTGCCATCTGCATAGTCTATCTAGATCATTGAGTTTACCTGTTAATCTCCACTGAATGCCATCGGAGACGTGTTACCTAATTTCCGCAAGACATTGTCTGATAATTACAGGAGCAGCGTTGGCGAGCGTGCGCGGGCATCCGTGTATTTTTTTTTTTTTTTTTTTAAAAACGGTTGGAACCTACAGAGGTTCCGCACTCAATACCACAGTGGGCCCATGGTGCAAACCTTGAGGATCTATCCTAACTCGCATAAGCGCACTGCAGCCTTAGCAAACGAACGTAAACGTAAAAGTTTGAACCAAGAGATGGATAGTAACTGATCTACGTTCAAAGATCCGTACGAGAACACTAGGGATCTAGCTTCGGCAAAGGCCGGACAGCTGCAAAGGTAGTGTAGGCAGTCGTCCACTTTATCCAGGCAATCGTTACAAAGATCATCTTGAGCTAGTCCCATGCGTTGGAGATGATCCTTGAAACGTCCATGGCCCGTAATAAGAGCAACCAGAATTCTGAGTTGGCTCTTTTTTAAGGATAACACATATTTAGTGACCCTTACGTGGGGTTCGATGATGAACCGTTTTGCCTTACGACAACTAGGCGTAGAATGCCACCTCTGCGCTAGTTCAAGTAAAGCGGACTTCTTAATAGCATCCTTACCACCGTTGAAAGAAAGAGGAGTTGCTGGCTCTGGACCACAGAATTTACTGAGCGATCCAGCTTTCGCTAACAAGTCAGCAACCTCATTTCCCTCAACGCCACAATGAGCAGACAACCACATGACCCTTACTCTCGAATTGGAGCAAAGGAGATTAATGAATTGTTTGCACTCTTTAACCAGTTTGAATGTAGTCAAAGGGTTATCAAGGGTATTGAGCACGGCTTTACTATCCGTGCAGATAATAATATCCTTGCTTAATTTACTAAACTTATACGCCTCAATTGCACTATGGGTAAGAGCAATTCAGCTTGAAAAACCGTGCAGTGTTTGCCCAGACTACCCGAGAATCTGAGACCATACTTTGGACAAAAGAAACCAAACCCTGCACTGATTTCTGACCGAGAGCCATCCGCAAAAAAACTATCAACTCAGACAACTGTCTATAGAAATCCTGAGAGAGCCACAGTTCTCTCGAAGGGAAAACGACGGAGAATGAATTAGTGAAGTTAAATTCGGGCAAAAGCCTGTCATTCACCATTTCAACCTCCGGAATGTGTAATTTAAATTTGTTAAGAATCTGTCTATGCCCTGTACAAGTCCCGAAGGTATTCCATGCCCCAATGCACCTCAGTCAAAATGCAGCAGAGCACGCCATACCTAGAATGTAAGACTGCAATTCGGGCAAGCATAGAATAGACTCCATAGCAAGAAGGGGAGTATACGACATAGCCCCGATTATACCTCTACAGGCTGTCATCTGCAGTCCATCCAGCCTTGCTGCAGAAAAAATCAGTTTCACAACTGGCCACCATACAACTGCTGCATACAACAGTAAGGGTAAAACCAGTGATTTGTAGATGAATAAAATCATTTTAGGGGTCAGACCCCAGGAATTGCCAAAGGCCCTTCTGCATTGCCAAAAGATAGCAATGGCTTTTTGTAGTTTATGCTCAAGGTGAAATTTCCAGGAGAGTTTACTATCTAGAATAACGCCTAGGTGTTTCACGTGCTCTGTCCTTGTAATCGCTCTACCAAATAGAGTGGGAACAGATAAATTAACACTGTCTCTACGTCTAGAAAACACGACCAGATCAGTTTTCGATGGATTCACGTGCAACCCCTTTTCAACACACCAAACTTCCACTATATTAAGGGCGTTCTGCATCAGATCAGATAAGACGTTCAGATATTTACCAGAAACTGTCAAAACGAGATCATCCGCGTAGCTTTGCACGATGAACCCAGATCGCTGCAATTTAACAAGTAATTCATCGATAACTATGAGCCACAGCAAGGGTGAGAGTACTCCTTCTTGAAGACAGCCTTTGGCTACTTTGACAGACACTGATGAGCCATCTAACTCAGTCTCAATTATGCGGGATTTGAGCATTGAGTCGATGAATCTAACAATGGTTTGATTAATATTAAAATTGAGACACGCACATGTGATTGATGAAAACGAAGTGCTATCAAAAGCTCCCGCAATGTCCAGGAAGGTACCCACAAGAAACTCTTTGTAATTAAGTGATCTTTCGATTCTAGTAACGAGTTCATGTAGAGCAGTTTCGCAGGACTTGCCAGCTCTGTAAGCATGTTGCATGTTACTGAGTGGGGAGGTAGTTAAATAGTTATCCCTAATAAATCTGTCGATGATCCTCTCTAAAGCTTTAAGAAAAGTAGAGGTCAGACTAATGGGCCTAAAAGCTTTAGGGTCGGTATAATCCGACTTGCCAGCTTAAGGTATGAAAACTACTCTACTCCTGCCCCAGGATCGTGGTACAGTACTAAAAGCAATGCACGCCTGGAACAGATTGAGCAGGTGAGTACCGATGGGTAGAAAACCATGCTACAATTCAGCAGGCAAAACGCCGTCAGGACCACTCGATTTGAACGGTGCAAACGAGAAAACACTCCAGTGTAGTACATCAGTAGTGATCAGTCTACGGGCTAAGTTCCAATCCGGTGTACCGACAAAAATGTCAGGAGGCTCGGAGGCAACCACACTCGAATCGACAGTGTCACATCCAGGAAAATGGACAGACAACAGTAGCTCACCAACTTCTCGCCTGCAGGAGGTGAGTTTCCCAGAAGGTAGGTGAAGGCTATCAAGTTTGCAAGTATCATTCTTAGCGAGAGTTTTGTTAAGTCTGGAGAGAACAGATAAGCTATCAATTTCCTCACTTTTTTTATATGCTTTTTGAGCTACCTAAAATCGATTCCAATCAGAGATGAGATTCGTTGTTTTGGCTTTATTTTTAAATTTACACACACTCTTCCTTAACTTTTTAAGTTCAGAACACCAGAAGGGCTTGTTAAGCTTTTTCTGGTTGTAAATAAGAGGGCATGACTTTTCAAAAGCAGTCGAAATTACTTTCGTTCGAGATCTGAGATAGATCTAATCTGATTAGGCAAATCTAGTAATGAAACGAGCTCAGAGGAAAATGAATCCCAATTTGTTAGTTTCCTATTACGATATGGTTTAACCGGTGGTCTTTTAAAGTTAATATTAAAAGAGATGCACCTATGATCAGAGGTGAGAATATCATCCGTCACCCTTCAATTTAGAATCAGGTCAACGATGGTCATAGAGCACAAACTAATATCAATCACTTCTTTACGAACCGAGTTGATAAAAGTAGGCTCACAACCAACATTGAGAATCTCTAACTCAGAGGAGTAAATATAATTCAACAGTGAGGATCGTCTACTGTTGGTATTCAAGCTACCCCAAATGGTATGATGAGCATTAGCGTCACATCCAATCACGAGAGGTAGATTGTTGACCCTACACCACACTACAAGATTCATCAGTTCCTCTGATGGAGGGGGTGAGGTGGAAACATAGGGTAAATAGGCTGATGCAATGACAAGTTTAAAACGTGAGTCAGCATACACGAGAGTGATTAGCACCGCCTCAAGATCAGCCGTGCTGCACTCATTAATAAGAGCGGCATCAATATCATTAGAAATATAAATGCACGCTCTGGTTTTAAGGATGGTGGACTTTCGAAAAATCCTGCCGACCTTCGAATCCGTGTCTTACTATTCGAGTGTTGTAGTATATTTCACTTTGTTTGCCTTTGAATTGAACTCCCATATTATGTTCCTATTTATTGTGTCAAATGCGCGTCCGAAATCGACGAAGAACAGGTTTAATGGGGAATATTCCATTTGTTGGATTGTCATGATGCGAATTGAGTTGATGGCATCAGTGCAGCTTTTTTCTGTTAGACCAACCAGCTTGCTCGTTTCATAATTTTGCTTTGATCGCAGGTGAGATTCTGTCAAGTATGATCATTGCGAGTATTTTTATTGTTGGGCTGTGGAGGGAGATACTTTCTTGGGTATCGTAATTGTCAAGCCTTCTTTCTTGTACTAATGGGGTTAATGTTGTTGTTCCAGCAGTCTTATTGTTCTTCAGTTTCTTGATGACACTTTTAACTTCCCGCTCTATTGGTGGTAAGGTGTTGATAGTTTCGTTATCAGTGCCAGTTGATAGTCCGAGATTTTCGGTGTTGTTTGTGCTGTTTCCTTCGAAATATTCTTTCTATCGATTTCATCAGTTGTTAAGACTTGACCAGAATAATTGCTTAGAGGTATGGTATGTTGGTAAATTTTCCCGTGGCCTTTTTTATACATTGGTGTAGTGCCCTCATGTTTTGGTTTGCTATTGCTTCTTCAGCAACCTTGCAAACATCCTCTGTAATTGCCTTCGATCATTCCTTGCCATTTTCTTTACTTCACATGCCGTATCTTCGTATCTGCGTTTTACCTCACTCGTGTTTTGTTGCCATGTTTGTATCTTTAGCTGACGGCATTCCTCAATTTTCCTCCATGTATCATGTGTTAAGCCTTAATGTTTCTGGTAGAGTTCTGATGTTCCATTGTCCGATTCGTGTTCGTGTTTTTTTTTCTTCTAGTAATTGTTTATGTTATTATTTGGAGTTCAGATTAATGAATGATTGGTCCATTGAATCAAAGCCAGTTTCCAGGGCTGCTGGATAAGGTATAATGATTTTTTCCGTTTCCTTCGGCTTCAACTGTTATTATATATGGTTCGGTTGCATCCAGTGATAAGGAACGTTTATTTATTCCGTTAAATATCCATTTTACGTTTGAGGATATTATGTTTACGATAAAATTAGTTGCTTTATCCAGGCGATCAACGGTTTATTCAATGAAATGAAGTGGTGAGTGTATGCACTAAGTGGCAGATCCTTCACATGGTTTTCTTTTGATCATTTATCACTAAGTACAATGTATTTGTTATCAATCGTAGTTACAGAATTAAGTGTCCGTTTTCTTTAAGTCTGATGTCAGCATGCATTTATCCAGTTCTTGGTATATGGCTACTGCAATTAATAGTGCGATACATCAGTATTGATCCACGAGCTTACGGGCTCGATGCAGTTCTATTTTTTATTTCAAATAAATTCTAAGAATTGAAAGCATTTTTTACACTTCTACCAGATTCATTTTTCTTAGAAGCTGATAAACAGAGCTTCTTCGTGAGCCGTGTAATGAAAGAGGTAGATCAAGGAATTAAGATACATTTTGATTTAAGTGTGTCGTCCGTACTCCATAATTCACCCACCTGATAGTGGCTATTTTTTGATCACGGTTGAGCGTTTCAGATAGTTTTAAATAATTTTTAGTTATAGTTGACTATTTTGGTGACAGAAGATATAAATCTGCTATCGGACATTGTAGTTCAGCCGACAAACGTTTTAGAAAAAACGATTTCTTTGGGCTCATTTAAATTCCTTTACAGCCCACAATCATATTTCAATCCATTATAGATGACTTTATTCGTACGAAACTAGGCTTATTCATCGTTTCAATATTATTCCATTTTTACTTAGGCCTGGTAAACGTAGTAAATTTTAATCAAAATCTTAATATTATCCATATAAATTTTACCTAATTCTGATCTTTTCTATAAATATTTAGTGCAAATATACTTTTGAAACTATCTTGACTTTGTGATTTCGCCAAACTAAATTCCAGATTTTCGAGATGTTTGTTTGATCTTTCTGTTAGCCACAGATTTTTGTAATAATTTTGATTGATACAAAATGAACTCATTTTGAAAACAAACATTTAGGTGGATGTCACAAAAATTAGGGCTCTTTTGTATTTCGTAATATGCGTCAAAACTATTATAAAATACATTATGAACTATGATCCAAACGTAATCAACAACCAAAAATAAATAAAATATAATTCATATATGTACTACACAAAATAAAACAACGCCCTAATTATTTTTACTTGCAGTGAGAGTTTTATTTTATTAAATTTATTAAATTAATTTCAATTGGGCTTGCAATTTCCTAATTTTTTTTATTCAAACCAATATTGTATGAATTCTTAATCAATAGTCAAATTATCATAGTCGTTTTCATGTGATTATAAATTTACAAAAGACCGATAATTATCACGCAGATAACTTTCCAAAAGCACAATATGCTTGAAAATCTTGAAATATTGCCTGGTTACGAGTTCAATTTTTCTTTAGGATATATGTTCTTGTCAAGTTATGTTAGTACGAGGGACTAAGGAATGTAAGTGGCAAGTATTGATGGCAGGAAGGGGGTGCGACTATTATTACATTAATCAATTAGTTAAATTAATTTTTTAATTTTCTAAAACTGCAAATACTCCGAGTTCAAAGGACCCATTTCCAATAGTTTTAATAACCCTATTTTTTAAGAGATTAATCATCTGGATGGATACTTTGTTCAAATTCAAATTTTAAAGTAATTCAAATTGCTACATTTCCGCTAGTAGTTTCTACTATAGCGGCGGTAAAACTAGTTTGGAATTCAGGCTCTTGCAAATATTCTAAAAGTAGAGTTTGCGTTTCGGGTTATAAATTTTAATGCTGGCCACAAAACGACAATCCCGTAAAGTAGTATAGGTTTGACTATTGAGACGTAAAGCCAGTGTACGATGTTGGGTTCCATATCACATCTTTATCCTATTGCAGGTGTAGAGCGCGCTAGAGTAGCTTTCTTTACTCTAAGAAAGTTACAAAAGAAATATTCTTTATATTCAAGTGATTTCTCAATCGAGATTCCGACAGCCCGTCCGCCCTTGATTAAGCCTCTGATGTAAGCCTCTATTTATCACGTTTCTCTCAGGAGCTAAACCCTATTAATCACGTGTCTCCAGCACTCCGGGAAACGCGTTTTTAACGCGTAGCCTGGCCGCCTCCGAGGACTCCTGTATATTACAACTGTAGAGCCTTCAAGCCCTTGTTTTGGCTGCTCTTAGCTCGTACTTGTAAGTTTCGAGGACTTCCTTATAGCAGTCTCAATCTGCAGCAATCTCTGTGATCCTCGCTTTCTAGAACAGTCTCCTGCATTTTGTACAAGAACCTTGGAGATCTTTCAACCACCAGAGGATGGCCGAGACTTACCCAAAGGCCTACTGATAGGACATGCACCTAACATAGCTTTGTTTCAAGCATCAGAGAGCTTGTTTATTAGGGCATTAAGCTCCTGTATAGATGCAGGTGGATTTGGAACCGATGCCTGTAATGAGTTACCAAGAATGATTCAAAAGGAATCCCCGTCAATTTCTTTTTCATATTCCTGAAGGATGGTTAACTAGTAGGTTTTGTATCCATTTCATACTGGAGATAACAATGGTCAGAAACTGAATGGTCTTCGGACACTTTCCAGTTCAATACTTTCCTTCATAAAATCTGAGACAAGTGTGATGTTTAGCACTTATTGCCTGTTTTTAGTAATGAAAGTTGGCTTACGCCCGATATTACATACATATATTTAGGTTAGTACTTAAAATAAAATCAAGGACTAACTCATGATGACTCCCATTTTTCGTTTTTGAGCATTCGTTATTGCTCGGCCCAACCTGCCTTGAGGTATTTTGACAGCGAGTCGTCCATCCGGAGCGCACAGTGCAGTTCCATTGATCTCGACCACTCCGAGTCGATGGATAATGTCTAATGACCGTCTTCAGGGACACTCTAGACACCTGGGTCACCAACACCTGGCGGGACTACGGAAGTAGCATCCCCGCCTGCTGCAAATGCCCCGGATCTGTCCGCTACATCGCGCTTATATACCTTGAGTCCAGAGCACCCAAGGAGTCTCTGATAATAATGATCAAAAATGAATTCCGCTTGCACTTCCTCCAACCTGGCAATTCTCCAAGTTGCTGCAGCATTTTCAAGATCTCCTTCGGGGTACTCGTTTCCGCTGCGATCCAGGCTCGTGCCCTAGACCGGCAGGAGATTTCCTCCCTCGTAGCCACTTCTAATTTTGCCCCAGACTAAAATTTACCCAAACTGTCGATAACTGTCATAAGCAGATGCTCCTTTAGCACCTCGTTAAAGGGTCTAGATGTTTCGGCTCCGTGATACGTCTTGTCCACGCAACCGTATACTTATCTCAATGCGTTCTCTGCTCCAACGGAATGTTGTTGATCTTGGTGATCATACACCAGGCCCTCTTCCAGGTCTTGTAATTAGACACTTGCGGGCCAGCAGCATTTGCCCTTTAATTTTGAGGAACCAGCCTCATTTGTGTCTATGTCCTGTTTTGAGCTTTGGACACCCGTCCTAAAGGCCGATGTCCCCACAGCACTAGATACCGGCTTTTTAGGACTGCCGGACGCGTTTTAGTTTTTTATTAATTGTATCCATTATAGATCCCACGTGTAGCGAAGTCCACCTGTGCAGAGATCCGCAATACACAGGTAAGGCTATACATGATCTGGAGGGCGCCAAGTATTCGGATACACCGTTAGAGAATGGGCTAGTTTTTAGACTGGTCCACCATCCTGGCTGGTTATCAGCACGGTACGGAATTTATAAATCACTCAATTTGCCTTTTACAAAATTCTAAAATAGGATTAGAGACATCTGTGATCTAGTATGAAAAACATATCTTTCTGCGTGCCACAGAGTAAAATTTGATTATGGAATTTTTAATTTTGATTTTACTTGTGATCATTATCACAAGTAATACTTAGTTTGGTTACTTTTTTACACTGTTGATTGGTTTATTTAGTCATTCATAGATGGCACTAAGGTCAATTAAATAGAATATCGTTCCAATTAAGACCCGAATCAGTCCAGTTTTTCTTATCTACCTCAAATAAAATATAGGCCAATATGATTAGTCAATTTGGTAGCCACCTAGTGGTTAATAGCATAAACTATTCTAGCAATTGAAAATTGAATGATTTATATTAGAGAAAGTGTTTTGCGGGGTTCAATTCATATTTGAATTGTTTTTTTTTTAAATTATAATTTACAGCTTGAATAGCTCGATAGTAATTTGGATAGATAAATTATTTTTAAAAACAAAATGAAAGTACAATTACAATCACACTATATGTTATTATTTACCAATTTACTGTCAGCTTTATTAATTACATACCTTGACAGCTTACCTTCAACGGCAAAGAAAGCAAATATTGATCGATAAACTCTCTTGTGCACATAATTCTTTTATCTTTAACCAAAATATAAAACCATAAGACAACATCATTATATATATACAATATTGACTGTTAACACAACTTGTAAATATAAAGTTTGTATACGAAAATTAATTTTTAAAACGTCAGTACGTCAGTAGTTGAATGCACTGAGAATAAACTAAAGTAATTTTATTTTTTTATTTTTTATAAACTCTTTCGTTCGTTCGAGTTATTTATACAAAATACAACAACACTGTTTATTATGAATTTTCACAGAAATTTGTTTTCCTTATTGTTGGGTGTTGTTGAAAATATATACATAAATTGCAGTTTCTGTCTTGATTTTGTAAATTCAATATATTGTTTGTATGGATGCACATGAAGACAAATCTTGTAAACCACATTTTCTATTTTATTTGATGACCTACATATTAGTTTTATACGAGCAGTTCGACATTCGTATATAAATACTCTAGCATGCAAATATATATCTCAAGATATCTTGAATCTGAATTTTAATATATTTTGCTTTCGATTTATCTTTGTGGTATACTCGTAGATCAACATACATAATTTTTTTTATTAAAAAGTTTTTCACATTTTTCTTACAGATTTACTATAAGTTTTCCACAATTTTCATCAGTATCGCTACTCTACATCTCTACACATTCTACATATAAATAATTTTCAAGTAAGTATTAAGATGCTGTTGTTGTTGTTGTTGGGTGAATAATTTAAGAAAAGAAAATTTCCGATTTATTGCTACATACCTACTTAGATACGAGTAGAAGATAGATAGATGGATAGATAGATAGATAGAAGGGAAAAACTTAAAACGAAAAATTGTGTAATGACAAAACGAATTTTTGCTCGATATATTTACGTAGATA
The DNA here is from genome assembly GCA_951394425.1 of Tipula unca. Classification (NCBI taxonomy): domain Eukaryota; kingdom Metazoa; phylum Arthropoda; class Insecta; order Diptera; family Tipulidae; genus Tipula; species Tipula unca. The sequence goes on along the minus strand of OX596382.1, from coordinate 109,162,484 downwards.
AATGAATAGAAATGAATAAATTATTCAAAGTATTTTTTGTATGTGTGTGTGCTGCTTCCTTTCATGGTTTCCATTCGATGCGCGATAACAAATTTATTTAAGTGGTTTGATTAGTTTCCGGAATTGATTTTTAAAGTGCTGTAATGGCACAATAAAAATGATTTTGTTTCGTTTCCCCGAGACGGGAAATTAAAATTACTGTCAATTAATGTCCCTCTAATCTATGTAAAATATACATATGTATTGGGTGGGTGACTACATTTTTTTTTTATAAATCAATAACACACATTTCGATTAATTAATTATGATATAATTGAATAATATTGACTTTTATGTGGTTAAATACGCGCATACATATGTATGTACATAATATATATAGTTTGAAGATGTCAATCAATAAAATTTGGTCATGCACACATTTCATCATTGTTGTTTTGATTTTGTGTATACATACGACCAATAAAATTATTTAGGTCAAATTTGTAAGAATTTTGTCTTTCATCTCTCACATATAGAACATTATATAATGTATATAAACTAAACTGTCAATCAAATATTTGTCTATATACTCTACTAACCTTAGTAAATATACTTACGTCTTAATATTATGAAATTATCATGATAATGTGAAAAGCATTAACCATTGAAATGCATTGAAATGTTAACCTTTTTTTCAATTTTATTGTACTTTGAAGTTGTCTAGACGCGCATACCCATAAGTGTTTTAGTAATTTTCATTTTGGTTGGTAAATCCTTTTTTAAAGATTGTTCGTTGCATATAGAGATACAAACAATTAAAATTCAATTTTCAACGTCATGAAGCCAATGTGCAAGTAGTATAATAAAAATTATATAGATTTCACCACAAAACACAAGAAAATCGTTTTTTTTTTTACACCCTTGTCGACTCACATAATACATGTGCACACAAGACGAAGACGTACACTCGGGTAAACATATATATATGTATAGCAAAGGATATAACCATAATTGTATATATGTTCGTACGTACATAAGAATGTTATAAAGTGTAATTGAGTGTGACTGGTGGTGGCATTATTTATGCATTTGGGGTTACATCGCATACAATTTTTACTATCTGGGATTAATGTGTCAATCAATATGCAGGGATAATAGTAAACAACATTTTCTCGACGGTGTTTCAATTAGTATTTTAAAACTATGCTTTTATGTTGTAGCTACTTGTTTATGTACAAATTTATTGGTGGCTAAATTGATGAAGTTTGACAGAAATTCGTTCGAAAAACAAATGATCCCTGTCTAATGCAGATTATGACCGAGCAAATAGCACAGTAATTAAAGCTGTGGCGTTTGGATCAGGAGGTATGATCCTCTGTTGAGAGTGCAGAATCCATGGACCGAGCCATCGTTCATGTCTGTGCAGGCTAGCATGGAGCTATACAAGGTGTAAATGGTCAAACAAATCTGACCTGTGGCCATGCTTCCTAGATTTCGCTTTCAAACGGTGTAATGCAAGGAACTGTCTTATGACTTGTTGGTTGATATTTGCGATTGCAACAACCTGATGAAAGTCCTCTCATGTCGTTTTACTACACGTTTCTAACAATAAAATTCAATGAAATTTATTTTAAATTCAAAAATGCACAATAATTTGGTTGGTGGATTTACCCCCAGTTTTTTTTTTGATAAATGTCCAATCCTTTAGTTTGTACTTGTGTCTCTGCGATTAGAACATATTAGATGATTGTAAGTCAACCTCATCAAAATGAAAAATCTGAATTAATTTTCAAAATTTAATTTTTTGGTTCAAAGTCATACAAAGCTGACAATGAAACTTCTTTGAAAATATCTTAGTTTATCTTAATCATGTATCGAACAGTTATTTGTTGTATTGGATGGCAGGTCTATTTAATTTTCCAAGAACCAGCATGATAAGCTCACTCACTAGCATCTATAGGTATAGCGGCGTAACGAAGGAGATTTGTGGGGGTTAAATAGATTGTCGTTGAATACGTCGTGAATATATTATAAATAGTTTCGTTGTTAATATGTCGTCCGGAATCAGGAGCTGCCACAATCATTATACCTTCGTCGACTTCACCGTAGTCCTCAATGTCTTCACTGTCTTCATAAGGTGCCCAGGGCTTTATATAATATGGATATAATATTTTTAATGGCAAATTGACTCTTCTTGATGGCCACCATATCTCCATATCTCTAAGTTATATTGTATGGCTTTCGTATTTTTCTTGTTAAATGTTCTACGGTTTTCTTAATCTTGAATAGACTCTCTCCCGTCCATAAAACCAGTAGTAATTTCTTGTTAAACTATTTCCGCCAGATTAAGTTTTTCATTAGCCGATCCTATATAGGACTAGCAAACATCGAATAACTCGGTCTAAAAATATCGACTCTGAGCCACTTATTTATTGGTCGTTCAACTCTAATTTTTCTCCTATAATGAGAGAGGATGACAATTGCTCATCAGGGTCTCGATGTTTAGGCCATTATCTATCTTCAGCTCCACTTCTGACACTTTACTTTCTTGATTCGGAATTCTCAACTTCCGACAGAAGTTTCGGTGCCGGTTTAAACATCCTTATCGGCTATCATTTTGGCATGATATACAATAGCAGGGATCACTTGAACTTTAGCATCAAATTCATTGCCGTATGTGTACATTTTACAGTGAAAACATCCCATAGGACCTGCACGATTATTTGCTATACCGCTGATATTAAGAATTTTAGTTCCGAGTTTTGCAACACTATGGTGAATCTATTACTTTTCATTTATATTCGCTTAATGGTGTTACCTTACTTCTTGTGTCTATCAGAGCTCGCATCGAGTGTACGCCAAAATTAATTTGTTTATAGCATCCTCAAAAGAACTTTTGTTGCATATGTTGTAATTTTTAAACCTCTCGTTCAAGGTGATTAAACTTAAATTTGAAATTCTTCCGAGGTTATATTCTGTTTTATTCAAATCTATCGAAGGATTTTACGGGCGAAATTTTTCTAATAAAAAATTATTTTTTATTTAAAAATCCCTCTCGCTACTGATATATACAACCGAATTGATCAGTAGAGCAAGATCTGAACTCGAGACCTAATGTGCGAACGACTGCACTCGTGATCTTTATTGTGCCAAAATATCACCGACCTATTAACTGTTTTGTTTGACCTTGTGATAATTACGAATAAACATTTTTCTGAAAAATGTATGAACCCTTTTACTTCGGGTTCGGCCACTTTAAAATTATAATAGAAATGTTGATGTATTAAATTGTTCATAAAAATATATTATTTTTAAAAATATGTCTCAGTGGTTTTTAAAGGAAAGCAACCTTTCCTTCATTTTCCTCAGGAAACTGGATTTGTGATTTTGGGAGCTATATGAAGAGCTTAAATCGATGATAGTGCCATTTTCTAGTAATGTCAATTCTACAAATATTAGCAATGCGTAGATCGTACCTGTTAGTTAACTCAGCTCTAATATTCGTCAACACAGCACCTTCTTCTTTAATGTAGACTATTTTTAAAATTTTAAGGACTTCACTATCGGATAAAAGTAAAAAGCTATGCTCAGTTAATTTCGAGCCTGGTCTTGGCCAATGCATGATATACAGATATCAGCAATTTTGTTTATCATCTATTTGAATTCCTATCACAAATGCAGCATAAATCACGAATTCTAAACCACTTTGCAAAAGTCGAGAGGTCATTTTCTCTTATTATATATGAAAATGCTGCATCATCGGTTAACACCAAAACAATCCCTTTAAACATAAAACTGTTGAGAGAGTAATATATAAACCAAAATCAAAACCACCTCTAATACCTTGGGGTAACGCCACAGATAAGACAGTTACTACAAATTTGTTTTGACCAAAAAGATATCCATTGTTTAATAGGGACTTCGGCCCTTTTTCAAAAACAGGCAAAACATCTGCTCCCACCCACTGTGAGTAAGCTATTAATTTTATAATTTTCAAGCGCATACAGAGTTCAATCCAAGTCTCGATAAGACGGATCAAAGTCATAATAAAAATGTTAAATTCATAATAAAAAATCAGGGCTTTGTTTTTATTTCGTAAATAAATATTTTTTTTTTTTTTTTTGTTTAATTTGTTATAACAATAATCCGCTTTGTCGTTGAGGTCGTTGAGTGTTCAATCATCAATATTTTCCAATAAAATTATCTTTTACGAAACATAAACTAAGCCCTAGTTTTTATTTTCATCCATTTTTATTCAAAATTATAACTTCATGGCATAATTCTTACTTATGTATAATCAACAATAAGGAGTATTTTTGCATATATTGATTACGGTTCAATTCAAAATTGTCTTAAACGTTGATTACAAGTAAATAAGAGAAATAATAGAACCAACTCCCACAATTAGTGTTTGAGTGGTAGAACCACTATACAGAGTTTGCACTCCAAATTCAACCTGATGAATACCAACTTCACCATTTTGCAAATCAAATTCAACCATTTGAAAAATAAATTTAATCTTTGGGTAATTCAAAAGTTATGCAGGCTAAGCATTTACTTTACCGGTTGCCAAAAATTTCTTTTGACACATACGATAAGTATGGGATATATTCAAAAGTATTTAAAGATCAATTTGATTCAATTTCATATACTTTATCAAATTCACAAGTCTTTTAAAAATCAGAATTGAACTTAAACTACACTCAAAATACAACCCTAAAAACCTTTCTACACTAAAAATATCATAGCAGGAGTTGATTTACCAAAGTTTGAATTTGATTTGAAAAAATCCAATCCCCATCAAATACGAGTATTATGAATTATGTGATTTAGCGACAGAGTTCGTACCATAACTGATACCATTTTAGCCACTCTGGAAATGGTGGAATTGTTTTCCGGGTTGACCAGATATCCTTCGAGAGTATAACCGGTTCAGGGTTGTTGTTGCAGTACGTTCTGGAGAGGATCTCTTATGAAATTATTTCTGGTCCGTAAACAACTTTTATTTTCCTTTTTTCCTTTTCCCTTTGCAACATAGCTTCATTTGAATTAAGAAAGTTTTCTGTAATGCATACGATAGATAGATATTTAGCTAATTCAGGAACCATACCTTCTTGATAATGCTGCCTCTGGATAGAATTTATATAATGGCAGGATGTTCTGTAAGAATTCTGGCAATAAAACTGGAGCGAGCATTTTTATTAATGCAGATCTTATCCACGAGTGCAGCTCCCCTGATGTTACGGCTGTGCTCAATATTTTGTTATCCGCTAATTTCTCTTTCACTAATCTTGTGACATGGTGTAAAAATTAGCATACCCCTTTGGTGATTGGCTGTGATGCTAATGCTCATCACTCGATCTGTGGTAATATTCGTACATTAACCATAGGGGTTTTTCTCCGTTTAACTATATAAGCTCTTCCAAGCTTAAAATTCTCAATACCGCATGCAAGCCTACGTTTGGTAACTCTGTTCGGTAGGAGGTGATTGAAATTAGTTTATGCTAAATGTCTATCATTGATTAAATTTTAGTCTAGAAAATGACGGATGATATCCTCATCTCTGATCACCGGTATATCTCGTTTAATATTAATTTTAAACGACCGCCTCTAAAACCATACCGCAATCGGAAATTATCCTGGATTTAGCCATAACTTACTAAATAGAATTGACTTATTTGGATATTCACTTTAACCTAACTATATTTGACATGCTCGATTACACTTGGTACTTTCATTATATATTTGAAATGTATTGTGATGGTGATCAGAACAAACTTTTGTTTGTTTAAAAAGTGCCTTGGTGTAAAATAGTTTTGGAAAAACAAACCAATTGATAAAATAGGTCTGAACTCAAGTTTGTTTATAACAAGTGTTTTTCGATGGACTGGGGTGGCTAGTCCGTCAAAAGTACAAAATTTTTCACATCCATTCTACGCGAACAGATCTTTAAAGTTGAAAGAAAGGGTAGTCTAAATTTTTTTTCTTTTTATAGAGATTCCAAAATTTTATTTAACACTTTTGTCAATTTAAATTTCGTTTTTTCCTCAGTTTTTGTTCAATGTTTATTGTTATTTAAAATACGCAAGTCGTATCGGATATATTTGCTTGTTCTGAATTGAAGTTGCCAATAGTTGTAAGAGTGTCCATTCTTATCAATTCAGGTACGTTACACCATTAATATTCCAGAAAATGATTAAAATTAAAAGATGTTTTTAATGGCATAGGGAAACCGAAAACTTTGACAAGCCTAAATAGAACAGAAAGTTCACGATTATTAAATAAAACTGTTGGTGACCCTTGGTGACCTTGATTTTTTAGATACCGATAAACAATGCCTGTATTTTTAAATTGACCAGTAACTATTTGAAATAGCTAATTAATAGCATTTCAGCAAAAAAAATCATTTTTTGTACAAAACTTCGTAGTTATATCGGAACTATAGTGCCTATGTCATTGAAAGATTTGTTTTTATATTTAATTTTTATTCATTTATCTTTACACATCAATTGTACCTCCAGCCAAGCCCAGGCAGCACAGGTAATTCAGATCATTAAAATAAAAAATTCACTTAAGGTTTAAAGATGGTATTTAATGGCGCAGGGAAAACTGTAAATCTGAACAAACCCAAATTAAACAAATAATTTTTCAGTTTGTTATTGTAATTTAATAAAAATAAAAATGATTTTTTCTTCAAAACCAGGACTTTTAAAACCACGATATCCAAAAACCTAGAATTTAATTCAGAATTTCGATTTGCTCCTGAATAATTTAAAAAAAAAAAAATTGGTGACCCATGGTGACCCTGGTTTTTTAGATACCGATAAACAATATGTCTATTTTTAATAATTTTTTTAAATAGCTAGCTTATTAGCATTCTAGGAAAAAATGCATTATTTGTACAAAATTGTGTGGTTAGTATTTTTGGATATCAATTGCTACTCCAGCTTACTCTAGGCAGTACAGATAATTTACACCATTAATATTAAAAATGAAATTAAGATTTAAATAAAGATAGTAATAAGTGGCGCAGGGAAAACTGAAAATTTTCACACACCCAAATCAAAAAAATATTAGTATAATTTTACAATTTGAGCACGATAATAAATTTAAATATCATTGTCACATTTGATTCTTGCTTTGCTATATATACGTACATTTATATTATACACATAATCCTAGAGTCACCTTGCCATCTAAACCTCATCCCTTTTATTTATGCGTCGGCTTCATTTTTTTATTTTATATAAAAGTATTCTTTTACAACAACGATAAACATGAGAAAAAGATTAAAAATTGTGACTCATCTCATCATCATCATTTAGTGTTGTGTCTTCTATCTTTATTATGTATGTATAAACCAAAAAGATGAAAATTAAAAACCCCAAAGGTAACAGAAAGATTGAGGTAGGTGTATATATAGGTAGTCGCGTAAAGAGACAGTAGGAAAATATTATAAGATGTTGGGTACAGATAATATAACAAAGAGACAACAAAGAATTAACGTAAGGTGATTCCTTGTTTTAATTTAATTTTTAAAATTTTATTATTAAACAGAAATAAAAACATTTTATATTTTACGTCTTCGCGACTTATAATATAGAACTCGCGATTACGTATTTTAAGAACAACGGTATACCTGCGCTAATTAATCTTCATCAAGGTTATAAATAATGTTTTTCCTTCCAATAAAAAGACCTACATACATGTACGTATATACAAACATTTGATTTACATTTTTTTATTTTATTATTTGTTTGTTCTCGTATTTCGATGGAAAATTTAGCAGTCATAAAATATTCAGACAATCAAAAAGGCTGGAACACAAAAAAAAAATGAAAGCGTTAAAAGGTGTTAACGGTATATTAAAGAAGTTCGATGTCGTCGTCTTAAGCAAACGAAAAACAAAAAAAAACAATACCAGCCTACCTTTTATTTATTTATGTATTGTCATTTAAATCGAAATATACAAATGTTTTTAAATTAAGTGAAATTTGATGGAAAAAAAAATAAAATTTACCAAAGAAAATATTTTTTAAGAGGGTTCAATTCAATCAATAAAAATTATTAATTCTGTTAAAATTTTTGTGTATATAAGTATATTATAGAATCTGATTAAGTCATTTTGTGTTTTCGATGTCGACGACGCACCAACAAAAAATGAAAATTAGAATTAATCGTTGAGCATTTACGGGTGAATTGACTAAATAACAAAAAAATCGAATTGTATAATTTAAATACTGGATGCGGTTATAGTAGAGCAGCGAGATCGATATAATACATATCAAATGAACCGCCAAATAATATAAATTATTGGTTTTTTCTATTCAATTAAATGTCGATTAATTAATTAACATAAATTTAAAAAAAAAAAAATTATAATTAAAAACTATGTTGTGTGTGTATGCGGTTTTTTCGTGCGGTTAACGATTCACATAAAATACATAATGTTATATGTAATTTGATGTGTTTTCGTCATGTCATCGCTGGCGTGGTGTCGAAGTGCTAAAGTTTTCAACTATGAAACCTCTAAAAAAAACTATAATGAAAAAAAGCTCATATACATAACTTGTAAAATTTATGTTCGGTAAAAATTCCACAAAAAAAATATATAAAAGTTGTATACCTCAACTACATACACTTATAAATTAACCGGGTGATCATTATCTCCGTATACGCGATATGATTTACGGTAATACATAAATACATAACTAACCACCCGGTATACACATCTAATAAATTTTAAGAGCTTTTTGTCATGTGTACAGGTAATTAAGTTTATTTTACTGCAAAATAATTTTTTTGTTGGTTGTTGATGTTATTTTGTTTAAACTAATTACAAAATTTTTGTGATGATAGACATATTATATACGTTACGTACATACATATATCGTTCGTCTGTATATATACGGATGATAATTTGTAATTACAAAGCTTATACAATAACAACTATATATATACACACATTGTATATACATAGAATGCACCACTACCTGTTCTGTTTTTATTTAATTTTAATTTTTATTTTTACTTTTTGGAAAATTTATAGTTTTTTGGCATATAAATTTTGATTTCGTGTTAAATGAAAATTTAGAATTGGTTTTGATTTTTGGTGTGGACGCGATGCGGTTTATTATTATAGCCATGTTGTTGATTTGATTATCTAATAAATTTTGATTTTGAGCGGTGTGTATGTATGTACATATATACATATGTGTGTTATAATTAAACCAAAAATTTAATTAGGTGTAATAAAATAATTTTGGTGGAGGAGCACGTATTCATAACGCAAGGTTATTTGGTATAGGTTATAGGGAATGGGGCGCCACTATCTAGATTATATGCTGAATTATGCATTAATATCACTATTTTGAAAATCTGTTGCGGCATCGACAAAATTACGAATCCATGTGGATCACTAGAGAAGGGTAGTGATAATGTTGAAACTATAAAAATTTAAAGCACTTGATGAACATCTTAACGAACCATTCTTTTTCTTCCCTCTGCTTTTTTTATTACATTCATGGTGTATTGCAAGGGGCCTGATCAGAAGATAAAAATATCAACTTTGTGGATTAAATAAATTTTTCATTCAAGATTTATTAATAAATCAATTGATTTGTTATTTATTTATTTTAATTTATCATTTATTCATCAGTAATGACATTATTGACTAGATATCAATAAACGACTATACTTTAGGGACTGAAGATCGTCCAGCTTTCAATAATTACACAATGAATTGTATAATTTTACCCCATTATATCCTAGCGATCGTTGTGAAAATAATTTGCTATATTTGCCGTGTTTAAGATACTTCGCATAATTAGAACAGACGAGTAGTAGTCTATATGAAGAGCCACAAGTGATTTATAAAATATAATTTTTGTGTCATTGGTAGCTTGTTTTTAGTTCTGCTAAAAATTCCCAACTTTTTTAACGATGTAATCTGGTCAAAATATAAGTTTTCGTCTAAAACACTTGTTTTACTCTTTCAATGCTTTGATCTGCATTGTCCTCAACTTTAATTAAGTGACAATTTATGAAACATTAACCACTTCCTCAGATTCATAGATCTTCATTTAGTTTTCGACTGCTTCAGAATAAGTTGTTTCTGAAATTGTAATCAATGTGCCATCTGCGAACATATTTAATTGACAGTGTTTTCTAACATCACGATGTCATTTATATACAAGATAAATAGTAATGGTCCAAGTGTGTTGAACCTTGAGGAACTCCACTCGACTTTGGTATATTGTTGTCTTCTTTGAAGATAGCTGATATTAAACCATTCAAGTTCTCTTCGTTTAATTTCTTGAGTAAAATTTCTCTGTCTATAGTTTCTATAAAGCTCGTTTGAAATGTATTAAAACTGCAATCACAGGTTTATTTTTACCTATTTGCAATTTCCAGTTATCCAACATTAAGTTTAACGCTGTTTCGCAGGATTGAAATTCTCTAAATCCAGTTGGGTTTTAATTAACCGTTCCAACACACTTTTATGGTTGGGAGCATAATGAATGGTCGCAAATCTTCTGATGTGATTGTTTTCCACAGCTCCTTCGAATTGAAGTGGTAACTATGCATCTGCTCTTCCTTCTGCAATTTCAAGTTTTCCGAGTACCAATGGATTTTTATTTCTACTTTCACTATTTTTTGTTTGAGTTAATTCATTACCGGCATACCGGCCTCCAGTATGCCGACTATCCGAGGCGCATCGTACACATTTGTAATTTTCAATTCAAATTTCTGAGTCACACATATCGACGGTTGCTCGTGCTTAACTGAGAAGTACGATCGCTGGTGATTAGTAGCAATATTCATATTCAATTTGGTACAATACAATTGCTGCACTCACCACACTTTTGACAACGAAGTTTACTTGTACATCTACTACTGTGATGACCGAATCCATTACATTTATAACATTGGCATCTGTCAAAATGATTATTTAACTTCTCAGCATTAACTTTAATTAATAATTATGTTAAGTAATTTCACTGTTTGCCCGGAAAGAATTTTGTTGTTTTAACACCGACACCTATTTCCTCGTTTTCGAATTTTTCATTGGGAGTCTCACTTCATATTCTGCTCACATCTTCTTTGTAATAACCGTCTTGAGCATTATTATTATTGCACTGAAGGATGATTCCTGCGTTAGAAATGTGCCTGCAGCCTCATTATTGGTATTCTTTTAGGGTCGATTTTCATTGACAACTCTTCTCTAATTTTCTTATTTTCCTGAAGTTGTGTCGGTTCTAGTAAGTAAGACCAACTTAGTGGGATTACTTTTGACTACTGCTACAAAAAGTGTTGGTTGCTTCACTGGTTTCTGTATCTTCACTACTTGTAATATTTAATCTTCTCCAGTTGAGCTGATTTTCATATATTTCGTGCAGAATCAAAAATAATTCGATACGTGAAATACATCTCATGACGCAATAGTGGAAATTTTAAATTTTACCAATTGAAATGATTAAAAATTAGACATCCCGTTCATAATGAAAAATAAAAAAATAAAAAAAAAAAGCAATTAAAAGACAATTTTCTATGGAAAAATACAAACATTACGTCTCTGAGGGTATGTTGAGGTAAATGGAAAAAACATAGAATACAATAGACCTTTATGCCTTTTGGAAAAAATTATCATATCAAAGAAATTAACTACGAAGCCAATGCCTATGTTCCAATAATACAGAGCAAAGAAAATTGATGGTGTCCTTGAAAAATATTCATGATTATCTGATGGTGAAAGTTAAAATTTTTTTTGCTAGAGAGGAGACTTCAGACAAACACTGCCCATTTTCAACAATTATTAATTTCCAAAACTTTACACGAAAGTTTATTTAAATTTGCGTTGGTAAATTAGCAGCGTTTTTGTTGAAAATAGAGGAAAGTTTCATGTACGGTTACAGATAAGTGAGTGATTTTAACACCAGCAATTAGCAGAGTGGTCGATTCCATTTTAGTAGTAAGTAATAGTAACGTATCCTAACGTATTTAATGGCACAAGGGAAATCTGTCTTCAACTCGCCAATATCACTAATTTCATCTGACATTCGACACTTTTGAATTTAAACTGATAATTGAATAAAGTGAAAAATGTATGTAATTCACGATCACGATAATAAATTGGTAATGCATTCCATAATATTTCGAATATGGTAATCCAAGGTAAAGCCTCAACAAATAAAACGTAATTTTTTGGTGCCAAGACGAGAAATTGAAATTTTCTCGCCACTTTGAGATACTTGGTTAACAATTTTTGAGGTAAAGAAAATTATTTTCACAAATTTTCCTAACTAAAGTTGAGCGAATAAATCCAGCACTCAATGCCACAAATAGACCCACACGGTGCAATACCCTCACAAATACATACTTATACATTAAAACACTCATCCATGATTTTTTGGTCACCACCGGGAACTAAAAGCGAGACCTTCGAACAACAAAGCAAGGATGCAACTTATTGTGCCAACGACGGCGGTATATTCAGGGGAAATGATACATTTTTTTTTATAATGGCAATGGCAGTGACAATGTCCCAAGAAAAGGACACAAATGAATTTAAGAATCTCGTTTAAGAATTTATAGTACGAAGTGCCTTTTTTTTATTAACGAAGATAGTCAACCAAACTACAATGTTAACTCAAATTTTGATCTTAGACAAGAGTTTCTCCCAAAACTTGTGGCAAAGTGGTCATTATTAGGAAAAGTGGGGATAGGTGTCAAACCGATACCAACATCTTATAGACCGATCATACATTAGGTAAATTATTTGAAAAATTAATTACCGGTAGGTTAATGGACATATTTTAGAAAACTGGCAAATACAATGAAAACCAGTTTGGCTTCAGAGAAAATAGATCGACTGAGGACGCAATGATCAAAATGATCAGTATTGTACATGAATTAGACAAAAAGTGTACTTATCTGGGAGTTTTCCTAGATGCATTTTAGCTCTATCTCTATGGAATACTCGTGAACTAGAAGGTAATACTATTTGCTGGGAACTCTAGGTAAAGTATTCAAGAAATAGCGTAACCAGCCAAGGACACGATGATCAATGGTGGTGCAATGGTTACAAGATGAAATTATAATCCGCCAAGACAGTTATGATCCAATTAAAGGGACCACTGGGCCTCAGAAGACCACCATTCATCTCAGTAAATGGTCAAAGAATTGTGTCTACTATATATGAAGACCGAAGAAGGAAGGAAATTACAACCTCAATCACATAAGCGTGCGCTGGATGGGCTCACAGAATGAACTGTCAGCGCCTGCGAATATTAATTAGTTCCAAAAGATATGTATTGTTAAGAATAACCAAGCCGTACAGAACAGGGTCAACTTATATACAGTTTCCGTTTTGGCCGGCATGATTCCAATTGATATACATTTTAAATGAAAGAGTTGCCAACTATAAAATCAGACAAATATAAAATGTAAGCTACGGGAATGTGCTATGGGTTATCAGATACGGCCAAACCACTTGAGCTTGCTCAAGAGATAAACTAGAAAAATATGTATAGCACTATGGCACGAAGGATGGATGAACTCAGTGGATGGTCGAATAGTTTACAATTATTTATCAAACTTTGAAGAAACATTAAAAAAAGAGATACCTTTATAACTGCTTGGTTGAGCAAATGCTGACAGGGCATGAAAGAATGGAATTTTATATTCACCGACTAAGTCTCGCATCAATTTGTTGGAATTGAGAATTACTTACGAATTTTTAGGCGTATATTTTATCCGATTGTCACAAACTTGACAAAGAAACTGCACTGATAGCCCGTAGCTGTTATTTACATCATTTTACAGAATTTTCTGCATTAAACTGGGATAGCGAAAAAAGTAGAAAGGGTTCTCCAAAGCTTGGAAAAAGAGGTGACGTTTTGTATTTGCAATCAAATCTGGACATTTTTAGAATTCCCGCCTTTATATCGTTTCTGAGTAGTGTAAGGCCTCCATGGATTGCATTGCCAGCGATTGTGTTGAGTTAATGAAATTTTGGTTGAGTACAGTTCGTTATAAATTTCCCTAATTGCATGATCCGGTCAGTATTAAAATTATTTTTTTTAAAACCAATAAATTTTCGACGCGTCATAGGTAGATTGGTAGTGGTTTTTCTTTTGTTTCGGAGGGCTATATAAGCATCAAATTTTGAGAAAAAAGAAGACGAGAGTAAATTGTTTGTGGGAGAGTATGTCTTGTGTCAAACAATAAAAATATAGAATATTATTGATTATGGTGTGATCGTGGTTGAGTGAAATTTAAAAAAAAGAATAAAATGTAAAATGTGAGTATTCGTAGTGAGTAAATTGACTGCAGTTTTCCATTTGTAAACGGTCAGTAACATCGATCTAGAGTTTGTGTTAATACTGAACCCCCTCAGGCTAAGCAGTCAGTGAAAGCGACCGTGTTTATGACAAACAAAAGCTAGATCGAAATTCTGTTAACGAGCAGGTTAACAATATGGAGGCCTATTCGTTACAGTAGGAGTAATTTTTTTTAGGTTTATTTACATTATACACTTACATAGGCATGTTCTTAGCAAGCCAGGCTAATACTAAATGTGCAGACAGAAATTTTTAGAATTTCAATTCAAGCCAAACTTGTTTCAAAACGAACTTTCCGGAAATATCATCTATAATCTAAAACAATTTTTGCGAGTAACACCGAACTGAATCAAAAATAAGGAGCTTGGAATTAAGCAATGTAGTAATTTTGTAAGTCAATATATAATCCACCATTATCAGGTGTGTGCATTACTTGACAAAAAACATTATTTATCTATATTGCCGCACTCAAGTCCTGTGAAACTTACCAGGAACTACCATTAGCAGTTCTTAACTTTATACGATTACAAATGTTGGTATATTAATTTTGGCTCTGACTTCAACAAATATATATTGCTTCAAATCGAGAAGGAATGAATCTGAGCTTCCCACTATATATCTATCAAAGTTGTCAAAGTTTGTCGCTCGATAGAGGTACTCCAAAGAAGTAATAACAATATATACAAGGTTACAACTTGTTTTGGGCAAATAAATTCCCAGATCTGCGGCAAATTTACAAATCACAATTCTAGATTTAGGATTAAAATTTTGAAGAATTTTATATTTAGAATTTAGAAATTTCGTTTATGGAGAATTTTAGATTTAGAATTTACAAATTTGAGTAATTTAGAAATTACAATTTCCAAAAACTTCTGTTTTTGCATTTAAAAGTTTTCGATTTAGAATTTGAAATTTTAATTTTGATGAGTACAAACTGTTTCAATTTAAATGATATTACTTCCAGATTTCATATTAGCTTGGGCTGAAATGAATTTTACTCTGCTTGGTTTATTTGAAATTTGAATTCAACCTTGAATGACCATTTGAAGAGTGAAATTTCCTTCAGTTATTTACCTTTTTACGGGTATTTGCTGTAACTCTTTTTGGGCCAGTGATCGAATTTTTGGAATTTCTGTTCCCTCTAAAGTGATGTTTTATCTTTTGTGAGTAATGTAAATTCTTTATCACAGCAAGTAGAAAAACTGATGACCGCAATTATTTGAGATTTTGGTAACGCATCTTGCAATCACTGAAAATAGAGTCAAACAAAGAGACTTTCTTATCCAGCGATAGCTAAAACTGTTGACTTGCGCAAGATCATATGATCGACCGTCCCTAAAAGGTTAAAGACATAAAAATATATTTAAGATAAACAAACCACTATTACCAACCACCATCAGCGTATAATATTTACAATATTTTTATTTTATTTTACGATTTTAAATATTTCGATTACTTTGTGTGTTTATCTAAAAGTCGTCTACTTTATTGTATAAACACTTCAAGATTTTTTTTTTTTTTCGTTTACGTATCTCAAGATGATATTATAGTCGTACTGTGTAGTTTTTTTTTTTTTAAATTTTATTTCTCTTTAGGTTTCGTTTGTTGTTGTTTGTGTTAATGGCACGGCTGGCGTTTTAGACAAATGTATAAGAAAATAATTGTACATTGATTAAGAGAGAACGTATATGTACGAATGTATATAACCGGTTAAAGTCGAAACAGAATCGATAATTTCTTTGCTGTTGTGCCTGTTTCATTTTTATATATTACACCTCCGCATACTTTTTATTATAATTTATTTAAAGTGGAATTTCTTGAATTATCATCATTTTTGTGTTGTGTATTTTACAAAAAAAACGTGCAAATAAAAAGTGAAATGTTACTTCTCTTTTTATTTACATTTGAATACTATACTTATATTTTATTAATTGCGTTAATTTTCGGCACTAGCTCATATTCCATAAATAAATTTATTCCAAAACAATTTTTTTTTTAATATCTTCCCTAACCATAAAAAGCCTTAATTGTGATCCCAAGCAAATTATAAAGGCAAAATATATAGAACTTAAATACTAAATAAACTATGACAACCATAAAAAACATAAAAAATTTGGGTAATTTATTTAAGATTATGTGAGTATATATAAGGATCTCACAGCAGTACACATATACACGCATAGAGTAAAGGATTAAATTTCATTCCATTTTATACAACAACAATTCAAAAATAGTAATCCCAACCATTTTTATTTTTTTATTTTATGTAAAGTAGGATCGTAGACAAAAAGTCACTTTGATTATATGGCATTTGATTGATTTGAGCTATACACACATCATTCCATTTATATGTAGTCTCATCAATTTTATAATAATCCTGTCAAATCACACATAGTACATACACATATGCAACACAATACAATCGTATACATAATATGCAAATCCAATCATGAAAAACTTCAACATATTGAATGAAAATTAAATCGGAAATCATCTATACATACACGTACATATATCATGTACATTATGAAGGCGATATATGTTTAGTTTTTCCCGTGTACATTTGTTTATTTGAAGTAAACTCGAATGAGATCGAGATAAATTTTTATATTGTTTTTCGAGCTCAGCGCATCGTTCATATACATATGTACATACCATATATATAAATGAAAACCCACAATTGGATAATACGGGAAAAATTCTTTATTTTATTTATTTAACTTAACACAAAAAAAATCTATAAAAAAAATAAAATTATGTATCCGATTTAGTACTCGTATATAGCGCACACAAAAATATTGGAAGCATGACAAGAATTTATGTCGAAATGAAAATTTATGTGTAACAAAATACTCATCGTATCGCGCGTACTATCGATATACATATCGAGGAAGTAAAATATGATGGAATGGCATCGCACACACACACACACACAACATACACGTCAAAATGTTAACGAATAATTTATTTGTTTTAATTTTTTTTTTTTCTTTTTCAAAATAAGATAAATAAACTTAAATTTAATTTAGTTTACATATCTATGTATGTATATGGCACACGGAGGTACTTAAATTAATAGATGGAGTGTTTGCTATCTGTCAGTATCTCGTGCGCTATATTTATAAAAATGAATGAGTTAATGTCGTTAGCAAACTTTATTATGGTTTATAGAATACTCGTTAATTCTAACACGCTTTTAGCTTTACTTTTCTGGCATTTCTCTGAAAGCTTATAAAATACTCCATATACCAAATGATCACTTGGGAGGTGTGCTAATTATCTGTAATCATCTCTTTTGAATACTGGCGCTATTATTATTAGTACAAAAATTGGTTATCACCCACGAGGATTTCGCACTCAATGCCACAAAGGGCCATGGCGCAAACCCAGGATTCTATTCCAATTGAATAATAAACTGAATAAATTTAGTCACAAAGTGAAGGCAGTCATCAACCTCTTCAAGGCAGTCCTCGCAAATAATATCTTGAGCTATGCTACCAAGATTCTTAACTGGCCCTGTTTTAAAAATAAAGCATACTCGTTTTTGACCTCAATTTTGAAAATCTCAAGCTACTGTAAGCTTACGTCTTTCAAAGCGTAGTCCTTTATAGTTTTCTTCCCGTAGTTGAAAGATAAAGTTAAATTGGACTCAGCTTTGGCTAAACAATCCGCGATCCCATTGCCTACGATGCCACAATGAGCCGGCATCCACATGACCGTAACTTTATTTTGAAAACAAAGAAGGTTTATGAAATATTTGCATTCTTTGATGAGTTTGGAAACAGTCAAGAGATATCTTAAAGAGTTAGGTACAGCTTTACTATCAGTTTTAACAGAAAAATTCAACACCTCAATAACACGACGTGCAAGTACTATGAGTTCCGCCTGAAAAACAGTACAATGGGAATCGAGACTACCGAAAAATTTCAGATCAGTCCACGGACAGTAGATTCCAAAACCTGTACTGAGATTAGAACGAGAGCCATCGGGAATAAAGACTATGGAGTAATTTGTTGAGAAAATCCTGCAATCTATCGTAGGATAAACCACCGAGAATAAAATGTAGAATTGAAATTCTAGCTGTAGTCTGATCTACTCTGGGCAAAAAATGCCGGGAAATTGGAATTTAAATTTTTTTGGGATTCCGATAGGGACAATGTTTTTATTTTTAAGTTGGTAGTACTGTTACAGTCACCTGTGAATTTTTCGTTTTCTATAATGTCTGAAACTATTCAACAAAGTAGTTCCATTAAATTTTGTGTGCGGAATGAAATTTCTGCTACCGAAACGTTGAAAATGTTGCAGAATGCCTTTGGTGAGCAAGCACTATCGAAAACAAGAGTTTATGAGTGGTACAAAATGTTCAAAGAGGGTCGAGAAAGCGTTGAAGACGAGGCACGGCCAGGACGACCATCAACATCAACTGATGAGCTACACGTCAACAAAATCAAAGAATTAGTGCTCCAAAATCGTCGATTGACAGTCCGAGACCTTACTGACCTTGTTGGAATATCGGAAGGATCAGTAAAAACCAGCATTCGGGGTGGACTAACAACAGATAGTTCAAGATTATTGCTCTTCCTTGTAAAGACAATCAAATTAGCGTTAGAAGGATTGCCGAGCGGGCTCTTTGTCATCACAGCATGCCTCCACAATAGTTTAGGCATGCTGAGATACTGAAATGTTTGTTTAAGACGGTCAAAACAAGATCATCACAGTTACTCTGTGCAATGAATCTAGATTGCTGCAATTTAAGAAGTAAATTGTCAATGATCAAAAGGCGCAGCAGAGGTGGGAGCACATCTTCCTGAGGACAGCCTTTGATAACCTTAACAGAAGCTAACACCACATCCAACTCCGCCTCCATAGTGCGAGACTTGAACATGGATTCAATCCATAAGATCGTAGCAAACGGAGTGCTATCGAAAGCTCCCGCAATATCCAGGAAAGTACCCACAAGAAACTTCTTATTATTAAGACATTTTTCAATCCGGGTTACAAGTTCATTTAGGGTGGTTTCACAGGACTACCGACTCTATAAGCATCTTGCATGTTACTGAGTGGCGGGATAAATGATTAGAAAATGGTCTCTAATGAATCTGTCGACGATTCTTTCTAGAGCTTTAAGGAAAGTTGAGAACAGGCTAACATGTTGAAGTGACTTAGGGTCCGTGTAATCGGACTTACCAGCTTTCGGGGATAAAAACAACTCTACTCCTGCTCCAAGATTTTGGAACAGTACTAACAGCAATGCACGAAAAGGTGAAGCAAATGATCCTGAATTAGATCTGTAATTCATCAGGAATAATACCATCAGGGCCGCCAGCCTTATAAGATGCAAAGGAAAATAAGCTCCAGCGCAAGACATCACGATTGATCAGTTTGTGAGTCAAATTCCAATCGGGACTTGCAACAGAAGTCCTATAGTGAGCTCGGCAGCAACATCATCGAATTTGACAATATCACAACCAAGAAAATGAACTGAGTAAGCTGTCCGCCCGGTAGACGAAGAGAATCAAGTTTACACCTACTGTTCTAAGCCAAAGCTTTATTGAGTCAAGCAACAGCAGATAGGCTGTTAATTTCCTCGCAGAAGTTCAACCATGAGGGTCTTTGAGCGGATCTTAAACTTCTTTTATTTTCCTTTTGTGTCATCAAGAAGTTAACCCAATCATCTGTCGCTTAGACTTTTATGGTCTGTTCTTCAGTTTAATTTTTTTTGGCAACTGGGAATGGCTCGGACAACTATACGGTTACAGCAAATGGTGCAGGCTAATACTTGTTAAATAGTAAAGAGCACCTCAAGTTAGTAATTACGTTAGTTGATTCTCTCTTTAGATTGCCAGCGAGTATTTCTTGCTCATTGTTGGTTTTATTTGATTTTAACTTTGACATTTTCCCTCTTTTGAACTATTTGTATCTCAAACATTAAACTACAGTTTATAATAGGACCCCAATTTTGTTGATGTAATTCGGTCAGTTTCTGCGACCGCAATAAAATGCTAGAACATTTAATCACCATTCTGTATTTTAAAACTGTATAGTGACGATCTCGATCCAAACAATTTTTTTCACGAACTTAACTTCAAAAACCTTAGACCAGAACTATTAGGGTCTTCGCTTTATGAGAGACAAATAGAAGCTCACTTCAGAGGGACGATCGTATCGGGAAATCTGGCAAAATTTCTTCATTCCTTTACAAAGTTCATCGAACAATCTTTTAAGAATAAGGACTATGCAATGTTAGCCTCTCTGGATATAGCGAGCAACATGATACCTGGGGCAGAATCATAACTGGCAGTCTGATGGAGTCTTCCGCAAGAATATTTGTAAGTAAAGGAATATCAAAGGTTGGCGTGCTTTTCCCACTAACTTTGGAATATGGTCATCAATAACCTGTTGCATAGGCAGTGTAACGTTTTTAATTTAGGTTAGTTATACAATTTGGAATATATTTAATTGTTTGAAGCCCGCGATGTTTTGTTGCAATCTGTACCTGTATCATTGTTGTTTCAATCCAATTTTCTATTTATGTTTTTTGAATGGAAATTAATTTTTGCAAAATTGAAATCATGAGGTCGTTGTGTTGTTTCTATAATGGTATTTGCGGTATATTTCCGAAGGGTGCGATTGGATGAGACGGTCAAAGACTAGACATTTATTTTTTCTTTCAATAATAATTGGAAACAGCACGACTATGCAAGAATATGCATATTACCAGTAAGCATCAGTGGTTACGCCGACGCCATGGCTCAAAATTCTGAATCTTCTTTTTTTGCTGATTTCGGAGGAGTTGGTAATGGATTTTTGTTAGAAACCGAATTGATCAATTGGAATTTCAAAACCAAATTCTCTCTAGAGACTAATTTTAGCTAACTCACATTAAATCTTGGTTATCAAAATCGGTTTTTAGTCAAAATTCTGGTTTTAGAAAATTTTATTTTTTTTAAGTCTTGGTTGTGAAAGTCTTAGCTTCCACTATCTTTGTCGCATGCAATGCAGAAAAACAACGAATTTGAGTGAGAATTAACTCTTTTCCTAATTCTGGAATAATCTGGTAAATTGCAATGTGTGGTTTGTGACCGCCCATACCAACATCCTACATTATTCTGGATTCTACAAGCAAGTTTCTGAAATTGAGATAACGGCCGTGAATCCGATATTTTCGGGGACGAGTTCTTTTACAAAATATGATACTAATTCACCCCGATTTCACACTAGCTGAATCAAGTTTGTTAGTTCTGAGTCTAAATCGATCCAGTATTCGATTTTTATTACAAATTGAAATACCAATTTACTCCGAAACTTATAACTAATAAAATTTACTGAAAAGTAAATGCAAATATTTGCTGAAAAAAGGAAACCTCCTTTAACATTGGAAAGTATGCTTTTAAACATGAAAATGCCCGCACAACTGTTACAGCTACGTTCATTGTTACACTATGATTGCTGTTATAAGACAATTGAAGAAACGAAGTATTTTTAAGTTTAAATTAAGTGAAATATGAAAGCTGTTTTTATCGCTCTACAGCGCATCACATCGCTCGGCATCACATTTTAATGTCATTTTGGGCTTGGACTGTACCAGAACCATTCATAATCAGCTACTCAGATAAATAAATATTTATTTTAGAATCATGATTTCGACACCAGATTTTGAAAACAGGTTTTCGCCAACGAGCTTTCTTTTAACCAGGATTTCGTACCCGCAACCCAAAAAAAAATTAAAATTGGGATGATTACTCCAGCACTCAATGCCACTAAAGGGCCCACGGTGCAATACACGGACAGACACATATACCTACACATTACCCAACCCAAATAATGCCCCCCTAATATTCCACTTTAAAGCGGAGCTTGCTAAAATTTGATCGTTAATTCTTCAGTTTTCAGCTATGAAAATAAATAAATTAAGAAGGATCATCTGAATACTACTAAATTAATTTAAAATCAAACACTAGATTTTCTATTCCATATACAACAGACTTAATCACTTACACTTGTAATAAAATAGTTTATGTAATCCCGTATCAAGAACTATATAGTAAATGTCAAAACTATATAAAACATATCGTGTAACTTAAGGTATTTACGTTCTCCATACTATACATATGTACATATTATGTACATGCCCACATTACACTAGAACATAAAATATCACCCAGTTGTCATTGTGAAATCATTTTTATTACACCCGATAATGCTCCAAGAAAATAAAATAAAAATAAAAACCGACTCAACTCATAAATTAGTCGCCCCCTTGTTTAAATTTAATCCAAATACACATAATACTAAATGCATGCAACATATACATATGTATGTATGTATGTTTGTATGTATTTATGCGACTTATGTTAATACCATGTTTTTATTAAATATATATTTAAAAAAAAAATAAAACGATAAAATTTCGAAATCAAATTAAAATTCTTAAATTTTTAAATTTCACTTTATCTTAAGTTGTCAAATACAATGCTTAACAGACAGACAGTCCATTGATAACTATACACGCACACACTATCAGATATACAATTTTATTGCATTTTTTGTTGTTGTGTGTATATACACGCATTGTTAAGAAAACCATTAAAATAATTAAATGAAAATGGCAGGGCGAGCGAAATTGGAAAATGTTCGGGGACTGGCCATAATCGAGAAAATTGCTCGAAGCTAAATATTGGTATAGTAACAACAAAAAATCTAGTCTGTTTGCGTGTGGTCACATGATACATCCATAAATCAATTAAATGAAAGTTTTTTTTTGGGTTTCATCAATTATCTCAATTTTCAGATGATTTTCTTAATAAAAATCTTTCACTGTGGTGCTGGATTCGAAAGGTCAATCAAACAATAAAACGTGACAATTTTGTATATCCATTTATAATACAGCCGCAATAATTCATCTATCATATACGCTCATCTCGTAAATTCCTCCATTTCTTTTTATTTTGGTTGCATTCCATCTTAAACTCTTGTGACGATGATTTCATATAAAATACGTGTAGATGTGTATGTGTATAGACGAGAAGAAATGGAAACAGAAAAGCATAAAAATTAATTTTCATTTTTATGTTTGTTTTTCATTTCTATGCCCATCGTCTCTCTAATTTATATAACAGTTATTAAACATTTATTTTGGATGTCAGTTTTTAATTGTTCAAGTTCTTGGAATAAAATTTAAAAAAATAGTTTATTTTGTGTCTATTTTGAGAGTTCTTTAGTCGAGCGAGGTGATGATTGAAATAGTTTTTGTTTTGTTCTGGATGATACCGATATGATTGCTTGATTTAGAACTATAAGTTCATTGTTATGGATCACACGGTGATTGTGTCTCCTCGGTTTTTGTTTAAGTACAGGTCCGTAGTCTAGATTGAACTGAATAACACGATCACTACATTTGTCTTGAAATAAGTGTTTCATACAAACTGGAAAATATATTGTTAATACATTCGACAGGTTATGTTAGATAACGGTCCCAATGGCGGATCGCTATTCGCTATTTAAAACTTATGGGTTTGATAGTTTCTATGGTAAATGAAGCATGATTATATTTACCTACAATTCCGGAGAAGAAGTTGCAGGCTCTGTCATGTCACTTTGTTCCGATTTTGCCGGTTTCTCTTGGTTCATTTGATTTTCGTCCTTCTCATTCATTTGTTCTTTTATTATTTTCTCTAATTTTAATTTTGAATATTGATCCCTTGGACTTTTTCATTGAATTCATAAATAAATTTTGTTTGAAAGAACTCGGCAAATCATTACTGACTGCACTTTCTGCTAATTTGGCTGGTGTTTGAAACTCGATGTCTCCGTCCTGTTACATTTTGTTACAATCATGCCAAGCTATTTTAATTTTATGGTCTATCCAATAATCAAATAACCGCGTGTATCCTTTTTGGCGCCATTCAGCAAAAACCCTCATATATGGAGGGACCAAGGGTTTCTTATGCATTCCCCGTGGTGTGTGTTGTGGTGTTTTCCTTCCCATCGCTGCTTGGTTGAGGGGATGTTGCTTAATTCGAAAATTTTTAAAATCCTCAGTTGAAATTTTATTTGGAATTTTTAAAATTCATTCTGGGCGGTATGAACAAGTTTAATAGGTTATTTCAAAAGGAGTCTTCCCATTTTCTAAATGCGGCAATACGTTCGTAAAAGAAGAGTTTATGGCCGATCAACATTAAAATATGTTAAACCTAAATAATCCAGATATTTTGATGGAATTGGAGGGCGCTCTTGTGAACGCATCACTTTCCGCTATATACGCATGTATTGCCTCCAGAAAAAGAATTAGATTTTCGATCGCACTGTAATCAATTTTATTTGTAACTTTGTAACCATTTAACAAAACAATTCGATTTTGGCAATAACATATTGAAGATACAACAAAAATACTTGTACGAACTAATTTTATATATAAGAAAATCCCGAATTCATGTGTCAAATAAATTATTTTTTGGGCTGAGCGCTCCTCAAAAATATTTTTATTATTTTTTTGTAAATAATTTATTTAATTTGAATTCTGGATTTATATAAATTCATAAAATAAACTTTTATTTTGAAGATTTACGAACACAGAGTCTAATGGAACTCTGAAGAATGGAATAGACTTGTGAATTAGATAAAAATTTAAATGTTTGTAGAAATCTCAGAATTTCTTCAAAAATTCAGAATTTGAAAATATTTCTGAATATGTTATGAATTCCGAAATATTTTTAAATTCTTAATTTATGAAGAAATTCTTTATGAAGCGATGTGGTTCAAGACATATAGGGATTCTAGTACTATATGGGTTGCCAGATTTGAAATTTGGGAAGCTAAAAAAACTACAATGGTTTAGATAAATATTGTCTCTAAAACTAAGGTTTTATTGAAATTCTTGATAATTCTTTGGAGATTTAATTTTAATTGAATACTTATTTGAGCTGTCATTGAAATGCCTCTTGCATCATGCTAGCACCTGATAAACCAGTCACTAAGTTAACGAATGACAGATGGTCAAACAGTACCTCATGCATATAATAGCCCGGCAGTTTGGTAGGGATTGAACCTGGCTAGGCCTAATCAGCTGATATCTCTCCTGCGGTGTCAGGTAAGGATGGTTGTCAAGCATGCGAGTAAGCTTAGCTTATTTTCTTATGTAGTTTTCCCGCAGCTGTGAGGATGATAAAAAGGAAGAAACAGTACTACTTACTTCAATAATCTTCTCTGTACAGGTCACTAAACAGACTAAACTATCTAGGAAAATAAGTTGGACGTCAGAAGCATACAACGCTTTGGAAAACGTTCAAAATGTTACTGATGGTGCGTAAACTAAAAATTTGTGATATGTCTATAGACCCACTTGAGTCTATGCATGCCTTTTTTGGCAAGCCCCCAAAAATTTTACCTTACATAATCTATGTCAGCAGCTCAACGCGATTGGTTCATCGTCTTACTTGAAGGTTTTAATAAATATTAAATTATTTTTATTTCAAAGTTTTCGAAATTTTAGAATGAAAATTTTCATACTTTGCAGAATAGTAATTTGATGAGTTTCCCCCAAAAACAAATTTTATGAATTTCATGAAGTATTCGATGTTTTCTAGTTTTACTCAAATTCGATATTGTAAAATTCAAATAGATTGGCATGATATTCGTAACAATTCCAAAAGGACTAGTACATTTTAAAATTAAAAGGACTAGAACATCAATAAAATTGCGACAATTCCAAATCACAGAAATAAAATAATATTCCTAAATAAATTTTACTTCAAGAATTATTCGATTGTGTTGAATTTTACGATTGTCTAAATTTTTATGTTTCAGAAATTTTAGTTATAGCTTATACAATTTTACAAACTTTAAATGCTCGTATGGGACCCATTCAGCGTAAACAT
Organism: Tipula unca; assembly: GCA_951394425.1. Taxonomy (NCBI): domain Eukaryota; kingdom Metazoa; phylum Arthropoda; class Insecta; order Diptera; family Tipulidae; genus Tipula; species Tipula unca. The sequence continues at coordinate 109,136,287 of OX596382.1, read as the reverse complement.
GTCAATGTTGGAAATCGAAAAAATTGTATGTTCATCAAAGCTGTGATTACCTCTTTGCAAAGAGAGCTTGAGAATCATAGTAGAATTGAACCTTGACAATCAGATTATGCGTAGAACACAACAAAATACTGATAAGTTTTAATGGCTTCCATCAGGGCCGGATCACAATCTCTATGAGACCTGGGCCCCAATGGTAGAAGCTGTGACGTTGGAATTGGAAGGTACTGGATTAGAATCCCAAAAGAGACAGGCTACAAAAGAGGTGCGAATTAAATCGGACCTGTAATCGTAGCAAACTGCGAGAGACTAGGCCTCAGACATCATGTTCAAAGTTGTACTTCAAAGATGGGTGGAAGATTTTATTAGCTTTGGCATAGCCTTGTAGCTAGTTACTATTAAAGGAGAATTAAGTCACCAGTTTTCGTAGAATCGTAATTACCAAATTACAAAACTAATCTTCCCGAAACCGCGGTCATATACATAGTAACTATTTTTGTTTGGTGCTAGTCTGTCCAAATGGCCGAAGAATTAAAACGATGGATTAAGTATCAAGACAAATATATGGACATTTGGAAAGAGAATAAGTTTTCCAATTTACATGATCGGGTGATTATGATTGGCGTTAAACTGATCAACAGAAATATGAACATTATTGCAACATACCGAACTTTTAAAAATTGACAATATTTCCACGAAAGTTCTAAAACATGCTATAAATTGTTTTAGTCCGTTACTGGTAAAATTCGTTACTGATAACGCATCAATAGTGGAATTTTTACATATTGCTGTAAAATTGCAAAAATCAATTTTGGAGATCAATCTGATACGTCTAATTATAGACCAATCTCGCGGATATTAAATGTTATGCTCAAGAGGATCAACAAGTTTCTAGTATTAAACAACATTATTTGAAAGCAACAATTTGGCAGCACTGTTAGTTCAAATTCTACAGCTGTATGCCTGAACTTTACTGATTTAATTAGTAGAGATATTGATCTACAATTATTTTGTGGATGCTTATTCTTGGACGGTTAAATACGAGCACAAATTAATTTATTTACAAGTTATCTATCGAAAGGACTCAATTGGTGAAAATAAATAACTGTATCAGTTCTTTAAAAAATTTTGAATCTATATAGAAGTACCACATGGTAGTCTTATAGAGAGAGATGTTTACGGCATTCTTCTTTACGAAAATATTCGCAAAACCTTGTATTTATCAAATTTGTACAATTCTGGTAATTTTTAAATCTCTCAAACGTTTAAAAAAAATCGGCAAATAGCTTTTAAGCAGGCTTAATTATTGAAAGCACTCAACTTAAAGCTTAAACTCATGCATACTTTTAAACGTTATATATTATATTAAATAATGAGAAGGAAAATTGCGTAACAATTGAAAAATCAAATTACAATTTCGTATTTATGTACATACATATACATATAACAAATTCAAATCTTTTGCTCGTCAAGTATAATTTTACTAAATTATACCAAAAAACATAAGTCTCTAGTACCTCCATCCCAACCTTTCAAATATTAATTTTTTCCAAGAACGATTTCTCATCATACACACACACACACAAAACATCAAAAATAATATATGATTTTCATGTCTCGCTTAATTTTTTTATTTTACATCACAAAACCCCAAAAATAAAATAAATATATACGTTTATACGTATATGTATCACCTAAATGAAAATTTGATATTAAAAAATGTCATCAAATCTAAAATTACAGCAAAACTATATATGTACACATATATTGTTATATCACCCGTGATAAAATTCGATAAAAATAAAAAAATACAAAATAAAATTTGACATCTAAAAAATGTATTTCAAAATTTATGATAACAACCCAAAAAGAAAATCGCGAAAAACATGAAAAACTCGTTTCATTCTCATCCGCTTATTTTATAAATTTTCGCGGTTGTTATTATTGTTGTTACGTTTGCGTACATATGTACATATATAAATTTCCCGGTACATTTTTTTTTTTTTGGTAAATAAGTTAATTTTGTTTTTGGAAATTACAACAAATTTCGCACACGCAGTTCTGTTATATCTCACACACACACACAACTTTGAACATGACCTATAGAAAGTTGAAATTTCCTAATTTGGTTTCGTATATGCCATTTATGCGCGCACATATATAATACATATACACCTATATACGCAGCAAAGAAACTGTTAAGATGTACTCGTATGTAATATGTATATGTACATACATATTGTAGATTGAGAACGAGATGTATTTTTTTTTTTAAATATTTATGTCTTCAGTTTAATGGCCATCAATGGAATATAATTGAATTTGTTATATAAAGTAAAATCATTAAAATTAAAAATGTAACGATAATAAAAATAAGAAATTAATAAGATCTTTTTATAATTTGCCGCGCATAGTGCAGTTGTTCGATCTTGCTATATACAGCTTGGATAAATAGTTATCTGGAATTACTTGTTTTTATATAGACTACCCCGCGAGGAAAGAAAAACTTAGTTGTGAGACAAAATCAATTACATAAATAACGACAAGACTATTTACCAAAAAACAAAAAAATTGATTTAATCATAATCATCAGATTCTATTAATCATCCAATTTTAGACAGACCCTAAACAAACCAAAAAAAAAAAAATATTTCAAGATGTCTATCGTCACATACGCGCATAAATCCAATAAAATAAAATTAATAAAAATTAAATTCAATCAACAACAAAAAAAATATGTTTGGAACATTAACTATAACTTTAACAACTATACGATCGAAAGCAATTTCAATAAAAATTCAATTAAAGTTCCTGCCTATATATATTACACATACATAGTATATAGTTTAGTCCCGATAGTTTTTTAATTATGCGCAATGCAACATTCTGCCTTTGATTTCTGAGGTGGTGCTGCACAAATCTTTATTACATAAATAATGACGAAATTAAAACCAAATAAATTCTATTTCATTCGGAATTTTATTGGATGATTTGTTTTTATTTTAAATTAAATTAATGATTTTACTATAAAATAGATTTAATATTAAAAAAAAAAATATTTTGTTAATTATAATTAATTATCGTTAATGTACGGATGGACAGATTTTTATGGTTATATAGCTATATGTATGAAGAAACGGCCGTGCGATGATGAGTCATATACAAATTCCTTCGTTAAAATTTTAAATTTATTTATGTTTTTTTTGTTTTATTTCGTTACAGGTAAGAGACCAACATATTTTTCAACATACTTAAGTATAACATATTATGTTAAGGTAGGATAAAACCGCATGAAGAACATACTATTTCCGACAATATGACATAATCACACTTGTGTGACTTAAGTGAAATGATCATGAGTTACGTCATTATAATAAATATGGGTTGTGTCACAACTTAATTCTATAAAAACATTTTTTTTTTCATTTCTCTATAGAACATTAGTCTTAGTCTTAAAATGTCGATCCAATACACGCAGCCTTGTTTTTCTGTTAAATGTAATTTGCACAAGCTAAAACGAGTTGTGATAAAGTTTACAATATTAATGGCCGCGAAAGGTATTAGTTGTGCTTAAGTCGGTTATGTAAATCGATTTATTGCACTGAACCACTCCTGAATAAATACGAGCGGAGATCTATGATGCTGATAGTACTTTTTTTGTGTTTTGGGTGTCTCAGACGCTGCAAATATTGAAACAATGTTTACATATTATTACTAACTCCAATCCAACCCATTTTATGTATTCTATCCCGGAAGTAAAATATACTGTGCATGCTTTACAATAAAAAAAATACTTGGGGCCCTCTATTAAGCTACCTCGCCTATCAACCACAATCTTTGCCAATTCAAAAATGATTGTTTTCGAAATTATTTTGAATATCGAGTCAAAAGCTTGAGATTTAAATTTGATAGCAAAATTTTGAGTTCAATGTCTGAAAATACCAATTTTGTAGATAAAAATTTGGAATCTGGAAGTTGGACCTTGAATTTGAAAATTTGATGCTAGTCGAGAATAAAATTTAGTGAGTGTAGTCAAGTGATAATAAAATTAAAATGTTAAATTTAGTAATTGGCAGAGTGGCTCAAAATATTTTGTTTAACTCCGCGTCCTAGGCCAAATATATTGCAATGGAAAATATTGTGCATGGGATTTATTTAAATTATTTCTTAAAATATTTTTCAACTTTTAATTAAAATTATTTTATAAATATTAAAATTTAATTTTAGTTAGAAAATGATCTTAACGTATTCGATTAAATATTAATTTTAAATAAAATTCATTAATTAATTAACACTAAAAGAAAAATTGGGGCGTTTTTTGTAAAAAAAATAATTAAATTTTGAAAGTGTTAACTAATAGGCGACCCAAGTTGCGCCTAGGTGGGGATAACCATTCGCTATTATGGTACAGTTACCTCTGGTAATTGGTGTGCAGAAAACTGTAGTTGGAATATGAATTTATAATAATTTTAAGCGACAGGCTAGAGATTAATTTTTCAAATGTTGTGATGGTCTATCTAACCGACTTGTTTTTAAATTTTGGGAATAAAATTTCTTCCGATGCTTATTTTTAAAATTCTCCGTAAAGTTCAGTTTGAAATATTGAATTTGGGCAATTGCAAACTAAGAATTTTGATGTTTGAGATATTGCGCTTAACATTCAAAATTTGAAATTATAATTCATTTGAAATTGGGAATTTCTTAATATATTTATATTCTGAGTTTAAAATTAAATTTTATAGTTTGTATTAATAAATTTAACGATATTTTAAATTAGGTAATAAAAATTTAAGAAACCAAATTTTTCAATTCCAAACTCTTAAATTTAATTTTAACGAAATTTTGAAAATGTTATATTTTCCCAAATAATTAATATTGACGTGGTTAAAAATATCATGGTACTCCGCTAGACTCTTCGTAAACTAATACATTGCCGATATCAACAGTTTTTCTATCCATATGGAAAACTGGTAATGAAGTTCCCATTTCAAATCGGGATAAAATTGGAAAACTATCGATCAATAGTTCTCATATCGATTCCAGTAATGTGGAAGTCTTCTGGTGTACATTGTGGAATCGTCGTGTTAACAATCGGGGGACACTTCCTACTCAATGAAACCCTGCACGATTCAGTTTTATTATTAAATATTAATTTGATCATTCACACTCAATCTAAAGTACTTTAAAGCATGTCTCTGATTTCGAGTCAATACTATTGGATTTCTTTTGGTAAGATCAAATCTATGTTGCTGTTATTAGTAACTCGGGTATCTCAGGCGCTGCAAACTATGAACCAACCAAAACATAAAAAAAAATGTTTACGTGAGGTCACTTGATGATTATATACTCCAATCTACCCCATTTCACTAATAATATCTCGGAAGCAAAACACTGTACTTTACAGTAAAAGCAACACCTGGGACACCTCTGTCGAATTATCTCGTACATTACCCCTAATCAAATTCTTTCTTTTCCAGACTACAATTACCTACACTACAATTTTTTCCTATTCAAATACAATTATTTTCGAAATTCAAGAACTTGAGATTTGTATTTGCTATAACTATTTTGAGTCTAGAAGTTGAGCCGGAATTCCATCAACAAAAGTTAAATTTAGTAATTGGCAGTGGTAAAATTGAAAAAAAAATTTCAATAAAATCAATTAATTAATTAATTTACAATAAACATAAATTGGGGCCATTTTATAAAAAAAAATATTATTAATTTTTTCGAGCGTCTATTAATATACGACTCACGCGGCGTTTGCCCTAAAGATGAGTACCAAGTTCGTTTATATAGTACAGACCCCTCTGGTAATTGGTAAGCAGGAAATTGTATCTTGGAACCTGAATATGAAAATCTTGAGCAACAACCTAGGGATTGAATTGTGGGATATGGTGATGGTCTATAGCAGCTATACTCAAACTATAAGTCGTGACCCAAAAGGTAGTCACCAGATTTGAAATTTTATCTAACCGACTGTTCTGATGCAACATAATAATTAAACATTTGTCATTTTACCTAAAACTATGCCATCTATCATTATAAATTATCACCTTGGAAAACAAATAAAATTGGGGCACAAAAATACCTACCTGGCTTGCACAGTTACCTGGCTGAATTTACACACACATATATATTTTCTGGTGTCGTACGGTTGCACAGTTTTTTATTGAAGTTAAATCAAGAAACAATACCTGGCGATTTGCTACCACGCTTATTTTTGGAAAGAAGTAAACGGAGCTAAAGAAACACCGACTTTCCAAAATTTCACTATATTCACAAATGTTACGTTTCTTACGAGTTTTGTAATCTCAGATATTTGGAAATTTAAAAATTCAGAATTTAAAAAACTTTAAATCTTGAAATAAAATTTAAGCTTATCGAATTTTACTTTCGATACCGAATTTTCAATTGTAAGCTTCAATTTATATGATTTATTTTTGGAAGTTGCAAACTACATTTTTTGATGTTTGAAATGTTGCGTCTAAAATTAAATATGTTAAATTTGGATTTATTTTAATTTTCCGTTTTACTTAATTTAACGATATTTAAATTAAGTCATAAAAATTATAGAAACCAAATTTTAGTTGTTTAAAATTTTAAATTTTAATTTTAACGAAATTTGAAAAAGTTTGGTGCTCCAGCTAGGAGTCAACTAATATATTTGCCGTTTTCACCAGGTGTTTTTTTATCTATATGGAAAACTGCGAATGTAGATCAGCTTTGGTAACTATTTTGGTCATGTGGACGTCTTCTGGTGTACGTAATGGAAATGTGGATTGTTAATGATTTATTTTATCTTCCATACTAAATCTAATGCACCCCCATGATAATGGTTTACATTTTTCATTTTCACGAATTCCATTTATGGTTATAGCTAAACGTACTTTGGATTTAAACGAAAGCATATCCATAATTTCGAGTCAATAAAATTGAATTCCTTTTGGCAACCCCAAATTTATGGTACTGTGTAATAGCTCTGTGATTAATGTCTTGGATATCTAAGCCAATGTTTACGTGAGCTCGTTTAAAAATTAAAAACTCCAATCCAAACCAATTCACTAATCGGATTCCGGCAGTAAAACACTGTGCAAGGTTTGCACTTAATTTGATGCTAGTGAGAATAAAATTTAGTGAGCTAAGATTGAAGGTCCGGAGCATAAAATTAAAAGATTAAAATTTGTCAAGTGATTAATTCCATCAATAAACTTATAAAATAAAATTTAGTAATTGGCAGGATTTGAGTCAAACAATTTTTTTTTACCTCGCGATTAAGGCGATATACAATGCAATTTAAAATATTGCTCTATTCTCAGTACCATTTTAACATAAAATCTTAAAACCAATTTTTAATTACTTAAAATAGTTAGAAAATGAACGTAATTTACTCGACTACATATTAAATATTAATAAAAAAAGTTAAACTTCGTAAAATTTAATTAATTAATTAAATAATTAACAATAAAAAAATTGGGGCCTTTTTTATCACACTAATTTGAAATATTTTTTCGATGGTCAATTAATAAACCGCTTACGCAATTTATATGGCCTACCTCTGGTAAAAAAATGTCGAGTTAGCCTAAGATTGAAATTTCTTCATTGCGTTGGTCCGTATAGCAGACATTCTCAAACTATAAGAGGTTCGCCAAATTAAAAATTGTATTATTGATTTAAAAATTGATTTTCTCCTATTTCACGAACTATATCCACAAAATTTACGTTCTTTGCAAATTTTAGAAGCTACATAGATATATGGAACTTTATAAATTAAACAAAACTTTAAATTTAAATCAAATTCTGAGAATAAAATTTAAGTTTTTCGAATTTTAAACTTTCGATACCAAATTTCAATTCTAAGTGCTAAGCGTCAATTTAAATTATTGAATTTTGAGAATTGTAATCTATGAGCTGCGATTTTTGATGTTTGATTAAAGTTCAAAATTTTAAATTTTAAACTGTATTTTGCAATTTATAAATCGCTCGAAACGTTGAATTTTATAATATAATTTTGATAATTTTAAAGTGGAATTTGTCAAGTTTAAAATGAAAACTTAAATAAAATTTATTTATTAGCACATTTTAAATTTTGTAATAAATTTTTTGAAACCAAATTCAACAATTCTTACTTCAGCGGGATTTGGTAGGTTTTGGATTTTTTCTAATAAAACAAGTTTAACTAATTAATTATTAACTAATTATAAAACTTTTGAACCGATTTATTTGAATTGGGTTTAAAATTACAATTTTTTTTAAAAGATTTTTTCGAATTCTAGAAATTTCAAATATTTTTTAAATTTTTCTAATTCAATTATATAAATCACTAAATTATGTGGTTTTTGCTGATTGCTCTTACTGTGTCAACAATCTGGCACCAACGGTTTCGATGCTGGGCTTGATCTTCATACTGTTCTAAACAACCTGCAGAGGCCAAGTCATTCTCTACACCGTGGAGCCATCGTCGCCTGCAACGACCTCTGAGCCTACCATATGGTGGCTCTTCTTGAGATCGCTGCACAATTCGTTCCGGATCAGCACTCAGAACGTGACCGAGCCAGCGTACTCGCTGAGATTTAATTTCATGAACAATATCGGGAAGAGGACTTGAATTATAAATAAGATGCAGGTCTGATAACGAGGACTGTATCGTTATTTAATCCCCACAGCAAGCTAAATCATTATAATGAATTTATTGCATTTTATTTATACTAATAAAAATTAGGGCCTTTTTGTAAAACAAATTTTATTTTTTCGAGTAGGTACTCTAAACCTTAGAATCTGAATATAATCATTTTTAGCGATATAATCATTTACTGTCATGATCTGTAGCAGCTATTCTCCAATTATAAAACGGGACACAAAAGAAAGTAGCAAGATTGGAAATTTTATTATTAAATATTTTAAATGTCTAATCGTGGCGCGTAACACCTATTTAACCGACTTTCTATAATTTGCGAACTATATTAACAAATTTAGCGATATTTTTAAATTATGTAATAACATTTTTAGAACCCAAATTTTTCAATGCTGAATTCTAAATTTTAACTAAATTTTGAAAATTTGGCATTTTCTCAAATAATAAATTTTGACATAGTTTGATAATATTGATTTCGAATTCATATTTACATCTTACCTACCTATAGGAGTTATCATTTAAAAAAAAAAAAAATTTTGAAATGGAATCGATTCTCCAAAAATTCTGCAGGTGAACTGGCACAAAACTGGCACACGATTTAGGATTATAAAATTGAATTATTCGACGAATTAATTTTAATTTTTATAATAATTATGTGACCACGCAATCTAAACGCTATCTTATTATGTTATCGCGTATGAAAATTGTTTCTATTAACAATAATAATTGTAATTTAATCGGCCACACCCGATTAATAAATTTTTTGCCATTGATCACTTAAGCTGCACGTCAGCGCGCTTATTATATGATGAAACTCTATATGTTGTAAAAATGTATCACTAGATGGCGTGTTGTCCAACTTATGCCCAAAAAATAAAACTGCGTTATGATTTCCTTCCGGATCACGTCATTCGGACGACAGTTCATCCGATACTTTATATAAAATATATAATATATGATGATGGCGATAGGTTGAAAATCCCATTTTGATAATTTTAAAAATGACATTACTCACACAGTCATCAAATTTTATGAGCGTATAGAAATTATGTGTCGTTTTATATCATCCGTATATATACATAAATAATAAATTGGCTCCACGACTTCGACCACAAATTCAAAGAAATATTAATTTAATTTAATAGTTTTTTTTTATAATTTTTAGTTTTATGATCGATTGTGTTGCGTTCGCTTATATACTCGTACATATGTAGAGTATGCCTATAATATGTACAATATAAAATCGCGCAATTAAATTATCAAGAAAAACGACAACAACATTAAAACCGTAACCATTTTTTTTTTAATTTTTATTTATTTCTTATAATATGTTTCTTTCTTATTTCTTTATTCTTTGATTTGTTGAATCAATTTCCTGAATGAATCACCATCAAATAACATCATTACGCCAATATCCATTTCGTTTTACTGTCTTTAAACTTTTTTTTTTTTTTTTCTGTTGAATGAAAGAAATGATCACCAAAGTTATTTTGGTAACAAACACGCGGTTAATATTTTTATTTAAATAAAATCGCGCGATCACATATTGCACATAATATACAACAAAAAAAAAAAAAAAAAAATCGGGGTTTTGTATTTTATAATAACACGCGAAATCAAAATGTATGAGATCACAAATTTGTTTCGCGGTTTTTATTATAGTATCTGTCTCTGCAAATATATATATACACACATATGACGTTTTTTCGTTCATTTGTAAGAAAATTTCATTTCACGACAGTAGTATCGTATGTACAACAGTATATTTGCGACACAGGAAGAAATAAACTTTTATTTTTTCTTATTTCTTATAAAATCGTCTTTGGATTTCTTATTAAATTTTTTTTCTTTTTTAAGAAACATATGCATTTGCAACGAATGCATCATCATATTATTGTACGACGTTGTAGATGTTTTATATACATTTTTTTAATTATTTTGTACGATTATAATCTTATTATATATTTGGTGATCTTATTATAAAAATATAAAAAAATATAAAATTGTTGAATGGAAATAGATGAAAATACGTATGTATGTATTTATAAAAATAGATTTTTCTATTAAAAGGTCAACGGTCTGTATAATTATGTATATAATCGTAAAAGATTTTTTGTTTCGGTCAGACACAATTTAATAACAAATCCAAAGGCTTAATATTTAGTTATATTATATACTCATGATTGATATTAAGCCAACCCCAGTTTAACAATCGATTGTTATTATTGTTAATCTGATTGTGCAAATAAAAACTTGCACAATCATCGCTTTTTATATAAAACTCAACAGAAGATATAAAAATCAGCATCAACCAAAAAAAAAAATTGATGATTCAGGCGATGGGATTAACCCCGCAATGATCATCGAAATCAATGAATTTTTTGTATGTATATACAATATGGTTTAAAAGACGATAATTTTAGTCTTATCATTGCGTTAATTTAACTTGATTGTGAACTTATCGATTTAATTATTTACTTAGTTAATCACGGCGCGAAAATTTGTGTTAGCTTTTGTGTTTATACTGTTTAGATAATAATTCTCGTTATTGCCGAGATCAGTCCTACGGTTCATCTATAGACCAACGGTTCGCTAACTATTTTCAAATGTTACCCAATTTTTATAAAAATGACGCCATCAAATTTGTTTGTTCGCCGTCAAAAACTTTAAAATGTTGAGCTAAATTTAACGTTTTAAATTATTTTATTAAAATCAGAAATATCATAAAATTAACAAAAATTTCTAAAATTTGTTTTTCTTTGGTCATCCTAAAATTTAATAAAATTATTTTAAAATTTTGGTATATGATTTATGAATTATAATTTAATCACATAATTGATTGCCTTCAATACATCCAATAAAATATCAGAGCAAAGAAAATTTCCAATTTTAATTCAAACCCCTAATTCGTGTGCAATAAGTGCGCAATTATACAAAGGACGATGTCCGCAAACGATTTGTTTGCAAATAAGCTACAATATCAAGGGCACAAGTATATATAGGAATGGATAATAAAACAGCTGAAAGCAACAAATAAATTTGCATAAAGAAAAATTTGCTTGAACGCAGCAAATTTCAATAACAACAAGTGAAAATAAAAATAATCAAAACGAATGAATGAGCACATGCATTGTGCGATGAACTTGAATGAAATCATTAATACATCGTCAACAAAATAATAAGACAAATTGAAAATAGTGCAATGTACTATGCAAACTAGCATAGAACTCATACAAAAGCTCCCAAACAAAATCTCAAAGCTTTCAACTATATGTCAAGTACATACTGAAAAGAGTTTTTTAATTTAAAAACTTTTGTGAACTTTCTGTTAAATATACGAAAAAGCTTGTAGTTTTAAAGTTTGGCACGTCTAATTTATTGAGCTTTTCCCTTTATTAATAAACAATAATGCTTGTGAGAATATTAAAAATTGAGATTTCTGGCTAAATTACAACAAAAAAAATGAAAACACGATGACTAAAAATGTTATAATAATCGATATGGAAATGTTAACAGAACAATCCGAGTTCCACCTAATCAATTTATAACTTCTTTAAAAAAAGTTTATTAAACTTTAAATTTTATAAATTTCTTTCCAATTTTATAAATTTCTTGATCACAACTGCCTGGCGTACCCGTTCATGGTTGATGACCCAACGGTGATGATTACAGTCAGTAGATCGTAAGACCTAAATCTTGGTTTGGTCTGTGCTGTGGTACCTACCCAATCTTGGTGTTTTCGAGATTATCAGTGGTGCATAGATCGGTATGTTGATAAACATTCCAGCAAAACATTATTTACTAAAACGATGTTTTAAAAGTTACGATTGTGTTCGTTCAATATATTGGTACATAGATTTGTCGACTACTTTTGCGTTTACAATAGAAACTATTTGGTGATTTCCTAGTTGACCTGATTCACGATTAATTTTAATTCGTATTCATCAAAATCTCTATCAGGTACGCGTCCCACAGGTAATCGTGATAGTGAGTTAAGATCACATTAGCATGATGTGTAATATTTTTGTTTTTGATTGAATATAGATGTACATATTATTGAAGAAGGATGGCACATCTTAGAAAGCGATAGTTAGAATTGAAAGCTTCAATCCTTGTTTAAATTAGTCCCATAAATTATCATTAATTTCTTCGACTCGTCTGATAGCTCAATTTGCGTCGGTTAAATCGATTTTCGTGACAAATCTGCCGCCTTGTAATTTGTCGAATAATTCTTCGATTCGCGGAATCAGATATCGATCGATTTTAATATGCGCGTTAACTGTAACAAATTTTGGAGAACTGTTTATGCAGCCCATCGACTAAATTAAACTCTGGTTTAAAAAAATTTAGCCAGCCTGGCCAATTGATTTCTTATTTAAATGTACGCAAAAACGAATGTTATATATACGAACTGAAAATGTATGTGGCTTCACGACTATTTGCGGCTTTAAATGAATTTTATTTTGCATTTCATAATTAATAATAAAACAAATTGGAAATAGTTATGTACTAGATGAGTTAGGTCAACAAAAAACAGTGCAAACTATAGCATTGATCGCGTGTGACAAATAATTTCAGGCAGCATAAATCTCACCTAATCAATTCAAAAATGTTTAAATAAAATTTGAAAATACCAAGTCTTCGGTTAAGATTTGAACCGAACTGGAAACATTAATATTTTGTTTTGGAACCTCTTTTCAATACTGGAGCTTTAAGGTTGCGACCATTATAGTAATATTTTTCTTGATCACGATTGGTTGAACTTGGGCGAATGATTATTAGCCATACGTTACATTAATACTGATCGGTCAGTAGAAGGTAGCATGTGGTTTTAATGTCTTCTCCTGACTCCGATTTCGATTTTTAGACCAAAAACATCTTTCTTCGCATTATCTATGGGATTTGGCCTACAACTGATCTTGTGCGATCGGTTAGCAGAACGGATAGTTGTTGAGTATAATATTCGTTACAATAGTTTTAGGCTACCCTTCCATTGAAAAGAGTTTTTGTAGCGACAAGATTGTTGTTGCTGACTTGATATTACACATTTCATAAACTCATGAATTCACTCCGAAGCATTTGTAGCAACCGGGCAACTGGAAAATTTCTCTTTAGATCACCGCAGACATAACACATTTGACAACTTTTCGTTTGCTGTTCAATGTTTTTATCGATGCAACATTTGTATAGTACGATTTGTTGGAGCATGCGTAACGTTAATTGAACGTTAATTTAGTTTGATTTGTATTCACCAAAATTTGTATCAGGTCCCATAGGCAATCGTTAAATTAAATATATACGTCTATCCTTAAAGAAATTGTAAAAGTGTTGTTAGGGGCTGATGATCGCGGTGGATTGATGGAATTTAGTTACTATTCGTATAGACAGTTGATAATGCCTTCTTCTTAATTTGGCTATATATGAACGTTGATTATTGGCATTGAGTGTTTTGATGCAAATGCAATTGAGAAATGACAGATCTAATCCCGATCGATATTCATTATTGTAGTATATGTACAAACAAGTGTGCACATGATGGATTTTCAACGCGTAAAACACTTTATGATGCTATTCACCACATTCAAATCTAACGGTCGTGGAATCAAATTCTTTTAACAGTGCGACACTATCGATGAAAAATTTCGAATAATTTTAAATTATAATAATTTATTTTACCTATGCACGCTTCAACTTCCTTTAAATTGGTCGTCTGCTTGGCATGAGTGTGAGAGCGTCAAGTCAGGTTTTTATAACATGTCCTAGAAATTTAATACGTTCAGCAGCCATCTTACATTTATCCCGTTTATATTTTAAACCAAATTTTACGAATTGATTGAAAATTTCGGTTGGATTTGAAATATGTTTGTCATTTGTTTCTTCGACTCTCGAGTCTGATAACTCGATTTGCAGATATGTAAATCGATTTTCGAAAGGAATCTACCCGCCTTGAAATGTAAGGTTTTCGGGTTAACTGTGACTTTAAAATCATCGCAAATTCGAATTATGTCGTTCGGTTTCGGGACGACAACTATTGATGGTTCACATCGACCCAATTTAATTGCGGTTGGAAACTTGACTGTTGATTATTACGATTAATTTGTTTTTAAAGGAATTGCATAGATCTAAAGTCGACGAAAATAAATTCGTTCGAATGTTCGGTACACAATTGGTTTACTCGATTGATGAGTTTTTGATGTTTTGATGATTCTATAATAGAATTAATTGAATTTTTAGACTTAGTATTTCTTTCAGGATAATATATCGACATTGAAAGCTCTAAACCAGTCTAGCTCCATAACATGACAGTTCCACCGTATAATGTAAAATATTTGTTAGTCGAGTGATACCATGGCGACTCTAGTTTCTTACATCCATCGGATCCAATTTTCGCCGCTCCCAATTTGATGACGCTCCGAATTTGATTTTCCTCGTCTCACGATTGAATTTGATTGATATCACCTGTTGCGAACGCCAATAATTTATTTTAACTTAGTAAACTAGTATATCGATAATATATGGAAAATCTGACTATAAATGATTACACAACTCATGTTTACAGTTTAGCTGAAATTACTTAATTTTTATAACAAGAGTTTGATACTCTAGGTATTCATTATAATCTTGTTTCTAGCTTAATTCACAAAATGCTGGCTTAAATTAACAGCGTTATTCCTAAACTTAGTTAAAGACGTATAATTTTAAATTATAAAACTATGACAGTTAGGTTGTGAGTGGTACCTTTCTGCAAAATCAAAATTAAATTTTCAACATAAAGTTCTCACAAAAGTTTACTAAAAACTGAACTTTTCTCAACAAAAGGTTTGGCACATTGCTTTGATTTAAAAACGTTCGTGATTATTAAACTTTCGTCAACTGTTGAAAACGAAAAATAAAAGTTAATTTAAAAGTTTTATTGGAACCTTTAAGTTGTTAAGTTGAATTTAGTTTCGAAATTTCCAGCTGTCCAAAACACTACCTGGATGTTAAACAAATTGATTGATGTGGGCCTAATATGGTCAATTAAGTGTGAAACAAAATATCTTAATTTGAAGTATGCATTTGTTTTGTTACAAACTACTTTAATTTTGCTTTAGAACAAATTCCTAACATTGCTACACGTGTTCATTTATATAAATTATCAAATGAAAGGCGGCTGGTCTACAATCAATATAAAAACAGCATCTTAAATCAAAATCGTCTCAAAGCGATGTATATCAACAAAATGTATAAATATATTTTTTCTAAAAATTTCACGATCAATATAACACAACATATACACACACACAAATATACTTTCAATTCAATCTTGAAATTAAAAATCCTTGAAAATGGTTCGTTACGCACAATTTACCTTCTGAAAAATATTTTTCATTTAATTTTTTTATTTTTTTTCATTTCAATTAAACCGAATTTAATATTTAATCTAAAAATTTTATTAAAATTTATTGTCTTTATATCTTAATTTGTAATTATATATCTTATTGAAAGTATATTTTGTTCACCGAAAACCACACCCCGATTTTTATGGATTTTTTTTGGAAATTTTATGCTACCAGCATCTTATTATGTGTGTATATTAAGAAATGTACATATTTATATCGAGTAAGATATTTCATAAATTTAATTTCGTTAAAAAATTAGTCACAATATTTAACCCCTTTGTACCCCCGTGTGTGTGTACAGCATATATATGTTTAACAGTTCATTTATCAAAGTCGTGCATTCATGTTGAGTTAATTTTTTTTTTTATTTCCATATGACTAACAAATGATCATCAGCTTGTGGAAAATTAACAACATATGTGCGCGAGAATTTATACACTCTGTGACTTACATATACACGAAAAATTATGATTTTTAAATGAAAAAACTATTATTAATTTTAAAATCTGCATTCAATTTCAAAATGTACATTGTACATTGTAAGAGGCTATTTCGCTTATATTCCAACAATGAAGTAACATATATAAATAAACAACCGCGCGATTAAATAACGCACGTCTCCACTTAACGTCATTTTATGTAAATATTCATAATCAAAATGACACACTCCGCAGTCGCGCACTCAAATAATGAATGAAATTTAATTACACAACCGCATTCAATTGAAATTGTTTATAAGTATCGCACTTAATTAGGAACCGCGCGTTCACCATTGAAATCTAATTAAAATGCATTTTAAGTGGTTGACAATTATTTATTTCTTAAATAAAATAAAATAAACAAAAGAAAATGAATTTGGTCTCAAGTATATGTGTTATGAAAATTGACGATATTTTTGGATAGACAATTTACTAACAGACATTCTGATGTCACACAACATCGTCGATGATTTATGCGTATATATACGTATACACATATTAGACATGATTTATTCTTAGAAACTTGCAATGCATTTTAATTGTTGACAGCTTTGTTTGGTGGTGGCCCTAAATATGGTATGACAATGATATCATCTAAACACATGGAGCTGGATTATTCATCCGAATGAATTGACGTGAAGGAATTTTGTTTTTAATCTATTCGAAATCGGAAGGGCACATGCACTCATATGCGCACGCAGCGTGCGATACAATAAATAAATTAAAATAGACGTATAGCACACTACTCATCATAAAACTTAGTCGTCTGCCTTAATCGTCTTATCTATATATGTGTATACGAGTATTATAAATTCTAGTCCTATTACTTTGGTGAAGAAAGTATTAAGAATAAACTGTATTGTTTATTAATTAAGAAATTTAAATAAATTCTCGCGCTCTTAATTAAATTCCATTAATTAATTTAATTTTATTGTTTCACGCGTATTCACAAATTAGTTTAAAAAATATTGATCTGGAAAGATCGTGCCCGAAATGGAAATTTATTAGATCACAGAAGAAAAAAAAACCGTTAAAATCCATGCAATGACCGATTATTTACTTAAACGCACACACACAAAGGGTGTTGTCTTTTTTAAAAAGATTAAGATTTAATGGATTAGAATACACTACGCTACACTAGTATATAGAAGAATGGAATAATCGATTGGAATTTCAAATGTTCAATTGATAATGGATTTTTGATTAATTGGATTGATTGGAATCAGAAAAAAAATGTTTTTTTTTTCTATGAGACTCTAATAAATGTAAAGCAATTTAATTATGTACATTACCATCATTTTGTTGAACAATTTGATTTATATAATATGAAAAGCGATTAAATTTATTGCGTTAATAAATTATTAAACGTCATTAAAAATTAATTTGATTAATATTCAGCAAACAAAATATGCGAAAGATTAATAAATGAGTCAAAAAGTATAGACGCAAGCACCCACATACAAATATTTGGGCACAGTAAAATTAATTGGTTAGAGTTCAGTTTGAGATACTTGCCTAGATTATGTCTAAAAATCTCATAAAACCATTTACATTGTCTGGATTAAGAACGTCGAATAAATTGGCCAAAACTTGAAGTTCTAACATGGGGTTTACTGTTTATCCGATGAGTATGAAGTATTTCCTAAATCTTCCTAATCCAACAAAAACTGATTCAACATATTAAACACAATTGTTTGTGCAAAAGCGCATTTAATCTATCTATTTAATCTATTAACCTTAATACTTGGGTACTAAAATAGCATTTCAATGCACTCAAATAGTAAATTACACGAAAAATTGTCTTAGTGAATTGTTCGTGCTTTTTACTATGTAAAAGTTTGGCGAGGTCGAGTAAATTTGGTATTGATATTTTTTTCGACATTTACTACAATTTTTGAAGAATAATAAAAAAAAAATTCTTGAGACCAAATTCTAGCTGATCCTTCCGAGCACTCACATAGTAAAATACACGAAAAATGCTCTAACATCAGTGCTAGATAATTTTTCGTGTGTTTTACTATGTGAGTGCTTGGCAAGGTCAACTAAAATTTGGTGTAGAATTTTTTTTTTTTTTTAGAATTTCAACCAATCAATTTATAAAAATAATTTTCGTTACCACATTTTAATCGATCTTTCCAAGCACTCACGCAGTTAGACACACGCAAAATTATTTTGCATCAGTGCCAGACAAACCAAAGTACAATATTTGTTTGATGTCGATTGATTTAGATTTTAATTGATAAATTATTTCTGGGGTGGTTATGTCTCACCCAGGGATGGGCATTTACGCATCATCTATTTATTTCTACCTCGACGTAGACAATTCGTAGATTGTGATTGTTTGATTTAGTGAACTATGTCTAAACTATACGGTGGCCAGATTTAAAGCTTAATGTTAGCAATACTGCTGAACTTTTAATTTTAAATTTAAGCAACGGAGTTAGGTATCGTGTCAAGGGATGGATCCACTTGAGGCTAGATATTTGATCTATAATGGTTGCCCAGAATACCGAGCACATCACAAGAGATACCGAGGAAAATTAGCAAATGCTTTTGCCCGCTTTTCCAAATTTCGTTTTTTAAACTACATATTTGAATTTTAGTAAATGTTAAATTATATATTTTGAGCGGATTTTAATAAGTGAAATTCGAGGTAGAATTGTATTATAGAGTTGAGTTAAATAACGCGTGTTGCAGACTTTTTAACGGATAGATAGATTAGGGAATAAATTTTGTTATATTTGATTGCGATTGAGTAGAGTTTGAATTATATATTTTGAGTGGAACTTTTTCAGTTAAACTAAAGGTACAATTTGTACTATGACGTTGAGTAAAATTTTAAACGTGATTTATAGATTATTTGAGTCCAATTTAAATTATAAATATTTACTCATATTTGAGTTTGCATAAACTTCGCAGTGTACATTTATTGAGTGAAATTGCTTAAGTGAAATTCTATAATAGAATTCTAGTTTGAAAAATAAATCTTTTATGTTTTTTTAGATGAATTGTATTAGTGAAAATAAAGAAATTTTTAAACAAAATTTGAGTGTATTTTAAATTTTAAATTGAGTTAAAAATCAAGCATTAGTTGAAACAAATATTTTGTGTTATTTGAGTTTGAGTATTGATTTTGAATTATAATTTAAGGTATAGAAATTTGAGTCATGTTTTAATTTCACTTTAGAGTGAGATATAAATTATTATTTGAGCTGAATGAACAAAAGTTGAGTGCATTTTAAATTATGTTTAATCGCGTTTGTATTTGTATGTATAGCTTTTGAACTATATTGAGTGGATTTTCTTAAGTAAAATTCCAGCTAAAATTCTAGTATGGGCTTGAATCAAATTTTAATTATAATTTAAACAGTATTTCAACGTAGATTTGTTACGCAATCTTAACTGATTTAAGCAAAATTTGAAAAAATTCGAAATTATGTTTGAACTTGAACGGTGTGTTGAATTTGAGGATATACTTTGATTTCTACGGCAGTGTCGTCAATATCTCTCGTATGCGCATTTAACTCATTGCTATAATGCTGTTAATAGGAAATAACGGTTTGACGATTGACGTTACCCAAATTTGCATATTCTATGCAATTTCGAACAGTTACCGCGCCAACGTGGATCTCTTCGATGACTTGCTTACAGCAATCATGACAAAAAAATTAAGTAATATGCTTTCACTATTCGGGGGGAAAAGCTTGAGCGCATTTGATGTTTGGTAATTGGTTACAATTTTCCGATTTTGTCACTTGGAATGGTGTAAATATTTACCTGTAAGATTATGCAAGTGTAAAGGATTTCGATGCGTTTAGTTATAAATTTTGTATGAAGAAGAGCTATTGTCTTATCTCTGTATAGTACAGGAACGTAATTCGAATGTTATGTTGCTAAAGGATTCGTGAGCAATTACGATTCCACAGAACTTGGTTTTACGTTCTGCATTATATGTTTGGCAAATCTGATTTAACAAAACATGCGAAGAGATAAATCGGCATAACGCATGCATTTTTGATTAGAAGTAAATTATTGGTGGTTACTACAAGCTGAAAAACAATGCCCTTTATCCGCGTTAATATTTGGTGTGGGAGTTGACAAATTGGTTTGCCCTACTGTATTGCCGCGTTGACAACATAGACAATATCGCCAACGTCAATAATGTAGACAATTTATAGTGTGATTTTGTAAACTATAGTTCTAAACTATGGTGACCAGATTACTTAAGGATAACAATACGATACGGAAGATGACAGTTTTGAAATATCATTCAATGCATTGTAATCAGACTTATCCTCTCAAAAAATTAAGCTAGGTTAGAAAAGTTTTAAATTATTATATTTCCTTAATTTATCTCTAGAAATTTAGACTTTTCATAATTCAATGTAATCTGACCTGTTTTAACTGGTTCATTCGAGCTTCAACGCTAAAATATAACAGGTTGTTGACGTTGTTTTAATTGTCGACGTTGACACAAAACACTGCCAAGTAATCAACGCTATGATTTAAGTGTCGACAACCGTGTAGATTACTTGACGTAATCTACCTCGCCCATCTCTGGTCTCACCTTGTCATAAATGACTGGTCACATTTAATTCCCTTTCATTAATTTCGAATAATAAAAATTTGAAACTATATACGGCCCCTTACACGATCAAACAATTGGCACTTATTGTTGATGTACATAACAGCTTGTTGTGCATACCATTTCACGTGGTTCAACATACGACATCATGTCATCACTAATCGGTATCACATTTATATGATGATAGACTGAAACTAATTAATCAATTCATAAATAAATATAATATTCACTATTTTACAATTTAGTGAATCTGAAAAAATGAGTATGAGTATGGGTATGAGGGAGGAGGAGACTGCATTAGATACCCAAAGAAAAGGTCAAATTAGAGCTAATAAGCTGGTCAGGATTCAACATTTTTTATTTTGGTTACGGCTGTTTTTATCTTTACTGTTCGGTCTAATTGTTCAACTGTAATCGTATATAGCCCAACAAAGTTTCTAAATTCCTAAATTATAAATCCTACTTTTCCAAATTTTATATTTGTCTATAATAAGCCTATAGTAATGCCTCTCTTGACCACTTAAATTAAACATCTAAATTCATTTAAGAGGTTATGTCATCAACTATATTCGCGACAATTTTTCGTTTATTTTACTATGTGAGTCCACGGAAAAATCGATTAAAATTAAAATGTTCCATTTGATGCTTAGCAATAAGCAATGCATCGATCACATTGATGCTGTTTTGGTACATGTACCGATAAATTGAATTCTAGATTAAGTATTTTTGAATAAATATTAAATTTTACGAGATCGCTCTTGTATTATTCAAATATAGCTTCCCATAAGCTACTAAGTAATACTATTCTAGAAAAAAATAGAAACATGCACCTTATCTTCGCGAGTTGACATTTTGACGTGTTTATCCTTTCTTTCGCGCCTTATGGGTAAATTTTGAGTAAAAAATTATTTATTTTAGACTCCAAAATATATTATGGATTTGTATATGCGGTCTTCATTAAACAAATTTATTCTACAGCCATAAATAAATTCATTAGTGCATTATTAATTTATTCGTCGAGCGCTTTGACCGATACCTTTTGAATTCACATATTCCTTTCCTTGACTTTTTAAATTTTTCGTGATATTTTTAAGCCACAACGATTAATCATTTTTACGTTTGCGAAACCATTTATATTTTACAGGCTCGTTAGAATTTAATGTATCTATACTATGCGAGCGAGTGCTTGGCATGAGAATAATCACAAAAACAGTACTTGCATGATTTTAACCACATTTATTTAAAAAATGAGTCAAATAGTAGCCGCTGCAACACTCACATACCAAATATTATTCCGGCGCAGTAAAATAAATTAGTTGAAATTGTGATTGACAAGCTCGCCAAGATTAGGTCTAAAAAACTCATTAAGCAATTCACATTGTCTGAATTGATGCAGGTTGAATAAATTGACCAACAATTTGATGTGTTTCTTAAATCTTCCTAATCCAATAAAAACTAAACCGTTTGAACCAATTAAACACAATTGTGTGTGCAAATTCGTGAAGTTTCTACTAAAACTTTAATAGAATAGTTTTGGAAAAACTAACTACAAACGAATTTAATCCAAAAAAATCCGAATTGATTGTTTTACACAGTAAAAGCAAACCTTAATGTGTAGTTGGGTACTAAAATAGCATAGTTTACAAATTAATGGAAACCCATTTTATCATTTAGCAATCGGCAATAAAATAAAAATTACAGAAATTAACTTTCAAAAATAAATCACAAAATCTTTTCTGTTAAAATTATCAATTTTACCAACCCATCAGTTTCAAAAATTCATAAAAAACTGTAGTATCGCCTGAGTAGAAGACAAAACAATATACAAAAATATTAAGTTTGTCGACACCAAATTTTAGTCGACATTTCAATACACTCACATAGAAAATGCTCGAAAAATTATCTTGCAACACTGTATCTTGCAACACTGTTACGAGAATTATTCGTGATTGCTTGGGCAGATCGACTAAAACTTGGTACGTTGTATCAAAATTAATTTTTAATAAACTTCTGGAAAATGTCCAACTCGACATGTTGGATGGAGGAAATGGAATTATAAAACTATTTTATGGATAAAGTTCAAGATTATGGCAACCATGAATGAAACCTATTCCTTGACCAATTATGATAAAATTCGATATGTTGTATGGAAATAGGATTTTTAAATGACTTTTGAGATTATTCGTTAACCGATAATTATGTTATTCGACATGTTCAGTTGAAATGAAAATTCTAACAGGATTATTGAGATAAGTTTTGGACCTTATTATTGAGATAAGTTTCGGATTATGCCTTCACTGATCTAGAAATTTCTTCACTTAAAATAATTTTTTTTCGCTTAATTTCATTTGATTTGATTTGATTGGAATGTTCGTTCAAGCATTAAGCAGGATCTCCCGGAGATGGCCGGGCCTCACTGAACCACCCGTTTACACACGGGCGGATTGGGATAGGTGGTTAGTATGATAGAAATTGACTCGGTTACAGACACCTGGTACAGCCAATAGTTAGTAACACAGGACGATACAGTTCTAATTTACTTTTATAAGTTTTTCAGGATCACTGGGCTCTGAAATAAAATTTATTAGTTTGCTGGATATTTACATTATTTTCAAAATTTGATTTAAAAAAAATGGTAACAGCATTTATTGTCTAGTGGTGCCATCTAGTTAATATAACCTTACTACGATAAACTGCCATATCTTGATACTCAAATCTGCAGTCTCCCCCGTCTTATTACAAGTCATTTGTACTCCATAAACATATTCAGTCAACCCACTTTCTTCATCCCTACCATACAACTAAAAATTAACTACCTCTAGACGAAACTTTAAGAGTAAATCTACTGTTGACGTCGATAGTTATCGATCATCCCCAACAGATGTCTCTCATTTTTTCGATATCTCTTCGTTGAAATTATTCCTCGTTAACTCCTAAATTTTGACTTTGGTTTTGTTGTTGCTTTTATGTGATATAAAATCTAAAAAACCTACAAAGTGTTTGTTAGAAGAGTGATAAATAAGCTTAATTTTAAGTTTAAGATAAAGCTATTAGATAATTCTAATGGAAGTTCATCCGATACCTGGTGATGGTAATTGCCTTTTCAATACCGTAATACATTAGCTGCAGCTGGAAAGGATTAGTTCATACGGATCATCTAATGAATTAAGATCATCTATCATTAGTAACATAAATCATCCACAAACCTAACTTGACTCAATTACGGTTGACGTATTCCAATTCGTCTTCTTTACCATTTCCCTTCATTTAACTTTTTACCTGGGTTGGTAATGCAGTCCATATATTTTTCGTTCAATAAAATATAAAATATGGTGGTGAATATGATGGTTTGCGTCTCTGCTGTTATACGCAATTGTGTATGCATTCTGCATGTATATTTTGTTGTTGTTTTTTTCTTCATATATTTTACTTACTTATTTTGCTGTTTTTTCAGCCATATATTTATATTTTTTTTATTTAACATTTTAAACTACGACACTTCACTTTTATTTCAACACCAACCACACTGGTTTTCATCGTCTATCACTATTAAAATTAATTATTTTATTTTGGAGATCAAAAACGCACATCTGATCGATATGACAGCTTTGATCATCCACCAAAATAATTATTCTTCGCTTAATGTAACAACATATGTCCTCTTTGTGAAAATTTGTCCTTCTAAAGAGTAAATTGTACATTAGTATACATATTATTACTCCTTAACTTTCAAATAATGTATCGTATGATTATTTTTTTTAAATAGAAGAGTAGCATTGTGAAGAAATGTAGATAATCCAAAAATGACTAGCCGCCCAGAACAACCCTATTTGTGTAAATAAATGAAAATTATCTATATATTACCAATCTATAAATAGTATTTGTTTTTTTATCGTATGTTGAGTAGTTCCCAACATATAAAATGGTTTAGATAATGTGAAATCGTAGGTGTTTTTGATATAGTCGAAGTTTTAGATTATTCGATGAATATTTTTTACGGTTGACCCATACTACTTACCTTACAGACAATATATAATCTGATTGTTCTAGCCATAGTAGGCGGGCGGAGCCGTATAGGCAGAGCAGAACTTCATCCAACATTTTTTTTATAACCCCATTTCCATCGAAAATGTCGATGGTTATGCTTGAAATGAAGCTTGCGATGAATTTCATGCGAAGGATTGCTTGCAATAAACTAGCCTATAGAGCCAAAGTTTCGGCCAGATTATGCTACTCTGAGATTCTCAAGAATTCTCAGGAAAACTTATATCTTAAATAATCCCTTGAGGTTTATAAAATATTATTCATGTTAAGTCGATTTTTTACTGGAGAACCGTTGGATTGTGCATTCTTGCATACAACACACATTTGAACACAATACTACACAACGATGGATTTAATAAATCCACAGCCTTTCCGGACAACCTATAGTTTGGATACTAAATTACCTCGAATTGCACTAATATTGTATAATCGTCCAGAACTGGATGTGTGGCTTTCAGAACCGAGGTAGGTTTTATCGCTTATTCTAATGTTTTTTCAAGCTTTAATACTAAATTTTTTTGAATTTCCCGGGAATTTTCGACCTCAATCGTTAGTTCACACTAGTCTAATGATGCAATAAACTGGTACAAGACTAACTAATGTTATTTCAAAATAATTAGGCCGATCGGTTTTCGACCTATCCAAAAATAGTTGGCAATAGGGAAAATAATGCTTAAGAAGAATATGGTGGATGCGATTAAGTTACCGAAAATATGCGTTCTAAATAGAACCATATTATTCGTAACAACAAAATTAAAAAATGTAGACCAATCCGAACGTTTAGTGCAATAAACTTTCTCTAATTAAACTTTAAAAATAATTTTATTTATTTATGTTTACATTTTTCTATCGTAGCTGAGTTCGCTAAAGGATGTTTTTTATAGAGCAGCGCTGTGTGACATGTGGATGCGTCCTATTGGAACCACATGTCAGCAAGATTAATGCCCGTTAATCGGGGTACGAAAAAATTTCTAATCATGCCCTATACCGCTCACCATTGACAGTAACATTCTGGCCATCATCGTTTTTGAAGATATATAGACCAATGACTCCGCTAGCCCATAAAGCACACCAAGCTGTAATTTTCTGTGGATAATATAATGGTGTTTCGACAAAAGCTTGTGGATTATCCTCACTCCAAATGCGCCAATTCTGCTTATTTACGTACCCATTCAACCAAAAATGGGCTTCATCGGAGAACAAAATTTTTAATAGAAATTCAACATCAATATCAATTTGTGCTTCAGCCCATTCGTCGAATTTAATTTTGCGACGAATTGATTAATTTGGATCTTTTTCAATGTTTTCCTGTACAGCGGCTACAGCTTCTTCAGTGCGCACTGTTCGGCATCTCACGAGATGCACATTATCATTAAGACTAAACGTGATCCGAAAACGATCTATTGTTATTCGAATTAGCCGCTTTGAAGGACGATTATGTACGCCATAAAATGGACGAACTGCACGATAAGTTTGACGAACAGACCAATTATTTGAATAAAAAAAAATCAATAATTTGCAAGCGTTGCGCTGTAAGTCTATCCATAATGAAATGTCAAACCAAACTAAACAAAAAGCAACTATCAGCTGTTAAATGGGTTGTCAAATAAAGCAGTGTTGCCAACTCAAAGTTGTGAACCTCTAAAAAAAACACCCTTTATCATATGGCCGTGAAATTTTACTTTTCGTACGTTAACAATAAAACCAACTTAATTGGTTAAATTATTAAAAACTAATACAAATTATTTACATTTTTTTAAATGTGTATACTTACATACGAGAACTAATCCTTTGATTCCATCCATAAAAACGTGCGCAGCACTTCAAATTTGATAATAACACAACAACAATTTATTAAATATCATCGAATCTCATTTTATTTTTCTGCCTTCCTTCGAGAAATTTTCCCGAAAACTAAAACAAAATGTTGAAAAAAATAAACTAAATGAGAACGGAAACTAAGGTAATGTGATATAAAAAAAAAATATTTTCTTAAACTTTGGAGTTTTGGACTAAGTATATTTGCAATGAAACTATTTTACTACAAATATCTATTTAGCTTACAATTGCGGTCATCTCCAATAATAAAGATGATTTAATACCAAAACACAC
Source organism: Tipula unca (assembly GCA_951394425.1). Taxonomy (NCBI): domain Eukaryota; kingdom Metazoa; phylum Arthropoda; class Insecta; order Diptera; family Tipulidae; genus Tipula; species Tipula unca. The sequence continues at coordinate 109,109,053 of OX596382.1, read as the reverse complement.
ACCGCCACCATTGACATTCTTTAACCTAATTCCAAGTGAACGAAAGCCGCGCATGAGAATAATACCATAAACAGTAAATTCATGTTTTAAATGACATTTAGTATTTAAAATATAAATGTTACTTATTAATTCAAAATACAAATATATATATTTATCATAATTAATTATTTATAATTATGTATTTGTATTTACATAATTCGAATATGCGGCGCCGCACTGATTTATATTCATTTAATTCTTGGCACACAGCATTTATAAGGAAGGATATTTCAAATAAAATATATGCGCGCAAGATAAAAATTACAATTACAATTGTATTTATGTATAATTATAATTTATAATTTAAAAAAATATTTATTATTGTTATAAGAAATCGTTTTAACCAATTTAACTTTATTTGTTTATTTGGTAATAATTATACAAATTATATAATTTATGATCGCGCGCGCACTATATGGAATTGAGATCGAAAATTAAAAATATTTTTAAATAAATATACAACACGCCACTCTTATGACATACATACATGCATACATATAGCTGATCTCATTCAATGTAATGTATGTACGTACAAATTCTTTTGAAATTGCACACGCAATGTTAAACACAGCTGACAACTGTGATCGATCCCAATTTTATAGTTGTATGTATAGTAACATTAAATTTTATCATGATTTTCATCCAAAAAAGGGTATGACGATCGACGATAAGATCGTGATCGAATGGAAAAACAAAGCGGAAAAAAATTGGTATTTCCAAATTAAGATAAATGTGTGATCTTTCTTTTTTCATTTTTTATATAATGTTATCTTACTGTTAATTTCTCGATCGTTAATCTAGATGTTGTGACTTTTTATTTATTTTACTATATGTACGAGAGATATAAGAAGACGCGAGATGTTTTGATGAAATTATTTATGATCACACAAAAAAAAAAAAAAAAAAAAAAAAAATATTACATTTTCTATTGTTTCGCCTCGGCATCTTTTTTTTCTCAATTTTTCTTAATAATTAATGAAACTCTTGTGGTTTGGTGTTGTTATTTAGGTTAAGAATTTTATATTTTTTTTTTTTTGTAAAACATGTGTTAAGTTTATTTTTCTCTATAGATAACAATTATTTATCGCCTGTATATCAACTATATAGTGTTAATTAATAATAGTATATAGTTGCATTGAATGGTGATAATTTTTAAATTAACTATTAATTAATTGTTTCCACACAAAAATATTGTGATCAGATATAATAATGTACGACAGTATTATAGTATAGACCCCACACATTTAATTTTTACAATAGATATGCATGCATCAGTAACCTTCAATTAATTGAATATGCCAACCAACCACTAAACTGAACAGATTAATAAAATGACTAATACACAAGTTACATAGATACAAAAGAAATATTTTAGTAGTTTTGAAAAAAAACAACATAAAAATAGATTCTCGAAACAGGAAAAGGTTTGCCGCATAGCTATATAGTAGCAATTAATTATAATACTTTTAGTACACAATGTGAAGAAGGTAATAATACCTTTAACTATATACAACATAATAAATGCGGTAGACAATTTATAGAGCATAGTAGACAAATGATCAGCGAAATTTGTTAATTTTTGTAACAATGGACTGCTTTTTTTAGTATCTGCGCTTAATTAACTTTAATTAAGAAATAAGCCAGTTTATGGTTTCCGACAGTATTCAACTATTTACATCTTCCAAGATTGTATTTTAATTAAAATTACGTTTGTAATTGCCAATAGTGTAGACATTAAGGTACGATCTAATATTAACAAGTAAATTTGCAATTCGCATAATTTTTAGGTGTTTCACTAACTAATGACTAACAAACATAACTTTAATGAATCGTTATTGTAATTGTGTAGGTGCATAGTTAAATAAAAGTTGTGAAACCGGACATAGAAATTTGTTGCTCTTTAAAATTTTTATAGTGTCTGTATTACAAAATACTCTTTATAGTCTGATAATTTATTATATAGTTTACGGATTTTATGGCATTTTTAAAGTGTTTAGAAATGTTTGAACTTATAGGAATGTTCAGTATGTTTATTTAATGTTGAGTTAATATTTTTATTTTTTAATAAATTCTATGACCTTAAAATACTTATAGCAGATATCTGTTTTACATCCATCCGTCTGCCATTCACGCCCATCTTGTATATTTGGTGACCTATCTCAATAAAGGCTAAAGGTATCACAGAACACATTTTTGGAATTGTAACCCCGAAATCTAATTCCTTCAGAATTTGTTATGTCAAATTTAACAAAAATATGAGACGCAGTTGTACAGTAAAGTCATTTTAAATGACCAATGGACAAACAATTAACATGATAAAGTACAAGCTTGGTTCATGTAAATTGACTTTCCATATGAAATCACATAATTTGTGTTTACATTTTTTAAAGAGAAGAACCAGCTAGCGAAATTTCTATATTTTTATGACTTGAAAGCATGTAAAATATGTTTGGTGAGAGGTGTAATCTGAAAATCATTTGGTATGCAACAATTTTTGAAAAATTTATAAATTTTTAATTTACTGTTAATTGTGACAAATTAGGGACTGAACATTTATCGCAATTTTCATTTAAGTAATAATTGGACAGTGGAAAAGAATGGACTTTTCTTGGAAAAGAAATTCAAGGGATTGCGAATCATTTTTTCTTGGATGAGTTTGGCTTAAATTTGCTAAGGTGAGTATACCATGCGCCGTCTTTAATCTGTCGATGGGAATATTTACATTTTGACCATTTGGATTTATTATGAAATGTTTCCTAAAACGACGAATGACACTATATGGACCTTCGTACGATGTTGATAGGTCAGTTTGTACTTTGTCAATACGAACAAAACCGACCTCGCAACTTTCTTGTCTTTTTGGGATATAAATTGGCGTGGAAGTTGACTTGCGAGTGTTAACAGAAATAATCTTGAGAATATTTTTTTTGAGTGGTGTACGAATTCTATATATGTGCGCCTAGTAGACGCGTTAACTCAGAGAAGACTCAAATGGGCTGCCTCGTTCAACTATCGTTAGAATATAAATACTAATTTCGGATGGTGGTAGTGGTCCCCCTAAATTCAAATGTGTATGTCCGAACCTTGCTGCTCGTATAGATCAAAATTTCCCGGTTGTGACTTCGTATGCTTTTGTATACCTTGGTTAGCTGGCATCCGATTCAACTAAGAAACCAATTCGTAATGTCTATTCATATTGAATGCTTGGATGAGAGAGTCCATTTAGTGCGCTGAAAACTACTTGTCTTTGCACCGCTGAAACAAATGATCGAGGATGGTGAGCTCTATTTTAAACTTAGAGTTTGCAAATGTTGAACTCTAAATGTCGAGTCTGTAGTGGACTCTTTTCGCTAAGTCAGATGATTGCCGTGATAAGAGGTTTTTGATCCGTGTAGACGGTAAATTTTCCCTCTTCTACGAAATACCTAAAATGTTTCATTGTTAGATAAATAGCAAGTTGTTCTCTGTCAAAGGCTCAATATTTACTTTCCGCTGCATAGAAATGTTTAATTACTGTTCTTTGGCATTTTATTCAAAGTTACTAGGTGTGCATAAATAGGAGACAACAATCTGGCTAGCTTGGGAATAAATCTATGATAATAATTGACCATGCCCACGAAACGCTGAATTTGTCTTATATATTGATATATTGGAGCAAGAAATTCTTGTATGGCTTCGACTCGCCGTGGCGAAGGTAATATGCCATCTGTAGAAATATAGTGGCTGAGGAACTATAGAGCGCATACTCCAAATTCGCATTTTGAAACTTGGATGTTAATTCCAAATTTTACTAATTTATTTTTCTTCTTTCTCTTCTGGTGCAATGAGGATTAGATGATACGCTCTTACCAGGACAATTTTTGAAAAAACTTTGCATCCTTCCAGGTAAATAGAAAAATTCTGGAGATGTGGTATTGGATATTTAGGCCTCTATTGGCATTTAGGCCTCGATAGGATCATTTGATGTGGTGATGATACCACAGAAGATGAGGGTCAGCATATACCCAAATACCATATGCTCGAACTCTATATGCTGCCATATGGTCTTGTGCTCAATTTTTAGTGATTGGTATGATAGGCGTAATTGTTTTGACCGTAGCTGTCATTGCGCTTACACTTAGACTAGTCGCTGACTATAAGGCGGCGGAAAGTACCAAGCTAGGATTTGTTTTTGATACGTTTCTACGGAAACATTTTACAGCCAGAACGGAAATATCAGCACAGATACAGGTGCAAGACAAGAAAAATGGTATCATTTGTTACATTTTTAATAAAGAGGCGGCGTCTCACTGACACCTGCTTGGATTTTGACTCTATACTAGCGAGTCTAGCTTCAAGCCTTATTAAAGAAAACTGGGATCTAGTCGAGGGAATACTTTGTACAGATGATACGCTGGGCCCAGTTGCCTCGTAAATTCGGTCCGCGATTTCCAGTATACCGTCAATTGATTTATCACCAATTGATGTTAATGCTATATGTATAAGCTTCTATCTATAAACGTATTAGTTGTTTAATTGCGACTCGAGCGAAGATGTGCCTCTTATTCGTTAAAAGGTGCTACTATACACACCGGTTTAATTACTTGGTATTTGGTTACATCGTTCATTCTCTCATGCTGAATGATGGCGTTAGTTCAGCTAATTAATAGTCCGTTGAATATCTTGATAAATTTATTATTACCAAATCTGTTGCATTCATAAACGTACCATTCAATGCCGATCAATCCAATATCAAGAGTTAAAATGAGTTTAGTTATTAAGAAGTTATTACAAGTAGCATAATGTACATTTTTTCCATTTTATGGGGTTGTATACAAAACGAAATTCAGAATAGCCAGAATGTCTTAGTTTTATTCCAAAAATTAATTTAGATTTTAATTCTACGTTGACCGGAATATTTTAATGAACAGTTCGTCCGCATAAGGTCGGGCGCAAGATTTATACTCAGTAATATCTAATCCACCGATCCTCAAGTTTGAGAATTACAGAATGAATAAAATGAATGCATAGAAAACTCCGAGGGATTATGTAGTTGCAGAGATCTTGCGAATACTAAAACCTCGATTTCATCATACATCAACTTCAAATTTAACCGGGAACATTTTGGAATAAAAACTTTACTAAAATAAAATTTTAAATTACAAAACCTTCCAAAACCCACATAAAGAACTAACATATAGGTAAAACAGTTTTAACTCTATATGGATATCGTCACGCGAGTACTACTAGTCCTAAGACCATTTTTTCCAATTCGTGTTTTGAAGTTGAATGAGAATAAACGCGTTCTGTACGATCGGTAGCCATCAGACGATGAACAATATGCATGTTGGATTGCCCTGTGCCCTGTCGCCCCGTACGACTTTGTAGGAAAATGGCCGTCAGTATATAAAAAGTAATAACTCATATAAAGCTAAATCATGCGTTTCGGGTCATTGCGTGTCAAAGTTAGATCGCGTCACGGTTTGTCCTGAATGCCATATAATACGTTTTATATAGAGAGTTTTGAAAAGAACCACAAGATTAACTGCTACGATTTATCATTTTCGTGGAATCTGAAAGCTTAAAAAATATAGCGGTCGTAGTTTTCGTCACGTAAATCGAGGTTTTACTGATACTTAAAATAAACCACGATCACGAAGTATATTACAAATAAAATTACTAAATCATTCTTCCGTATCAATAAACATCTTATCAGGCAACCATTTATGTGAGTTGCACTGGTTATCAAACTGGTCTGTAAATTTCGTGATGTAGGAGATTGTTAGTAGTCAATCAGTCCATCAAATGAGCAAATTTGACCAAACCAGCAAATAGGCACGATGGTTAAAGCAGTGCCGTTTCGATTGAGAGGTACCGGATTCGAATCCCAATAGAGGCAGGATGCAAATATTGAATTATTCATCCATGATTTCGATCAGGATGATTAAGAAAACATCTATGACCTTTTTTTTGTTGGAGTTCAGAATTCATGGGCCCAACCATCGTTCATGTGTCACTACAGTCTGACATGAAGCTATACAATGTGTAGATGATCAATTTAAAAACTCGGACTTGTAGCCGTTAAAAATTAAAAATCTCTTAATTTTAAAGTCATATACAGGGTTTTCCAATAAGAGGTTTCATTTTGAATATCCTGGCTATTTGGGCGCTGTCAATTTTGAACCTGTCTGACATTTGACGAGTAACAACTATGCCATTACTAAAACTGGTACGATAAACGCTTCAACAACGCATTGAAGTTGTTAAAATTCACTGTAAAAAAGGTAGGTGAAAATTTTGCCCGTCGCAGTTCGCCATTTGGCTGATATCGTTTTTAAATGTTAATGGCATACCTGCCTCTTTACAATGAAATAAACATTCATTGATTGCTCTTAAAAAACACTCGTTTTTTTAAATATCAAAATGAAACTACTTATTGAACACTCAAACAATCGTTTCCAAAAATATCATGAAATTATCCGGAATTAAGTGAAAAGCTAGGGATCTAAATGAGGGATCTAGATGGGATCTAGATGACTAAAATTTTACTCAAATATCGAAATGTAAGTGACATTAATTAAAATTTAAAAATTGTATTGAAATTATTTCAAATCAAATAATTAGATATTGAATTTGAATAATATTTTTGTTTTAAATAAGATCAAGTTGAGTGATTTTCAAATCAAACCTGATATAAAAATTATGCTACAAAACGTAATAGAAACTTGGACTAATCAAAAATTGGCTTTGACTCATGAGTCAACATGCACAATTACCGCAAAGTAAATTTGATGGATTATTATAAACTTGATTCAAAGTTAAGATAAATTAACGAGCAAATGACAAAGGCCGGTTATCGCAATGGTATCTGTCTGTTTTTGTGTCTGCGCATGCTTCCTAAAGTTTAGACAAATTTGCTAAGAATCCTTTAAAATGTTTCAGAAATTATTGGTTACATATATTGAGGCGAACTTTATTTAGACGCACTGGATAATTTATTGTCGTATGACATTTGAACCCTGGCTTACGTTGTTTAAAATTTCACTCAACCTATTTACATACATTATGTGGATTAAAAATCAAGTGTGATTTGTTTAACTAAATTTGATTTGATTGAATAGAACAAAACAAAATGACTTGAATTGCAAATTCATTCACCTATCTGCATACATTTGACAGGAATCTTGATGTCAAATGGTTATTTAACAGAAATTTCAGAGTTACCTCTTATGTTCTGTCCAACAACACGATGAGCAAAAATCACTCAATAAAACAATAAAACTAAACTTCACTCAAAAGCTTCATCGACCTGAAAATCATTTTAAAGAGTGACACAGCTTTTTGAATAAATTCATTATACTACGTATTGCAAGTTTGGTTAATTCGAGAACAGTTGTCTCCGATCCATCAACAGGGTGAAGCAAAAAAAACACTCAAATGGCATTCAATTTTTAATTGATTATTGCTTTTTAATAATCACTCAAAAAAAAATGTTATGGACATTTTTGGGAATGCGTTTATAAAAATCAATTCTTTATAGTTTTCTGCATTAAAATAAAAAATTTAAAAGTTGAAACTTTTTGAAAGTTCCTTAAAAACAGTTGACAGACCGCTTGGTCTTATGTATTTTGCTAAAAATTCATTAAATTTAAAAACGCTGATCGGAAAAAAAATTTTACTAGTTATTTCTAAACATGAAGCTTTTGACACAAAATAGCAGTTGTCTTTTGTTGTTTTTTTAGTATTAACTTCACAGTTAAAATACAATAAAAATACTTTAAGAGGCAACGACATTTTAAATTAAACATTCGTTTGAAAACAAAGTATCGAATGCTGAAACATAATTGTTAAAGATATAGTTCAGTAAATAAAGCTTTTTCGAAAGACAACGCAAAAAAACACATTCAATTCACCAAAGCTTGCAACTATATACATATATATTTATTAAATATTTAATTGGAAATTTTAAGTCAGCCAAATATAATAATTCAACCGCAACAATATAATTAATACGAATAATAATATTTCGTATAGGTATAACTAACTGTGCAACCAATTTAAAATAAAAAATCAAAGTGAAAAACTCGCTAGAACAATTTTTCTTTGAACAACCACCGCCACACAAAAGCTGCAAAAGCTTAATTTTTCAAAACTTTATTATATTTTTGTGTTGCTATTTATTTTCAATTTGCTCTTAGGTATACTGTACCATGTATACGTTTAATTTCTCCGTATATACGCTTTTCATTCCACTTAGCTCAAAAAAAAAAAAAAAATCTAAACAACATTATTATGTAGGACGATCGATATAATATATTCTTCCCATCTCCCAGCCATTTTTTATTTTGCCATTTTAGGCTATTTGTTGGGTGTGTATGTGTGTGTGTGTTATTTATAATTATTTCAGGTTGAATGTTTATTTATCTTCTTTTGGTGTTGGGATGTGCCATACAAATGCTTTTCAGTTTGCTTCAAAGTGGTAAATAATTAAAAGCCGGTACTCGTATATTGTATAGACGAGTTATGATACCATCGCAGATACACAAATTGTATTTATATAAAACTATATATGTACGAGAGATATAGTTTTTAGATGATTATCATCTGCGTATATAACGTCTGGCACACGTGCCTTCTCACTTTCTTTAATCAACAAATATTTTGTTTTCGGTTTTCAAAATATATTTATATAAGTAAGTTATTTACGGGAAGATATAAGAAGTCAAACTAAGAAATGTGTTGTATATAAGAAATCATATCAAGGTAAATATGTATATAATACAATCTACGTTGTTTGTATTTTCTTATCAAAAAAAGATAAATTTTCAAAAGTTTTTTGTATATCTGTGTATAGATGATCCAAGACATATGTATATACGCATTTACAAAAATTAGATTAACAACATGCATATGTCTTAAAGTTGAGCAATACATATACATATATATTACTAATTACACTATTTGCTTATTTTTAATTACCAAACATACAATTACTGGAAAACGCAAAATGTCATCACACATGTCGCTTATGCATTTTTCATGCAACAATAAATTTTGTACACATTTTAATGCAGTAATTTTTCCACCATCTAATTTCTATACATTTATGTACATAGTTATGGAATCATAATTTATATGCTAATTAAACAAACTTATATACATTATGTATAGCATTATAAATACCCAAAGGAATGGAAAATTATTATAATTTTTAATTTGTTGTTGTCATATACTAAAATTAAAAAAAACAAACAATCACCCAACCAACCAAGGGTTATGGTCGTATAAAAATATGTACATAAATGGGCATAGAGTGAAAAACGTGACCATTTTAATGGATTGTTGCGTGTACAAAACCAATATATATAGTTGAGGAGCGCGCGTTTTGTTAAATGATTTAAATAAAATTAGAAAATTTACGATATTTTTATTAATTGATGATTATTTATTATGGTAGACTACTTATTGGCATTATGTCTCTATAGTACATATATATAGACGATGCGTTGATGTGGAGCGAACCATATACCACTCTAGTATTTATAGATTTAAATTTACTATAGCAGATGTCTCAATAGTGTTTTCAAAACTGTAGGTCTAAAAATACCTTATGTTGAGCTAATTATTTAGCATAGCAAAGTGGTTTTAACGTTCTTCGTAGGAAGTTACATCAAACTGTAACATTATTACTATCGCGTATAAAAGTAATACTATGACACTATGCCACGGAACACAAACTTTTTATGATGGTTTTTAAAATTTATAAAATACAGTAAATTGAATTTTAAATGTCGATACCAAATTTTAATCAACCTTGGTAAGCGCCCTCATAGTAAAATACACAAAAAATTGTCTAACGCAGATCCAAGACAATTTTTCGTGTGTTTTACTATGTGAGTGCAAGGAAAGCTCGACAGAAATTTGGTATGGATTTTTTTTTTTTTTATGTCTATTTCTACATATTTATATATATCTGGTGATATTTGTGAAATTCACAATATAACTTCGGTACCGTTGTAAATTTTATACGATTCATGTTTGAAGTTTTACGCAAAATGAATCCAAAAATTGAATTTATGTGTTTATAAATAATTTTTTTATTGGGTAGCGCACTTTGTATAAATAAATATGGCAGATCGCTTCTGTTTAGATTTCAGTAGATCTCTAATAATTATTATAATTTAAATAAAATAATTTAACAGCTACTCACAATATACGTTTTAACGAGAATTTTATAATATTTACACGCGTGTGTGTACGCCAAAAAAAATCATTATTGTTGCAAAGGTTTAGGAAAAACTTCACATATGTCCAAAAAATATTAATTAATTTTAGTTTCGAAATACCCAAATATTTTAATTCTTGAGCTTTTCAAATGCTAAATTCGAATCCTTAACTTGTAAATTCCTACACTCTTCTCTAAGTCAGAGTTCGTTTCAATTTAAGTTAAAATGTCTAACAAAATTTCCAATTTTAAATCAGGTTTTAGATTATTAAATTTATAGCAGTATGGTCAAATTCTGAAATTGATCAAGTTCGAACTTGAGAATTCAACTAAAACTGTTCTTACGATAAGAATTAATCATATTTTAATTGCAAAATATCTTAAATGTTCATAATTGAGAATTACATAAATTTAAATTTAAAAATCAACTTAAAATGGTTTAGGCCGTTTAAACTAAAATTTAAATTTTTGAAATAAAAATTGGAAATTTAATAGCGCTGTATAATAATAAGAGAGCCCAAATATTTGAACCTCCACACTCCCTCTCAAACGTGTAGTTGCCACTACTAATTTGAAGTTTTGAGCCATTAATCTGGAGTCCAACAGAAGGTAAAAACTCTACAAGCGGATCAAGTATTTCCTTCACTCCGCTGCTATTCAGTTCAATCATGCATATGTCATCTGCATATGCAAGCACCTGATTGGATTGGCGATATAAGATGTGGCACTATGGTATTTCATTTTTACGAAAGATATACTCCAACATGAGATTAAAGAGTATCGGGGACGGAGCATCTCCCTGCCGAACACTGGAGTTAACTGCAAAAATTGTTGATAGCCTGTTCTAAACGTTAACACAGCATTGAGTTTGCGTCACTGTCATTCTATACAGTCGTACCAATTTTGTTGGCATTCCAGGGCAGACCACAAACTCTCTTGGTTGATCGAGTCATAGGCCTGCCGGAAATTCAGGAATAAAATCATCCGCAGCGAAAAGACCTGATCAGCGACTGATCGATTTGGACGAAATCCAATACAATTTAACTGTATGGAATAACCTTGAATTTTAATGTAGATTAGTAAACGCTCATTACGCCAGTTGGTTACAAGTCTTCGACGTGCGTCCCATCCAAAAGCTTATTCAGCTTTTTCTCCAATTGTTCAAATTCATCGTAAAATCGTTGTAAATTTAAAATAATATTTTAGTAATCCAAATTTAAAAATTTTCTAACCTTAAATTCAAAACCCTAATGTCTTAGTCACTTACCACCCCCCATAGAATACGTGATCGCTGACATCATCGGGATCAATAAGATTTAATAGCTATTTAAACTACCTACAAATATTTTTAAACTTTCTTAATCATAACTTTAAGGCCCTCACGTCTAAATTTCTGTACCTTTCTTTAAATCGGAATTGGCTATTAATGTAAATTGAATTTTCAAATTTAATGTCGAATAAGAAAGTAAATTCAAAAAATGGTAATTTTATAATTTTACATTTCTAAATTGCAAAGTTGGATGAAGCTCAAAGTTTTAGATTTTTTGAACTAAATTACCAAATTAATGACCGCAAATCATACATTTGAAGTTGAAAGTTTTAATATTTTTAAATCGCTGAAATATTATGAAAATTTACTTCCGATATAGTTTAACAAAACTTTAGTCTAACAATTCAAATTTTGAAAATATTACGATATAGTGTATACTAAGTACTCATTAGATTAGTTATCTTCTTTATTTTGCGAGTCATATGATGCTCTGACCCATCATTCAAGATCACGATATCGCGCAACTTGAAAAACTAGTTGACTTTCTAAAATTCAATTCTATTAAATTCAAATTTCAAAAATTAATTAATAAATATTTATATTTGAGTTAAAATTTTTTGTGGCTTTCTCAATATTTATCCGAAATTCTAAATTATGTTCACTGTTGAATTTTCTAAAATGCCTTGTAAATCAGAATTTAACAAATCAATTTAAATTTCAATTTTAAAATTTTAGATCTATTCAACAAAATTTTGAAATTCTAATATTTAAAACTAAATTTTATAATTCTGAATTCAAAATTTTAATTGTTTAATTAGTTTAACGAAACTTTAATTTTAACAAAATAATTATTTAAAATTCAGTGTTTCAAAATTTACAAATTTTTAGTTATTTTAAAATAATTTGGAACTTTTCGAAATTCGAATTTCAATGTTGTTTAGAACTTATGACAACTAGTCTAGTGACGTTTACAAAACTACATTGAAATTAAACTTTGGTTACGAATAATCTAAAATTTTGAGTATCATGTCAAATAAAAATAAAAATTAAAAATTTAACTTGCAAATTTTCAAAATTTAATCCAAATCCGAAAATTTTGTTATTTTCATAAATTAAATTAAATAAAAATTTTGCAGCCGAATTTTTTAAGTGTGAACTATAATTGTTAAATTTTCTTAATCTCCTAAATATTTTAAAATATCTAAGCAATATCTTTGAAACCAAACTTTACCGATAGAACGTTTAAATTTTACTTGAACTGGAACTTTTTTAAATGTCAAACTAACGGGGTTGTCAAACTGAAAGAGGAATTTAAATTGGAAAAACATAATATTTTTTGAAACATCTCCCATTCAAACTTTTAAAATTCATATATAACTAAAAATGCTTATAAATTCATATAGAACTAAAAACGCTTATACTCACACATATTTGAGTTCTGAATTGAATAAGTCGGATTAAAACATCAAATGTGAGAGGAGAATTGCATATAGTATTATTTTTCGACTTCCGCTGATCTCGCTATAAATCTAGCTTAAGTCATCAAGCATTTCCGTCGCAGCTTATATCCAAAAATAGATTTGATGCGCAATTTATGCATTTGTGTGGTTTGTGTCATATGAATCAAACCATCACCCAAACACAATGCATTAGATCATCGATTATAAAAACGAACTTCAGTTTATCAAAATACATACTAATCGTCATGTTTTATATTTGTTGAATTTCCGGCAAGTCGTTTTCTTTTTTGTTTTTAAAAACAATCGAAGAGGAAATAACGTACCAGAAATGGAATTTTGTAGAGTTTTCGTTTTATTTTATTTTTAAGAATCCATTTGGTTTTCTTATCAAATATATAATTTTTTACCAAACAGGACATATCGTTAACAATGACTGTAACACGCAACAGCTGAATATTGGTTGCTGCGGTCACAAAGGAATTGTGATACAATTTTATATATTACCAAAAAATATTTATTCACAGACTGTAAACAAGAAAAGAAGCGATATGGAAAATATGTATACGAATGAAAACACTTCCATGTAACGCGCGCCCTATATACATATATACATAAGAATATATAGCGCGCAGATGTTTCATTTTATTTCTTCATTCGTTTATAATTTTTATTTTTTTTATTGTGTTAATATTTTCTTTAAGATGCCTGGCATACAAAAATAACGACATTCATATAATATTGATAAGAGGATACATACTCGTACATAATACAGAGCGGTGGTAATAACATCATGACCAAACTCAATATTTTATTCCTAAATACTTCTTGTATATATATGTACATACGTACATACATGTATATCATTTATATAATAACGAAATAATGAACATATATATTATAAAGACTATAATCTTGAGATTTCACACGCACCATCTACATATATGTATGTATATGTGTGTATATACGAGCGCGCATATATAACACAAAATATTCTTTTCAATTTCTTCGGCCATACACACTAACTCTATGTTTACTTAAGAAAATTTATTCAAAGCACAATTCCAGATCTTTAAAGTTTTTTTTTATCGTCGTCTTATTCATTTCTTTTTAGTCTTTTGAATCAAGGTTAAAATTCATTATTTTTGTGACTATTATTTTACAATATGTAAATTGTGCAAATAAAGGAAAACCATTTTTTTTATTGTACGTCTTGCTAATTTCTTTGGAACAGACCTTTTTTCTTTGTACTATAAGTACACATACATACATATATGTACATAAACAATAATAATAAAATACGCGCAGAAGATGTAGAAGGAGTTTTACATAGGATTTTTGTATATTATTGGAATATTGTTTATTGTTTGCATGTATGATGAGGGTTAGTCATGAACTCTGGTGTGCGCGAATTTATGACAGATGAAGCACATATATATCCGAATGAACTTGCGGTTTTTTTTTTATTGCATGTACATACTAAAAATTAATTCTAATTTCAATGAATGTGAGAGGCAAACTTATTTATGTATATATTACCTTGATCATGCAAGTAATTTTTTATTATAATCTGAATTGGCTTGTAACATACGATAATTAACCTCTAAAATGAATTGCTTGATTTTTTCTACGGAACGTAATTTGTATAACAGTTGTTTAACAATTTGTGCCAAAATCATATAGTGCAGCTGTTTTACAATCGAAGGTTGCATACCATGTATATAACATGGAAGAAGTGTGCAAAATACTTTGCTTTGCAGGATAATTTACCATTCAAAAATACTTAAAATTTGCAAGCGACACAGAAACTCTACCAGTAAATTGATGAGATTGCTTCTGAGGCATGACTGAAAAACGTACTACAGTACTACAGTAAACGTAAAGTTTTTGAGATCAAAGAGGCAGTCCATTATGAATCTACCCATATATTTATGTCTTTTGTTTGCCAAAGGTTGGAGAATTGTACCATGCCTAGTTAGTTCGTCCGCCCTGCAGTTCCCCATGACGTCCGAATGGCCGGGGACCCAGACTATCTGAATGTATAAATGCTCACTCATCTCATTCAGAAACAAGTGGCAACCCAAAGCCACCCTAGATGTCAGAGACACTGAATCCAGCGACTTGATTGGCGCCTGACTGTCCACATAAATTGCGATATCAATCGAGGATACCATATTATGTCTCAACCAATTCAAGACCTTCTTAATTGCTATCACATCTGCTAGGTACACGGCGCAGCGATCAGGGAGACGAACTGATATATCTACTTCCAATTTGTCAAGACTCCAGCTCCTACTGTACCGTGTAGCTTGGAGCCATCCGTAAAGGACTGCAATGCATCTGTTTCTGCTTCTTCTTTAGTGATCTTATTATCGTCGAGTGTCCTGTCTGAAGACATTTCCACTGAGATATGGCTGATAGTCGGGTGGCCGTAATCGCCATCATCTGCTTACCATAAATATCGACGGAGAGGCATGTGTTGGTGTTGTCCTCAGTGCCCCGCTTATAAGCACGCAGACCGTTCCTTGCACTTTCTCGATCTCCTTCTTGTAGGTTAATTTATCAAGAGCTGGCCACCACACGCTCACGCCATACAAAAGTATAGGTCTTCCTGCGGCAGTGAATAGCCAGTGTACCAGCTCCGGCTTCAAGCCCATCTCTTTCCGATGGCGTTTGCTTCCAACTAAGCTTTTGGTCCAAGATTACGTCCAGAAATCTTGCCTTATCAGTAAAAGTTAGTCTCCTACCATTAAAGAGAGGTCGACCTACTACCGGGATTTTATATTTTATACGAGCTGATTGCCAGTCCACATCTGATGGTCCACCTCGTAATGATTAGGATGGCATTTTGGATTACCTCCTTTACCGTGTTTACATATTTACAAGAGACAGCTATCGCTACGTCATCTGCATACGCAATTACTCCGATACCCTCTGTCTCCAGCTCTAATAGCAACCCATTGATTGCTATGTTCCAGAGAAGAAGGGAAAGGACACCTCCCTGCGAGGTTCCCTTAGCCACCCGCCGCCTAATTTTGGATTCCCCCAGCTCCGAATTAACTATCCTAACCCATAACTCTATTATCCTGTAGAAAGGATAATAGAGTTATGGGTCTTAAGTCATTTGGGTAGCCATGTGAGCATTTACCCGCTTTCGGAATAAAGATCACTCGGACCTCTGCCAACCTCCGCGGAATACAGACCAATTTTAAACACCCATTGAAGATTACTTCCAGCCAGGGGAGAATAATCGACGAGTTGTTTTAAATCTCCGCCGGTATAATTCGGTCAGTACCGGCGGATTTATAAGGTTTGAAACCTTCAAGTGCCCATATGATCCGTGTTTTAGTACGATATCTTACGATATCTTCAATGCGCAGTGAATGTGTTTCACGATGAGTACTATTCTCTGTCGAGTCGTCGAAGCTTCCTACAAAGTGGGTTTCGATGAGAAGTTTCAAAGATTCCTCACTAGAAGCAGTCCAAGATCCATCCGGTATAATTAAATAACTGGGACAGGTTGGATTAGTAGACAGTATCTTCCTAAGACGAGAGGTCTCGGAGACTTTTTCCAATTTATTACAGAAGAGTCTCCATGACCTCCTTGTGCCTTCCTCGAATTCTTTTTTTTACACTTTTAGGTCCTCCTTATAGGAGTCCCAATCTTGAGCCTCACGCGTACCTTTGGCTGTATTAAAGGCTTTTCCACATGCGTTTTGGTAGGTCCCCAATTCCTCGGACAGCTCCATTGGTTGGATTGTCTCCCCTCCTGGTGCATCTGCCTCTTGTGTGGACAGACTGCCGTCTTTATTAGGTTCCCCTGATTGCGTTTCAGCCTTGTCTTTCTTGCAGATTCTGAGGGAAATTAGGGTAATAACTCCCCAACATCTGTAACTTCTACAAATTTTTCACAATCCACAATCCGAATTCGACATCAATTTATTGTACGGTTTGAATGTATTTTTGAAATGGCAACTACATTCGAATATTATGAATTTCGATTTCGAATTTTTGAACTTCAGCCGTATCGGATCCTAGTTTTTGAAATTTTAAAATTTTTAACTAAAATTGTAGATTTTTGATTTTTTAATCAAAATCGGATTATCGGAATTTGAAAAATTTTGGATCTTCGCAAATACTAAATTTTAGGGATTCTGGGATAAAATTTGAGTAGAACTTGGGAAATTTTGGATCCAGATACTAATTTTCAAAATTTAACTTTTGAGAATTTTGGAATAATTTGAGTTAATCGAATTTTGAAACAGGATTTTATAATTCTGTATTCTGAATATTACCAAATACTACCTTTTAAGATGTAAATTTTGGGAATTAAGGAATTAAATTTGAGTTTATCAAACTTTGAAATTTGGAATTTGGAATGTGGCTTATCGGAACTAGGAAAATGTTGACTCTTCTGAAATACCAAATTTCAAAGTCTAAATTTTGAGTATTCTGGAACAAAATTTAAGTTAATCGAATTTTATAATACTGAAATTTCGAAATTTTTTCTAAATTTCGAAATCTAAATTTTGCGAATATTGGAAAATAATTATTTTGAAATATTAAAACTGAATTTTTGAATTCTGAATTCTAAATTTTAACGTGGATTATCGAAATTTGGAAAATTTTCGATCTTCTAAAATTCTAAATTTTGAGAATTCCGGAACTAAATTTTAAAGTTGATTACTTTTGATGTTACACGACGATATTTTAGAAATCCAACCGCAATTACAGATTTTAGCCATATCAAGGCTCCTCTAGTTATACCGGGTGTTTCTTTTAAACTGAGACGATCAAATATCTCGAAAAATAGCCACTCTATGGAAAAAATGTCCATAATCAAAATTTAATCATACCGCGGGGGAAATACATTAGTGCAAAAAAAATAGTCCCCCATCCCCGCTTTGTAGGTGGGACGGGGGTAACTTTTAAACTAAGATAGGAAGCTTTATTTTTTATTGCAGATACGGATTCTACGACTAAAAGTACGTATGATTTGAATGAAATATTTTGTTCGGTTCATGATAGATGGCGTTGTAATCGACGAAATTCATTTTGTTCAATTTCTCCTTTTTAGAACACACGCATTCGATTCTGCAATACGTTTGAAATAAAAAACATCACGTTTTCATTGGAAATACTCGAAATTCGTCATCAAAACAATTTATTCAGTTTTGTAAATCTAAAATAAGTGTTCAAAATGATGACCAGCGACTTCAATGCACTTATTAATCCGCATTTCAAATGATTGTACACAACTGAGAAGTGTGTCTGGTTGAATTTCAGCACACGCATTTCTGATTCGCTCAATCATGTTCTCACGTGTTGTTGGTTTTTGTGTGTAAACTTTGTTTTTGAGGTAGCCCCACAAAAAAAAATCTGGCGCAGTAAGATCTGGTGATCTGGCGGGCCAATTTATCGGACCAGCTCTACCGATCCAGCGACCATTGAAATCACGATCAAGTATTTCACGTGCCATCAACGATAATTGTGCAGGACAACCATCATGTTGGTACCACATGTTCCGTCTCACTTCTAAGCTCAAATTTTAAAGTAATATTGGCAGTTTATGTTCCAAAATGTTTCGGTACATTTGACCATTCAAGTTGCCTTCAATAATGTGGGGGCCTATGAGTTTGTTGCCAATTATTCCACACCACACGTTGACAGTCCAAGGACGCTGATGTTCAACTTCACGAAGCCAATGCGGATTTGTAACACTCCAATAATGCATGTTGTGTCGATTAACCGTTCCATGGTTTGTAAAAGACGATGCGTCGGAGAACATTACGCAACGAAAAAATTTGGGGTTTTGTTGTATTTGTTCACGTGCCCATTGTCAAAAAGTTACCCGATTTTGGAAATCAACGCCATGAAGATCTTGGTGTAAAGACACATGATATGGATGATACTTGTGCCGTTTTAAAATTCTCCAAACACTGGTGAGGGGCAATCTGGAATCGCGAACTATTTCTCGTGTACTAATATGATGATTATGAGCCACTGCTGCCAATACAGCAATTTCATTATTTTCTCCAGTGACTGTTGCTCTACGGGGGTCCTCTTTTTCGGTTGAAGATTTCCATCAGTAATAAATTGTTTGATAGTACGGCCAAATGAAGCACGTGAACGAATCCTATCCGGAAAACGTTGAGCGTAAATAGCAACAGCATTTTCAAGATTTCTGCCAGCTTCTCCATAAACCAGAACCATTTCAATTTTCTCTGGCACAGTTAAACGCTCCATTCTAAAGTATTTTGTCATTTATTTTGCAATTACGAAAATCATGAAGATAAGAAATAACACTAACGCTAAATGTGATTTACAAAACTGAATAAATTGTTTTGATGACGAATTTCGAGTATTTCCAATAAAAACGTGATGTTTTTTATTTCAAACGTATTGCAGAATCGAATGCGTGTGTTCTAAGAAGGAGAAATTGAAAAAAATGAATTTCGTCGATTACAACGCCATCTATCATGAACCGAACAAAATATTTCATTCAAATCATACGTACTTTTAGTCGTAGAATCCGTATCTGCAATAAAAAATATGGCTTCCTATCTTAGTTTAAAAATTACCCCCGCCCCACCTACCAAGCGGGGATGGGGGACTATTTTTTTTGCACTAATGTATTTCCCCCGCGGTATTAAATTTTGATTATGGACATTTTTTCCGTAGAGTGGCTATTTTTCGAGATTGATCGTCTCAGTTTAAAAGAAACACCCGGTATAACTCGGTGTTTATTGCATGAAAATTGGATAAATACTTATCGAATTAATATAAGGTCACAGACCATGATATTTTATAATCGAATATAAATTAAATCCTCCCGCAAGATCAAATGTCTAAATTAACTTACATATATTTTTGATTTCCTGGACAATGATATTCCGTTCGTCCATTCAGATTCACGCATAACCTCAAAATTTAATAATCATTTTACATATTATATAAATCATAAGAACGGTAGATATATGGTTTGCACTTGTTCCAGAGAATTTATCTAATCATTAATCATCATGTGTGTGTGTATGGGAAAAGATTAAATAAAATATTAAAGAACACAAAAACCTAACATAATTTTTCTTTTAATATCTTAAGGTATACACAAACCTATATACCATGTACATAACCTAAAAAATTTTCCTGGTTTTCATATGTATCCAAATAATATTTATTAAACAGCGGCTACTTTTAATCATTATTAATGATGACTATTAATCATTCTTACATAAAAAATATATTGTCCATAAACCACAGAGATGGAACCTGTATTTTATTTTTATTTTTTGGAACTACAATTACATATCATTCTGTCATATGTGTGTGTGTGTGTATCTGATACGCAATTTACTTCACATATTAGCTCGTATATAAGTATATGTACGTACCTGTCACGTGATTCAAAATCAAGATTGAAATGTATAGAACCGATGGTAAACACGTGGCGATAGTGATTTGAGGAAGAGGAGGCGGATAGGACGACAGCTTCTTTTTTTCTTATTTTCCTTGAAATTTTGTATATTCTTTAAAAAACAATTTTTTTTATGTTTTTGTGATAAAATGAAAATATTTTTCTTATCTTTTAACATAACACGCGAAACAAAACAATTTCTTTATTTTTTCGACTTGTTTGTGTTTGGAAAATTTCCTAAGAATATATAGAAGAATTTTTTCTTTTTATTGTTTTGTTAATTTTCATGTTTTCATTTCGTATTTTCTTATAAATTTTTTTCTTGTCTTTCCAGGTGCTTGCAATTGTAAATAATTGCGCATCGTTGTTGGTTTCGTTTTGTACTTGTTTGTCAATTTTTCAATTATATATATACGAAAAAGAAAATAATTTGTTTGTATATACATATGTTTGACGACGGTGACAAGAAGAACACACATATATACATAGCAAAGGTGAGATAAATAAATATAAAAAAATTGTTAATTAGTTTTTAATTAAGTGAGAATTGGTGGTTTGTGTTTAAATTGGTCAATTAATATGAATTTATGAAATTTTTTGCGAACACTTAAATCTGTATATGTATGTGATATCTATATACCTGTGCATAATTAATTTGTAACTAAACATAAGATTTTTACTAACTGGTACGTGCATTTGTTACATAAAATTTAATTTCCTCACGCGCCACACGATCCCTTTTTACCTTCTGAGTATTTATTTCATATTTAACACAATATAGGGATGATTAACTTTTGCGAGCGTGCTGTACAACTTGATGTGGCAGAGTTATTTCGTAACATAATTTTTAACAACCTTATTTTGGTTTGAAAATCATATTGTTATCGTTTTGCATACGCCTACTCGCTTGCAAGAGATGATATACGTGAATTAAATTGGTCAGAGTATTTTATTGAATGATAAGTGGAAATAAAATGAAAAGTTAAATTAAAATCGAATTAAAATTTTCGAAAAATTAATTGCTACCATTTAGCTACTTTACTTTCTAAAGTAAATATTTTTTCAATTGAATTGTTGTTACTTGAAAATGTCCAGGAACTTTAAAAAAAAATTGACGTATCCACTGCCAGATAATTTTTGGAAAGGTCGACTAAAATTTGGTATATACATCTACATATATAGTCTAGTTTTGCCGAAGCACGCACATAGAAAACACGCGAATAATTGTCCACCGCCAGTAGTTGACGATTTTTCGTGTATTTTACTATGTGAATGCTTGGCAAGGTCGACGAAAATTAGGAATTATCGGAATTTGGAAAATTTTGAAATTTTCCAAATACTAAATTTTGCAATCTAAATTTTAAGAATTTAGGAATAAAATTTGAATTAATCGAATTTTGAAACCTAATTTATAATTCTGAATTCTAAATTATAATGGTTTATCGGAATTTGAAAAATTCTGAATTATCCCAAATACTTGATTTCGAAATTATAATTTTCAAAATTTTGAAATAAAATTTGAATTAATCGCACTTTGAGATTTTTTACCGGAATTTAATAATTCTGAATTCTAAATTTTCATGTGGATTATCGGAACTAGGAAATTATTGGCTCTTCCAAAATACTAAATCTCAAAGTCTAAATGTTGAGGATTTTAAACCAAATTTTAAAAATCCGAATTCTAAATTTTCATGTGGTATTTCGAAATTAAGATAACATTTTGGGTTTCCAAATATTTAATTTCGAAATCTAAACTATGAGAATTCTGGTAAAAGTTATTTTGTAAATTTTACACGAAATCCAAATTTTGAGAATTTTGGAATAATATTTGAGTTGATCGAATTTTGAAACTTTGAAATATGGATTATTGGAATTCGGAAAATTTTGGATCTTCGCAAATACTAAATTTGGAATTCTAAATTTTAAAAATTTAGGAAAATAATTCGAGTTAATCGAGTTTTGAAACCGAATTTAAGGATGTTGAATCGGAATTTGGTAATTTTTGTATCTTACCAAATTCTAAATTTTGAGATTTTGAAACCGAATTTAAGACATTTGAATTCTAAATTTTATTGTGGATTTTCGAAATTTAGAAATTGTTTGGTCTTCCCAAATTTTAAATCTCGAAATCCAAATTTTGAGAATTGTGGATTTTCAGAAATAAATATTGTCAATACCAAATTTTAGCCAAAGTACTTATAGAAATCGCGCGAAAAATTGTCCAACGCCAGTAGTTAACGATTTTTCGTGTGTTTTACTATGTGATTGTGTTTGGCAAGGTCAACGAAAAATAGGGATCAACATTTTATTTTTTTTTAAGAATTCCGTAAATAATAATATCAAAAAAAAATTCTCGAACGAAATTTAGTCGAATTTTTAAATTTTTAAACCGAGCTTATAATTTTGAATTCTAAATTTTAATGTGGATTATCGGAATTTGGGAAATTTTGAATTTCCCATATTCTAAATTACGAAATCTAAATTTTAGGAATTCTGTATTAAAATTTAAGTCAATCGAATTTTAAAATACGGAAAATTTTAAGAATTTAGGAATAAAAATTGAGTTAATCGAATTTTGAAACCGAATTTAAAAATTGTGAATTCTAAATTATAATGCGGTTTACCGGAATTTGAAAAATTCTGGATCATTCCAAATACTTGATTTCGAAATTAAAATTTTGAGAATTTTGAAATAAAATTTGAGTTAATCGAACTTTGAGATTTATTAACCGAATTTAATAATTCTCAATTCTAAATTTTCATGTGGATTATCGGAACCAGGAAATTGTTGGCTCTTCCGAAATACTAAATTTCCAAGTCTATATTTTGAGGATTCTGGAATAAAATTTGAGTTAATCGAATTATGAAATACTGAAACCGAATTTTAAAAATCTGAATTCTAAATGTTCATGTAGATTTTCGAAATAGAGATAAGTTTTGGGGTTTCGAAATATTTAATTTCGGAATCTAAACTTTGAGGATTCTGGTAAAAGTTATTGTAATAACTTTTGAAAATTTTAAACGAATTCAAAATTTTGAGAATTTTGGAATAATATTTGAGTTATCGAATTTTGAAACTTTTAAAGGTGGATTATTGGAATTCGGAAAATTATGGATTTTCCCAAAAACTAAATTCCGAAATCTAAATTTTTATAATTCTGAATGTGATTATCAGGAAAATTTTGGATCTACCCAAATACTAAATTTTAGATTCTAAATTTTAAAAATTTAGGAAATAATTTGAGTTAATTTTGAATTGGAATTTGGAAAATGTTGGATCTTGCCAAATTCCAAATTCTGAGATTTCTGAAACCGATTTTAAGACATCTGAATTCTAAATTTATTTGTGGATTTTCGAAATTTAGAAAATGTTTGGTGTTCCCATATTTTAAATCTTGAAATCTTATTTTTGAGAATTCTGGATTTTCTCAAATATAAAATTACGAAATTTAAATTTTGAGAATTTGCACAAATGAAAATTCTCGATATAAAATTTTAGCCGAAGCGCTCACGTAGAAAACACGCGAAAAATTGTCTAACGCCAGTAGTTAACGATTTTACGTGTGTTTTACTATGTGAGTGCTTTGGCTAAAACTTGATATTGTGAGTTTTTATATATTTTTAAATTCCATAAATAATAATTTAATAAAAAAAAATTCTCGATGCTAGATTTTAATCGACCTTTCCAAGCACTCACATAGTAAAATACACGAAAATCAGTCTTGCTATACAAAACACAGTGCAATATTTGATGTTCGTGGATGATTATGTAAATAAATTTTTCATAATGGTGATACGGTGTGGACTCTAACTGAACTCTCTACCTAGAACAATATGAATTGAAAATTTTGTAATATATTGACTGTTCATGTTTAGTTCGATATCTATTCGAAGTAAAAAATACTCTTCTAAATCAGATTTCTAGTATTTTGCGCGAATCGCAAAAAAACATGTTTATGCTATGGCCGCTTAGAAATTATATTATGTAATAACATCAGTTATTTATGTAATTAATTTTTATTACGTGTATTTCATACTACCACATAGACGATATTAAGTTACACACATCTTCAATAATACACCTTTAGTTCAAACCAAATAGCCTAAATTATTGTGAATTAGAATTCAGCACACGAATCATCTTGCTATTTTTACACTTTTTCTAAATATGTGTTCTAAAACAACCCTCTTAAGAAGTCTATATTATATTTAACTTAACCATCAAATTGATTAAAAACACACAAAATACAAACAAACCAGAGTTTATGTGTGTCCCAAATGTATTCTCGTCACAGACAAAAACAAAACCCAATTACAATAAAATGATGAGGCAATGTATGATAATTTAATTTTGTCAAAATACACAACAACGACCAAAAACATCAAAATTAGAAATTCTTAGAAAACAGTGTTGAACATGTATATATGTATGTTGTATATATATAT
Organism: Tipula unca; assembly: GCA_951394425.1. Taxonomy (NCBI): domain Eukaryota; kingdom Metazoa; phylum Arthropoda; class Insecta; order Diptera; family Tipulidae; genus Tipula; species Tipula unca. Next base: position 109,084,220 of record OX596382.1, on the reverse strand, counting down.
GTATATATATATATATATATATATATATATATATATATATATATATATATATATAGAAAATATATACATATATGATTAGTTTAAGACACCATAAACTAAATGAAATTGTAACACTTGTTGTGATAATAAAAAAATAAAAATCTCGACATAACCCCCCAAAAAAAAAAATGTTAACTTACCACCAAAGCATATAAGAAGCATCATAAAATAATCAAGATGAATTGTTAGAAATTTACTTTAGAATTTGTCATACGCAGCTCGATCCATTGTGGTGTTGTGTACGCGCTCAAAAAAAAGAGAGAGTGGATTTTTTGTGCGATGATTACAATTTAATTGACACACAGACGAATGAATAATAGTGATCAATTTGATGAGGTTGTGCGCTAAATGATAAATGATCGGCGCGAGTCATTTGAATTTGGCGAATTTTTTTATATATTTCTTTTTTAAAGATTGTAATCAAATTTAGTTGGTTAGAATACGACAAAAAAAAAACTAATTTCCATGAAAATTTATATCATAAATAAAAATGATTTTCATGTACAAAAACACGCAAATGTATTTACTACTATAAATTAATGGAATAAATGTGAAACGACGACAAAATATATTCATGTAGCGCTCTGTATGTATGTATGTGTATATAAAAAAAAAAAGAAATCCATTTTCATTTTCATCAAGTGAATGAAAATCTTATAATAACATACAACACAAAGGCGAAGTCTAAGTGAAAGGAAATACAAAAAAAAAAAGAAGGGATTTTTGGATTTTCCACATACAAAACTTTTCATTATTCTAGATACGCGTACATACTTGTATGTACCGTGTACATAAACACCAAAGTTATGTTAAAGTTTGGCAAAGTGTTAAATAAATGTAAAAAGGGTATTTTCTTTTCAAACATATCTACATACATATATACACGATTCTTCCAATTTATGTGCGTGTGAATATTCTGTGTTTTGTTGTTGTATAAAGGTGAAAGCACTTGTCATTCATATACAAATCCATTCATTTATAAAATATTCGTTTTTATTTCCGCGCGCGCGATATACACAACAAAAAAAAAAGATTTTTTGCGGCATTGCGGATTATAATTTGCGTATACACCTATACTAATTTTTTTGGTATTAAGTCTGTACACCATCCTCTAAACGGAATCCATAAAATCAAAAAATACATAAAATCCAATAAACATTATCGATGTACGCGAATATATATTCTAATTTATTCTAATAGCGTATGTATATACAACAAATATTTTATTTTATTGTTGCAAAAATGATATGAAAATTTGCATAAATCCAATATATCAAACATATACATATATGTACATTGTTGTCGATAACAATTAAAATACAATAAATATATATATACAAAACTATTTGTATCGTTTAGTGATCGATTCTATAATATACGTATATGGTTCTGAACTAAGACAGGAAATTAGAAAAATTAAATTTTATTTGGTAAAGCCTTGTTAATCTGGTGATAGGAATGAGTTACGTTTTGTAAAATATATTTTCGAAACATTCGATTTTCCATATTATTTTGAAAATTTGGAATAAACCTCAATACAATTAAGAATTTGAAAAGTTTAGGATTGCTATTAAATTTTAAGTTTTAACAATTCTTAAAAATAAACAAATTTTCCACAAAATTGAATGATTTTCAGAAATCTGTAAAATTTTAAACCATGATTCAATTATTTTTCGATTCTAGGTCGAGTAAATTTAATTTAACAAAAAATTTAAATAAAACTGTTCTCAATAAGCATAATTCAGTTTATTTGTTAATCGGTCGGTTTAGAATTAAAAATTTTCGATGAAATTAGTCTTAACATACTTCCCAACCTTGAAGAATACATCCCTTAGAAGTTATCTCAGGATTTCATCTCAGGAGTTTTAAAAAATATCTCTGACACCACAAGCGTAAAAAATCCAACCCAGAGTTTTAATTTAATTTAAACAGTTGGTTAATCTCATGATCTTATACAGTCAGCTCGTCCCAGAGTTCTTGTCATATACAAAGAATACATACAGTTGTTATAAAAAAAATCACCCCAGACTTTTTTTATTAAATAAAACTTAAATATGTAGTTATATTTAAAAAAAAACTATTCTGGCCTGGTAGAAATCTAATAGTACGGAAGTGGACAAATTTTTGAGATGTGCCATTATATTTCCTTAATTGTGAAGAATATTTCTCTATGCCCTTAATTGTGAACAATAATTGCCTGACTCGTGAAGTTTTACAACTGTTGAATCAATTAAATAAAGTAATCTACTCCATTTGAACAATTCTAGAATAATTGTGACCTGCTCTCATTATTCCAGATAAATCAAGAAATGGGTCGAGATTATGAAAAAATTATTATTTATCTTGATGGTATATTTATTGAACTTTGATCGGTATCTTCAAACCATCGAACGGTAGTATAGTTGTGCAACTTTGTATTAAACTAATATTTACTTTGGATAAACAAACAAGAAAGAAACGGTTTCATGACAATTCACCGAAAACGCAAGTCAGTGAAATTTCAACATACTGAGAGTTTTTATAATGGGCCAAAGAATAAGCCTACTACCATTCCTGATTGTCATTACCCAGAACTGTATCCAAAAATTAATTTTAAAATCCCATTTCGATCCAACATACCTTCATCATAATCAGTGAATGGCCTACTTCCGTTCCTGATTGTCATTATCCAGAATGAATTATACCCAACAATAATTTTAGGTTCGGTCTCATTTTCATGCACATACCAAATATCATTAAAATCGGTGAAGCAATGGTCTAGTTCTGTTCCTGTTTTCCATATTTCAGAAATTCTGCAGGAATTCAGAACTTCTATCAACGATCATTTTATAATCCTATTTTCATCAAGTAATTCTAATTCATTATAATCAGTGTATGGTTTCGGAGTATTTGGTGATTTGTCGTTTTCGGTGTATTGTCGTTTTCGGTGAATGGTGGTGCTACTGAAAGGGACATAGTAGCATGATCTAATATTTGTACAGGCTGCAAAAGTATTTGGGATGGAGTTAAGAAAAACTAGTAACTGCTTTTAGTAGCTTTTACTACTCATTTTTTTAAGGTTTACTTTGCGAAGAAGCTTAAACTTAACATTTAAGTAAATACTCTCCATATAAGTTAAAGTTGAAAATGGTCCCAGTAAATTCTTAAACAATTGTTAATACTCTCGTTAATATATTTCTGCAGTAAATACTTGAAATTGTATAGAGTTGCATTACATAGACTTGAGTTTAAGTTTCGAAAGATGTTTTAATCAAGACCCAACCATAAGTAAATAATTTTTGAGATTTGATGCTTTAATCAACTATTTTCATTCGTATTATTAAACAATATAGAACCAAATTTCAATATATTACTTGATGTACTTGTATAGAACTTCACATTCAGCCTTCCAAAATGTTCGCACTATTTTAGCACTTCTGCCACTAAATATAATAAACAGTTTTCTAAGGGCCATTACTGGCTCCTTACTGAGTCAACAATCCGGCTCCAACGGTTTCAATCCTGAGCATGTCCTTCAATACTGTATTAACCTGAAAAAGCCAAGTCGTTCTCTACACCGTGAACCAATCGTCGCCAGCAATGACTTCTGCGCCTACCATATGGTGGCTCTCCTTTCAGAAATCGCTGTACAATTTGTTCGGAATCAGCACACAGAATATGACAGAGCCAGTGGTCTCGCTGTGGTCTTACTTCATTTACAATAGTGGGGATCTTCATCCGATCTCTGATCTCGATATTGAACACAGCTGGGTATGTACCATCTATTTCGCGTTTTGGGCCGTAAATCGCCCGCATAATTCTTCTCTCAAAAGTATAGCGAGCCAACTTCCATACTCATCCGTCAACGGCCAACTTTCACATCCAAACCTAACAACGGGCCTGATCAACGCTTTGTATAGTTTCAGCTTCACGGCACTTGGCAGGTGTTTAGATTTTCGCAGTGGCCTTAGAGGATACAAAGCCCGACTGCCGGCTGTGTTTCAGTTTTACTAAAAATGTACTCCAATATGAGATTAAAGAGTATCGGGGACAGAGTATCTCCTTACCCAAGTTAACTGCAAAAATTCTGGATATCCTCAACTTTAACACAATATAGAGATTGTGCCACTGTCATTCTACACAATCGTACCAATTTTGTTGACATTGTAGTATAACTCAACCTCTACATTAAATTATGTATCATAACTCAACCCAACTCATAAATCGTCACTGAGTTCATGCCCTACATTAATGAACTAATTATATAATTTTTTATGTTGATATTGCGACTACCGTAATTATAAAAAACAAAAGAAGACAGAATAAATTTGGACATCAAGCTAGTCGCATATACCTAATTGAAATTTTAAATTAAAATTAAAAATTATAAATTAAAATTTAATAATAAATATTAAAATGTAAAAAATAAGTTAAAGTGATAATTTTGTTTTATTAAAAGAAAGAAATCCAATCCCAAGAAAGCTCGCTACAAAATTGGTGACAGCGGTGGGATGGTAGTGGTAAAAATATCATCCAATACCATCTTGTAAACGTACTCGCGTTGTGGGTTTTCTTAACCATCCATAAAATATCATGCTAATTAAAACATAAAACGCCAACATCAATCATATTTTATGCGTCCTTGAGCATCTTGTGTTGTTACAGTGGCAATAAACAGACAATTACCAGTTTTCATCATAAATACGCTATTTAAATAATTATTTACGATCATTGATGAGTTATCAAATATGTCGACAATCATAGATGTATAATATTAGTACTATTCAAATGATAGTGCATACCAATTAAAGTCGATATCATCATTCATACCAGCTAGCTTAAAGTGCATGCTTATATCATCAATGCACATGACCCGTAATCAACAGTTAGATCAGCCGATCATCAGCGACCTTGATGGCAAATCATACGGATACTAGTACAACTAATTAAAACCTATTGCAATTCAGAATATTTTAAATAAATTGCGGTACAATTGGATCCTCATTTTTTTTTTCATCGATTTTAAAATCAGCATTTGAATAATACAATACACAACCATCATCACAATCAATCCAAATTTCAATCAAACTGGAAGAGCGAAATCAGCAAGCAACGGGTGAGTCAAAATTTTTCATTTTACTTTTTTTAAGCGGTACCTTAATATAGCAAATATACTGTTTTTAATACATACATAAATAATATAATGAATATAACCTATGAGCGACGAAAGTGATGTTGAAGATTATTATAATTTAAGAACGCTATTTAAACGTGTAAGGAAAGTAGAACGCCATATACAATTTGACAAGAATCGTAGACAAATAATAAAAATGAATCTAAGCTACGAAACCACATTAAAATTAATCCCTGAATTTGACGGAGAACCTGATAAATTACATAAATTTATTTTCGCTTGTGATGCAGTGTACGATTCTTTAAAAAATACGGAATATGAGAAATTTTTAACGGTTGTGAAAACTAAATTAAGTGGTGTAGCATATGATGTTGTGAAACATAATACATATGAAACCTGGGATGAATTAAAACAGGAACTTAAACTACAATATAGCTTTGCCAGAACAGTACCAGAAATTCAAGCAGAATTATTTAAAATCAGACAGTCGAATTGTGAAAATGTCAGGCAATATGCAGCTAGAGTTAATAAATTATTGTCTGAATTAAATGACGCTAGCTCGCAGTCAGTTGGTATAGCTAATTCAAAAGTGTATGTAAAATTAAATGAAAATACAGCATTGAAAACTTTTCAAGATGGATTACGTGATCCTATCCGACTAGTAGTTAAAGCGTGTCGGTTTGATAATTTAAAAGCTTCAATCGCACAGGCGTGTGAAGAAGAGCTTTCGGTGCAAGTACCATCCTCTACCCAATTTAATAGACCCAATTCAGAGAGGCGTAATTATAATAATAAAACTATTAAATGTCATAATTGTCACAAGTTAGGACACATGGCTGCAAACTGTTATTCTCAATTACGATATAATACAACCACAAGTGTAAGTAATAATAATCGAAATTTTCCAAGTCAAGGAATCAAAATGATATGTGCATATTGTAAATTATCGGGCCATACACTTTCAAATTGTTATCGAAAGCAACAATCCGATTTAAGATGGCTAAATCGAAATAAAAATAATAGTTCAGAGTCTCAACAAAATGAAACCCAGAATAAGTCGGAAAACTATTCACGGCTTGGACAGACACCACAGGATACTCTTGTTCGAGCCAAGGAATTAAAACAATAAAATCGTATCCTAATGAATTGAAAAAAATTCATTCCCTTTATCCTATTTCTAGAAATTCTGATAATCCTATCGAAATTCCAAAATCAATTGACCTTGCCGGTAATATCCAAGATGTTCAACACGTATTAATTTCCAAGGTATTGCATTTTAGTAAATTTATAGAATTTTACGTCGATGTAGCTGAACACAACCAATTATTATTCCTGGTAGATACGGGGGCTGATATTAGCATTATAAAAATTGATTGTATTGCTGATGATACACCGTGTAATGTAAACAACAAATGTAATATCAAAGGAATATCTGCAATTCATTTGGAAACTTTAGGAACATTTACAGCCAAATTAAAGCTAAGTAGTCAATTAGAAATACCACAAACATTTCATGCTGTGAAGTCCAATTTTCCCATTCAATGTCATGGTATATTAGGAAAAGATTTCTTAACCGCAAACCGTTGTAAAATTGATTTTTCGAGCCATTCATTGGAAATACCGCTTGATAACCAGATATTAACATTTACATTAAATACAAATATTCCTGAAACAGTTGTTCCTCCACGTGCAGAGAAAACCATCGTAGTTCACATCCCATCATCAGAAGGTGACTATATATGTCAATCAGGTGAAATATTACCATCTTTATATGCAGCAAGTTCGATAATCAAATGTGAAAATGGTTTGGCTTCACTAAAAGTTGTAAATGTTAGTGATAATCCAATTACATTTTCAAATTTAACAATAAATATTGATCCAATTGATGAATTTCACATTTATCAATTAAATAGTTGGGCAAATCCTGAGCATAATCGTTTAAAGAAGCTTGAAGATGAATTACAGTTACATTCGCTTAATGTTGAGGAAAAGAATTCAATCGTTAATCTATGTCGAGAGTTTCATGAAATTTTTTATTTGAACGGTGATGAATTAAGTGCAACGGATTTAGTCCAACATGAAATAAAATTAAATTCCAACGCTAATCCAATATTTCAGAAACCATATCGCTTACCCGAAACGGCGCAACGAGAAGTTGAAAACCAAGTACAAAAAATGCTTGAAGAAAATATTATTGAAGCAAGTCAATCTCCATGGAATTTTCCGTTACTTGTAGTCCCAAAGAAATCCAAAGATGGGTCGAAAAAATTTCGAATTGTCGTTGATTATCGAAAATTAAATCAAGCCACCATCAGTGATGTATTTCCGTTACCAAACATAACCGAAATTCTTGAGAAATTAGGACGTAGTCAATATTTTACCACACTCGATCTGGCAAACGGCTATCATCAAGTATTAATGAAACCATCTGATAAAGAGAAAACAGCATTCAGTACTAGTCTCGGACATTATCAATTTATAAGAATGCCATTTGGTCTTAAGAATGCCCCTTCTACATTCCAAAGGCTTATGAACACTATTATGTCTGGATTACAAGGAATTCATTGCTTGATTTATTTGGATGATGTAGTTGTGTATGCTGCAACATTAGAGGAACATAATCAAAAGTTAAAAGATGTGTTCTCAAAATTTCGAGTTGCCAATTTAAAATTAAATCCCAAGAAATGTGTTTTTCTCCAAAAAGAGATAGTTTACCTTGGACACGTGATCAACCAAGATGGTATTCATCCGGATCCAGCAAAAATTCAAACAATTGTCGATTACCCAGTTCCACAAGATCAAAAATCCTTAAAATCATTTCTTGGATTGGTAGGGTACTATCGAAAATTTATCGCTAACTTTGCTAAAACTGCAAAGCCTTTGACAGAGTTGCTGAAGAAAGACGTTAATTATAAATGGAATCCGTTTACAGATGAAGCATTCCACAGTTTGAAACAATCAATTATCACACCACCAGTTCTACAATTTCCTGATTATGAAAGAGAATTTCTTTTAACTACTGATGCCAGCAAAAAAGCTATTGGAGCGGTACTGTCCCAGATGAACAGCAATATCGATCTACCAATCGCCTATGCAAGCCGGATGTTGAATAAAGGAGAGCAAAATTATTCAACACATCATCAAGAATTATTAGCTGCCGTTTGGGCTGTGCAACATTTTCGACCGTATCTTTATGGGCGTAAATTCAAGCTTTATACTGATCAAAGGGCATTGATCTGGATGATGAATGTGAAGGATCCCCTATCACATATAGTTCGCTGGAAAATCAAATTATCTGAATACGACTTCGAAGTGATTCATAAGCCGGGTAAATACAATACCAATGCTGATGCACTAAGTCGTGCAATAATTTCTCCAGACGCAAAGCACGAAGTACATGTTATCACTAGATCTAAGGCAAAACTTCAATCAAAGAAGTCCGAGGAAGATGATAATAACTCAAGCAACGACATTACTTTATTACCACAACCACAGATATCACAAGATCAATTGAATCCGAGTCCTAATCATAATTTAGACGATAAATATTCCCATCCTGGGCAATCCCTACTTTCTCATCCATGTAATAATAATATAATTGAACTAAATGACTCATCACAAATCAATCGTATCATAGAAGAATTTCATATAACACCACAAGGAGGTCATCAAGGTATTACAAGAACCTATAAACGCATCAAGACTTACTATTACTTCCCACGTATGTTTTCCATAATCGAACGTTTTATAAAGAATTGTACAAGTTGTCAAATCAATAAACATGGTCCAATCAATAAAATGCCTTTGCAAATTACCACAACGTCGTCAGTCGCTTTCGAAAAATTATTCATCGATATTGTTGGTCCTTTAATTCCTAGTGAATCTGGACATAAATATATTCTTACACTACAGGACGATCTAACCAAGTTTTTATTTGCTATACCAATTGAAAATCAAGAAGCGGACACCGTCGCCCAAGCATTTGCTGAGAAATTCATTTGTATATTTGGCGCACCTCATTCAATCTTATCCGATCAAGGGTCTAATTTCATGTCTGCAGTTTTTGTAAATTTATGTAAATTATTCCATATCAAAAAGTTCAACTCAACCGCATATCATCCACAAACGAACGGAACGTTGGAGCGAACACATAAGTCAATCGGAGAATACTTACGAAATTTTACTCAGGATGACCCAACCAAATGGAATGATTGGCTTCCATTTGCCACTTTTTCATACAATGTCACGCCTCATACAAACACAGGGTTTATGCCATACGAGTTATTGTTTGCGAGAAAGCCAAATATTCCATCATCACTAATGCACGACCTGAATCCCGTATACAATTATGAAGATTATATAGCTGACCTAAGATTTAGAATGCAATCCTCGTTCAATAAAGCAAAACGAAGTTTAATTAATTATAAACACCAGTCAAAATCATATTACGATCGAAGTTCCAGGAGCAGCTCATTTGATATTGGAGATCAAGTCCTATTAAAAAATGAAAAAAGAGTAAATAAATTTAGTCCTTTATGGACTGGACCTTATACGGTAGACAAAATAATATCCCCACAGAATACCAATATAATCATCGGTCGAAATACAAAGTGTATTCATAATAATCGTCTTAAACATTTTTATTAAAACAAAACTGAAATTAAATATAATAAATAAAGAAATTAATAAATACAAATCCGCTTAAGAAAATAAAGTGCAAACATTTTGAACTCAATTTAATTCTGCTTATTATAGCAGGGTGTCATGTAAATTATAAAAAAAAAGAATTATGTAAATCTTATGTATAATATTAGTCAAGTATTGAAATACTATTTTTATTATAATGTTTATTAGAATCAATTAAATTAAAAAAAAAAAAATAAATAAAACAAAATATATATTATGTACTATTTTTATATTATGTATAGTAATTAGAAAAAAAAAAATAATATGTAAGTTGTTTTGAAAATTGATATTGTATACTATCAATTTTCAAATTAATAGGGGGAGTGTAGTATAACTCAACCTCTACATTAAATTATGTATCATAACTCAAGCCAACTCATAAATCGTCACTGAGTTCATGCCCTACATTAATGAACTAATTATATAATTTTTTATGTTGATATTGCGACTACCGTAATTATAAAAAACAAAAGAAGACAGAATAAATTTGGACATCAAGCTAGTCGCATATACCTAATTGAAATTTTAAATTAAAATTAAAAATTATAAATTAAAATTTAATAATAAATATTAAAATGTAAAAAATAAGTTAAAGTGATAAATTTGTTTTATTAAAAGAAAGAAATCCAATCCCAAGAAAGCTCGCTACAACATTCCTAGATATTCCAGGACACAAACTCTCTTAATTGATCGAGCTATAGACCTGCCAGAAATCCAGGAACCCTTGATGTATGGGGATGGGAATCTCATAATTTATAGACATCATCCGCAGCGAAAAGACTTCATGAGTGACTGATCGATTCCGACGAAATCCTCCTTGATAGTCACCAAGGGCAGTAACTATGCTGTACAAAGAAGAGCTATACCGCGATAATTCTCACACTTCAACCGGTCCTTCTTCTTCAAGATAAAGCACATCATGGCCACTTTCCATTCGTCAGGTCTAACGTCGAATCATCATACTAATCGAATAAGGTCGAAAAAACCGATTCACAAAGCTCCGATTCAAGAGCTCCGAATTAGTGCAGTTCACTCTAGGTGAGCGGTTTCGTTTTAAACTCCGCATAATCTTAGTGAATTCCTCGTGGGATCAACCCTCTGTGCAAATCTCAGCATTCTGTTTTAGAGGTATGGCCTAACAACAGTCTGTGACGCATGATGAATACCATAAGCAGGTCGGTAAATTGCAGTTTACTCCATGCGTCGGGTACTGCGTTGATGTTGACATTAAGTTTTTATCCCGGTCTAGAATGGCCGTTGACACATGCCTGAAAGAATGATACAATCCGGTAATTCCCTAACTGAAATTACACGAAGTGCACTCATTCCCTTCTACCACTATCGTGTAAATTAAACTTGCTTTCAGCTAAAAAAGTAAATGTTGTTTTCGTGTTGAGAAGCGCTTTTAATATCATGTTCTATGAATTTTGTTCAGCACGAACATTATGAATAAGACTTGCCTTAAAAGTAAGTAAGTTCTTGTAAAAGCATTACTTTCAAATTTTCTAAAAAGTATCTATTATTCATTACAAAACTATAGAAGTCTTATCGGTACAAACTTATTTGTGTTCACTCCTCCCATGGATTATAGCAAACCGGTGGCGTGTGTGATCACAATCTGACATTGAAAGTGATGGCTATGCTTGATTAAGCGGTGAAATGTAAATTTGGTGTTTGCTTCAAATTTGTGTGTGAAACTGGCATATGGGCTGAGTGATTTTGTTCTAAACAACCTAGATGCGTAAAATGTGCTAGAAACCACTTAACACATTAATATTTTGAAACAAAAAATTAAGCCCCTAAATGTGTACACTGTGTGAAAGAAGCTCAATTAGCAAGTTACAGAATTGCATGGTATAGCCAAAGAAAAAATAACAAAACCAAAATTTTACATCGATGAATAATTAACTGGAAAACGTTCATAATATTAAAAGTAAGGCAATTACTGCTTATCAAGCAATTCTGTGCACGTAGATTTATCTATAATGGCCAAATCAATATCTTTAGGTATTTCATCCAAAGTAACTTACAAATCATTCGACACTTTCAAAAATTGGTATGTTCGCAGAGTATATGAGCAGATTCTCGTCGAATAACCAGTTTAAAATATGTAATACAATTTTTTTAAAACATAAATGACATTTGACAGGTTTTTAATAACGTTTGCTTGCCGTGGTATGGATTACAATATTTTACTTAGCTAGATATAAATCGCTGTGTAAAAAAAATATTAAAATTAAGGTCATCTATTGAGCAATAGATTAACTATATAAATAGCAAATAATAAATTTTATGTTGAGGTTATCATAAATATGTGAAACCTGATGGTATTAAGATAAAATTATTGATCTGTAAACTATATATCGTATTTCGATGACTAATGCCCAAAATATGGTCCAACTATTTGTGAAAATGTGTTAGAATACCCATTTATATATCGCATAGTTTAGATCATAAATTAACTATTACCTATCCCATTAACATTTATATCGAGCATTTATCTATCAAAATACCCATCTTCATTCCTTGTTTTTTTCTTCCAATAATTTTTCATTAGTTTTCCCATTAAACCCTGGTTCTACCTCTTTTATAAAATAGATAAAAAAAATTCTAGAGATACAAAACTGATCGATACACATACATAAATTTCATTTCGTTCAACGACCTATTACGACGATTCATTCATTCTGCTTGCGCGGTTCTTGTTTATCGTATTTTCTTTCGATTTCTTATATATTTATACATACGTACGTACAATTTATATCAAGATATCTCTTGAATGTGTATCAAACGAAGGTATATATGAAGAAACAACATAAATTTCAATAATTCTATATATGTACATAAGTATGACAAAGGGAATATGGTATCTAATGTGTATATACAAATTTTTTAACCGCCTACCCAGAGACCATTGTTTATATACGTACGTACGGATGATATTGATGTGTATGATAATTAGTTGAGGAACACAACACAATAACAATACAAATAATTGGGGCACCATTTGGTTGATTGCCGCTTCCATCGATGCGCGCGGTATACGTATACATATAGACGCATAGTTTTGACATGTACGAGTATATAGGGATTGGTTTTTGTTTGCCTTTCCGAATACTCATCAAATATTTATAAAGTCATAACATATTGCGGGTTTCGTTTGTGTAAGATCTCAAATGCGTGTATAGTTTTGATGTAAATGTGTAAACAGGAAATTTTATTTGGTTTTTAAATCAACTATTTTTACTTGACAACCAGGAGGTATCTCCATATTTTTTTTTATGGTAACAATAACATTTTTTTACAAAGTAACTAGTCATTTTTGACTAACAGCGTTTGACTCTGACAATATAATAATAAAGCACTCCTATGTCTTCTTTCCTTAAAGTGTTGTTTTGGTTGATCTTGTTATGTGGACTATTCAGGTCACTCAAAAGGTTTTAGTCTTTTGAGTCTTCTTATGATTCCCTGATTGATGAGGTAGTCTTACAGCTTCGATGCTAGGGTGATGATGGAGTCTCCCCTGGTATTTGACCGAGACTGTGTCTATTCCGAGATCTCTATGCAGGTCACTGTTACGAGTGTGCCAAGGGGCGTTTAGAATCCCTCTGAGAACTATATTTTGAAATCGTTGAACTATCTATCTGTTTAATGCTGGTTTTGGTACATCCCCCTATTGAATACCATATGTCCAGACCGGCTTGAGCACATGTTCATAAAGCATAAGTTTATGATAATGGATAACTGAGAGTTTCTACCAATTAACCAACACATTTTTCTATGTTTTAATTGAAGCTCTTCTGCTTTCTTTTTCACGTGTACTTTCCACTTTAACTTTGCATCAAGGTTCATACCAAGCTATATTGCTTGATTTGCATGTGGTACAGGAATATTACTGAGAGTCACAGGTAGTGGTTCTATTGGTCTATTAGTGAAGCTAGTGGGAATGTTACTTCGATTCATTCACTTTAATTCTCCACTTAGCTATAGCAATTATTGAATATTATTTATACCTATTTGTAGTTTGAATGTGGCTTCACTGATTGTGCCACCAACTGGTAGAATTGCAGTGTCATCTGCAAACGTGGCGGTATAGTTGTACAGTTTGTCTGCGGTAAGTTGCTTGTAAACAGTACGAAAAGGAATTAACTCTTTACCAGTTCGCAATACGCAAATGGCAGAGTTTTCTCCAATTTAAATATTAAACCATCTATCCAGACTTTGTCAAATGCCTGCGCTATGTCCAGAAACATGGCTGAACAAATCTTTTTTCCTCTAAGTTATTCTATTAAATCTGTTATTCTATGGACTTGATCGATTGTGGAGTGTTTCTCTCTAAATCCAAACTGATAAGTAACAGCTCCTGAATTAAAAGTCTCTCAAACAGTTTTGACATGATTGGAAGACGTGATATTGGCCTATAAGAGGTTGTTTCACTTCGTGGCTTACCTGGTTTAGGTATCATTATTACTTCCGCAAATTTCCAAGATAAACAGACCAAACGGAGACAGAAGGATGCATTAACCATATCCGATATTTGTTTAATAGCTTTATTAGGTAGTTGTTTGAGAATCTCTCCAGTTATCAAGTCATATCCTGGTGATCTTTTATGTACTACATGGTTCTTTATTTCGTGTTTCACTTCTTTGGCATTAGTTAATGGGATTCCTGTCTCAGGATAGTTATATAGTTTTCATTCAGAGTATCCCGTTGATTAAGTGTTGTTAAATTGGGCTGAAAGGTACGCTCGAGATGGTTCGCGAAACTTTCTGCTTTTTCTTCTTTAGGTTTAGCCAGGCGACCATTATTTGTTCTTATTGGTGGTATGTGCATAACTGGCCTTTTCAAATATTTGGTTGCTTTCCACAATGAATAATCGCTATCTATTGATTTATTTTTAAATTCCCGTATTTCTTTGTGTATTCGTTGTGTTAAATTATTAAATCTATTTTTGACGGCTGGGTCCTTGTTCGACTTTTTTCGAGTAAGGTCAGATTGATATGAGGGCTTTACCTTGCTTTTCTTCTATATATATAAGTATATATTGTAGTATGAATTAATTAGTTATTATTTGAATCATTACTTGAAACAGAACTATGTTGTCTTCTCGAACCTCCAATAGTGAGTGCATCAGCATTACATTTGGTTTAGTTCTTGATAGCTTGTTTAATGTTTGGTGTCGCCTTAACTTTGTGGATATTCTTGTTGAGGCTGATTTGATTTCTAGCCTGGTACTTATTGAAGTTTCCTTTGTCTTGTTGCGACCTTTTTTGCAGCTCAGACATATTTTGGTGGGGTATCTTTTTGTTTTTCGTTCACTCATCCATACAGTGTCTTCCTATACACATTTCACGCATCTGGGATGCTGTTTACAAAAGTTTTGCGCGTGTCCGTAGACTGGACACTTTTTGCACTGTGGAATCAGTTTAAAATTTCGCTGATTCCATAAATATTTTTAATGTCTTCTGTTCTTTCAAAAGATAACAGGTATAATGGAAGAGTTGTTTTGTCACCTCTTTTTAGCAGCTGTGTAACTTGGTTAAATTTGCATCGTTTCTCCAAAAGACACTCTTTTATCTCTTCTATGGTTTGCATGAAGAATGTAATTTCGTAACAATGACTTTGGTTTGCCTTGTCTGCGGCATATCAATAATATCACTCAGAAATTGATAATCCACAGATTCGCAATGATATATATCGTAAATATAAACTCGAAAAATCAGTGAAAAATGATAAAAATATCGGAAAGTCATTTAATTGTGACCGCAAAGCTCAAATTATCAAATCATAAAGAACAAACAATATGGGACACATATATGTACAAGCTGAACTGTCAAACGATTGAATGAAAAACGAAATGTGCACCTACAGCGCCACCTTCGCGTAGCAATTACGAACAAACCCGCAGCAAAAAGTATCCAATTTGGTTTAGTTGTTTTCATGTTCTAAGCATCCGAACAAACTACGATCCATTTTTATATGTATATAGAAGATGACGTATTGCGGGTTCCGTTTGTGTATAAGATCTCAGATGCGTGTATAGTTTTGATGTAAATATGTAAACAGGAAATTTTATTTTGTTTTTAAATCAACTATATTTACTTGACAACCAGGAGGTATCTCCATATATATAACTGTCAAAATACATGTATAAATAATTTAGTAATTTAAATTCCATTCCACACAAAAAACCGTATCATATACTCGTCGAAATGACAAATGATTGAAATGCAATTTCATTTTCGATATTCGATTTGAGAAATGAATTTTCCCAAATGACAAATGATCATTTTGCTACAAACACACGCACTCACTGTATACGATTTTTATTTTGTGTTACATGTACATACTATATAGATATGTATGAAATGTTATTCAATATATTCTAAATTTTGAAATGGGTAATTCCAACCCGATACCACTTCAAACCATAACAATATTATTACATTTTTATCTCCTTAAAGGTAACCCAAATATATATATTTATTGTATGTTTATAAATTTCAAGGGAGACCCTTTTACTGATATATTTTTTTTTATTTGAAAAAACCATTCCGATCTATATGTAGTTATGTACATATGTATGTATTCTATATGAGTATGACAACACAAGAACTGTATATGTACATAAGAAAATAAATTAACTTTGGGAACTTCTTAAAAATAACTTGAATTTATGTCAATTCAATTTCATCAATCAATTTTATGTTGTGATTTTAATCAATTTCTGTGTTTTATACGACATTTGTATGTTTGTGTTCTCTGTATATAAGCATACATACATATATACATACGCATATACATTTATTTATAGATTTAATAATAGTTTAAACTAAACAATTTTTTATTTTTCGATTTTAATTTTATTACGATATTACATAAAAGTTTAATATATTCAGTGTTTGGGTGTGACAAGAAACAGTAGGATATGTTTAAGAAATCATAATTTTTTTTTTTTTTTTGGTTTAATGAATTCCATTTGGTTTATTTGAATTTGTGTGTGCGCACTGCTGCGCGTTTGACTCAAGCGGTGAAATTTTTGAGGCAAGATTTTTATAATTTTTTTTTTGTTGAACTTGTTGAAATCACAAGTAAACAAATTGAGATCTCAATGCAGCGCACGGTACATATATAAACGTATACACAAGCGGTTAAGTTGAAACGAGTTTAGTGATATGCGTCTTTCGACAGTTTGGCGCATTTTATATATGTCTATAATGAGGTATGATAAATTGAATACATTTGTTTAAAAGATTGTGAACTTTAGACTAATAAATGTTAATGTGCGAGGTGACGGTCTATTTATTGTAATCGGTATATAGCTTGGATTACAATTCGCTTAAAAATTTCAATCCTGTTCTGACATACAAATTATTAAAATACTCCTCTCCTACAGAAGACACTTATCTTCTAGATTCAGGTTGAATATAGTCCTCAGCTTCCAAAAATACATCTCGCAATTTGGGTACAACAGAGGCATTTTCAAACAATTTTAATTTTGTGCTAGCATTTATAATTTATTGGTAATATTTCATTTTTCATTGGTATTTTAGATATTTTGTCGAAGGTCGGAACCATCTACATCGGCCACCAATCTCTTACTAGAGCAATTCTGTGAAAACTGAACACAATACTGATATAGACTATAGAACACAATCACAACAATACAAAAGTAGACTCGGAACTAGACAAGTTACTTTCTGATCTGAAGTACATCTGAAGTACATACTTACCTTTTGGTTCCGCAAGCAAGTCACACTAGTTCATAAATGAATCAAAGCTTTTTCAATTACCTGGCCTCAAAGTATCGTCTGTGCCACATCAAACCTCACATAAGTAATTTAATTACTGCTCGCTACTTTTGGTCTAGTATGAGCAAGGACGTAATAACCCTTTCGGCACAGTCATGTTTATCCCGCCTTCGTTCTAAAGTGCACATATCTTATCAACAATAATTCAAAATTTCATCTGGTCGATTCGAACATATCCACTTAGGCATTGTTGGGGGATCGCACTTCCAATCTCGTCGTATCACTCGCTGGCCCGAAACTAACTGCATGACAAATATGTCAGCTGCAACAATTGCCACCACACTCGTACGTATCACGGTTCGGTGTTCCTCTTGGCATCGCAACTGATCAAAGATGAAGAATGATCTGTAGTTCTCATCAGCTGAAATGGTTTACGGTCAAACCATCAAGCTACCCGATAAATTCTTCGTCGAAAATACTCCTTCATCTACACCAACCAGCGACACAGTCGTCGACCGACTGCGACAAATCGTGCATAACCTTGTTCCAATATTCATTCGCCTATCCAAACAAAATAATATCTTTGTTCCGCAAAACTCTGGACAAATTCGATTAAGTTGTTTAAGTTGGCGATTATACCAACCAAGAGCGCCCATGCCACCTCTGTCATAAGTCAAATGTTTTCCAGATTTTAGAAGTCTTTTATATTTTTAGTTAAATTTAAGATTTGTACTGCAACGCACAAAGTAGTTAAACATATCTGTCCTAAGTGAATTATCATCTAGATTTCGGAAAGTTTTTATATTTTTTAGTTAAAAAAAATATTGGTATCAAATACTTCCAGAGCCTCGGTCTATTAATATGTACCGATGTAGCAATTGTATGATTAATTCGAGTTCACAAACTAATACTTCGAAACACATCTCCAGACAAATCATTTATTAGTTCAACAGCCTGACGAACGAAAACGTTTACAAGTTTCTATACTTCTTAACAAAAACACTCCACAAAAAATTCTTTTATTTCTCTCCAATTAGCGATTTTATACACGAAATTCATGACTTTGATTCAATTCGTTTTTTAAATGTTTATTTATTTGTAATCAATATTTTTACTAAAATTTAATATTATTCCAAATTTATAATAAGAATTAAGTCATATATGAAAATATATTTAATTCATATGGACGAAGAAAAAAATTAGGGCGTTAATTTTTTTTCACTTATTTTCAAACTAAATAAATAAAATAATAAAAACAAGAAAATGCAGTTAGGTTTGGTATACGCGGAATCAAAGTCAGTGTATGTCATTATTTTTATTTTGAAATAAAAGCAACGCCCTAATTTTTTTTCAACATGATACAATTTTGGATTTTTGGCGATTACAATAAAAATTTCTTTTTTGATTTTGTACCTAATTATGATAAAAGAGACCAAAAATTATTTCTTGTTTAATCGTCCTTAAAACGTAGCGATGCCATCATACATGAATATTGCATAAAATTTGACAATATTTAACACAATTCGCAATTCCAGGATTCATTCGTGATATCAATTGCAACTGTGTTATTATTGCCGTCGAGGTTCGGTTAAAAAAAATGGTTTCAAATATATCCGGAGCCATGGTTTATTAATTTGTTCGAGTTCATAAACTAGATATTTCGGAATACTTCTCCAAAGAGACAGTTTATTAGTTGACCAGCGTGACGAACAAAAAAATTTCAAAGTTCTAGGCGTTCCAAAAACTCTCCATTAAATATGTTTTGATTTTTAATTTAACCTCTCCAATTGGCGATTTTAAACACGCAGTTCAAGATTTATACTTACATAATTCGTTTTTTAATGTTTATTTAATATTATTCCAAATTTCTAATAAGAATCAAGTCATATATGAAAATATGTTTAATTCAAATGGATGAAAAAAAACTTAGGGCGTTTATTTTATTTCACATATTTTCAAGCTAAATAAATAAAATAGTAAAAACAATAAAATGCAGTTTTGTTTGGTATTTTATATATATATATATATATATATATATATATATATATATATATATATACATATATATATATATATATATATATATATATATTTTTTTTTTTTTTGAAATAAAAGCAACGTCCTAATTTTTTTTAAACATAATATAATTTCTGGATTTTTAGCGATTATAATAATGGTTTCTTTTTTGATTTTAAATTAAATTATTTAAAGGGAGACCCACAATTATTTCTTGTTTAAGCATCCAGAAAACGTGTGCACGCCATTATACATGAATATTGCATACAATTCATTCATGATATCAACTGCATTATCAACAAAATATCGAATATATCGTCCTGTTGCTGTATTATTATAACAGCCGAGGTTCGGTTAAAAAAATGGTTTCAAATATTTCCAGAGCCATTGGTTATTGATTTTTCAACTTTTTTTTTAAATAAAACGCCTACCATTTGAGATATCCCGAAAATTTTATTATTGGCTTGAAGTACAATCAAAGCATTTATGTATGGAACGGCCGCTATCTCTCGTTCAAAATTGTCTCTGAGCTCCTCTATTGTCGCCGGCTTGTTGGCATATACCAATAATTTAACGTAGCCGCATAAAAAAAAGTCTAGATGTGTTAAATCACACGATCCAGGCGGCCAACCGAAAATACCATTTCTGGATATAACACGATCAACGAATTTAGATTTCAATAAGTCGATTGTTAGACCCGATGTGTCGCATGTCGCACCGTCTTGTTGAAATCACATATCATTTAAGTCTAGATCAAGCAATTGACCAAAGCAATAACGTTGCAACATGTTTCTGTACCAATCTCCATTGACTGTAACGTGACGGTCATTTTTACCAGCATGAAAACCACAACATGCAGTTATTTTTTGTGGCTGAAGTGGTTTTTCTTGAAGCAAATGAGGGTTTTTACATGACCAATAACGCATATTCTGTTTGTTGATGACGCCAAAAATGCACTTGACCAAAAATTGGAATTAACGCTTTTAAAGTTGCAGTCACCGACTCGGAATTTTTGTAAATTTTAATTATTTGTAAACATTGTTCGCTCGTGTACTTCACCATGATGAAAATGTTGTCTTTACAAAATATTTTGACAGTTTGGATATTTGTTTAAGGGTTCGTTCACAGTGAAAGTTCATAGTTGTCAAGTCCCAAATGAAAACCCCGATATGTTCCATGGTGTAGCAATTGTATGACAAATTCGAATTCACAAACTAATACTTGGGAACACTACTCGAGCCTTAAACAAATAAAAACAGCGTGACGAAAGTTTGAAAATTTATTTAATTCAAATGAACTTAGAAAAAAATTAGGGCGTTGATTTTCTGACATATTTTCTATTTAAATAATGAAAAGGATATATAGTTTTGTCTGGTAAACGTGGAATCAAAGTCAATGAATATTTTTATTTTGAAATAAAAGCAACGCCCTAATTTTTTTTCAACATGACACAATTTTTGGATTATTAGCAATTATAACAATTTTTTTTTGATTTTTATGCTTAATCTTCTGGAAAACGTAGCCACGCCATTATACATGAATATTTAGAGATATTATGAGAAGCCAGAAGAAATTTACAAATGATACGACTTGATTAACATAATATACAAAATTTATTGATAATTATTTATTATCTATTTCACCAGTCTCAAAAACAAAAACAATAATGTATAATTCTGTAAAAATCACATATACTCTATCCCTAATCCGTCAAATTAATTACCTTTTTTGTAGAAATTCTATAAATCCACATTTTTATTTTATACTCGTACATACATACGAGTAGCATGTCAAGTCAACGGATTAATTCAAGACAATAATTGATTAATTGTGTATATATATATATATTCACCACATATAAGTGGTAAGAAGGTTATAAAGCCAAACATTATATAAAGCCTATCCAAGTCTGAACAAAATGTATTAAAATTGTATCATGACAACAACAACAACAGTCGGTAATAAAATTCTTATCAACGATATAAATAATAAAATTAATTTCGGTTGGTATTTTCATATATGTATATGTGCGATGATATGACATTTAAGCGTATACATAATAAAATTTAAGTGTCACATGAAACATAGTCACGTCCAATGTCGGGATCCCATCGTTAAATATTATGAAATTGTGTTATCCCCCCCTACATTTGAACGAAACTAAATGATCATATTACAATTTTTTATGTATCATTCTCAAAGTAGTTTTTTTTTTGTGGGTATATAAACGTCAATATTATATGTTTGATTGTCTGTCTAATCTGTCCCTCCGTTTATACATTAAAACTACTGTACATATATGGAGTTTAAAAATTTTTTTACCGGAAATTAATTTACATTAAAATATTTGATTTATATTTTTTTTTATCATTTTATGTTAAAGAAGTTAAGCATAACTATATGTATATACATATAAGACGATGTGAAGATATAAATAAGCTTTGGTAATAAAGTTAAGATTAAAAAATTTGTCGATGCGTTAAATTGGTTTTGGAAAAAAATAATATTATTTATAATAATAAAATGGTTTTTGGTAATAAAATAATAATAATTTTTATTTGTTTTTATTTTTATCGTTGACATTCAAATTTTTGATTTTATTTGTTTGTGTAATTGAATATTTTTTTTTTTTTTTTTTTAAATTTACGATAAGACAATTTTTATTGTTGTTTTGCGATATTTGAGATCAGAGAAAATTAGTTTAACATGAATTTCACAAATCAGATTTTCTAGGAATATTATAACTATACAATGGGAGCGGCTAATAATATTGTTATCTCAATTGCAGTGTAGGTTGAAAATTCCATAATAATTTGAGTTAGTATTGGTGTAGCAGCACAAAATAAAAATTTGTTATCTCGTTTTGGAAATTCTTTTCTTTTGTCAGCATCTACACAATACAAGAAAACATCAAACTGAAGCAGCGGGAGATAATTAACGAAAATTAATTTTTAAATGTATTTTTAATAAAGTTATTAACAATATGTAAATTTAATAACAGTAAATATTAAAATACAATGTTAAAATTATTTCTCAAATTTTTTATTTTAACTGTCAATGGCTCTATTCTAGAATCTTTCCAACCAAGGAAACTAACTCTAATTTTGACTGGTTTTCTTATAGTTTTATTGATTCTGCTACTGTTATGGCGTGTATAGATATAATGGTGTATGGTGTACAATTGGTGGATGCATCAAATAATTCTTATTTGTGGACAAGCAATGCCGTTTGTTTCACAGAATTCTTTAAGATCGGGGATTTTTTGCCTATCTGTTGCCTAATAGATCGAATGTCTAGAAGATACGTGATATAGTTTTTCTACTTCCATGCATACCCACAGTTGTTCCCCTTTCAGCGACATTAATCTTGATCCCGGTGGAAATGAAACAAAGTGAACCATCATTGTTTTAAATCGAAAATGGTTACTAAAGATCTTATACCAATTAATTGGATTAAGCAATTAAGCAATGTGCCAGTATTTCATTTCAAGCCTTCACGTTAAAATTTATGAATTGGAATACATCGCTTTCGGATTTATTGCACATTCTAATTTTATTATTATTTGGTTAAATGTTAGCCCCAGTAGTGTCTCAGGCTTCCAAAGAGGAATGGGAAAAAAAACTGCCCGACGAAACATTCACTGAAAGGAAAGATTATCTCGTATTCTTCAGTAAACTAGAAATTGTAATTGGAGGAGACTTTAATGCAGTAATACGGTTATGAAGCATTATCAAAATGAAAATCGGCCTTCTAGCCTATTAATCCAATCTTCATAGTTAGGAACGCATCTGTAAACTATATGTGCAATTTTGTTGTTTTGGCTCAAACTCAGATAACTCTTCGATATTACTAATATTAAAACATATAGAAAGAAAGTAACAATTTGCAGTTGTACATGACACACAGTTGAATCAAACAAAGTGACTAAGGAAATTCACCAATGTCAGTTGTTTTTGCTGAACACCTCAAAAAGTACTCCTCCTTGATCAAATATTGGCACTCGAAACAATAAGTCAAATTTTGAGCTGATCAACAAGAGTAAGTGTAAACAGACTAATACAACTGATCTCAAATCTAATATGAAGATGTAGTTATTCTATTCTACCAGAAATTATGGAACGCCAATGACAAAAAGCCGCATATTGAGTTAGTAAATTAACTCAGAATCAAATTGCTCATTAGTCCAGGTGATATGGCCGTGGTTTTTTCTGAATAGTGGACAGTTGCCTTTCCCAAATTTAAACTGGGTATCTCTGCAAATAAGATTAGGTTCTGATTTTCTGGTTAATGGACACTTGGACCATTCTAAATCTGTACATATTGGGTATTGTTATAAAAAGGGTAGGGTTCCTCTGATAAAATACGAAGTAATTGCCATAAGCTCTTTTTAATCATTTTGTTTTAGAATCACATTCCAATCTCACAAACAAATCTGATTTGATCATTATAGCGATATACCGGTGACATATTATAGTGATCAGCTTAACGCAATTAACCGGGATAAGCTAAACAGGTTATTTAGTTTGGATTTAGTGGATAAACGTGTTTAGTGAACAAATTAAATGTTTATGTTTATCGCATAATTATGAGTTTAGTGAGAGTGGAAGTAGCGTTGTTATTCGGAAAGAGGAACTCAAAATCCAATTTCGCAATAGTCCATATGACTAAATTGTAATTTCAAAACGTATCTACTGGTTAAGTGCTGTATAAAAAAAACAAATGGCTCTTGGAAATTTCTAAATTGATACCAGGTATCGTTGCAAGTAAGATTGACTTCCTCTGACAACATGCCAATTAACAAAAATTGCATAGTCTCCTATACCTACGATCGCTACAGAATTTCTGACTAACAGATTTTTTAAAATTGGTGTTAGGTATTGCTAAATTCTTCAACTCACAAATTTAATAAATGGGGGCGGAACTTAAGGGTAAGTTCATCCGTGGCCTACATATTCTGTTTGGATTTATAAACCTCCCTATCCATACCGAAACAAAAATAGTATCTTCAAATTTTCTCCAATGTTTTACTTACTCTTCCATGACCTGATAGTGGTTCATTGTTTGCGTTCTTCAAGATTTCATGTCTGAGACCAACTGGAACCCACAATTTCCAAACAGACAAGTCGGACAAATGATTATTAGGTTTTGATTCCAATCAGATATGTATGCGGTTGTTGTGTATTTTAAAAGTAACTTTGTTTAATAATTCCTGATACTCTGTATCTTTGAAATGAACAGATTTATTATCGATGATTATCAAGCATCATTAAACTCTTTTAAGTTCTCACCGAAAAAGCGAGATAATGTGCCTGGTCCAACATTGTCTTTCCCCTTTTGATGTTCTATGGTGAATTTGAAACCTAAAACTTAAACACTCCATCTGGCTAATCTTTCACTGTGATTTTTCTAATTCATTAACCATTTCAATTTTTAGTAGTCCGTTATTAAAGTGAACTCGTGCCAACATATGCGCGAACATCTTTTCAGCGAGTTACTCTAACTTCGTCACAGTGTAATTCGTTTGAGCTTTGTTTAACTTTTGTAACATGAACGATATTCGTCGCTCATAGCCATCTTGATATTTCTGATTTAATACTGGTGCCACACTCCTTACGGACTTGCGTCACATCTAATAAACAAAGGCTCATTATAAGATGGAATAATAAGCACTGGTGACGATGTTAATACAGATGTTTCAACTCAACAAGAGAATCTTGAGTTTTCAGTCCATTGGAATTTTCCTTTTTTAAGGTCATTTGTAATAGAAGCAGTTATTGGTGCATAATTTAAGATAAACCTACGGTACCCGTTTGCCGTGGCAAGCAAACATCTAGTCTGTTTGACATTATTTGGCATCAGTAGGTTTATAATTGCTTCAATTTTCTGTGGATCGAGTTTTAAAGCTTATTCTCCATTGATTGGGCTGCATTACACAACCCAAACGGCATCACTTTTAATTAATAGAGGGAGCGACCTGGTATACTAAAGGCAGTCTTATCACGTGAGGCTTCTGCTAGAGATATATGCCAAAACGCATCTTTGAAGTCCAGTCCCGTGATATATTTAGTCTCGGACAGCCGCCCCGATTTTAGTGATGGGCAAACTCCAAGCACTTTTGCTGATTTCTATTAATCCTTAATCCAGCACTCCATCAATTCCGGTATATATACCTCCTGCTGTTAATATCGATAATATCGCTGCTTGATTAGTTTGCAGTCATTTATTACTTCGATCTCGTGCTGGTAAAGAGTAATTTTACCAAGTCCGTTAATTTTTGAGCTTAAGTCAAGAACAGTATCGTTTATGAGCATCATTGGTACGCAAATCTAAATCTCTAAGAAGATTTAGAAAGAAAGGAAAAAGTCTTTACCTAGCACACTGTCTGATGCTCCACTATCAAGGAGACTATTAATTTTGGAGAGCACATTTGCATGAGGGCGAGGATCATTATTGATGCAACGCACGTGTTATCCTTGAAATATGTTATAGCACGATTTTTTTGTATTTCGGTGTCTCATTTGATGTCGTAGCAGGTGTTTGTTGATCGGTTGTGTTTCTTATTGATATCCCTTTTTCATTGAATTCGGATCGCTCAGAAGACTCGGTTCTAGTACATGGTTTACGTAATTACGTTGAGAAGAGTGTAGATTCCTCGAAACTCTCACACTCGTTCTCAAGTTTGTTATTGAATTAACCTTACAATTCTGACAGAATAAGGTTTTCTTACATTATTATATTTACAAACTGTTCCCCACAGCCTTAATATCGGTGATCCATGTCCTTGCAATTCCAGGAAGTCAGTAATGAATCATTGTTTGAATTTTGTTTAATACATTTTTTCTGGAATGCTTCTATCGTATAATCTTGGTTTTGCTGATGCTGCTGGATAAAATCCGCTGGCTTAGTAATATCTTGATGAAAAGTATATTACACGTTATGGGTATGTTTCTGGTTGTATGTCATGCTTGGAGTTAGAACATCTATTGTAGAAGGTATTTGGGTCAAATTCATATTGCTCATGTCTGTTTCTAGTTAATTGTTGAAAGTTCCTCGTCTTATAGAAACATCAGAAAATATCCGGTCCGCAATACATTAATGGTTCGAGGTTTTGTTTGATAAGGCATAGTTACGTTCTTCAATGTGCGGTTCATATTGTGACATCAGCGGTGAATAGCTCTGTTTCAGAAGATATTTGTTGAGGCCTTGAATTTAATTTTTGCACGCCAATAACAAAATCTGAGATTGATTCCTTTGAATTATGATATTTATGTAGAACCTTTTCGCGTGTCTCTTCTTCCAGATCGTATTGACTAAAAATTGATATGATACGTGGGTAAGGTCGAGCTTATATACTAAGTACCAATCTTCTGCTCGCTTGGACAGAAATAAATGAAGTACCTTTGTTAAACAATGATCTCGAATGTCATATCATCGCGGGCCATTTGCTCCAATCGAGAAATAAAATCTTAGTCATTCTTTGAATTGGCGCCATCAAAAAGTAGATTCCGTCTTTCTTTTTGATTTCGCATTTGGTTTAAGTCTAGTTTTACGAGCTTTCAGCTCAGAGAAAAAGTCTGCTATTTCTGGTTTCCTTGATTTGCTTTGTGTAGTTTTTTTTTTTTGTGGTAGAGAAGTGAATCTTCATATAGTGTGAGGTCTATCCATAAACATGTAAAAGTGTCGAAACTCAACCCTAACCTACAAATTCTTATGCCTATAGTTGTCTTGTGGAACTACTGCTATGTATTACTTCACGAGAACTGGCTCAGCCTTAGCTGCCATCTAGTTTTGTTGTCTCTGTCTATTTTTTCCAGACTTCACAGTTTCTTAATAATCCTTGCACCCATTTTACACACCAACTCCCTAATTTCTTCGTATAGTGCAGCATACAATCAACAACTGTTAACGGTGATAAGTTATTTCCCCCAGACCTATATAGTTCCAATCTTTCTTCTTCGAAGCGGGGGTAGTCAAAAAAAAATGTTTTACGTTCTCCAGTTTTTCTTCGCACATTGGGCAATAAGGGGTGTCATCTTGCTTAAATTTATGTAAATAAGCGCAAAACAACCATGCCCCGTCAGAAATTGGCATAAATAGAAGTCAATCTCTCCATGTTTCCTATCTAGCCATTTAACTACCGAAGCGACTAACCGATGTGTCCACCGACCTTTTCCCGAGCTGTCCCAACGCTACTGCCACATATTGACGGTCTCTGCGCGAGTCACAATACGATTTCCTCTCTAATCCCCATTTGCACGGCGAGAATATATTCTTTCACGCTCCTTAACCAATAAGTCAATTGAAGACATACCAACCAATAGACACACTAACCCTCAAAGCGCTTAACAGATAACTGTGGGTATGAACCGCTGATTTAATTGCAATATTGGGAGCCTTGTTATTCTTCAATTTGCTACATGCTTTAAGCACCTCCTCTGTTGTAGGTAATGGGAACAATTCTCCGCCTCCTCTTGTTTCGACATTAACCGTGCAATATGGTTGTTGTGGAAACAGTGACGTGACGATATTTCCAGCACGTGGGCACGATGAGCATGGTACATATGCACCCTTAACCTTTTTCATAACCATTTTATAAGGTCTACCCCAGGGGTCCCGGTCAACTTCTTTACACAATTCTTGAAAACATCTTTGTTTGCTTGCTTTAATTGCACACTTTAGCACAGAGCGGGCGACACAGGACTGCCAGCGTAGGTCGTCCCTACTTTCCAACCTTGCATATTGCTATAAACGTGCTCGAAAGCATTCTCTATGAAGCTGGGCTATTTCCTCGGTCCACCAGAACACTTCTTTTTTCCCATTATCCTTCGATTTCCGTGGCATTGCTGCATCACAAGCTCTTGTGATATGGTTTACGATTTGATCCACTTTGCTATCCGCAGTTCCGGACAAAGTAATGTCCTCCAGCATTTAGACAAATAACTTTTCATCAAACATCGTTTGCTTCCACTCAATAATCTTTTCTGTCGATTCTGAACGAACCTTTCCTGGCCTTCCATCTTTTATTTCACAGATAATAGCCTGGTGATCACTATGTTTATATTGCTCACTAACTTTCCAACTCACTGTTCTATTTAAAAGACCCTTATGGAAAGTGGATGTACTACCAACATTCAACATCGCCACTGGTAATAGAGAAAATGCTTCCAGTAGCGCTTTACCTCTAACATTAGTCTCTCGGCTGTCTCACTCAACGGCCCAAGCAATTAAATCTCCAGCTGTCAACAGAGGGTTTCGGTTTCTCACGTCACTAACTAATTGATCTAAGATGATTTTGAATTCCTCTAGGGTGGCACTAAGATGGGCATAACAGCTATAAATATGAACACCATCGATCTTCACTCTTACAAAGCCAGATTTTCCGCCGCTGGGTTTCTCCAGAAAGGGGTGGTTACCAAAAGCCTAAACAGACGCTTTTTTTGAATATTCTGATGCTCAAATATTGCTATCGAGCTATTAATATTGTTCGCATAGAATAGCAATGTCAGCGCCTATATCACGTACAGTTTTGCTCCAGCACTGTCGTTTTCACTCCTACATTTTTGCGCCGGATGACCAAACTCAAAGCATTTTAAACACTTTACCGGCTTAAGAAGAAGAAGAAGCTCTAAGCGTCTTCATACTAGTAGTACCTTTTGTCTCTTCCACATGCGATTCCAAAGCTTGTAGTACATCTTCGGATGTGGTACCATCAATATCCTTTATTTCTATTAGGGTTTCCTGTGACAAAGTTTTAGCGTCAGCTTCTTGGCCAATAATGTCCTGTAATTTGGATTGGAAAATAGCTGTTTGAGGTTGATCGCCAGCGCTTTCCAATTCCAATAACAGATCTCCCTTGGCGGTTTGATGTATTTTCGTCACCTTTTCTCCCAACCTTTGAGCTGAGAGTCTACCTTTACCTTCCGTAGCAAATCAGCATACGAGACATCAGCATACATCCCCCTTCATCTGTCTTCTATATTTCCGTTTTCTTTTTTTCTTTGTTTGCAAGAAATGCCTCAGTTCTCTCCGTTCTGTTTCTAAGAGCTTCGAACTCCTTTTCCACCTCATTATATGATTGTTTAATCATGCGTATCATATTCTTAAAGTTGGGAAGCGATACTGCCTCAAACATTTCAATGTGCGTAGGCGATCTCTGTAGCCTTCCACTGTTCTTGAATGGGTTAAAAACTCCTGGAGTCCCACTCACTGGTTTAACACTAAATGGACTTGTAATATTTCTAGTTCGGACAGCCAAGTTTCCCACTGCTGGAACAAAGCGATCGTTGGATTTCGACTACTGGGAGCCCGCTTGCTCGCTCCCTAAAGTCGCCGGTACTGGGGTTCCGAATCGCTGCACCGTAGTCTTATTCTCTTGTTGCGTAAACATTTCGGTTATTGGTTTTCAGGGAACCGCCCTTAGCATTTTTCGCCTACTGCCAGGACATTTTATGCAGCCGCTCCTCCTGGAGAACAGACGCTGACCAGGAAACCGCCCACTATGGACCTTGTTTCTTCCTAGGTTTATATGACCATTCGGCATACTCTCCACAGACACTGCTTGCTAGTTTTGGTCCGCGAGTGTTAATTCCTTTTCCAACGACCCAACCGGGTTTCCTCTATCCGCCACCTTGGGACGCGCTCGATAGGAGATCCAGCAACTCCACACGAGTTGCTTTGTGTAGTATAGGTACTTTGATTTGTAGTAGGTATAGCTTCTGTTCCAATCAAATTTTGTTGTTTGGGTTCATTACGCTTGATTGGTCTAGGACTGTAGACGATGGAGTTTTCTCGGTGTATGTAATGCTGTAGTCCTATGGGTTTGAGCTTATCTCGATTCAATCTTTATAAAGTTCAAAATACCAATTATAAACACGACGCAGATTACTAGTGAAAATCAACCTATCGACACGTCCTTCGTAATGAAGTGCCCTGGCGAGTGCCATGGTGATAAACTCAAATGAAGGAGAAGTACCTTATTGTTGAGTTATAATTAATTTCCTCTTCTGGCGATTGCTTTGCATGTATATGTCTTTATTTTCAGCGGCATCTGTCACCCTATAGTGGTTAATTTGCTAGAAGCGAAATCTGCAACTAAAGCAATTACTTAAAGGGTAACTAATAAGATAAATGAATTAAATAATAAAATAAAATTGGAAAATTATTCTGATTTTTTCAAGTTTGGTTTATATTGAGCGCACATAATCAATTGTTACATTATCAAAACACTTAACAATAATAATGGTAAACACTTAACCACTAAATATTTTTACGAACCCAAATTTCTGTAATATCCAATGCGCTATATCATTTCCCGCCACTATATATCTAAGTATAAAATTCCAAATTCATGTATGTACATATATAGTTAAACATGAATATGATACCTCGCATATTTATTGTATTTGTAAGAGAATTTTTGAATATATAAGCATACAAAACACCATTAATTCTTATACATATATTGTGAATTTTATCCAAACAAACAACAACGAAAGATAAATTTGAATATCAATAGAAAAATAAAATTTATCACATATCGAATTTATGTTGTGTGTGAATGAAATTAATGATCATCGTTATCGTTATTATCATATTCTTATTTATCATGGAAACTAAAATATTTGACATAAATTTGTGAGTACATACATATACAGTACATGGACCAGAATTTATCACATCACAACCAGAAGCTGAATCATATTGTTGAGATTCTATATAAATAAGTAATAAATAGACTTTAATTCATCTAAAAATATGTTGTGTACGCGATAATTGGAGACCATAACTAATGAACGAATTAATGATGCTGCAGAGTATACATAATTCGGTTATGCTGGTATAAAAAATCAATTAGATTATCGTTTACTATATACATATATAGTCTCATGGTGATTACTATTTTTATAAAAGGGTTATGTTATTGATAATATTTGACCTCTTCTTGGGTCTCACAATATATATTTATAGACAATACAGCGATATATTGAAAGACATGAATAATGTATTCGCTCTATATATATTTATATACAAATGAATGCAAGATGTGGTTTGATTGTCTTCGGCATGTCGACTGTTTGCACCTCAAAACTGAATACACAATACAATAAAAATAATAATGAAAGGGAAATTTAGAGCCAAGCCTATATATAGAAATTATTATGATGTACGATTACATATTTTTTCTAATTAGTTTAGAGGCAACCATCAATAACCAATTTATGTGTGTATCGAAATGGTTCAATACATTTTGTAAGTTCACTTGAGTATACGTATAGCACACACACACACACGTTTGAATAAATACATAATTTCCTTGCATAATTAATTTTGTATATTTCTAACCCAATGTTGGTGCACGCGGCTGTATATAATGTAAACGTGGCCATATACTATGTGTACATATGCACTTGCAGTTTGACTAATGTTATATAAATGTTGCTTTATATTTTTAGATATATGAATGTACAGAAATATGAAATCTATATATGTACAGTATACAGACATTGTATGCGGCTAGTTTTTGTCTGTGCGCGCGTATATGTTAAACATGAAAATGCATAAATATATTTTCTATTTTTAAAATATACCATATTGTATAGTGCGGATAGTTTATTACGATATAAAAATAGCGAGCACATACCAAAAAAAAAATGAAAATGAAAATCAAACGAACGAATAAATTTGAATATGAAATGTGTTTCAGGCGAAGAAATCACGTACAATCGTATATATACAGTCGGTATGGAGATTTGTGCGGTATTTCAAATTTATTATCTTTGCGACTTTATGAAAACGTGCAATCGCTATAGATAATTTTTATGAACTATTTTGGACTCATATTTAGTTTGGGAAGCTTATTATCATTCGAGCAGTTCGAGTAGTATCTGGCGATTGACGCGAGTAATTTTGGCTTGGAAAAATATTTTTGACACGTCAGGATAAAACCTCACGATTAACGATCTAATTAATCGCCTTTCAAGTGTTTTTGATATAAAAATTACAATTCCAGTTAATGGGTTCTGAGTTCAAGGAACTATATATCAGATCCTCCAGATAGAATAATTCTAACAAAATTACTGAAGGTACATTTAATTTTCTTGACCCACATGTTAAACTCACCTCAGTCAGCCAGAATAGTTCTTGAGTTAAACATCTGCTCTGATAATAAGTCGTAACCATCGGAAACTTCAACTGCTCCGATTTTGCAACGGCTTTATGTGTCGTAATGAGTTTAAACAATATTTTAAAATGAAGTACAGTCTCAGTATAGTCTTTTAGTATCTGGTGTATCCTAAGAATTGATTTTTTGCCGGAGCATTTCAGTATTAACGTAAAAATGATATATTGAGAGATAGTATATACATTAATCATAGTAATTTTAAATTTCTACTTGTTATAAATATACCATGATAGGAGTAAGGAAGAAAAATTTTATTTTCCACTTTTCAAAGCAAGTATAAGCGTGGTTTTTTAAAAAGGTTTTTTTAAATAGACTATAACTCCGATGGCAATACAAGATTCTACCAATTTTCGGCCTAAAAGGCTTTGAATGCAAAATTTCAGCTCAATTTGACTATCGCAAGTGGTTGAAAAAAAGCCGTTTATTTTTTTCAAAGACTTTTAGGCCGAAAAAATATTAGAATCTTGTATTGTAATCGGAGTTAGGCCTGCATGCAAGATTTCAGCTCAATTGGACTATCGCAAGTGGTTTAAATAAAAGCCTTTTAGGCCGAAAAAATGGTACAATCTTGTATTGTCATCGAGTTAAGCCTTTTAGGCCAAAAAAATATTGGAATCTTGTATTGTAATCGGAGTTAAGCCTGCATGCAAGATTTCAGCTCAATTGGACTATCACAAGTGGTTTAAAAAAAGCCTTTTAGACCGAAAAAATGGTACAATCGGACTATCGCAAATGGTTAAAAAATTGATTACAAAATTTGACGATACAAACAGACACACAGAGTGAGGTAATATAAGCATGGTAAAAAAGACTAGAAAAAGACTTCCTGTATCCATCCATCCATAATCCGAAATAGCTAAAGCCCAATTTTCTGATAGAGATTTTATAATCTCCTCTGGCACCCGCTTGTAAAGGTTAATCATCATAGGTGGAACGGTTTTACCACTGGCCCTAAATATACACATTACCGGTTAATTTCGTGTATATTACGCATTTCACCTCTAGCACCTACCACAAATGTTGTTTTTGGGCATAATAAAAAATTGGTTTCATTGCCGTTAAAAATGCGTTCCTATAACTCTAATATATTAATACTTTTGCTATTCTTTGAGTAAAGTAAAACCACACCAGCTGATGTCACTGGATCAGGCACTCTTATGGTTACATTTGGATTCCGGTTAAGAAGCAAAAGTATAAGCGTGGTTTTTTAAAAAGGTTTTTTTAAATAGACTATAACTCCGATGGCAATACAAGATTCTAACATTTTTCGGCCTAAAAGGCTTTGAATGCAAAATTTCAGCTCAATTTGACTATCGCAAGTGGTTGAAATAAAGCCTTTTATTTTTTTCAAAGACTTTTAGGCCGAAAAAATATTAGAATCTTGTATTGTAATCGGAGTTAAGGCTGCATACAAGATTTCAGCTCAATTGGACCATCGCAAGTGGTTTGAATAAAAGCCTATTAGGCCAAAAAATGGTACAATCTTGTATTATCATCGGAGTTAAGCCTGCATGCAAAATTTCAGCTCAATTTGATTATCGCAAGTGGTTGAAAAAAAGCCTTTTATATTTTCCAAAGCCTTTTAGGCCGAAAAAATATTAGAATCTTGTATTGTAATCGGAGTTAAGCCTGCATGCAAGATTTCAGCTCAATTGGACCATCGCAAGTGGTTTAAAGCCTTTTAGGCCGAAAAAATGATACAATCTTGTATTGTCATCGGAGTTAAGCCTGTATGCAAAATTTCAGCTCAATTGGACTATCGCAAGTGGTTGAAAAAAAGCCTTTTATGTTTTCCAAAGCCTTTTAGGCCGAAAAAATATTAGAATCTTGTATTGTAATCGGAGTTAAGCCTGCATACAAGATTTCAGCTCAATTGGACCATCGCAAGTGGTTTGAATAAAAGCCTTTTAGGCCAAAAAATGGTACAATCTTGTATTGTCATCGGAGTTAAGCCTGCATGCAAAATTTCAACTCAATTGGACTATCGCAAGTGGTTGAAAAAAAGCCTTTTATGTTTTTCAAAGCCTTTTAGGCCGAAAAAATATTAGAATCTTGTATTGTAATCGGAGTTAAGCCTGCATGCAAGTTTTCAGCTCAATTGGACTATCGCAAGTGGTTGAAAAAAGCCTTTTATGTTTTCCAAAGCCTTTTAGGCCGAAAAAATATTAGAATCTTGTATTGTAATCGGAGTTAGGCCTGCATGCAAGATTTCAGCTCAATTGGACTATCGCAAGTGGTTTAAATAAAAGCCTTTTAGGCCGAAAAAATGGTACAATCTTGTATTGTCATCGAGTTAAGTCTTTTAGGCCGAAAAAATATTGGAATCTTGTATTGTAATCGGAGTTAAGCCTGCATGCAAGATTTCAGCTCAATTGGACTATCACAAGTGGTTTAAAAAAAGCCTTTTAGACCGAAAAAATGGTACAATCGGACTATCGCAAATGGTTAAAAAATTGATTACAAAATTTGACGATACAAACAGACACACAGAGTGAGGTAATATAAGCATGGTAAAAAAGACTAGAAAAAGACTTCCTGTATCCATCCATCCATAATCCGAAATAGCTAAAGCCCAATTTTCTGATAGAGATTTTATAATCTCCTCTGGCACCCGCTTGTAAAGGTTAATCATCATAGGTGGAACGGGTTTACCACTGGCCCTAAATATACACATTACCGGTTAATTTCGTGTATATTACGCATTTCACCTCTAGCACCTACCACAAATGTTGTTTTTGGGCATAATAAAAAATTGGTTTCATTGCCGTTAAAAATGCGTTCCTATAACTCTAATATATTAATACTTTTGCTATTCTTTGAGTAAAGTAAAACCACACCAGCTGATGTCACTGGATCAGGCACTCTTATGGTTACATTTGGATTCCGGTTAAGAAGCAAAAGTATAAGCGTGGTTTTTTAAAAAGGTTTTTTTAAATAGACTATAACTCCGATGGCAATACAAGATTCTAACATTTTTCGGCCTAAAAGGCTTTGAATGCAAAATTTCAGCTCAATTTGACTATCGCAAGTGGTTGAAAAAAAGCCTTTTATTTTTTTCAAAGACTTTTAGGCCGAAAAAATATTAGAATCTTGTATTGTAATCGGAGTTAAGGCTGCATACAAGATTTCAGCTCAATTGGACCATCGCAAGTGGTTTGAATAAAAGCCTATTAGGCCAAAAAATGGTACAATCTTGTATTGTCATCGGAGTTAAGCCTGCATGCAAAATTTCAACTCAATTGGACTATCGCAAGTGGTTGAAAAAAAGCCTTTTATGTTTTTCAAAGCCTTTTAGGCCGAAAAAATATTAGAATCTTGTATTGTAATCGGAGTTAAGCCTGCATGCAAGTTTTCAGCTCAATTGGACTATCGCAAGTGGTTTAAATAAAAGCCTTTTAGGCCGAAAAAATGGTACAATCTTGTATTGTCATCAGAGTTAAGCCTGCATGCAAAATTTCAGCTCAATTTGACTATCGCAAGTGGTTGAAAAAAGCCTTTTATGTTTTCCAAAGCCTTTTAGGCCGAAAAAATATTAGAATCTTGTATTGTAATCGGAGTTAAGCCTGCATGCAAAATTTCAGCTCAATTGGACTATCGCAAGTGGTTGAAAAAAAAGCCTTTTGGGCCGTAAAAATGTTAGAATCTTGTATTGTCATCGGAATTAAGCCTGCATGCAAAATTTCAGCTCAGTTGGACTATCGCAAATGGTTAAAAGATTGATTACAAAATTTGATACAAACAGACACACAGAGTGAGGTAATATAAGCATGGTAAAAATCCATTACTGCATAGCTCCAAAGAAGACTAGAAAAAGCCTTCCTTTATCCATCCATCCATAATCCGAAATAGCTAAAGCCCAATTTTCTGATAGAGATTTTATAATCTTCTCTGGCACCCGCTTGTAAAGGTGAATCATCATAGGTGGAACGGTTTTACCACTGGCACTTCACCGGATGTTGTTTTTGGGTATAATAAAAAATTGGTTTCATTGCCGTTAAAAATGCGTTCTTGTGATTCTAATATATTAATACGTTTGCTATTCTTTGAGTAATGGAATCACACCAGCTGCTGTCATACTGGATCAGGCACTCTCATGTTTACATATGGATTCCAGTTAAGAAAGCTATTAACCCATCCTAGGCCCGGTATAATATTTGTAAATGATTATTTATTTTTGTAATAAATGGAGGTAGGGTAGCTTTTGGTCTAGCGTCTAGAATTAAAAAAGTTCCTGAAATATTTAGAGTCATTATTTATATTATCTTGTAATGTCACGATATAATTTTTATAGTTTTGTTCAAAATACTCGTCACATACATGACGTTCATCTTTAGGAATGATCTTCTGTTCTCTTCTGTATCCGTATTGTTCATTTTTTTGTATACTTTGTTCTTCTAATTTTTTAAGTTGATAAGTATATTAGTAAGACGATTCAAGTTCGATATTCTGTAATAGATAGTCTCGTCATTTGTAACGAATGGAGAGGTGTATGTGGGCGCAGCAAGGGAGCCTGATTCAATGTATAAATAAGGCGAAGTTGTACGAACGAGTAATGAAAATAATTAAATTAATTTTTTTTCGTATAAAATGTATCGGAAGCATATGGGGAGTCAAATTGACTCCTATACACAGACAACTAAATGGTAAGGTATACACAGAATGAAGGTTAGCTATAAAAAGGGCTGCCACTAAATAAAGGTTCGTTCAGAAAAATAATCTAAAGTTTTATGAAAAATCTGATATTCTTCAATCCATGCTGCTTTAATCACAGTATCATTTGTTCCGATTAATAATTATTATTATCGACTGATAATTTAGCTATTGTTTAACCTACATTTATTGACAAGTTTATATTTTATAATCTAAGGAAAGCATTTTATTAAAATAGTTTGTCAGAGAGCTCCATATTATGATCACTAGAAAATTGCAGTGGATCAAAATATACACAAAATGGTTAATTGAAGATTTTAAAAAATTAAAAAGGTTTTAAATTTTTTTTTTTGAAATGCTTTCGGCTTTATCAACATATGTAGATATTCAATGTTTTGAACTAGTTAGGCACATTAAATATTACTGAAAATAACCAAAAATTAGAGAACCAAAAATTACGTAAAACTCGTTATAGTCAAAAGGGATACCTAAAGATCAAATTAAAAGGGTGTAATTTTGTCATTATTTATTTAATTTCTTAAAGTCCGATTTTTAAAACATTAGAGTTCATAGCTTAGATTATGAGTCTAGTTTCGTTGCTTTATTAATCTTTTTCTTATTAGTTAACACACTATTTGACAACATTTGAGGTAGTTTATAGAGAATTCCCAAATTAATTGTATCTTTAATAAAAATACAAATGTTAAAATGTTTTTTAATCATATTGGAAATGACCACAAGGCTCTAGTTTAACAGAAACATGCCAAAATAACTGTAAATATAAACCCTAAGAATCTCATCCCTTCCCAAAAATCTTGAAAATATGACGTTACTAACGACTTGATAATTTCTATTAAACTCATTTTACAGAAACAGCCACCATATTGTGGATGACCATAAGGCTCTAGTCTATCAATAAAGTACCAAAGTAATAAAATATATGCAGAAGTGTGTCATCCGTTCCTGAAATTATCGAATAATTCATATGAATATATGACGTCACTAGCAACTTGATAATTTCAATAAAGGCATTTTACAGAAACAGAAACTATAATTAAAATGGCCATACGGGTCTGTTTGAACAGAAAAAGTAAGAAGTACCTCAAAATATAGACTCGTAGGATTTCTTACCTTTTCATAAAATTGAATATTAATGAAAATATGACATGGCTCACTACTTGATAATTTCTATTT
The DNA here is from genome assembly GCA_951394425.1 of Tipula unca. Taxonomy (NCBI): domain Eukaryota; kingdom Metazoa; phylum Arthropoda; class Insecta; order Diptera; family Tipulidae; genus Tipula; species Tipula unca. The sequence continues at coordinate 109,045,591 of OX596382.1, read as the reverse complement.
AACTCATTTTACTTAAACAGCCATCATATAGAGACCACACGGTTCTATTCTAACAGAAAAATGCCAAAGCAGCTGTATATAGACCCTGAAAATCTCATCCCTTCCCAAAAATCTCGATAAATCATATATATGAAATATTTAATAAATTTTCATGAGACAATCCAACATTTGATAGGTTTTTTGACATTTGTACCGTTCCATAAAAACTCCATAGAAACTTCATGCCCATCCAAGTCGACTGTATTAGCTTTAGAATCTTAGTTAAATATTTAATGGTTATGTGTTTAAAATTTTCAGATTCATACACCTAGGGAATATTAACGGTTTATTGACGAGTTTTATCTAAAGTAATATATTAAGAACAATGGATATCACGTTGAATAGATTATATTTTAAAAAGTTCTAATATGATTCAGATATGATTGTAGTTAGTTTTTAAATCAGAAATATAGAAAAAGTCCAAAAATTACGGATTCATTATGATAACGTAGAGAACTTACTAGTTTAAGAAATGGTCTTAAAATTATAATCACGAAAAACATAACTATACGTACTTTTGTAAACCTAAACCAATCACTAGGTCCATAAACCAATTTTTTAAAATTTATTTAATCAAATCCTAACATAAGTTTTAGAATTCAAATTTTACAAATTTTTTAAAATAAAGCAATCAAAATAGTTGTTTTATTGTCTCATATCTCAAATGCACGAATTTTTATTTTGACCAACAAATTGGATACTATTACTTAAGAATTATACTTAATTTTGTGAGTTCTAGAAATTAATTGGTTCATTTGGTCGGTTTTTAGTTAAATTAAATGAAAATACATACCAAACTTCTTTTAACTCTAAATTTAAAAATTTTTCAAAGTATCCAAATTGAAAAAAGTCCTATTTGTTAAATAAACCAAGCAAATTAGTTCATCAACCAAAAAATCTTATATTAAAACTACTAAAATGCTTTAATTACGTCTAAGTTAAATTTCTTTTTTCTCAGGGAAGTAAAATATTGTACGATTTAAAAACTAAATCCGAATAAATGTTAAATGCCAGCGGTTCCAATCATGAGCATGGTCTTCATACTGTCCTATATAGACAACCTGAAAAAGCCGAATCGTTCTATACACCGTGGAGCCATCGTTTCCTACAACGGCCTCTGCATCTACCATAAGGTGGCTCTCTTTTCAGAGATCACAGCACAATTCGTACTCGCCGAGATCTTATTTCATGTATAAGGAACCATCTCTCGTACTGACTGATCCGTGTTAGAGGATACAAAGCACGATTTCTAGCTGCCAGCCACACTTTAAAGCTTTGATTTACAAAAAATCAATGTACAGTTTAAAGAAATTGTTTGTGTATGTTTCTGTATATTTCAGGATCACGTTCATAATAATAATCATAAATTATGTATTAATATTTCGAGATCTGTACTAAATTGGACATGTGGGGCTACCAAACAGCATACATCGTATAAACTCATATTTACTTTACAATCAGAACAAACGAAACTACCACAAGAAAAGTAGGAGGAAAACATCATTTCTGAGAATATAAGTGTATAGGGATGTTCTGTTGTTGCCAACACCCGACTTTTAACTGTAAAAGTAAGTTGGTAGATTCAACTATATACTAGTATTTAGAACACAGTTTTGCTATTTATTTAATTAATCTATTGGTCAATAGATGGCACCCCAAAATTTCAGAAAATATGTTAATAATACACATACTTTCTTTTTACTTTGTGTAAGAAAGGCTTACAAAGTGTTTATTTTTTTAATACAAAACTTGCACGAAAGCACAAAATAAAACAAAAAATGATGATTTTTTTTTTGAAAATGTTCAATTTCCATCCGTGTTAATGTGTAAACGAAAAAATTATATTCTTCGTGCTATATACATTTATGTAATACCATCCAGCACAAGCAAGCAGGCAGGCAGGCAACAACAAGAAGTAAAATATAATATTTAAACCAAACATAATGTTTGGCTCGTGACGAAAACTCTTCATATTTTTTTTCCGTTTTCATATACACCGCATATATGGGTTTAGTTATATAAATGTTATATGTACGTATGTAAGCTTCTTCAAACGTACATAAAATATTTACATGGAAATTTGACGAAAAATAAAGTTGGAATAATAATAACAATAATAATAATAATAATAATACTGTAATCAGAATAAAGTACTGCAGATGTGACGAAATTTTCATTGGGTCTCTACACCGCAGTACTCAATTTGAATAAAAGTCACAAAATATGATTTATCGTAGCTACATACACAACATAAAAACCATTGTACCATCAAGATTAATAATTTGTCTGTCTTACAGCGCATAAAAAGCTCATAAAGTTTCATAAAACTATATATAAAAAATTGCATTATGTATGCGAAAATCATCTCGCGCGATAATCTACAGCATCTGTATTATTTAGTGCGGTTATTACGTTTTATTTAATTAATCACCATTCATCATTAAACCGCGCGCGAACAGCTAATTTTCATTGTACATGAACTCATATGCGTATATGCACATATTTATGTTGTCGCTCTGTACATTTATATATATATGTATATAGTCATTGAACCGTTGAAGACAATTCAATATTGTCTATATATAATACATGACTTGAATCAAAGATCATAATGGTGATAAGACAATCATACGTATTGACTTGTTATTGTATATACGTACAAATGTATGTAATATAGATAGTGTGAGAGGCAATCATAATTTCGAGAACCGTACAAATGTTCCAAAATCGAGTACACACACACATATATATATAAACATATTTATGACCTCTTTTCCGATTTGATTACAAAATAATTTTCCTGTTCGGTCGAAGAACTTCTTTACACGATATATTATGTACTCGTACATGTAGGTTCTAAAAATAAAGATTTAGTTTTTCATAATCGGAATGACAAAACCACATGTTTCGTATACATATATACGCGCTATAGAAACGCGTCGGAAAAACGAGTATATGAATACAAAGATCGCGCGCGGCATACAACACTGCAAGAAAATAAATGTACATGAGAATTTCATTCAATAGAATGTATGTATTGTTGGTTTGTATTTTAATCGCGGTCACGTGTTTTGATTATAGATTATAGACTTAACATTTTTAATTTCTTAATAAATCACATTCTTTATTATTTTGTTGTTGTTTTTGTGGTTGTTGTTGTTGCTTTACTTTTATTTTTTTGTAATTGAATGTCTTTAACTTCTGTTGTGAAATACGTGAGTTCTATTGTGAAACGATATTATAGAAAAACCAAAATGTATATACGTAATATGGAGACGTGTATGCGGGAATATTATATTGTTGCGCGGGTGCGCTTCGAATGTGTCACATACCTTATTATGTGTTTTGTTTGGTTCTATAAAAATTCACCGAAAAACAAAATCTACCGAAAAATTCAATTCAACGAAAATGCAATTAAGCGAAAACGACAATTCACCGAAAACGACAATTCACCGATAAGAGCAATTTACCGAAAATAACAATTCACCGAAAATGAAAATATGTACATAGGAGCTACCATATACCAATTATAATGAATTCGAATTATTTGATGGAAACAGGATTCTAAAAACATTTTTGGATACAGCTATGGAATATGGCCATCCGGAACGAAACTAGGCCAATCCTTGAGCGATTATCATAAATGAAACTTGACAGGCTAAATAGAAATGGGAGTTTATTTTCGCAAAATTTGGCATCTCTGAACTGAAAACAATGATGGACTAAACGTCCCAAAGTACATGGAACCAAATGCATACATTTAGGCGCATTAAATAAATATTTCCGTTTTAGTTTTGATCGAGTAATCGAACGAAGTACTTTTAAAAGGTTATTAGTTTATGTTTGCTTCGAGTACGACGATAGTGTTAAACATAATTTTATAGAGAAAATCTTAGGCGTGAGCAATCACCGTACAGCAATCTACAGACAATAAAAAAATCACATGTTTCAATGAAATGCAAATATTAATTGATTTACCCGACTAGCGGCCCGCAGCCATTTAATTTAAATTAAAGAATTGATCCTCAACTTGATTTTGTATTCAACTAAAGAATTTTAACATAATTTTAAATGCAAATATCAAATCAGGTTTTAAATTTTAGTTGCAATTAAAATTGGAAATTGGGAATTACAAAATAATCTCAGTCAAGGGATTCACATTTAATTTAAAACAGTTGTTCGCCATTCATGAAATTTAAATTAAACTGAGAGAAATGAGATTTTAAATTAATTGGCGTCACTTTTAGCCTCCCGAATTTAAGGGAGTTTGATAGGAAAACAAAAATTATCAATTTTGAAATTGAAACTATTTTGAATTAACTTAGAAATAGGAGTGCAATAAGTAAGTTGGATTTATTTGGCTTTCTCCTTAGCGGTTCCTATTCAATGACATTGGTTTTACGTCATTTAATAATTTCCTAAGTAGTTCGTAATATTCTTCTTGAGCATTGACTCACAAACACATGGCAACACCAACTTTGCACATGACAGTTGAACATTCGCAGCTTGGTTTTTCATGGATCGTGGCACGTAGCCAGATCTTATGCGTTTTTTCTAACCAACCAGTGTTTCTGTTTGTTTGTTCTATGTTTATTGTGAGACCAGCTTCTTCAACTAAATATGTGGTTTAGAATTTGACGATATTATCAATTTGATAGCTCCAAATAGTTGCCCTTACAAACTATAACTCCGTATCGGGATCTGAATCTAAATGCTACATTACCACAATATTTTTGATTCACTGCAAATATTTTATTGGATCAGTGTCTCAAACACAATATTTGATTATATCAACAATTGTTATTCTTCAACTTCAGCATAACTCTTCTAACTTCGATGTTAATTATTTGAGTACTACTGCTTTACATTATATTCTTCGAATTATTCTATCCATCTCATCAGAGGCATCCCTTAATGGTGGAATGTTTAATGGTGAATTTGTCTGTTTTTCATTTTTTACATAAACAGTGCGTGAAAGTTCGTATTTGCGTCTCATGCCAGTTATGCGTATCCTTCTGCCACATTTGAAAGTTAAGTTATGGCGAAGTTCCTTAATTTTATTCCTTGCTAGTACAAGCACATGTTCACAATGTTCAATGTTGTTATAATTTTGATGTTCGCAATATTTGATTGAATCCTAGGCAGCTTTCAGGAGTCATCATCATCATATTTTTGCTTTTTACTAATGTTGCCATGTGACCACCCTAATATCTACAAACTTTAGTAAAACTTGCGTGACCTTGTTGAGAGTCTCATCTCTCTCAACTACTCGATTCCTACTACAGTAATGTAACTTTTAATTAATTAGGGCAAACCAAATAATTAAAAAAATGTAGCAAATAGCTTTACTGGTGTAACTATGCTTTAGCCGAATCCATGTCCAAACACAAGATATGAAAATTATTAATATTTCCAGCCGGAGTTGCATACTTAAGACTTTAGTTTAGAGTTTAGGGTGCATCGAAAGAGCTCATTTCGGTTAACAACATATTTGACATTGATAAATTTTGCCAATACTCCAATTTGTTAGCCCTTTCAAATTCCAAATAGTTGTCCTTATAAATAATTACTCCATCGAAAACCAAATAGATGTTGATGTATTTTGCTCCATTAAACATTGAAACCTTCCATCACAATAGCTACCATTTGAACTTGTTCTGCTATAATAACGGTAACTTTCATGTGGCGCTCGGCCAGCTATATTTGGCCTAACGTTCGCTACTGACCCCCACCCAGCATTAGCTTCAGTGTAGTTATAGGCTTTACTTATTTATAGATCTCAAATTTTATTAAAATTAATTTCCACTCGCTACGAATTGAAGTTCAAAAGTTATGAGCCAGTAACAGACTACACAAACTGACAATGAAGTGACACCAACAGGGTTCCGTTTTACATTTTATGTATGGAACTATACTATACGGGATTTGTACGCAATATTTCTATTTTATCGAATGTCGTGAACATTTAGCTGTTGTCCGAAATATCGAGTTAAATTAATTAAAGGAATCATGTGACTTTTTAAAATTGTTAGGATATGCCTTTTGCATGTGGTCTATTATAATAGTTCCAGCCCTAGTGCAAGTTTCTGATTGAAAGAAAACCACAATAAATTTTTGTAAAATCATCAAAGATTACCAGACATTATTGAGGTGAAACCACCAAATACCGGTAAATTACCAGGATATCGAAAACTTCTTATACAAATTGTTAATATCTTGTGCATAAAATTCAAAAAAATTCACGACTTCCGGTGGCAGTAGTATTCACGTTAGTTATTGTAGAGAATAAGATACAATTTTTACCTACTAATTGTTTCAAAGCTATTATTATTACACGTACGTTCTGTCGTTCGTCATGGCACATCCACTAAATTTTGTCTAAACTTGGTCAGTGGATCAGAACATATCCGCTAAAAACATACCAGAGCAGTCTAGCTTTTAGCGAACAAGTTCTGGTTATCTGAACGATAACTGAACGATATAACTTGGTAGCTTTTATAGCCTTATCATGGGTGGGATTTTTAATGGAAGTTTTAATAACAACAATTCTATATTGCTATACATATATCGTTATTTTGGAAAATGTAATGATTTTTAAATTGATAAACTTGACGCAAAAGAAAAAAATTTCCATTTCAAAATTGTAGATGAAATTGCTTTGAAGGAAATTCTATAAACTTGTCTACCCGGATCGCATTGTACTTAAAGAAATTTGGTCGCAGTAGTTTAGGATTAATTTACAAAATCACTTTAGGAATTGTCTACATTATCGACGTTGGCTACGTTGTCTACGAGTTGCCCCCTGAATTCATAATGAAATGAGGTGGAATAAGATATGTAATTTTAGTCTTAAGACGTTTCTCACCTATCCAACAAATAGGGATGACAATGACCTCTAAAACATCTTTGAAAAAATAAATTCAACATTAAATAAAGAAACATTTGAAAATTTATCTAATGTCGCTCAATTTGGTTATAAAATTAATGTATCCCTCAAAATTCTGAAAAATTCATAAAATTTAATACATTTTACAAAATTTAAATTCTGAAACATTTTTTAAAAATATGGTAAGTATTTTGGGGGACTTAACAAGTTTACATTTAAAATACAAGTTCGAATATTGTTCGAAAATTCATGGGGGAATTTTATAAATTTTGATATATGGTAATTTCGAAAATTTTCTAAAAATTATGGTAACTTTTAAATATGTAATTCCCGAAAAATTTTGTTTCCATTTCTTATAATTCCAGTGATATTTCGTAATTGGAATAATCATCTGGACTTAGAATGAAAATTTCAAATTTTAAAAATCATAAAATTCTAGTTTACTTTCTATAAAGAATAGAATTTAAAACCGAATTTTGAAAATACTGTAATTTATGGTAATTTTTCCGAAATTTGAAACTATTTTCATTTGTTTCAATTGTAACGAAATAAATTCAATATTTTCGGTTTAATCCCGTTTTTCGAGAGTTTCGTTTGATCGACCGATCTAACACATTGTATAGCTCCATCAGCCTATGTAGTATCGGTTAACAAATAGCCTTGGTAGTTGGATAGGTAGTTAGATTTTTGTTCTAGATTGGGGTATCTTTGTGCCATACTATGATTCAGCCCTGGAGGTCATATGCAGACATTCGAATGCTACACTTGTAAGTACCGGCTTTGGCCATTGGTTATACTTCCTGCAACAATGTGCAGTATTGCATTGACAATGTAAGATTGATACGAGTTTTCTTCCGAAATCCTCTGTGGCATTTTTCTGTTGTATGTTATCATTTTTGGCAACGACCGTCGAAACATTGTCACTTTGTTGTCGCTTTTATTAATATTTAATTCAATATTGTCACATGAGTACGAAATATTTTTTTGTTCAATGTGTCGATGTGATGAGTGTGTTTAATGTAAATTCAAATATTTAAGAGAAATTACCGAATTACCGGTATTTCGGTAAGCGAGGACTGTAAAACTGGATAATCGATGTTAGTTAGTTGAATTATTTCGTTCAAAGTACACATAACTCTTAATTTATCACTATAGAATCAAGCCGTTTTTGATAGAAGTGCTGGGCAGCAACGCTCTCGAATTATTGTATATGAGTTTCTGTAAATTTTTTTGTGGGTAACAAACCAAAGTTTATTATAACATATCTAAATAATTTCTACAGTTATTAAATTGTAGCTCGTATCTCCTTTTTCGAGATGTATTTTTAAAATATTAGGAAAAACTTCAAACACAATCCTAGGTATTTCACCTAGGATGACTTTTATCATTTGTGTTTTTGTGAGTATTTTAAAAAATATCTCAAACTAACGTGATTTGGATGGTACTTCCATTTCCTGTAATATTTTTCCAGACATTATCCCGGACTGCTATGAGGGTCTTCCAAATCCAAAAATAAATATTTTGTTTGAATTGAACATCGCTACCCAGGAAATAAAAATTTCTGCGGATTTCAACTTTACGAAATTGTATTACTATTTGAAATAAAACATATTTTGGTTTTAGTTCGATTTGATCTGTGATCATTAGGTGGTGGACATCCTTATTTATAAACTATGTATTTTTTTTAATTTTTAAGTGTGAAATATGTGTAAACTGTTAATGACTTAACTACAAAAATATAAATAGCTAACATCAGAATATATGCGTTGAGTGAAAGTATTGATCATCACTTTACTGTGCAATTAAACGAACGATCGACGGACGACGATCAAATAACTAGGTCAGCCGAATTCAATTTTATCTCATTTATATACTATACCCAATCGGCATAATAACAAAGTCAATTAATTTCCATTATTATACGAAAAGCAAGTGCATACACAATTGCGCTGATCAAATCGATCGCGTTCATTGATCTTTTTATAAAACTGCTCGATCATGCCATTGGAAAAGATTTTTTTAATTTTATTAATCAAACAATAAAAAATATTTAATTTTTATTTATTTTAAAGCAGAAATAAAAATTAAAAATAAATATTTTCTTTTTTACATCTGACGATGAATTATGGAAATAGGTACTATAGCTATAGCTAGCTAGCTATTATTTTAAGTTTATTCAGTTTATTTAAATAAATTGGAAAAAAAAAATTACACAGATGATGAAAATTTCAATATTGGCACGTTGCTTGAAATTTTTTATTTTTGTTAATTTAATTAATTTATTCTGTTTGGTTATATTAGTTTTTATTTTGTTATGATGATGATGATGGTGGTGGTATTTGTGGTTTTCACTGTGTTGTGTAATTTTGTCGCAGTATTACATGTATATTTTCTCTAGGCTTAGATGAAATCTAACATTATATAATGTTTATGTTAAAAAAATATAAAATCAAAATGATTTAACCTCCGATCACCTTGATATCGTGTATCCTATCCAACTAAGAAACTTCCGCATTATATATAGTTCAATAAAAATAAAATCGAAACGATGTGTTGAACGATGAAAACCAATATTATATTTTACTATTACCTTGAAAAAATATCTTAATTTCCGTAATGATGGTAATTTTGTGTACATATACTAAATATAGAGCCGAACGGAAACCCATTAGAAAATCAAAAATCTTAATCGATATTTTTATTTTTATAAATCGATCCCGATTGTACTAGATGATTAGAGGCCGATATAATATAAATTTCTATTATATGTAAATTATAACGTGTGCGGTTTTTTATTTTATGTATCCCAAAGAAAATTTATTCCCCATAAGTATGTAAACCAAACCATTTATATATAACGCGCAAGGTTTATGTACAAAAACTGATTTTTCAATATGCGAGAGTGAATGAAATTTTCCATTTTTTTTTATTTTATCACTTTCTGCTGGTGAATAAAATATATTATTTACGAACGTGACTGTTAAATAATTTAAATTTCTGCTGTTGTTGTTTTATGTTTTGTGCTACACATATTACATCCGATGTACATATGTACATATATCGTTTTATATAGTGATATATACATATAGAGAGAGAATATTAATGTTGGTCGTGATGTGTGAAGAATTAAATTTTAATAATAATAAGTTACTTACATAAATAGGTTACGAAAATGTATAGGTTAAATCCATCAAACGAAACGGAAGGAAATTGCTATATATTAAATCTGTGATTCAAATACAACGTTTCTAGGTTACGGTTTTAGGAGTGTCGCTATAAAAAAAATAATAATTAATTTTTTGAACTCTACTGGAAGATATCATAAATTCGCAGAGAAACGTCGAATATCCAATATAAAACAATGAAGAAAGTGTGGTGGGGTTTTCAAAGAAACTTGATTTAAAAGGCTACAGTCATAAGATAGAAGATTCCTGGAATATCTTATCACAAAAGAACTTTAAACTGGCGTAGCATAAATTTTTGAAGAATACAGGAACAAATGAGAAAAACCGCGGAATAACTAATGCTATAAATGAATTTGAGGGCATATTTTAGGAAATTCCAAAATTTTTCGGTTTGCTGCAAAGGAATCACAAGATTGGCTCGAAAACGACATTAACGATGCTGATTTTCTAATTTTAAACGATCATGAAATTGTAGCATGTGTTCGAGATTGTATAAAAAAAAATTCTAGTCATCATGATGGGACCAACGTCGGTCCTAGTATAAAAAAGAGCAAAAATCTCGAATCAAATCCACAGATTAATATCTCACAAATTTAAAAATTTGTTAGAGGCCTGTAGTTATTATTGGTCAGCAGATTCCATTTGCAAACAAAGCTTAAGTACCTGAGGATGAAAATGTTGTGGCTGCAGGGAAAAAATTGTAAAATTTAATTTTTAAGCCGATGACCGTGTTGCATATCTAGTAAAACCTAGTTTTCATTTTGGAAACCCAAAAAACAGAAATTCTTTGGACTAAGTTGAACTTTTATTAAAGTTAGATAATCGGGGAAATTTTATTTGAAGCAAGTTCCATTTACTAACCCACGAAATGGGAAATAAAAAAAGAAATTTATTGGTTGCACTTGAGCTTTTGATTAAATCCTTCCCATTTTCCTGTACAGAAAAGCGTTGGCAGAACAGTCGCTCCACGAAAGTGGCCACGTCTCTTTAGCCGACATTCCAACACCCAAGACCTCTTTTTGTAAAATTGTATTCGATATATGTCTTGACTCTTTGAAATCTTGATCTCTCCACTTTATATAGTATAGGGAAGCGCACGCTGATTTCTAGATTTTATCACTTTCTTGTTCCTTGAATCAATGATGTCTTTTTCGATTTTTAACTTTGCAACTTGAGATCCGCTATACATAGTGTTTAAGTTTACTATAGGGAAAGCTGTAGTGAATACTGTTGAGTAAGGTTTCATTGAAGAAGACATAGCTTTCTCCAAGTGAGTTAGGAGGTTAGACGCCGTTTCTCTTAATTTTTGTAGTCTCATTAATATATTTTCTCGTATAAAGAAATCTGGCTAACATAAGCAGATTTTATTTCTGGATTTCATTGAAATGTTAAGTAATTTCTTGCAAACTTTCAAAATCTCCAGGCTCTGTGTGTTTTTAAAGTTTTAATATTTTTTATAATTTGGTTCTTGTAAACTGTTCATCCTTGTCCTTTTCTCGATACAAATGATTCTTTAGAATTATCTGATGAACCTAACCGAAATTAGGGTTCTCTCAAATTATGCGATTTTGCACTTTTCAAATAGAACCAACTCCTAGAATCCACTACAAATCATAATGAGGATGCGGAATAATATAATTAATGGCAGCCCTCAGACCTTTCTCACCTTTGCATCAAACTTGAACAGGAATTTTGTTTAACACATAACAGTCTTAGAGTACATTTTTTAAATTTTGATAATTTTTTAATTATTTTGGAAAGTTTCAGAATATTCTAATATTTAAAATGGAAGTTCGAATACTTTTCTAAAATTTATTTACAAGGAATTTAATCACAGCACGATGTTGAAAATTTTTATAATTTTCAAAACAAGTGTGTATTAAATCACTCAATTATCTAAACCATCTACTGTCGGGGCAAAATTGCAAAGGAAGAAAAAGGTGTCAAATAGAATTTTAAAAAATAGTAACATATTCACTATTTTTGTATTCTGCTTGACAGTTTTCAATTATGGCTACAGCTTCTGAGTCCGATGTCGAGCTGAACGATCACGATACTGCTATAGTATCGGTGGTCTCATCTCCGAAATCCAATCTGAAATTGAACGTAAACTACTTACGGATTGTGAGGGGTCCAATGCCGAACCCTGCTATCAACCAAAAAAAAAACAGGCTCGCAGGCAAACGTAATCGCCAGAGTCTGCAGAGGAAGCTCTCAGGGCTTGTGCTTGGTATGATTCCTGAGGAGTCGAATGTACCTGGTAGGCTGCCATCTAGCTGCTCATTCTGTAAATGCGCCAACGAAGAAACCTACAAGTGGTTTGTTGAGGAGGTGCCTAAATTAGGTGACATTTAGAGTGGTTAATCTCCAAAATCGATTGTCATTCATATTTGGGTCCCTGGTCCTCCAGAGAAACCACGTGTGGTAGTTATCCGACACAGACGGAAGGCTAACCTCCATCGATTGCGTTCCCGGTCGATCTGAAGTCGTACGTACTTGAGAGGATCTTCTTTAAGATTATCTCAGGGCCGCAATGCTCTTATTATTTCTTTTCTTTTGCTGTTGTTAAATGTGGCATATACGCACGTAATAAAACAGATTAACTTGCAACATAGCATCTCAGCTTCATTTGAATTAAGGACGTTGCTTGCTACAGCGCATACCAATCTATGCTTAGTTCAGGAACCCTATCTTTATGATGGTTCTGTTTCTGGGATCAATACCTCTAGTGATAGAATTATTTCTAAAAATTCGTCCGCGAAAACCAGAGCATATACGAGTATGGTGTAAGAATAAAAATATTCCTCTATTAATGGATTGTGATGCTAATGCTCATCACGCACTCTATGGGGAAGTACGAATGTTAACAACAGGGGTGCTGCTCTGTTTAATTATAAAAGTTCCTCGGAACTTGATATTCTCAATGTTGGGTGTCAGCCAACTTTTGTTAACTCAGCTCGTAGTGAAGTGATTGACATCAGTTTGTGCTCCATGTCCATTACTGAGTTAATTTCAAACTGGAGAGTGACGAATGACATTCTCACCTCTGATCATATAGGTGTATTTCTTTTAATATCTTAAAAGACCGTCGCCTAAATTTTACCGTAACAGGAAGTTAACCGATTTGGATCCATTCTCTCTTGAGCTTGATTCTAAACTTGAATCACGTAAGGAAATTGTACAACTGTGGATATCGAGTTGCAAGCTTCTGCACTGTCGACAGCAATTTCATTCGAGATTTCATGTCCACTTATCATTTATCATAAAACTCGGAACAAACCTTTTCGGTGTTCTGATCTTAAAAGGTTAGGGAAAACCTCTAGGAGAAAATGTAATAGCTTAAAAAAATTAAATAGCGAGTGCCCGCACCTTTTGGTAATTTCAAGCCTCTCATTTGAATGATTTTCAATTCATCTATTAAAAAATTGGACGCAACACCCAACAACCCTACAACTATTAAACTTTATATGAATTATAATATTCACATATTAAAACACACGAAAAATTGTCTAGCACCGATTCAAGACAATTTTTCGTGTGTTTTACTATGTGAGTGCTTGGCTAGTTCGACCAAATTTTGGTATCGGAATTTTAATTTTTTTTATTCAATTTACTATAATTTATAAATAATAATAAAATTCTCGATAACAAATTTTAGTCGACATTTCCAAGCACTCAGATAGTAAAACACACGAAAAATTTGCTAGCACTGATGTAAGACAATTTTTCGTGTATTTTACTATGTGAGTGCTTGGCAAGGTCAACTAAATTTTGGTTTTGATTGATTTTTGTATTTTTAAAATCCGTTTACTATAATTTATAAAACTGTAATAAAAACATTTTAATCGTAACGCAGAAGGCAAAATTATTTACGTTTGATATTTACTCTGTGAAGTCCATCCGAACCATCGAAGTTTTGGATTAAACATAAGCAAGAGGAGGGAGGGGTGAAGGGGTATATACATATTTTGGAAACTGTTATACGCAATACGCTTTGATTTAACAGAATAAGCAACAGAAAAATTCGTTGGGATTCTGGAATCGAAATTGTAAAAGTTTAACTTTCAGTCTGATGTTGTGGCCATTATCACAGAGAGTGCGTCTGTGATGAGGAAATTGGGCAGGATAATTTCCCCTGAGCAACAAATTTGCTTGGCTCACGGGCAATTCTTTACAACGATTTTTCTAAGGATGAAATGCATCCAACGATAACGCGATAACGAATAGGTTGAACCTGAATTTGAATATGTTTGGCATATAACTAGCAACATCAAAACGCAAGAATGTTGCTCATGCTCAACATTTTCAGTTTAACATTGCAATTAAATCTATAATTAAAGAAAAAGTAGGAACGGTCGTTCAGCTATTTCGTCGTTCATCGACAAAAAATGATCATTTTTGTACAAAAGCATGTTAAGTCATAATTTGGCCAAGAATCGTATTAAGGTTAGACACAAGTACAAGATGGAATAACGTTTTGTTTATGTTGGAACTTTCTTTAAAGCTTAGAAATTATACAAGAACAGGAGCCTGATTGAAATAAAAGTTCCAAAAAAAAACTAATCAGAGGCCAATTTGGAACGGAATTTTCAAATAAATCAATAGAGATGGGTATAGAGTGCGCTGGATGTTACTATTTTATTTTCTAAACAGTTCTTTCAATTTAATTTGGTTATTATTAGAAAAAATTTCCAATCGACATGATTTTTATGTTATAAATTTATAATGTTTTTCAAAATACCATTTTTATCTACTTGATGTCTATGTATATGGATGAACATACTTGAAAGTTTCTAGAATGAAGCAAAGAAATTTTTTATTTCATTAATATTATAACAACGGCTAAATTATAATTATATTTTCTTATTTGTATACTTTCAGACTAAACAACAATCAAACGCATATCAACAAAAGCATCAACAACAATATGCAGTAAAGAAAATTACATCTTCTTAACTGTCAACAAACGACGACGACAACTCGACTACGAAATAAGATTTTAGATTTTTTTTTATTAATCTTAAAAAATTCTAATTTCATTATTATAGTTTTACAAAAAAAAATTTAACAATTCTTTTGTTTAAAAAAAAAAAACACGGTTATATTTTATGTATAAAGTGTTTTGAGGTGTACACGTCATAAAAAATATATACATATATTATCTAAAGTGTCGACGACGCGTTGAAACGTTTAAAGCACAATAATTATTCCAAAAAAAAAATGTTATCGAACAAAAGTAGTCATTTTGTTCGACTAGCAATATTTCTAGGTTGTTTATGGATAAAATTAGGATTAACTAGCGGCCAACAAGATTTTCAATTTGAAAACACAAATGGGGATGAAGATGTACAGGTATGTAAACCATACATATGTATATATTATCAAATCGTGTTGTGCATGCACACGCGATTCACGCACACAATATACTGAAAAACCTTGTAAACAAAATCATAAAATACTTTAATCCTGGCTATGCCAAAAAAAAAATGTATCTCGACTCGTCGTATATTATTTTATATGTATAGGATCATTTTTTCGCCACAAAAAATATTTATGCGCCACTAAAATTATTACGGCAGTGCTTTTTTTTTTGTCCTGGTTTTGTATTATATAGTCTTATCTCTATTTTATTTTTTAAGATCGATTATGGCTATAAAACTTTTTGTTTTTATAGCGCCAATCTATAAAATAAAATATTTTATATTTTATATATATGTATTTGACATTTCTCTAATGTGTATGTATGTACGTTTATAGTATATATATAAGTTATGTCATACATATATTTGATGACATTTTACTGAGATGAATGCGGTGAATGGTGATTTATGTGTTTTTGTTGCAAATCAAAATGGCGATTAGTACTTGATTATTTGGTTATGAAAATAAATATTTAAAAATTAGCCAATGACTATCCCACAAATATTTTATTTAAAAAAACATAAATCCATCGACATTTTGTTTAATTATTTATAAATTATAAAGTAAATAAAATTTAAAAAAAAAATTAAATTTCAGTACCAAAATTTAGTCGAACTTGCCAAGCACTCACATAGTAAAACACACAAAAAATTGTCTAGCACTGATGTAAGAAAATTTTCCGTGTGATTTACTATGTGAGTGCTTGGAAAGGTTGACCAAAATTTGGCATCGAGACATTTTAATATATACTTTTATTATTATTATTGTATGGATTGTGTATCGTTTTGTCTACTGTATCCCTTCTACGCATAGGCAATAATTACAATGAGAGATCCATACATATCGTGTGATGTTGATGCCATTTGATAGTTACGAGTATATAGTTGTGTTATGGTTTCGGTCGGATGGTTAATTTGGTTAAACTTCCAAGAGATTTATGATTTTGTTTGACCTGGTTATAGCTTCAAAAACTCATCACTCTAGCCATAAGTCAACCACGTGACCTCTTGCAGGGAATCACAGAGGGAAATATGTGCTTGCTACTATGTATGTATTCATTATTTCCAGCGGCTTGCTTGACTGAATTAGGTTCTTGTCCTAAAACATCAGGTTTCAGGTGATCGTCCAATTATTCTCAGCCGACTAAATATATACAGGATATTGTCGGTAAGCTAGTATACATATTATACTATAACGAATGATACTTGGGTTTTAAAATTATGAATAGTTGTTTTTAGAGGATTTATCGAAGTAATTGCTGTTTGAATTTGTCTACTCAACTCATTAATTTTGAGAATGTTATTAAGTTATTCAAAGCTATTTCATCTGGCATCTATATAAGAAGTGATTAAGAAAACATAGCTATATTGGATTTGTTTAGGTTTTCTCATATAGATGTATGGTATAACCGTAGACGGTCTACCATAATAGTAACACCAAACGATCAAGCAAAATCGTATTTCAAAAATAGTTTCGTCATTTCCATTTTGAATTCAAAATATCCGCATATAGTAAGAATTGCGTTGTTTCATTATTCTCCAAAATTAAATCAATTTGATGCGAAGTGAGTTCCGGCGATACGGAAATGATGAAAAACTTTTACGATATACTGGCCTTGGACGATGAAAAGTTAAACAGCAAAATATCGACAGCTAAGTAGGTAGTTTACAAAAATATTACTTTGAAGATCTGAAACGTAATTGTCGGATAAACATTTCAATCAATGTTTCAATGAAACTGAACTAAGGTTTTGACGATTTGTAAATATTGGACAATTCCACTGAATGGCAAAATGATTTACTAATTAACACTCAAGAGCATGATGCAAAACCTCAGATCAGTAAGCCATAACCAAAAAATATAAGGTGGCAAAAATTGTATTCAATTATCGACCAGTTGTATTCAAAAATTGTATTCAACTATCGGCCAATTCGTTTCATGTAAATTTCGAATGGTTATGATTCGACTTTGGCAAAATGCAGAATAAATGCATAATAAATGGAAATATGGTGAAATGAAAAGAAAGCGCAACTGAATCACCTATCAAAGGATAATGCACACAACGCCATCTACTGGCATAACGGAGACAAATCTTCTTGAGTAATAAATGGTGTAACTAACCCGACTTTGTTTTATATGTTAAGATATCGATTTATACGAGATTTGAAATCAGTTTTGGCACTCTAGGCAACAACCAAAAAAACGCCTATAAAAAAATTTGAGTGTAAAATTCGTGAATAAAAATTCCACTTAAAATTCTATATTAAGACAAAAGCTTAAGCTCTATTAAAAATTCATTTTAAATTTATAAAAATTCTAATCAGGATTTTCTAATTGAAACAACCAAATAGTTTAGTAACAAAACACTCTCATCAACTTTTAAAATTCGTTGTTTATAAATTGTTGTCTCTGTCATTTAATACTCGGGTATGGTTTTCAATCTTAATCACCAACACTTTATTGATTTAGGTATCGTATCGACATGAATCCTTCAGCAGCTTAACAATTATATGTTTCGAATGGACTTCCAAGAAAAGTTTTTCCAAAACACGATAATAAATAGTTTTTAGGATAGTTTGTTTCGAATAACCCCTCAAATGGATATCCAACGTGCCCGTGTATCTAACTAACTAACTCTTACCACTAAATGAAAATTAAAAACTAAAAAGTTATGTATGGCCCAAAATATTTTCGATACCGCTTTTGGAAGTAAAATTCCGTGTTATTTGCGGGTTTTTGGAACGCTTACTAATTTCAGGCAGAACCAACTGCATAATTGTTGCAAAAATTTACGCCGGTGATTGGAGTTTTATTTCAAGAACGGATTTGTTTCTATATACATATTCTATATGTGCTTCTATAGAGCCGCCACATCCAAAATGTTATAAAAAAATTACAGTGGCCAGCGAATCGTCCTCCTTTTGCATAAATATTCCTTCACCACCCATTTGATTCAGGGTGGTAAGCCGTAGTATTGAATTTTTTAGTTTTTAGACTCGTACAGAGTTTACTAAACATTTCAAACATAAAATTAGATCCTTGATCTGTGACAATGGAATTAGGTGCACCGAAACTACAAATAAAATTTTCAGAAAATGCAGTATGTGAAACAATCATTGGAACTATGCCCAGTAATTTTTTATTGAAAGTGGTTTTTGAAGTTGATATAATCTGCATTGCACATTTGTTGTTAAGTCTCACGTATCTTCGATTTTTTGGCAAGACGGGCATTTTCTAATATTTTATTCGCTTTATGGTTCTAGAAAAGCCTTTCTGACCACCAAGCGGTATTATATGAAATTCCTATATAACTGCATATACATTTTCTTCAGATGACAGAGATGTTCGATTCGTCAAATTATTTGGATAAGGTTTGGAATTCTTTTTTATTTAACTATCATGATTGGAGCTATCGGAAGTATACGTTGTGATATCATTGGAAATATCAAGATGGGTATCTTGTGCCACTTGTTTTGTCTGTGCTCTGGTAATGGCTGCAATAATTTTATCTGATTTAGTTGTCTCATGATCTGCAGAAATTCTTATACGGCTTAGTGCATCTACGTTTTGATCCATCTATCCAGGTTTGTATTTAATCTCGTTATATTCATCTAGCTCCAACCGCCAGTGGATTAAATGTGAATATGGTTTTGGATTTTTATTAAGACAAACCAATGGACGATGACCGGTCCTTTTTCGATAGTGGGGTAATTTTTTTCGCATTCAGTAAGAAGTCTACCGACAAATAAAATTGGTAAATCTTGTTCATCGGTGCTCATCTGTAATAGTATCTCTCGTTGCAAAATAGGGGATGGTATAACAGAATTTCGTAATTTATTGAAAGCTTCATCGCAATGAGCGTTCCATTTACACTTAATATTTTACTCAATAATCGTCTCAGAGGTTCGGAAATTTTAAAGAAGTCTTTGATAAACTTTCGGTAATAAAAATCGTAAACGTTTTAAGACATCGAATAACTTTGAATTGTGTTCTTGAAGGTCATAACCGTAAATTACTATATACGTCGACATTAGGTACACAAAACATCTGAGACCGTTTAATCCTAACAATATGTTATTCATCAGACGCTGACAAGTTATAGGTGCCCCTTTTAGACCGAATGGCATTCGTAAAAAATGAAATTGACCGTTTCGTGTGCTAAACGCTGTCTTTTCCTTATCGTCAGAGTGTAACTTAATTTGATGATGAGCCAGCTGCCAAATCCAAGGTTGTAAAGTTGTTTTCTTTACCTAATTAATCTAAAATCTCGGTTATGTTTGGCAAAGGATAAAATTGGTCCATAGTGATGTTGTTTAATCTTCGGAAATCTATTACTAAACGCCATTTTCATATCTCTGGCTGCTTCCGGTAAACGGTATGGTTTAATGTGAATTAGTGTTGAATTTTCAACAGTGGGAATCTTATGACAACAAGCATTAGTATTGTTGACTGAATATCGATCTCTATAAATAAAAAAACGTAATTGAAATCGAGATTAATTTTCAATATAGATGCTTTCTCTTTTTCATTTAAATGACTGAAATTTAGAGTTTGGCTAACCTTCTACGTTTGGATTCCACGTTTCAATATTGAAAATTACACAGCCACTAATTTGTGTTAACTAAACTGATGGGAATTTGGTTAAGAGCAAAATTCACTATTGAACTGGCAATATACACTTCATTCGCAATTTCTTATGAAAGACAGATATTGTAAGCTTGACATGGATTAGGAACATAAGTCACAGGGCAAGATGACTCATTTTTCGTACAATTCATCTTCTGCCAGGGGACTAGGGGATACGTATATTATAATCCACCCCACCATTAATTCCATATTTGGCCAGTTTTGAAGGAATATGTACTGTGTGAAACGTGTACCACCACGATTAGGCTTGCCACCTTTTGAAAAAGCCAGAGGAGGACAGTTCAATTAATGTTTTTCATTTGATATTTAGAAAATCTAAATCACTTAATTAATGCGACCACTTAAGAAGCTTTTTTAAAATTATTATTGTTGTTTCGAATAATTTTTCTTATAGCAGTGTCTCAAAATGGTCTGCTCCATTTTGAATGCATTTTAGTGTTGTTTTTTCACCTACCTCATCAGTTATTAAGGATAATATGAATGAAGGTATATTCTATCTCAAATTACTTGTCTTTATCGTACTGTATTGCAGTAGATTTTGAAAATGGACATTCTCCTCAAGGACGATCTTTTGCTCAAAATTTATCACCTCGTGAAATACTTCTCAAATTCATAACTTCATTTATAATTTTTCAGGGATGTACACACTTATTTATAATAAAATTTATAAATGATTTGTTATCTGAAAAGTGACATGCTATTGTTGTAGCGTCGGCAAAATTAAAATAAATAAATCGTTAAATCTAATTTAATATAACGAGTAAATAAACTTCTCACATAGGTATTGGGATTATCCTAAAATATGAGTTATTTAAAAATATTTTTGGTTTAGTATGGCGTAACAACCCACAAAAGAAGAGAGATTTATCACCGAAACTGTAATCTTCATGGAATGGACCGGTCATCGTCTTCAAAAATATAAACGAAGTAGTTTACCGGAGGTAAACTGAAGATGGTGACTTAGAGCGATTAGCGCTCTACAGGGGAGGTGAATTTTTAGGGTAATGATACGATCGTAGCATAATCTTTATTTGAGTAGAAACACTACCGTAAATATAAACTGTAGTAAATTAGATGGTCTTAGACTATACAGGAATAGTTTAGATACTCCCGAATATTGTGATAGTGCTAGTAGTGATAAAATGGAAAAAGTGAAAGTTGAATTAGTGAATTAATTAAATTAGTGTTTGGTGTAATAATTCGGAAATAAATAAATTTAAATAAACACTGTTATCTAGAATTTAAATTGGTTATTTTATTCACAATCCAGTCATCAAACCTTGTTGGACAAGGCTAAAACGTAACATTAATTTAACCTCTTCATGGAGGTTGCTTTTTATTTTAATTCTAATTTTAGAAAATCAAATTCTGCTAAAAACCGAACTCAAGACACTTTTCATAAAACTTAATTTAAATACTTAAATTTTGAAAGGCTGTTATTTAAATTTTTTAGTCTATTTTTAACTACCTTGCGGTTTAGACTTGAAATCGATGCAAGTGATAAAATTTTAAAAATTTATAAAAAAGTGCTGTGTTAGCTTCTTATTTATGCAAAATATGACGATGTAATATGAGATTGTTCTAAATCCCGATTATGTGGCTGTCTTATAACTCATATATGTCGTATAAACAAATTCCAAATTTTCTTGGGAAATCCCTTGGAAGCTAACACCATAATGGCGTATATTTCAAGATGTCATTGGGTCTAAGCTATCCGAAAAGTTTTTGAGCTTTCGAACAAACATGTTTGCTATGACCTCATATAGAAATATATCGAATAGATGGTTTTCTCGGTTAGCTTAAACCGAAATCTTAGCTTCCTAGGATTTCCCCTAGAAAATTCAGAAAATCATGTCGTTTTGTTGTCCCAATGATAAAATTCATTATATCGAGATAGTTTGCTTTGCACACCAACGCATATAAGCAGAAATTAATTTTGTTGCTAGGACAGATTTATGAGAAATTTTGCATACGTATCACAATCAAACTTAAGCCAATATACTTAATCGCTCTTAAAGTCACCAACGACCTCTGAAGACTGAACAAGATAATAAAGTGCTACAATTCGCCAAGTGCACCGCTGCCTGAACAATCGCACGGAGAATATTTTATTGCCCAAATTAAACGGCGTAATATTTACTAAACTATAGGATACAAGCCAAAACCTGTAACGTGTACCTAGGTTGCGGAATGCATATGCTTGCTGTAACCTTGATTACCGAGAGCCACGGCTAGGGGGGTTATAAATAAAAAATATGTTGCAACCGTACACCTCACAAAAACCAAATTCATGTGCAAAAAAAAAAATTCACTCACTAAAAGCTGCATATCATTTGTATTGCCAACGCTTCCCCATAGAAAAAGAAAACACTCACTCATTGTTGAGAAACAAAAAAAAATCAATTTAACATATAAACAAAAATTGCACATACAAAGGTACACTTGTTAACGTATTTGTAACTCAGCCTGTGATCTTTTTTTTTCACAATATTGAACAGCTGAGTTCGGCTTAACAATTAAATATTTCTTTTAAGTATCTGTATATAAATCCTTAACTTAAATATGTTATCACTAAGGCTTGCGATCGTTATCGATTGAATATAGAAAAGTCAATTGACTTAACACAGATTTATATAAATAAAATTACGAAAAAAGCTACTTACCCAAATTTTCCAAAGCGCTTTGTTAATTCAGAATCTCCACCGATGTCGGAATCAATGATTAGTACCGTTAAGTTGTTAAACATTTATTGAAGACTGTGATCGAGCTACGATCGTCTCAAATTGATCCCACTTAGGTTGGTTTATGCTATGGTGTGGTCCAATTATGATATCCAAATAATGGTAACCGAAAAGGGTAACCAAATAATAATGAGGTGTACCAATGGATACCAAGGATACTCTTTTGTTTTTTTTTGTTTTTCTTCGGGCTGGCAAACACGTTTACCTCAAATATTTTTATTCGTATATTCCGCAACAACAGCCAACCCACAACTCTGAATCCACCACAGATCAATGATTTTCTTAGGTGTTTTTATTTATAATAATCTGCGTAAGCTAACTGGACAATAAAATTTCCCAAGCGTAAGAGATAAAAAACAATATAGATGACTAATGGCTATGGTTAAAAGTCCAAAAGGCAATATACAGGCTGACTCACCAAATAGTGTTTATTACCATTAATGCATTCTGAGCAAATGAAGTACCGAAGAAAAATTGTAGAAGTTCTGGAAACATTGATATTAGGCTAATTTCTGAAAAATATTTTACTTGTCTTAATTTTAAAAGATCCATCTAATTCTAAGCGTCTTCAAGTTTAATCCATAATTGATATTCCAACTCTCCAAATTATCTCAAAATTCATTATCAAACCCATTATCAAATCTGATATAATGGCTTATATAGTATAAAAGCGCTGAACACCCATCGTAGCGCGATAAAGGTTATATTTGTTGATGAGTGTCGTGCCGAAATATTCAGTTATCATAAAAAAAACAGGGTTGAACAAAACCAAAATATTAACGTAAAATTCAATTTTAAAACAAAATTTCACTTCGTACATACTTTCCGGGTATGTTGGTTGTAAAGGCGAAGATAAAAATTCTTTAACCAAAGAGTTAAACAAAATTCTAAATACGGGTAAGCGTTAAATATATATAGTGATGATGTGACATGATGTGACTCAAGTGCCATTCATTCATATTATCAATATATATGTACATCACGTATAATAATAATTTTAGTATTGGCGCCTTAAACAATAAACAATTATTTTGTTCTCGCCTTTCAAATGCAACGAGTACCCTTGTTGTTGTTACAACAAAGATGATATGAGGGCAAACGTTATTCTCAAGTGTAACAAATTTCCTTTTGCAATTAAAAAGAAATTTAACAAAAGTTGTCTATGTATCATCTTGTCTAACCATATATGTATGTATGTATATAAACAATTTTTATGACTCAAAATAAACAAAACTTGAAAAGATGACAAAACTTCAAGATCATAATTTATGATTAAATTTAATTTTTAATAAAAAAAAATAAAAATTGTTATGAATAAAATTATTATTTATTAAAGTAAATTGTATTTTCAATTTGTACATAAATATTGTATGTTTTGTATAGTCATTATTATTATGATCATCATTCAAGATCACGTTGATGATTTAAGAACATCATCATGTGTGTGCAATAAAATAAAATGAAATTATTCAATCCGTATATGTATACTCCTATGTATAGTCTCGATATGTATGTACACATGTATTACGCAGACCAATTAAAAAGATACAATTTTGTTCCAGATTGTAAGACATTTTTTATATGTTTGGTATAATAAATTAAAAAATTCGTTTACATTTTTTTTAAAATTTATTTTAATGTTTTTAAGGACAAAGTGGTTAGTGTTGAGTAATGTTGGTCATTGGGTTAAATGTCTTTGATAAATGCTTAAAAATGTTGTTTGATGTATTGTTTGTATAAGTATATAAAAGAAATTATTGATTTTCCACCGTGCCGCAACCGCTGAACATACTCCCCTCCCCTTATATTAATAAATATCGTAAGTACGAGCTAGGAAAATCAATAAAATTCCTAGAAAACAGTTTTCTTATACATTTTTATACAAAAAAAAAACAATAACAAATCATAATCGTTTTTTTTTGTGTATGTGTGTGTGTATGTATAGAAAGTAAAGCACAAATTAAGGAACGGTAAAGGAAGATCTTCTAAGAAAATAAAAAGTATTTTCCGTACTGTGTATACATATATACAGCGCATGGAGCTTTTGTGTACTTAAAGCACTAAAAATGCATTTCAATACACATAGAATATAGACAATAAATAAAAATCTTTTTAAAGTGGGTGGATACAGACAGGATAAACCATGGGTGTTCAACCTTTTACAATTTCTAGGTCGCTTATATAAAGCATGGTCCAGAAGAGCCGGGTATTTTTCTTTAGCTACGTATAATTTGTCTAACATTTAAAAACACATTTTTCTTTTAATTGCATGTCTGATTGCAGCTCTATACATTCCATTCAAATCTTTTTTCAAACTCCTGTGATATAATGGAAACTTATTCGTTTTAAAATGAGTTAAGTCATTATTTTTAATCTGATGATGCCATAATTTCAGTTTCATTTCAAAGGCGGCTACAGTTTGAAATATGTCGCTTATCATCTGTTTTTCGCCTTGAAGCAGCACATTTAAATCATTTAAGTGGCTAATGATATCTACCAAAATTGCTAAATCCGCTAACCAATTTGGATTTTCAATTTTTTAAATCATTAAATCTCTTCACTATTTTCCCACGACTTAACCCCCTTATTGAATTAAAGTAAGTAACATCTCGACAGCTAGCAGGTAGCACCTAAACATTTAACATACATATTTACAGGTTCATCAGTCCAAGTGGATCAGTTCTTCTCAGACGCCGGCCAATTCATTGGGGTGTGTCTCTAGTTTTGAGTAATCTTTCGAACTGAATTCTCTAATGGTTTCTTTAATAGTTTTAATTCCGAGATCATCGTGTATATTACTATTTCGAATGTATTAGCATTGGTAATACTACGAAGTATTTTTGCTTGGGTTTTTGCAGAGGTTCGATTAATACTTTGTACAATAAAACTTTATAGTCTAATGACAGCTGAGATTATGTTCCCATCAACCATTTCATTTTTGAAAATTTAATTTTTATTTGTTTGCGCTTTGCATCAATATAATTCTTCAACGTTAGCCTTCTATCCAGGTGCATGCCTATGTATTTGACCTTGGTTTGTTGAGGACTAGTTTTATCGTTTAATTCCATTGTATATTCGCACAACATGCCAAACTTTATCAAAGGCTTGTGTAATGTCCAAGAAGGCAACAGAACAATATTTCTTTTCCTCGAAGGTGTTTTTGATTGCATTTACAATTCTGTGTACTTGTTCTGTAGCACCATGTTGGTTTCGGAACCCAAATTTATGGTCTGGAATAATATGCCGTTCATCTAATACTGGTTTCAATTTCGTTAGTAGCATTTTTACAAATAACTTTGAGATTGTAGGCAGCATGCTTATTGGACGATATGATGAAATCTGTGTTTCATTTTTTCCAGCTTTATGTGTCATTGTAATCAAAGATATCTTCCATTTTTGAGGAATATAACCAGTCTGCATGATTGCGTTGAATATGAATGTTATTAGTTTTACGCATTTGTCTGGCAATTCCATTATCATTTTTCCAGTAATAAGATCATGCCCTGGTGCCCTTTTTGGATTTACGTAATTTTTATTTCTAGTCTAATCGGGTGATTCGAGTTTGTTGGCCTTTTTAACTTTTTTCTTGCCTTCCACAGTGAAAATAATAATTTAAATAATTCTGGACGCTCTGGTTTTCTACTTCCCGCAATGCAAATCTTAGAGTCTTAATAGCTCGATTTAATTTCCATTTAAACAACGATCTTTTGGTTTGTTGCCATCGGCAGCGAATTTTCCGCGTTTCCTGGATTAGTTCCTGTGTATTATGTGACAGTTTATTAACATTTTCAGCATTATTTATGACAGGTGTAGCCTTTTCAGCTGATAAGAAGGATATTCAGTACACAATTTTATTCGACTTGCCTCTAATATTGATCCCAATTAGTTTGTTTGTTTGTAAGCCGTTTTGGTGTTTCTCTTCTCTGGCGGGAGATAAGTAATCTTTTTATGATTATGGGTGACCGGCAGATATGTAATCCATGGACCGTTCTTCTATAGCTTCCTAAAGTTGTTTGCTTTAGGCGATGTTAATCTGGAACTCCATTGAGTGTGTTCGGCGTTGAAATAAACCCCCACAAGAATTGTGACCTAGTTGGCTGAAATAACCCATGAACTGCAGTTTTTTATAGCATGTTTTGGAGGACAGTACACTGCTGGTATAACATAGTTTCCAGACCACTCCTGCAGACAGATGCTCGTTGTTTGAATATGTTGCTTCTCATATTTCATAAATCCATAGTGTTTTAATCTTGATTTTATCAGTACAGCTGTGCTTCATGTGCTTTCCCATCTGGGTGTTATTTTTGGTGAAGTTAATATTTTCAGATATTAACATTATGTCAATATTGTGCTCAGTGAGGAATGCTTGAACCTCTGCTTTATGTTGTGCTAGGCCGTTTGCATTCCATATGGTTATTTTGAGGACAGTCATTTTTTATTTTTAACGACTATTTGCATCAACGTGTTCATATTCTGCATCATTAGGTTCATGGTTCTTTCCATCATCGCCATGAAGCTTTGCATCATGTTAGTTAACTTGCTTAAAGCTGCTGCGATATTTTCTTCTTCGGTTGCTTGTACTTTAGGAGTGGTATCCTTATGGATACTTGCATATGTAACCTCTTGATGCACACTACTGTTAAAATGTTTTGTACGTTATGATATGAAACTTCAAGTTGCATTTTTGGTTTAGTGGAAATAAGCATTAAGCATTCGTTGCTCGAACCACTGCCTTGGATTGATTCCCTCTATAATTTGCAGTGTACTTTCCAGTTGCTGCATTTTCTCACTGATGCTTCCGTTTTTTCTTTGTTGCACGCATTTGAGTTATGTAGTACATCACAGATAGCACAAACATCGCTTAAAGTACAATATGCTTTAGTGTGTCCATACTCTTAGCACTTAACACATTGTACCGGTTCAGTTCTTTTTCTGGGTTCCTCAATGGTAATTCTTTTATGCGGTAAGTCAAATATTACATGTTTCTCTTTGACTTTTTTATTATGTGGTTCTAATTCCAGACACAACAATGGCTGAGGCAACTTCTCACGATTAATAATATTGGCAATTGATTTGCATTGAAATCCTTTCTCAGAGAGAGCGGCTCGTATCTCGTTTGCATCCACGAAGGCCTCTATACTTTTTAACATAACGACCAGTTCTTTTTGGCTTTTTAGTTGGTAAGTGTAGTAATGTTTACCAACTTCGTTGAAATGTTTAACTAACGCTCTGTAAGCGTCAGTATTGGGCGGTTGAATTTTTGTTTCGTTTATATCTCCTCTTTTTACCACGGAGATATAAAATTCTCTATTAGTGGTGAACTCGATTGTTTTTGCGAGCTCTCTATTTAATTCTTCCCTCAAAGAGGTTGGTGGCGGTTTCTCTGTTTTTGGAGGTTTTTCGGCCGACCCACCGGGTTCAACAACCAAACAATAATACCGGTCGCTTTGAGTTAATTTAACGCTAGCTATAGCTTGTTAAATTTATTCACGTTTGCAGTAGCTGCTGATATAGGGCTTCTCCTTCGCTTTGAGCTGACAGTAATATACCTGTCCAGCCCTGTTTACACTAAACACTGACGATGCACTTTTATTGTTCAACGCATTAAGTTCATTTACGTTAATTTTTAGTTCGATATTAAATTACCTGGTAAAACAATTTTTGACGCATTTGCGATTTGTTGTCATTTTGGACTATGTTGCACATTTTTGTTAGTCACTATTGTGGTCGTGCCGTTTAGCGATAAACATCGCTTTCTGCAGATTTGGCCCAGCGTTTCTTATTTGAGGTGGATAATATTTGAACATCACGGTTTCACATATTTTTCTCATAATTTTGTCAGGCCTGCCTGTTTTCCAATCATAGCTGGGACACCACCAGTGGCTATGCCAGACATGTTATCAATTGTCAAAGAAAATCTTAGTAATCAACAGACTTAGTTGTATCCTTCAGTGGGACAAGGGAGGCGAATTCCTCTGTGATGTTAAAGTCCTTGTCAATTCCTCGAATAAATACGGCAAGTTGAGTATCAGTAGCATCAGTGCTTTCATCCAAAGCCATGGAAAAAAAACTTGAAATTTGTACACTGAAATGTTAGTTGTGCTTCGGTCGATTGTGATATGCCCTTCGAAACGCCTAGCGATAGTTTGGCGGGGCAAACTTATTTTAAAAATCTCTGTTTTCTTCTCGGTGCAAATTATATCCGCTACCATCATTTTCCAAAATTGTAACACCTTGTAAATCACGACGCCCGTCTAAAAAATATTTTGTATAAAACTTTATGTATTATTTAACGTACAATTGCGATTGTATGTAATGTGAACACTTGATAAGTGAATAACTCTCTTGCATAAATTGGTTACAACGTTTATAATTGAAGAGTAAGCATAAAGGTTAAGATATAAGGGAATTTTTTTTAAAAGCAAAAAACAGAGAAATCAAAATAAATATGTAAGCATATCAGTGAATCCCCGAAATTGGATTTTTGTACATACATATCGTCATGCCAGTTGTAGCTAGGTTTAAGCGACATTTTTCACGTTTCGAGAAAAATTGAAATAAAGTTAATTTTGGAATTTACAATGAACGAATTGGAATGGAAAATGTTGGCCGGAGACATACTTTCTTTCAGGAAAATTGGAAAATGTAAAGACCTTTCGGGTAGACTGTGTCCGGAACCTGTGATAAAGAATCGTGAATTAATTTTTTGACATTTACTTGAAAATACCGAGCACACCCAAATTATTATTATAAACAAATGTCAAAAAATTAATTCACGATTTTTTATCACAGGTTTCGGACACAGTCTTAAAGTAAATATTATAAAACTGTAACATAAATTTGCATATCGATTTGATATCTTTGGTTTCCTCTAATGTCCTTAATTAAAGCGAATGGAGGAAAAGTTAATGAAGAAGAGGACACATTATAATTGAAGAAATCCATTGAATTTAGTTGTATTATTTTAAGTTTCACTCTATTATAGTTCATCGATTTTAAAAGTTTTAGAAGTTTAATCGGACTATAAATTTTGATTCTTTTTAAATGTCTATCGATGCTAATATGTACCGCATCAATTTCCTGGATCTGGGAATGCCCAGGCTTGGAAAATTTTTGCTCTATTTTAGCAATCTGAGGAGAAATTTAAAGAGTAGCTAACGTAGTTAGTCGATTTCTAAGAAACAATTAATTTAGTGATAGATTATCTTGAACAACATTTTCCAATATTTTAACTAATGCCGATGCAATGTCGTTTCCCGACAATCCCACTTAGTGCCTCGTGCCAAATAGTACAATAAGTCACAATGGTCATTACAATGGCCCGTTAAATTGAAAACACTGAATTTCCTTTTATAAAAAAAACTGGACATATTGGCCTTTGGTAGCGAAAACACATTTTGCAGATCATAATATACAACTGCTGTAGTGTCATCCTGCATAATCCTATCATTATTTCGCTCCACTTTGGCTAAGTTATGCGAATTTATCGCCATCGGTTGGATTACTTAACAATTTAAATTCAATATGCTCCCGAATTCCGTTTAATTAATTTTCGGGTATTTTATATTTGACATATTTGCCCTGCAATGCTGGCTCTGACAAACCAATATTATGTAAATGCTGATTATTATAATAATAGTATACTCTATTTTGTGAAATATCGAGAGTATTTATGAAAAATACTTTGCAAATTCGATACAATATTGCATTCTTTTCAAAATAGTAATCATAGGTGTCCTGCCGTCTTGAACCTTTTTGGTTCGTTTCTTAGCTGTGGCCGTTTGTTTTGTAAATTTCCCATAAAAGTTTAATTTTGAATTTCGGGCTTGGTTCCAAAATCGTTAACCAGAATATTGGTCACCTTGATTTCTGTTTTATTTCAATATAAGGAGTATTTCAACCTTAATTAATTATTGAAATATTTCAATAATTTAGTTTTGTTATGTTGTCTTCGTCATGAGTTCGTCTCAAATAAGCCTTAGTCTCATTCGTATGAGAGCGGCATGAAAACAAAATTGAAGTTAAACCAAAATGACGACGGAGATTGAACAAAATACCTTTCAAATTATTTAATCCTTTTTTGTTCAATTGCATACCAAAATTAGTAACTTTCGTTGTTTCTGGTGGTTACCCTAAATTTACTACTGAATATCTCGTTAAGGAGAGGAGATACACCAAAATGGATTAAAAAATCGAAAAAAGCGTATTGACTTTGGTAAGAATCAATTACTAACTGAAAAAATTGAATTTTGGAGATAAACCAGGCTAGCACTGGTATGACGATATGTAAAAAAAACTTTTCCACCCGGTCTCGCCACTAAATTAGCTATACACGTTAACACTTTAAATTTAAAACTATATACTAACACGCTAGCTATTTAATTTGTTCATGCCCAAAAAAAGCAAAAAGAAAACGATTCTGCTTTAGCCACAATCAATTATTCATATACACACAAGAACAAAGTATAAATAAAAACCATTTAAGATTTTTTATTATATTGTTGAGTTTCATTCAATTTGAAAAACCAAGACAAAACAACAAACGAAACGAAATTTAAAAAAAAAAACTAAAGAAAGACAATCGTATATAAAAAATATATAGCGAAGAATGAAGCCTCCTAACCCTAATTTTTATATTTGAGTAAAACCCGAACGTATATATACCATAATTTGCCAAACTTCTTCTTATCTGCACACACAAACATACAATTGTATTTCTTATTGTTGTACCAAATAAAAAATTATTATTAAAAATTTATTTCGGTTTATTTAATTTGATTTAATTAATTGAATGAATTATATAAATGGTATAACATTGTCTTAGTGTGTAGAACAGAGACGTTTTTCTTGGGGTTATGTATGTATGTACAAAACTTTTGTATTAAGTTTTGTTTTTGTATTTCTGGGGTGGTATATAAATGAATAGAGTACAAGAGTGTACAGCACAGTATATTTAAATATAAAATTTAAATTGAAACCCAATTAATTTGATTTGTTTTATTATTTAAAATGTATATATACTATAGTTAGTATTCGCGTGTGTATCTTCTCCGCATTTGTATCAATTTTAAAATATTATTAAATGAGGCTATTCACCAAGTGTAGTAGAAATGCATATTGGTGAGGCGCATTGAACCGATTTGGGTTTGGTTTGGGAAACCAGTCTATATTTCAAATTAATTTTGAAATACAAAATATAAACTTATAATTATTTTTAACTGGTTGGTCCAAAAGCCGTTTCATATATTCTTTAGAAACATTCATTTATATATTAACAGTTAGCGAAGGGCATAAAAAGCATAATTTTCTTAGTTTGATGGCACAGTACCGTCATATAAATTTGGGAAATTTCGGTGTGATCATGACGAATGCTATTATTATTTTTGTTAAAATTTAATATTAGGGATTTTGCGGAAGCGGAACACTTAGTCGCTTCCGCCGACTACATATTCTTGTATACCGAATACACTAATGCATCGATAAATAAATTTAAATATTAAATTCTATTGACAATGGTTAATGTTCCGAGACAATTTGGTGAAGTTTTAAAGTTTCCCAAGTTAAAATTTAATACAAAGGAATCTTAATTGATTTATAGGTTTCCAAAAGCTCAAATAAATATGTTGGATTCCAGATGGAGTAAAAAAATTTTGGTTCAAAAACGAATTCATTTGAAATTTTTTGGCGTTATTGCTACGTTTTATGTTAAATTATGAAAGCTCTGTGGAAATTTAATTTTATCAGTTTCTTTTAAAATCTCAATTTGTTTTTTTTATTAAGCTTTGTAAGAGCTCAACACTTTGTTCAGGAAAAGAGAAGAACTTCACTTTTTCAAGAAGAGTTCAGGAATAATGAAAAAATCTGATTTGTTAATTTTACTTAAGCTTAAGATACGAAAGCTCTGCTGAATAATAATAACAGTGTTAAAGGCCATTACTGGCCCCTTACTGAATCAACAATCTGGCTCCAACGGTTTCGATCCTGAGCTTGTTCTTCATACTGTCTTAGACAATCTGAAGAGGCCAAGTCGTTCTCTACATCGTGGAGCCATCGTCGCCTGCAACGACCTCTGCGCCTACCATATGGTGGCTCTCCTTTCAGAGATCGCTGCACAATTCGTTCCGGATCAGCACGCAGAACGTGACCGAGCTAGCGTACTCGCTGAGATCTAACTTCATGTACAATATCGGGGATCTTCATCAGATCTCTGATCTCGAAATTGTACAGAGCTCGGTATGTACCATCTATTTCGCGTTTAGGGCCGTAAATCACACGCATGATTCTTCTCTCAAATGTAAGGAGCCATCTCTCGTACTCATCCGTCAGCGCCCAACTTTCACATCCAAACATAACAACGGGCCTGATCAACGCTTTGTAAAGCTTCAGCTTCACGGCACTTGATAAGTGTTTAGATTTTAGCAGTGGCCTTAGGGGATACAAAGAACGACTGCCAGCTGCCAGCCGCACTTTAATATCCTCACCCACACTGTTATCGTGAGTGATAAGAGAGCCCAAATATTTGAACCTCCTCACTCCCTCAAACGTGTGGTGGCCACTACTAAAATCTGGTGTGCCATTGTCTCTAAAACCAGAGATCAGGTATTTCGTTTTGGACTCATTGATCTGGAGTCCAACAGAAGCTGAAAACTCTACAAGCGGATCAAGTATTTCTTTCACTCCGTTGCTATTCAGTCCAATCACGCATATGTCATCTGCATATGCAAGCACTTGATTGGACTGGCGATATAAGATGTTGCGCTGAGGTGTTTCAGTTTTACGAAAGATGTACTCCAACATGAGATTAAAGAGTATCGGGGACAGAGCATCTCCCTGCCGAACACCCGAGTTAACTGCAAAAATTGTCGATAGCCTGTTCTCAACTTTAACACAGCATTGAGACTGCGTCACTGTCATCCTACACAGTCGTACCAATTTTGTTGGCATTCCTAGGTATTCCAGGGCAGACCACAAACTCTCTCGATTGATCGAGTCGTAGGCCTGCCGGAAATCCAGGAAAACGTGATGTACCGAGATGGATGTCTCATAATATTTAGATAGAATCATCCGCAGCGAAAAGACCTGATCAGTGACTGATCGATTCGGACGAAACCCTCCCTGATAGTCACCAACCAAGCCCTCCGCCACAGGAGTGATTCTATCCAATAAAATGTATGACAGTAACTTGTATGCTGTGCAAAGGAGAGCTATACCGCGATAATTCTCACACTTCAAGCGGTCTCCCTTCTTGAAGATGGGGCATATCGCGGCCACTTTCCATTCATCAGGCATAACTTCGGTTCGCCATACTAATTGAATAAGGTCGAAAAGACAGTTCCACAAAGTATCCCCTCCGAATATCAAGAGCTCCGAATTAATGCAGTCCACTCCAGGTGAGCGGTTTCGTTTCATTCTCTGCATGGCCTTAGTGAATTCCTCATGGGATGGCTCCTCAGTGCAAATCTCCGCAGACTGTTTTAGAGGTGGCTCAACAACAGTCTGTGACGCATGATGAACATCAAGCAGCTCAGTAAAGTGTCCACTCCATGCGTCAAGTACTGCGTCGATGTTGATACAGAGGTTTCCATCCCGGTCCCGAATGGCGGTTGACGAAGGCCTGAAAGTATGGTGCAATCCAGTAATTCCTTTAAAGAAATTACGTGAACTACGCTCATTGCTGAGTTGTTGTACTTTCAGAACCTCGGCCTTCCACCATTCTCGCTTCTTCCGTCTACAAATCCGCTTAGCTGCCCTTCTTGCAAGAGCTGCCTTGTTTTTCCTTGCGATTGTGAGACGTTGTTGCACTTCATTATGGGCTATATTTTGTTGCTCAACTGCAAGGCGACACTCGTCATCAAACCAATCATTCTTGGGTCTGACTTTCACTATACCTAAAGTCTGTTGAGCAGCACTGACAACCGAAGTTTTCAGTACCTCCCAGACAGAGTTCACGCAGTCAGACTGGTAATTAGCTCCCTCAATGTTTTCGCTGACAAGATCCTGATATCGTTTCTTTTGATCTTCATTTATCAGACCTTCACAGTCGAAACGTTCCATCCGTTTCGCTGTGTTCCCCGACCTGTACGAAAACTTCCACCGTAGCTTTGCAGCGACCAAATAATGATCGCTGCCTACGTATTTGGTTGCTGACCGATAAGTTCTCACATCCTGCACAACCCGAGCTCGCCCTTTTGAAATTAACACGTGGTCAATTTGGCTCCGGGATGTTTTGCGAGGATGTGTCCATGTCTCTAGGTGTATCTGTTTGTGAGGGAAGAATGTGCTTGCTACTCTAAGATCATGAGCAATTGCAAAGTACATCATTCTCTCACCATTATCGGTCGCAGTTTCGTGTCGGGAGTACGGACCTATGTTTTCACACAAGTCGGCCTGATTTCTGCCAGCTCTAGCATTAAAGTCCCCAATTACCATTCTAACATCGTGTTCGGGAGATCACGATGGGATAATCATCATCCCATCAGATCGTCCAAGTCATTGTAAAATGAGTCTTTATCTTGGGGCTGGCTGACTTCTGTGGGCGCATGTACACAAATTATCGACAGGTTGGCTAACTTCATGCGCAGGCGAAGCATACACAATCGGTTATTGACTGCTTGAAAATCCAAAACAGCCTTCTTTACCTGCGGCCCAAGAAGAAATCCAGCTCCAAGATTTCCGAGGTCATCTCCACTGTAGAACAACGTATAGCCCTGGGACACATGGTCTCCACTTTGAGGCCAGCGAGTTTCTTGAAGAGCAACGAGTTCCAGCCGATACTCTTTCATGCACGTGATTAGACCCTCCAACGCTCCTGGTTTTCTAAGTGATTGCACGTTCCACGTGCCGATCCTAAATCTCGTATCCGGGTACTTGAGCGGGGGTCCGGTGTTGTTTTGGCGGTATCCATTTTTCGTTTTGTTGATTTTATAAACAGTTAATTTTTTTTTACGGATGCGGGTCGTCAGCCCAGCGATCCAACCGTTTAGTCGCCTCCTACGACAAGCAAAGGATACTGTGGTGGTATTCTTAGGAAACATGTTCGTGCAATTTAGATTTACGAGACATGTGAGTGCCCCCCGACCACAGGGGCCACAGCTCTGCTGAAACTTTAATTCATCATTTGGAACCAAATTCTAAACTAATTTTTATATTTTCTAACCCCTCAAAAATCCATCGTAAGAACGAGTTTAAGTGAATCTAAAGCTCTAATGTTATTTTTGATTGAACTTTACGAACGAAACCTCAAATATTTTTGATAGAGTTCCAGTAATTTATAAAAGCTTAATATAAAAAGATCTTACTTGGTTTACTGGTTTTCAAAAGCGTAATTTATAAATTATTTGTTTCAAAATTAATTCTATAAATTGTGCAATTTAGCTTTGCAGGGTTCAACAATGATTTTTCCTCTTCCGATTACTGTTGGTGAGTCCATCTTTCATACTACTACAGGCTGGTTTGTAGCTTTACAATCAGATGATTAAATGGACAGTCGTTAACAAATGTATTTGTTGTTATTTAGTTTTTAATGTTATTTTGAGACAGCTTATTTAGTTTTTGGCTTCTAGAACTGCAATACTTAAGGGTGAGTTCCAGTCGTTAGAGAAAACTAATAATTAATAAAGCATATAACTTGAGTAAGAAAATATAAACTTAAGTATTACGTTTACAAAAAAAGCTCTGAAAAATTTAACTTTTCAATTTCCAAGAGTTCTATTATAATTGTTAGAACATCATTGATGAACATGACTGATTCTTAGGTTACAAAAATTTTGAACTTTTTAAACAGCTTTTGTTTCAAAGCTTAATAGAAAAGCACATTAAATATGAAATCAAGAATGGATTTGATTGGTTTTGTGCTGCTGGAAAACTAACAAACATAATAATTATGAAAATTTACTTATGAAAGATCTTATTGAGAGCTTTCGTTTGGCCGCGGCTTTCATAACTTGCATTAACCAATTTTATCGATGCCCGATTGATTTGAAATTTACTGATAGCTTAAGTAGGAAAATTTAAAAGTGAATGATATTTTATATTAAAAGGTCATCATAGCTCATTCTGTGGAAAAGCTCTAGTTTCTTTTATGAAAGCTTAATTTATTATTTAGTACTATTTTAAAAGCTGAGAACTGTCTTTAATAAATTTATGTATATTGTATTGACATTTAGTTTTTAATATTTATAGCTTTTAATATTATTTTCAGAAAGCTCTTCATTAACCATGTTTATTATTTGGCTTCCTTAATATTTAAGAATAGAGTTCCTCCGTTAGTGATACTAATATAAAATGTAAAGTTCTAAAAATATTTTCTAACTTAGATCAGAAAATTTAAACTTTAGTATTATTTTTATTAAGCTTACAAAAAAGCTCGCAGAAAACATAAATATTTTGTTTCCAAGAGTTTAATTGTGTTTGCTAGAATATCAGTTATTACCTAGCTTGATTCTAAAGTCCCAGAAATGATCTATTTAAAGCTTGGAACAGCTTTTTTTAAGCTTAATACAAAAGCACATTAACTGTGAAATCACGAAGGGTTCTTTTTTTTCAAAACTAACAAGCATTAATTAAGCTTATTGACATCACAAAAATGAAATTAGTTTTTGAGAGCTTTCGTTTGACCAATCCTTTCTTAACTTGCGGTAACTAATTTTTCCGAGCTCCGATTGATTTCAAGTTCAGTGATAGCAATTATTTTAAAAGGCTGGACTAAAAATAAAAGTGTTTAGCAGTATTTCTTTAATTCTTTTCATCAGAAGCTTTTACCTTTCTACATAGTTAATTTTTAGGAATACGAAAGCTCAATTACATTTGTTAGAATTATCGCCATTACATGACGTTGAAAAATTCTGAAGTTCTGAAATTTGATTCATTCTATGATTTCCAAAAGCTCAATTATTTTAACTTCAGTTTGGAAAAAATTTCGAATCATCAATCTTTATATCACCTAACCAAACAAAAAAATTAGAAATATGTTTAAATCGAAATAAAGCTCTAAATTTGGATTTCAAAATATTTAATTCCACGTTGCTAAATTTAAAACGTTTCATTTCTGCAAACAATAAACAACTAATATGTAATTCTTGGTGAAATACTAGGTGGTTCTAAACATTTTTATACAAAAGATTAAATTGTGCAATTCAGCTTTGCAGGATACAACAATGATTTTACATCTGCCGATTACGATCGGTGATTAAATTGGAAACATTTATTGTATGACCCTCGCTGTTAGAATGTAGAACGCGCCTATCCATCTTCCTTAATGCGCGCATGTTTAAAATGTCTCTATTAAATTTATATATGTGTTAATATTAAGTTTTTAATTTTTATAGCTTTTTATTGTTATTTTGAAAAGGCTGTTGTACAACAATGTTCATTATTTGACTTTATAACCTCAATATATAATGGTGGAGTTCAATCCGTTAGTGATACTAAATATTATTGAAACATAAAGTTCTCAAAAGCTTCTATATGGAAACTTAAATCAATTTCAACTTAATATGAAAGCTCTGTAAAATTTTTATTTTATCAGTTTCTTTTAAAATCTCAATTAATTTGGTACTTTTATTTAGCTTTGTACACGAGCACGCGCAACATTTTGTTTTGAGTTCAGGAAAAATTAAAAAATCTGATTTGCTAATTTTACTTAAACTTAAGAAACGAGAGCTCTGCAGAAACGTAATTCATCATTTGGTACCAAACTGTAAATTACATTTATTTCTAAGCCCCCAAAAATGCATCGTATGCACAGGCTTAACTCTGGAAACTAAAGCTCTAGTGTTATTTTTGATTGAACTTTACAAACGAAAGCTCAAATATTTTTGATAGAGTTCCAGTGATTTATAAAATCTTTATATAAAAACATCTTACTTGATTTACTGGTTTCCAAAACCTTAATTTATTTATTACAGGTGATTAAGAAATTTGGATTCATAAAAGTCTTTAGTAAATTTAAGCTATACGATAAAAAATTTAAAATTGTGCAACATTCAATCGCTTCCGAAAATTAAATAATTTATTCCAACATTTCAGTCACTAGGAAAGATGAACATTTGTTGGTTCTAAAAATTTAGCTTTGCGGGATGTTTCAATTATTTTTCCATGCTATAGTACGTGCTGCCATGGAGCATCATGGAGAGTCTCTAATATATATGTGATGGTAGTATAGGTATTAATATTTATAGCTTAGCTCTTGATATAGAAAAGCTCTTGAAAAACTTAACTTTTCAATTTCCAAGAGTTCAATTATATTTGTTTGAATATCAATCATTATTGAACATGATTCTAAGGTTACAAAAATCATCGATTTTGAACTCTAAACAGTTTTTGTTTCAAAGCTTAATACACATGCACATAAGCTTATGGAAATTTATTGATGAAATATGTTTTTGAGAGCTTTCGTTGTCCACTGCATTCTTCATTTGCTTTAACCAATTTTATCGATTTCCGATTGACTTAAAATTTACAGATGGCTTTCGCAAGAAAAATCGCTAGTATCTATCTAGAGCGTTTACCAAATGAAATAATTATTTTTTGTTGTGTATGCGAATTCTCATCACGCGCCAACCTCTTATGGCCCAAATGCTTTTAACTTTATTTCGTTATATATAAAAAACGAAATTGCTAATGGATTTCACATCACAAAATTCATATGCCTGCGGGAACAATTCAATGTCTATATTTAAACAGCAAATCAACACATTAAAATGGCATCAAATTTAATTCCCCGCATCGACATCAGACTTATCGTTGGAATTTTATTTTTTCAAATTTTCAACTTAATACCTCAATCAAAGTTTATTGACATAATAGATATGTATGTATGTTTTGTATGTTCATGTTTAATATCAATCAATTTTCCGCCAAATAATAATAAAAAATGCTAGAAATGATAATAATTTTGCCATCTAAAATTAAATCGATCTTATACGTACTCGTATTTGGGTCTATATGTAGATGTATGATGGCAATCGGTTTTATTCGCATATATACCATACAAAATGGCAACAAAATATAACGAATCGTTTATAAATAAATAAATAGAATTATATATTTCATTTATAGTTTTTAGTTTTGCCATGTATTATATTATTTATGTAATAATAGTTTTATGTATACGAGTACATACATATGTACAGTACAATAAAATTTCAATCAAAATATATATGATTTTTATAGCATCTAATATGGGAGGCAATATTCTATATATAAAGTCTTGCTTTGCTATACGCTATGCTTCATTTCAATTTTTTATTTTTTTGTACATATTCCAAATGATAAAAGTTAACAATTTTTTTTTATATCGTTTTAAATTGAATGAAATAAGATTTTAATTAAAAGATTATTACTTATAAATTGTTTTGAGTGAAATAAAATAAATTTGAAATAAAAAAATTGTGCTATGCGCGCATTTTTTAGCCACTGAACGTCATACTATTTTATACCTATAGTTGTATATAATGCCTTTGGTGAAATCATAAACTTTGCCGGAAACGCACTGTAATTTGTATTCAAGCAAATTAACATTTTTTTGTATATTGAAATTGAAATTCTGTATGCACAAGTAATGCAATTTTTGTGGATTTTAGCAAAATTATGTTGTTGTTTTTGACAATGACAATGAATCATATTTCATGTTTTTAAAATTATAAACATAAAAATTGAATCACAGAGCTTATATCACGCAGCTCATGTTTTTTGTATCCACATGTGTGTATGCGACGACATTGAAACGAATTCAATCAAAAATTCATTTCGCAATTTTTGTGTATTTTTTGGGTGTCTTCCAACACATGTGATTTGGTTCGGGGATGTTTTCATATACGTATATATAGAGGGGTTTTGGTTGTGCATGAAGTAATACAATATTAATTGGTTTATCGATTATGTCTGCGATTAGTTCTTTGTTGAAATGTATATATATTTACATAATATGTCCTATGTCTAGATACATTTTGTTACGAAATTCACCAAACATGGGCAAAATGGATTTTATGGTAACGATATACCAGCATTTATTTGAGACGGTAATGGATCCAATAAAATATGGTAACTTTTAATTTAAACTATTATACAATACCAAAACTGTCAACTTGCTATTGAAAGTTGCATCCAGTATTTATCGGACGGAAAACGATAACATTTAAATTTTGAATTTCAACACACGGGTTTAAAATTTAAAAGAAATTACATTTTTGTTTAAAACCGGTGTTTACAACAATCATTTGTTACATTTTTACCAGATCAGACTCGTTTTAAGGCAAACTGTTAAAGCGGGTTATAGATTGGCAAACTTCTAACAATTCGAATACCATCCGTGTGAGCGATGAATCCGATAATTATACTTGATTGAGCGAACACGGTTGTCGATCAAATCAAATAATTATAAATTTAGCACGGGTTGGCTATGAAATACTTATTTTGAAAATCATGGTTTCAAAAACTAGGTTTCAAAATCTCTTTTGTTTATATATGTTTGTCAAAAACAATTATTTAGTTTAGCTGATCCTAAAAAAAGTTATATTTCACAAGAATTTGTGGAGTTTTGTAGAAATGGATTAGAAGCTAAACTATTTTGTGAAATTCGTCTGGCCACAGATGCTGGATAATGGATCAAAATCATATATTACAAAATTTTTGGCCATTTCAGAACTATAACTAAAATCTAGAAAAATATTCCTGAGTACGGGCAATTGATAGCACTAACGAAAAAATATCGTGACATTGATGTCCTGCACCCGGCAAAATCTTGATTAGTTTTTAGTTGAATTGAAAAATATAATAAAACATTGTTTCCGTATTTCTGAGCTATTTTTGGCCAACTATGACAAAAATCTAAAAAATTCATTAGTATACAGTACAATTGGTAGAACTAACTGATAAACTTCGTGAGATTTATGTCCATTTCATAAAAAAATCCAAATGGAACAAATGAATTTTAATACTTAAGAATTTTTCAACCTGATGAATGGCGGAAATTCTAACAAATTTAATTAAAATTTTTGGTGAAAAAACCAAAATCTCGAAGATGGCGCCAGACTTAGCCAAATATGATTGAATATTGCCAAAAA
Organism: Tipula unca; assembly: GCA_951394425.1. NCBI lineage: Eukaryota > Metazoa > Arthropoda > Insecta > Diptera > Tipulidae > Tipula > Tipula unca. The sequence continues at coordinate 109,003,608 of OX596382.1, read as the reverse complement.
CTTTTATTTATAGTCCGGTGTTTTAAAATGTTAGTTCAATTATGTTAGTTAGTCTTGGGACATCATTAAACCTTGGAAACTTTAAAACTGAATTTTTTAAGAGCTTCACGTATTAAGCTTTTATAATTCACAAATTTGTAAAATGTTAACAAATTCCTATGAAAGTTTAATTCAGTTTGAAAACTTTATAGAGGTAATATGTATAATCATATACCGCTCGGAACGAAAGTAAATGAATTTACCACCCCATTTAGAAATTTAATATATTGTTTATAATGCTCTCAAGTACTTGTAATGCCCGAAAATAGTGGTTTCTGCAGGAAAAATTTCAAAAGCTTAGTTCATTTTAAAAAATGTTATATGTATTTATTGGTTTGAATAACTATTCCTTGTCCAAAATTTTTTTTTTTAACTCTAACATAAATAATTGATCTTTTAGAAACCATAGAATGAACCGAAGTTCACAACTTTTTCGTGTAATGGTGAAAATTCTATCAAAAATATTTAAGCTTTTGTAATCCTAAAAGCTTTTGATGAAAAACCAAAAGCCAATTTCAAGGATTGCGCCAGACTTTCCCAAATAAAACGCAATATTGCCAAATTCTTTCTTCCACAGAATAAAATAAAGCTTTAATGAGCTTTTAAAACATACCCAGTAACACTAATTTTGAAATTTTCGTGCTTAAGCTATCGTTAAATTTTAAGTTAATCGGACATTGGCGAAATTATTTACCTGATAGTTAAGAAAGGAGTGATCAAACGCTCAAAAACATTTAATGTGCTTTTGAATTAAGTTTAAAAACAAAATCGCCAATTTTTGTGACCTTAGTATAAAACTTGTTCATGACTAATATTCTAACAAACCCAATTGATCTCTTGGAAACTTAATAATCATGTTTTCTAGGAGCTTTTCTCGTAAGCTTAATACAAAATATTATATTTTCCGACTTAGTTTTCATATATGTACAGTTTTTTCAGAACTATTTGTTTTTTGAATTATAGTTAGTGATACTAACGGATGGAACTTCATACCCTTAAGTATTCAGATTCTAGAAGCCAAATAATCGTTGTTCAAGAGCTTTCTCAAAATAATATTAAAAGCTTTACAAATTCAAAACTAAATACCAACACATACATAGTTTAATTAGAGACTTTTAACCATCTGTTCATTGCATAGCTCAATGCCAGCCTGTACTAGATGGATCGGATCATGAGTTCTACATTTCAACGAAACTTGATTGTTGATATATATTTTCAATTTAAGCAACGTTCCATTCTGCAAGGCGAAAGTGCAGAAAATAAGTTTTCGTACAAAAATTTGTAGAGCTAACAAGTTTCCATCGGGCGCATTTAGGTCTCCCATCATGTTGGCATTGAAAATTTAGTGATGGAAAATGTGATAGTTTAACATTGCCATGATTTTGTCGATGTTTCAGGTGGATTCAGACCTCAATATGTTACATTTATTCAACATGTTGCCAACAGTTGGCAGATCTGAATGCGCCCAATGACTGACATTTTGAAACAATTTTCGAAAATGATTGAACGTTGTTATTGTTTAAATTTACAAGACTTTGATGAATCCAAATTTCTTCATCGCCTGTAATAAATAAATTAAGCTTTTTCACATCAGTAAACCAAGTAAGAACTTTATAACTTTTATAAATCACTGGAACTAAATCAAAAATATTAGAACTTTCTTTTGTAAAGCTTAATAAAAAATAACATTACAGCTTTAGGAACTACCTAAAGACTTAAATATGTAAAATTTTAGCAAATTCCTATGAGATTTTAATTCAGAACGAACATTACCGTATTTGAAAGCCGATTTAGAAATTTGATAAATTGTTTAAGTATACTGCTCTGCAGTCCTGGAGTTTGCCCCAAAACATTTGTTTTGCAAGTGAACTTTTAAAAAGTTTGGTATAAGGATTTCTAGTTCAAAATTTTTTTGAACTTAAGCAAAAATAATTGAGCATTTGGAAACCGATTTTCGGTTTCTTTAAAATTGTTCATTCTCATTTATTTAATGGTGAAAATGCTAATAAATAGGATTGAGCTTTTGTAATCCTAAAAATGCACTTCGTTGCTAAAAGCTGCTGATTAAAAAAAAATTCGATTTCAAGATGGCGTCAGACCTTCCCAAAAAAGATTCAGCATTTTAAAATGATTGTTTTGACAGTATTTTTTATTTTCTGAGGTTAATATAAAATAGTATTATAGATTTAATATTAATAACAGTGTTAAAGGCCATTACTGGCCCCTTACTGAATCAACAATCTGGCTCCAACGGTTTCGATCCTGAGCTTGGTCTTCATACTGTCTTAGACAATCTGAAGAGGCCAAGTCGTTCTCTACATCGTGGAGCCATCGTCGCCTGCAACGACCTCTGGGCCTACCATATGGTGGCTCTCCTTTCAGAGATCGCTGCACAATTCGTTCCGGATCAGCACGCAGAACGTGACCGAGCTAGCGTACTCGCTGAGATCTAACTTCATGTACAATATCGGGGATCTTCATCAGATCTCTGATCTCGAAATTGTACAGAGCTCGGTATGTACCATCTATTTCGCGTTTAGGGCCGTAAATCACACGCATGATTCTTCTCTCAAATGTAAGGAGCCATCTCTCGTACTCATCCCTCAGCACCCAACTTTCACATCCAAACATAACAACGGGCCTGATCAACGCTTTGTAAAGCTTCAGCTTCACGGCACTTGATAAGTGTTTAGATTTTAGCAGTGGCCTTAGAGGATATAAAGAACGACTGCCAGCTGCCAGCCGCACTTTAATATCCTCACCCACACTGTTATCGTGAGTGATAAGAGAGCCCAAATATTTGAACCTCCTCACTCCCTCAAACGTGTGGTGGCCACTACTAAAATCTGGTGTGCCATTGTCTCTAAAACCAGAGATCAGGTATTTCGTTTTGGACTCATTGATCTGGAGTCCAACAGAAGCTGAAAACTCTACAAGCGGATCAAGTATTTCTTTCATTCCGTTGCTATTCAGTCCAATCACGCATATGTCATCTGCATATGCAAGCACTTCATTGGACTGGCGATATAAGATGTTGCGCTGAGGTGTTTCAGTTTTACGAAAGATGTACTCCAACATGAGATTAAAGAGTATCGGGGACAGAGCATCTCCCTGCCGAACACCCGAGTTAACTGCAAAAATTGTCGATAGCCTGTTCTCAACTTTAACACAGCATTGAGACTGCGTCACTGTCATCCTACACAGTCGTACCAATTTTGTTGGCATTCCTAGGTATTCCAGGGCAGACCACAAACTCTCTCGATTGATCGAGTCGTAGGCCTGCTGGAAATCCAGGAAAACCTGATGTACGGAGATGGATGTCTCATAATATTTAGATAGAATCATCCGCAGCGAAAAGACCTGATCAGTGACTGATCGATTCGGACGAAATCCTCCCTGATAGTCACCAACCAAGCCCTCCGCCAGAGGAGTGATTCTATCCAATAAAATGTATGACAGTAACTTGTATGCTGTGCAAAGGAGAGCTATACCGCGATAATTCTCACACTTCAAGCGATCTCCCTTCTTGAAGATGGGGCATATCGCGGCCACTTTCCATTCATCAGGCATAACTTCGGTTCGCCATACTAATCGAATAAGGTCGAAAAGACAGTTCCACAAAGTATCCCCTCCGAATATCAAGAGCTCCGAATTAATGCAGTCCACTCCAGGTGAGCGGTTTCGTTTCATTCTCTGCATGGCCTTAGTGAATTCCTCATGGGATGGCTCCTCAGTGCAAATCTCCGCAGACTGTTTTAGAGGTGGCTCAACAACAGTCTGTGACGCATGATGAACATCAAGCAGGTCAGTAAAGTGTCCACTCCATGCGTCAAGTACTGCGTCGATGTTGACACAGAGGTTTCCATCCCGGTCCCGAATGGCGGTTGACGAAGGCCTGAAAGTATGGTGCAATCCAGTAATTCCTTTAAAGAAATTACGTGAACTACGCTCATTGCTGAGTTGTTGTACTTTCAGAACCTCGGCCTTCCACCATTCTCGCTTCTTCCGTCTACAAATCCGCTTAGCTGCCCTTCTTGCAAGAGCTGCCTTGTTTTTCTTTGCGATTGTGAGACGTTGTTGCACTTCATTATGGGCTATATTTTGTTGCTCAACTGCAAGACGACACTCGTCATCAAACCAATCATTCTTGGGTCTGACTTTCACTATACCTAAAGTCTGTTGAGCAGCACTGACAACCGAAGTTTTCAGTACCTCCCAGACAGAGTTCACGCAGTCAGACTGGTAATTAGCTCCCTCAATGTTGTCGCTGACAAGATCCTGATATCGTTTCTTTTGGCCTTCATTTATCAGACCTTCACAGTCGAAACGTTCCATCCGTTTCGCTGTGTTCCCCGACCTGTACGAAAACTTCCACCGTAGCTTTGCAGCGACCAAATAATGATCGCTGCCTACGTATTTGGTTGCTGACCGATAAGTTCTCACATCCTGCACAACCCGAGCTCGCCCTTTTGAAATTAACACGTGGTCAATTTGGCTCCTGGATGTTTTGCGAGGATGTGTCCATGTCTCTAGGTGTATCTGTTTGTGAGGGAAGAATGTGCTTGCTACTCTAAGATCATGAGCAATTGCAAAGTACATCATTCTCTCACCATTATCGGTCGCAGTTTCGTGTCGGGAGTACGGACCTATGTTTTCACACAAGTCGGCCTGATTTCTGCCAGCTCTAGCATTAAAGTCCCCAATTACCATTCTAACATCGTGTTCGGGTATAGATCCCATCAGATCGTCCAAGTCATTGTAAAATGAGTCTTTATCTTGGGGCTGGCTGACTTCTGTGGGCGCATGTACACAAATTATCGACAGGTTGGCTAACTTCATGCGCAGGCGAAGCATACACAATCGGTTATTGACTGCTTCAAAATCCAAAACAGCCTTCTTTACCTGCGGCCCAAGAAGAAATCCAGCTCCAAGATTTCCGAGGTCATCTCCACTGTAGAACAACGTATAGCCCTGGGACACATGGTCTCCACTTTGAGGCCAGCGAGTTTCTTGAAGAGCAACGAGTTCCAGCCGATACTCTTTCATGCACGTGATTAGACCCTCCAACACTCCTGGTTTTCTAAGTGATTGCACGTTCCACGTGCCGATCCTAAATCTCGTATCCGGGTACTTGAGCGGGGGTCCGGTGTTGTTTTGGCGGTATCCATTTTTATTTTTGTTGACTTTATAAACAGTTGATTTTTTTTACGGATGCGGGTCGTCAGCCCATCGATCCAACCGTTTAGTCGCCTCCTACGACAAGCAAAGGATACTGTGGTGGTATTCTTAGGAAATATGTTCGTGCAATTTAGATTTACGAGACATGTGAGTGCCCCCCGACCACAGGGGCCAAGATTAAATAGACTGAATAAAGCTTTCATAGAAGAAACTAGGACTCCCCACAGAATGAAATAAAATTTTTAGGAGCTTTAAATATAAAATAACCTTCTTTTTTGTTACATTTTCCCAATTATGCTATCATTGGACTTTAAATCAATCGGATTTCGGAAAAATTAGGTACCGCAAGTTAAGAAAGGAGTGCTCAAACGGAAGCTCTCAAAAACTAATTTCATTATCGAATGTCAATAAGCTTAATTTACGTTTGTTAGTTTTGAAGCCGCACAAAACCCTTCGTGATTTCACATTTTTGTATTAAGCTTAATTTCAGATTTCTTTTGGCCTTCCAACACGTTAAAAGTTAATAATGGTCAAGTGTGGAGATTTCTCTTACTCCGAATAAATTATTTTATGCATAGGCTTGAGTGTTAGTGTGGAAGCCGGCGGAATAGTGGGACCTCAGCAGAAGTTTGTTTTCTCGTTCGGATCTTGACTGACTGTAATTGTTGCTTTATACAGTATGTATTGTGCGCACTGCTCAGTAGATTATGTTTTAAAACTAACCCTGAAATTTGTGCAAAAAATATTTCCAAACAGGTACGACAATGTTAATAGTGTTTTGGATCGATAATAGCAAATTTAAATATTAATCACCGCAAAAATTGTTTGTGAAACTCGAAATGGTCTGTTTTAATGCACTGGTATACGAGTGGTTGGAGAACACACTATTCCGACTAAGTAGCATTGGAAAATATTACTCAATTTAACAAAAAGTATCGATTAAAAACCCAAATCGATCGAAATTTTCGGGAAGGGGTGAGACTCTTCAGTCTATATTTTTAAGGGTCATTTTCTATAAAATATTTTTAAATTTTAAATTTGGAAATCTAAATTTTCATGAGACAATTTGACATTTGATAGGTTTTTGACATTTGAACCTTAACATAAAAATAGAAACTTAATAGAAACTTCATGCTCGTCTATAGTTAATTTTGTGATAAAGGCAAAGTATAGATATTTTGGAGAGATTGTTAATGAGCTGGCTTTGCTCTACTAGTTAACATAAAAGTTTGATTATATTTTTACAGCAAATACAAGTTAGGCCCGAATCAAATTTGTATAAACTATTTCGATTGATACTCTCATTCTTCTTGGTAATTTGGACTGAGTTAGAATCAAACTCAATTTACCGAAATAAATCTCAAATGTTAGCAATGTTTGAAAATAAATTTAAAGTAAATATGTTTATAACATTTTTGATAGATCAACATTTTGAAGGACAATTTAATCCTAAAATAAGATTTGATCTCGACAAGTTTTCGACAAACTACATATGAAATAGATGCTTAGAGTGATGCTTTATGAAAATCTCTCTGCAGTGCAGATTTTATTCTCGTGTACGCGTCCTTGATTAATAAACCTTCAGCACAATTTACAAATACATATTTAAGCTTATAATTTTTTTGAATCCCCATGCATTTTGAAATTTCATTTTACCATATCTAATCCCGATATAATATATATGTATACACATGTTGTATACATATACATACATACCAAGAGATCTGTATTCTAGAGTGTATTCTTATCAAAACTTGAGTTAAGTTAAAAATAAAAAATAAAATAATAATAAGAAAAAGGATCAAAAACTGTTAAATTATATATCTTTCGTAATATGATAAATTTTTTCTACGTTTTCCTTTTCGTTTTTTTTTTAAAGCTTTTCATAAGCTTTTTTTCGTTATGCTTTTCATTTTGTTTTAATAAATTACACACGAAAAAAAATTATATTATATTTTCATCCCATTTCTCTTTCACTGGATTTTTTATTTCCTACTGTACGTATTATTTACTTCAATCATAAAGAACATTTTCCGTACACATACATATATACATACCCCATGATAATAGTACTCGGTTACGAGAAAGAAAGGAGGAACTGGAAAAACGGAAATAGAAGTCGAATAAATATAAGTCTCATTTGTCAAAACTCGTTTTATATTTTTTTATTTGTTACCATTTGTTTTTTCGGAAAAATAATTGTAAAATTGTAATTTTCCACAACAGCACATAAAAAAAAAATAATTTTAATTAGTTTAAAATCTCAGAAATCAATTTTATTGTGTGCACGAAAATGGTTCCCGCAAAGTTATTGACCTGAGAATTTTATTTCGGTTATTTTCGAATTTTGTGGTTGGTATAATGGTACACGGGTATATATATATAGGAACATTACATCATCATCAATCATCTTAAGAAAAAGTGGAAAATTTATTTTCCCTCATCGCCATCCAATATGTATATATAATATGTATGTATGTACGTAGGTATGTCTGTCTGTATAAGTAAATTAATTTATCTTTCTTTTGTGTGTTATGGTTGGTTGTCTTGTGCGGTTATTGTTGTTGCTGTTAATATGTATAATTTTATTTTGGTACCGTTGTGTAACACAACAACCCGAGAGTGTGAATAAAAACTTAAAAACAATTTGTCATTGTCTTAAAAAATTTTGGTATACATTTTGGTAAGTTAATTTTTTGTTTCGTTTTTGGTTTAATTTTCAAAGTAGATAACATTATATTTTCCATTCGTATATACGGGAAAATTTATTTCCAGTTGATAATGGAAATTTTATTACTTTACAAAATCAATGGAGAAACCTATCAGCCGCAAATAAATTAATCGGATTTTAATTGTTCCATATTTGAGTTGCGTGATCAAATTTATTGTTTTTGGTAGGATTTTCTATAATTTTAATTTAACATTAAACAACTTTGAACGATATAAGAAAACGCAAAATATAACTTATCAAAATTGTTGGCTTAACACGAATATAAATACAGCGCCAATTAAATACGTATATTGAACGTTGAACATATTTCCGCCCAAATCACAAATTTAGTGGCCTCAAAGTAGTTAGTAGTAGTTACTCGCATTAAAATTGGATCTAAAATCAATTATGAAAAAAATGAAAATTTCAAAATTTTCAATACACGAATTGGAATGAAATAATCTTGAAATAATATTAATAAAATTCTGAATTTCAGACTCCAAATTTCCAAATTAAAATGTTAAATGCATCTTTAAAAATTCAAATCCGTTAAATTTTAACTAATTTGTTAAAATTTTAAATAAACATAAATAAAAGTCTAAAATTGGCGATTTTTACGATTTTGAAATTCAACAGCTAAAGATTTTATCTAAAACCTTGAAATTTAAGGTTTGATTTTTAAAATCAAAATTCTTAAACTTATATTTAAGTTGAAACGAGATTTTTAAATTTTAAAACCTGATTGATTTTGATAGGTGGGAAATTTCCCTTTTATACTTTAAAATAAAAAGTTATAATTGAAGTAAGTTATTTTAATTTGAGTTTAAATATATTAAGTTAAAAAAATTAAAGTTAAAACTTCCAAACTATTTCTAAATAATCGAAAATTTTATCATATTTTAAATCCAATAAAACCTTTAATAAATTTACGAGTGACTTTCCGATTTTAAATTTTAAAATTCCAGAGAGTTTAGTTGCAATTTTTTAATTTTTAAAATAATAAATTTCAATTCCAGTTTTTTTTGTTAAATTATAATTTCAAAATAGTAATACTAAAATTTTAAAAATTAAATTGAAATTTATTAAATTCAACAATAACTATTGATTAACATATTTAAAGAGTCGGAAATTTTATAAAATTTAGTAGAATTTCAATTTAAATATTGAATACATTAACGATTACAATTCTGAAATTAAATTATACTTAAAAATGTCAAAAATTGATGCACAAAATTTATTTAAAATTATCATAAGTTCTTCGACATTTCGAAATCGGTAAAAAATTTCAGAACTTAACTTTCAAATTGTTGTTGTTTAGATTAGTTAATTAAATAAATTTTTGAAAATGGAAAATTTCAAAACCTTTCACATTTTAAAATGCAGTATTTTTATTTGAGCTTTTATCCATGTATCAGTCAAAATTAAAACTTCATTAATTTATTAAGTTTATGATTAGCAGTTGTGAAATCCGAATTTACAATTTTAAAAATTTTAATTAAATTTTAGATACAATTTGGTTTCATCCATCAAAAAACAATAAACTAAATGCAAAATATATTTTTAATATTTTTGTACTTGTATTTTAAAAATTCAAAAAATTTCATACAATTTATAAAATTTATACTAAAAATTAAAAATTTGTTGAATTCAATATGAACTTTTCAAATTTTTGGTATTAAATTTCGTGTATTTTATAAATACCAGAATCTAATAAATTTTACGAAATTCGAACTTTTGTCTTTTCTAGAGTTTTTCAAAATACGTAAAATTCGAAAAATTTAGTTTTAAAAATTAAAAAGTTTATATTTGAATTTTTAAAACTTATTAATTCAAAATAATTGAATTTTAATATTTAGAACTTCGACGTTTAAGAATTTTACAAAATGTTATCCCTTCCCCATGCTCGCCTATAAGGAGATAACTCAATCTATACATCTATGCAAATAAACTCTTCTGCCAATCAACCAATCAACAAAAAAGCTTCTGCAAATTGATTTCTACTAACCTCATCCTTAATATTTCCCAGCTCAGTCACCAATTATCAATATGTACTTCAAAATCAGCGAGTTTATTTCACAAGACAGTTGAAATTTAATAAACTTACACAAAATTGGATATTTTAAAATAAATTGTTGGAAATTAAAGATTTCAAATTTTTTAATTCAGAATTTTTATTTAAGCTTTTATCCATGTATCATTTAAAATTAAAGCTTTATTCATTAACATTTGTGAATTTAAACCCTTAGAAACTAAATTATTATATTTTAAAATATATAATGTGAAATATGAATTTATAATTTTGGAAATTTTAACTCAAATTTTTAGCAAAAATTAATCATTTTAAAATCTCTAAAATTTTCAAAATTCTTGTAAAACTTGAAAATTCAGTTTTAAAAATTTATATTTCATTAGACTCTTTATATCGACATAATGTTAAATATTTTCAAAATTCAATATTGAAATTTCAAATTTTCATTCCAAAATTTTGACGGATTCAAATTTGTAAAAATTGGTTTCCAAAATTCAAAATTTTAAATTAAAAAAGAAAATACCTTAGGTTTCAAACAATTCTATTGGAACGGTCCCTTCCAAATTTTGTACGAATATTTTTGAGTAACCGAGAAAAATTACAGGGAGGTCGCGATCCCCTCCCCATGCTCGACTGTTTGGATCACGCAACACAAACAAGCCATTAATATAAACAACTATTCAAATAAATTCTGATATAGGTCAACCAATCAACAAAAAAGTTCATGCGATGCAGTTCTACGTCTACGTCGCGTGCCACCAGTTCAGTATCGATCAAAAATGGGCATCTTTTGTACATTCAGTTATACCAAGAAAATCTCATATTCGGTCAGACGCCGCAGCGGATTGCCATGACTTAACTACGAGGGTGTTCTCACTATTAAAGCTGATGGGCAATCAAGAGAATAACAAAATTAGTGCTACTCGCCGAGCAAGATCTCATACAGGATGAGATAATGCTTTTCGGAAAATATTTCACGAAAATTGCCGAAAAAATATCCGACAGGCATTAGGAGATAACAAACCATCAAAGGGGCAGATATAGTTAGGTTAGGTAAGGGTGGCCGTAAAGGACTATAGTAAAGACACAAAATTGGTACGTATAGCTGTACCACATTCGAGTTACCTCCTCTTCACCCGTTAAACCATCTTAGCTTACAACGAAGCATTGAAAGTCCCTTACCTCGAGCAAAAGGGAAGTTCTCATAAATTTTGTTCTGCTGTACGCTAGACTAGGACAGGTGCAGAGCACCAAATTTTAATCTATCACTTCCATGAACATCCTACTTCCATCCTATCTGTATTTCAACTGAGTGTACAGCTGCCTTTACCAGGACGTTTATGTACCTATAAAAGTTCCAACGTTTTATACTTGGCTATTCACGCTCCTAGGTTAAATAAGATGGCAAACAATGCGCTAAGCCTGGTTTACACCCTATCCCAAAATGACCGAGTATAATTTTTGATCGAGGATTATTTTTCTTTTCGAGGATCAACATCTTTCCTAGCTTTAAAAACTGTTGGTGGTGAAATATGCGGAAAATGAAGCATGGTATAACCCGGAGTTTACTCGAGAATCATGAATACACATTTTCAAGCGCAAATTAAAAACCTCCTCCTCGCTATTTTGTTGACATGCAACCCATCAAATTCGAACAGCCTGTAACTACCCGTATAGGAATCAAGATTTCTGGAACATAAACTTTCACCGCAGACAGAAGCACTACTTCTTTTAGAAAACATGTGCGTAGCAATGATCCGCAATTGCATTGTTCCACTTCAGAAGTGACTCCGACCTTCTTCACAGCAAAGATGTAATTACAACGTCTAAGAGTTAGCGCAGTATTAACCACTTTTGACCAAGCAAAAAGTACACGAATCCCAATAGATGCAGGGTGCAAAAGGGTTGTTTCATGCATATCTATGACCCTTTACTGACAGTGATCTATAGAAAATCATAATTTATGTCAGTGGAGGCTGACATGTAGCTGTACAAGGTGTATATGGTCAATTAAAATTGGACCTGTGGCCGTCCGTCTTTGATTTGATTAGTAGGTAAATCCTACACAGCCCTGCCAAATAGACCACTCTCAATATAGCTATAGCACCCTATCTGCACTTTTAGTGAAGTTCAAATGATAAAACTGTGCAAACTCTTGGTATGGGACGTGTGAACAATAATTAGAAGGTTTTAGCCATACTCTACAAATTTTATAAGAGAGTAGTGAACTGATGAGAGAAACATTACTAGTCCGGGCTGGTGATTTTCACCAAGCCCAGCCATTAATTTCACGGTAATCACTTATTCATGAACTTAACGCCTACCTCAAAGCTTGAGGTCTGTGGAGAAAAGTGCAGAAACTTCAATTATCAGATATATACAGGCACAGGAAGAGATACTGTAGATTGGCGGTTACACTTACCCTAATTAAATATCTCAACACACTAAAGAGCCATCTGGAATAAATTCTCTTATCTGGAAGTTGATAATAGGATCATAATAATATTTCTTCGGTGGAAGCCGCCAAAATTATACAATGTAAACGACACTCTGTTAAAAATCATTTGTCAAATGTCATCGAAACCACTGTATTAGTGGGTAAGATGAGCGATTATACCTGTAACACCACAAACTTGTATACCTGTAAAAATTCTAATCTTTATTCCGCTCGATACACACACGCTCGATTGAATCATTTCCAACCATTAATGCGCAAAAAAAAAAAAAAGGATTTATGCGTATTTTGAATTGTTAATTTTATAGCAACAACAAAAAACAGTAAAGCGCTCGTAAAATATATGTCGTTATAACAGATTAACATTGTGGTTTATCAGTTCAGTAGAAAAAAGTATTTTAATTGGTCTAATTGTGTGCCTCTCCGTAAAAGGTTAATAGAATCCTAAGAATGGTTAAATTAATAGAGAAGAACATGAATAGCAGCACATAAAAAGAAAATGTTTCACCCGGGCAATCCAAAAAAAAAAAAAAAAAGGATTTAAATTTGAATACTCACAAAAATATATAAATGAAAAAAGGGTTTTTAATTGATATTGGTTAAGCTTTTGGGTTATCGGTTGAAACTTTAAAAAAAAAAAATTTAGTGTGCGGCGATGGAGATGAGCAGAACCGAACGCAATAATATGATAATTTATTTAGTTAATCGAGATGAAACGCGCGACGACACACCATCAAACTCATGTAATTAATTAAGTTAACGATCAACTATTTAATGTATATGATACACCCGTAACCTCAATTATTTTAATTTAAATAAATTAAGTTTCCTTTTAATCGTTTTACTTGTTTGTTTTTTTATTTTATTTTTTATTTCGGGTACTCTCGAGGAAAGAGATCAGGTACATAGATACGTACATATATGAAAAAGGTACAAAACCAAGAAAGTTTATAATGAAAAAAATCATATACCAACTAAAATATGTAAAGTTTTCGTATTACATAAAAAAACGTGTCTATCAAAATGTTTCCCGTTCCACCGACTATTTCACAACTCTATTGAAAGTTTTCAGGATTTTATTTTTTCAGTTCCATATTGTAAGGAAATGGATCTAAAAAGCAAAATACTTGAGATTCAAAAAAAAAAACTACACTTTTACTTTAAAATTTATGAAAGCTTCGTTTGTATTTTGTTTGACATGCTTTTAAAAAAAAAATTTTTTGTTATCTCTAGTGAAAATGTACTTGAGAAAACGTACATAGAAAATCACATTATATAAAAGATGAAAATCAAACTTTTTGTTTTCTTAGAATTTTCCGTTATGTAAAAATCCTTTTTTACTTCGATTAATTATCTAGCTCTACCTCCTCTGCCTATCCATCTATCCTTCATGGTTCGAAGGGTTATAAAACGTACACAAATTTTTGTTGCTGTTGAATTTATGTTACTGCGCGCGTCTCGCTGATTAAATTGGAAATATTTTTGCCGGCAAAAAAAAAAATCTAGATACAAAATTTATGGCGCTACGGATGAGAAGAGGTAATTTTATCGTTGAATGATAAACGTGACTTTTTACCACCGCGGTATTTACGTAATCCTGGACCTAAATATTATAAATTGTGGATAATTTACGAATTTTATTTTATTTTAATCGATATAATTGATCCATTAAGATAAAAAATATATATTAATGTGTGTAGACGTTATAATTTTGTATTATATATAAATTACAACAAGTTAAGTTTATTTCGTTATCTTATGTGATACGACGATACAACATAAATATACAGAATTTTCTTTGCGAGTATAAAAAAAAACTTTTTACATTAACAGCCAACAACAACAACAATTAAAAATATATAAAACTTTTCTCATCAATAACCTTTTTTTTTTTTTTGTACTTGCTTGGTTGCTCTAAACATATACACTGTGCTGTGTATGTCTTTTCATATAGTTTCGGTTGATTTTATTTTAGTAAATGTTTTGTAACACAAGTCAAAGTTAATTTATAATCTTCAATTTTTCTTTCCAAAATTGTTTTTTGTATTTTTGTTTTTTCTGCTGCTATTCTTGGAAGAAAAAAAAACATTTATTGACCAAGACAAGATAATAACTTATTCTTGATGAGAGTATGGTTATTTTTATATCTATATATAAGTATTTATGTATAAATAGATAGATACGTAAGAGAAATTATGCAATTTTTCTAAGAACTTATTTTTTTTTTATGCACCATCCAAAATAGATTACATTTGTTGAATAAAGTTAATTTGGTAATTTATCAATGGAAATTGATAGATTTGTAACAATTGACGCACTATCCACGGAATTGCATCGGAGTAGCTTTTGCCGACCTTAGCTCAGTCTTCCGATGCCTGTATTACTGCTGACCCTATAGAAGGAATAAAAACATATTGTCATCGTCCACAATTTCTTCCCCACAAACCCACTAATGTATTTAATAAAAACGAAAAAAATAGTTTCATGAAGTAGAAAACAACACTTAGCCGGGCTTATAAATGAAGATTTATGAGTAGATTTAGTTGCTCTTTTCATCGTTTATATATTGTATGCAACATGGCCAACCTTCTTTGTAATTTAACAGATTTGTAACTATCATTTGCTGAAATTCCATAATTGGTATTTGGGACTAGGTTGGGCCACGTAGATTACGCCATGTAATTTACACATGACAATTTACAATAACTACTAAAGTTTGAATTGCATGGAAATATTTTTCTGCTCAGTAAAATTAGAGTGAGAAAAAAGTATATATGTATTACTGAGTGTGAGATGCGACAAAAAATTATCTCAGTAAACAAACATATGTAAAAAAATTGGTGTGCTAATGTAATGTTTGTCGCACATCTACATATATTACTTTATAAATAAGTTCTTTGTCTTTGTCACTCTATTGGAGTTTTGTTTCTATCACCCTTTCAGTAAAATTAGAAAACTCTGCAAAATTTTCCAATGGAATTCACGCTTAAACTTTCATTGAGTTCAAATCCAGGCCCAAACATTACTGCTGAATCGTGTCTACTAATGAGCTGTAATATATGTTCCTGTGTTCATTCCTTTATGTATAAATTCAACGTCATGATTAAAAAAAATTTAATGATTTTACAATGGATAAACCTGACGAAAAGGATTTTCAACGTATTTGCGCTTTCGATAATTTAGTTCCATCTTTAATAACTTTTAACTATTTCATCCAATTTAAAATAGTATAAATACATTCGAACCCGAAAGCGAACCACGAACCCGCTCCGGTTCAAGTATCAATTTTGAACAATTTTTCGAATTTGAACCTCAACATAACTCGTTTGACATAAAATTAAGTCACATTTATTCACAGACTTAAAACCGAATTGGATATTTCTGAGGTGTATGAAGATGAAGGCGAAGATAGTAATTCCGACCTAATATTTACAAGGCAACGGAGAGGAAATTCTAGAAATGCTGACTTATTTACTTGGCTCATAGTACATGTCAGTTGGCAGTATCGGATACTCTTAGTTCAGATCCATTCATAAAAAAGGTAATAGATGAATGCAGACGGAATTCAAAAAAATTATGACCCCTATACAGAGCTATAATAGCGAAAAAAATGATGCTTGACTGGATGAACTACAATTGATAAGTAGTTTGCGGTTTATGAAACATTTCCACGAGTCCTTGAGGTAAACATTCTTTTGGAGTGGTAGGTTAACTATAACCTGCGACACAACTACCTCAAAGGGTGCATCTAAAGAGCGAATCTCTCAGAAATATTCTGTTTAAACCAAAATTATTTTAAAAAAACAAACTTGATCCAAAAACTCGCTGGTGCTAAGCGCTGAACGTAACAGATAAAACTAATTTTGTGATCATTGAAATTCAATTTGTGTAGAGATAAATTATGGAAATATGTAATAATTTAAAACTTTTCTAATCTAACTTAAGTTTCTTAGAGGGTAAGTATAATTTTAAAATTAATTTACAAAATCACGTTGACGCATAAACGCCCATCTCAGATTTGGGGCCGTGTAGCAGGTATTGTCCAACTACAAAAAAAGACGGACGGTAATTTATGGTTTTATGTATGCAACCAAGACTATCTAGATGTTGAAATGCTCACTCATCTCATTTAGAAAAGAGTGGCAACCCAACGCCACTCTTGAAATCAGAGAAATTGATTGCAGCAACTTAATTGCCACCCATTTATGTCCACATAAATTGCAATATCAATCGATAATATTACAATTTGTCTCAACCAAGCCAAGTCCTCCTCAATCGTTATAACTTCCGCTTGGTACACGCTGCAGTAATCATCCAATTTATCACAGAAGACTTCAGCTCCTACTTTACCGTCTAGTTTGGAGTCATCCGTGAAAACCTGTATAACTTTTGTTTCCGATAGCACTCCAAGATTCTCATGAAAGGTACATGGTTCGGAACAAAATCTAGAAGTATTATATTGGTATAGCTTAGTCTAGGTTCCTAGGGTGACACTGTACTTGTATGAATGGGTTGAATAAATGTTACCAAGATTTTATATTTTCTAGTACAGAGTACCAGCTCTGTCTTGGGCGAGCTGATTGCCAGTGGATTATCTCCTTAAGCGTATTTAAGTATTTTCCAGAGACAGTTATCGCTACGTCGTCTGCATAGCGAGCTGCACTCACTCCAATCCTTTCTCTCTCCAGCTACAACAGCAACCGTACCATGAAAAACTCTTGGGAGTAGATAGATTTCTCAATCGTACATACCAGGGAATGCAGAGGTGTGTCTACTGATTTCCCTTTACAGTGCGCAAGTTGAGACTGTGCCCATAGGCATTATTTTTAGTCGTATAAGAACAACTATCAGTCTTTCCAAGGTTATCAACAGTTCTTTGGATATACCATGTAAACTTTTTCCCGCTTTCAGAATACAGATCACCCTGACCTCTGTCCACCTTTTCGTAATACAGACCAATTTTAAACACCCTTTGAATATTACTCCCAACCAGGTAAGAATAGTCGACGAATTGTTTTCAATTGCACCAACA
Organism: Tipula unca; assembly: GCA_951394425.1. Classification (NCBI taxonomy): domain Eukaryota; kingdom Metazoa; phylum Arthropoda; class Insecta; order Diptera; family Tipulidae; genus Tipula; species Tipula unca. The sequence goes on along the minus strand of OX596382.1, from coordinate 108,986,165 downwards.
ATGCGGTTTGGTTCAATCTCTCCGATTGCGGAGAATATATAGGTGTAGGAATATGAAGATCGAAAATGTGATTATTTACATATCTACACAAGGATTAACAGTAGCTTCTCTTAAAGGTTCTAATAGGATAAACTTGGAAAAATGATCCAACATAATTTTGGTTAAGGACCTACAAAATTTAGATATGCTCGTTAAAATGTTCTATAGGATTCGGGTTGGTGTTCCATACTATGATAGCAGCTATGATGGCTTTGATAATCATTCGACGAAAACGCATTAGAATTGAGGTCAATGTGTAAAGGTGGTAACTGATTGTCAGATATTACCATAACTGGATCCGACAGGTCATCCACGGTGCAAATATATGACAAAGAACCAGTTCCAGATCGTAAGGTTTCAACCAGTTTAATATGACATTTGAGTTAAGCGAGTCACAGATAGCTCTTATATGCATGAAACCATATCGCGATTTACTTTAAGAATTCTGCAAATTACTTAACTAATATATTTACTTTAATAAATAACGCTTTAAACTCACAAACACAACGATATATATATATATATATATATATATATATATATATATATAAGTTAACTAACTGAATTGTGTATAAAACAAAATAAGAAAATACAGCTGTTCGCTTTGGATCAGTTAATTAATAGAATTAAACAATAAATTATTAAATTATATTCCATTGATCCCATGCGACATTAAATTGTTGCTAATTAAAATACATATATATGCTTCAACTAAATTATCGTATACGCACTAAACAGATGATGAACTTGTGTGTGTATGTGTGGGAAAATATTTATTCGAAAATGTTTGGTGCCGGAAATACCAAAGACGAGGGAGAGAATTCAGTCTGATAGAATAAAAATTAAAGAAGCTGCAAAATCGAATACAGACATTGGAATGGACAATTTTATCAATCAGTTAAAATAAATAAAATTATTTAAAAACTAAAACCCGCTTTACTCAGACAAATAAAAATAAAAATTTCGCAACACCAAATTTTAGTCGACCTTGTGAATCACTCACATAGTAAAACACACGAAAAATTGTCTAGCACTGATGCAAGATAATTTTTCGTGTGTTTTACAATGTGAGTGCTTAGAAAATTTGAATAAATTTGAAAATAATTTAATTATTTTTAATTTTTTTAACATTTCCTCGATTTTATATCAAATTTTCGGTCATTATCAAATTGTTAAAATTCCCAATCTTATCATTCTCGCTTAAATTTTTTTTCAATAACAGCGGCACTAAACTGGTTCCCTGTGGACTCAGCCACAATGAATGTCATTAATGTTGGATGTTTCTTTATTTATTTGAACATAGAAATTTATTTTGTTTTCACTTTCTTGTATAAAGAAAGTATGTACATAAATCATGATGATGCAGTAATAATCTTGAAAACTTATTACAACTTGATATTTTAACGGAAAAATATTGTATTAAAATGGTGAAATCAAACTTGAATATTTTTGAAAAATGATAGGTATTCTCAGTCGTAGCAACATAGTTTACTAAGTGTGTAATTAGCTCCGGACCATGAAACAATATAACAAAAGTTCGAGTGGTCGTCGTTAGCGCTATCTATAAATATTATCAAATTTGAAGACTGCCGAGATTTAGGAAGAAACTATATTTTTAGGAATAAAGGAAAACATTTGAAATACAGTTTATGACGCCTTTTATCATGTGATGGTTAATTAAAAAACAAAATAAATGTTTTTTGTTTTTCTAAATTTTCACAATGAAAAAGTTCCGATCATTTTACATGTAGGCATCGGGGAATTTATACCTCGGGGTTATAATATAATTTTACATGGCCCAGCCAGATTCTTTCTAAATGGCTCAATTAAAAAACTTGAACCAAAAATAAAAACCAAATATATTTCTTTTTAAATATGCTGCCATCTATTGAACAATAACTCAACTGTAAAAATAGTATAGCTTATAACTGACGCATAGAAGTTCGCGAAATTGAAAAAATCCTACCGTTTTAGCAGACTATAGACCTATTAGTATTCTTCCTGGGTTTCTAAAGTAATTGAAAATATTTTAAAAATGCAGATTACGGAGCACTTAGATAAATATGATTTACTGGGTGATTTGGAGGTTTTGCATATATGCCAACATACGATGAAGTGCTGTCTGTGGTAAAGGTACTATTTTAGTTCTATATTTTAAAAACCTTTCGATTCTATTAATCTTGTTACCTTATTGGAAGTGGTTTTTGTAATATGAAAATCATTGTATTTAGTCCTATTCCACAAGTGTCGGTACTTGATCCACTTCTATTTTCATTCCACATCAATGACTTACCAAGTGTATTAGCAATATTGTAGTTATCATATATTTGCTGATAGTGTTCAAATTTATACCAATTATTTGGTTAGTAACTTGGAAGAAGTATAGTTTGAAATATTAATCAAAATATTGTTTTTATTCAGAACTAGGTTATCCTGGATAATCTAAACTTTAATTTTCCTTATGGCTAATTAGCGCTTTAAGGATCACATTTTACCTATTGTAATCGGATCTTCACTCAAAGAATTTTATAAATATGGGCATTGTCTGCCTTTTTTAATGTTATTATAAAATCGCTTGTACTGTCGTATCCCCTAACAAATCTAATTTAATTTGTCTAATTTATGTATTGGTTTAGAGTGATCTTAAATTAATAATTTTAAAATTGGTCGTAAATTGTTAAAAACACTTTGTCAATATATTTAGCAAATTATCACAATTATTAATTACACCGCTGTTGTGTTATAAATTATCATGTGTATGATAAATAATTTGTGGTGTGATGAACTCAATAGAATGTGTCTGCCTATAGTTCTGCATTTAAAAAAATACATTGTATTACGATGCTATATGTCCGGTCATTGTGAGTAATAAATGTTTATTATTTAGTGTAGTTTAAATGGTATAATTATATCGGTACCACAATTAACTGGAAATTGCAGTCATTTCTTGATTTTATTGCGGCTGCATTGGGTATTCTATGTAGATATTTTCATTAATTTATTCAACATCGTAATTTAGTGCTTCAATTCAGCAACTATATCCATTATGTCATAAAAATGTTTAAAATTATACAAAGAAATTGCTTAGAGTAAATATGTATAGGTATTTTTTAAATGTTGCCAGTCAACACATAACCACCACTGATTTAAAGTTAAATTGATCAGTGAATAAAAGTGAATAAAATTTACAGAAATACCAAGTACAATCCAACGTTGTTGAACGCACACCCCAAATATAATTTTCTATGCCACCACAAATACAATATAAATTTGCATAATTCGTTTGTAAAATAACTTGCAAACTTGAAACTATCTCACTAAAATCGAGGCTATGAAAAATATTAGATCTTCACATATAGCTAAGACTTTTCTAGCAAATTCAATCCAGAAACTCCATGGGAATAGCATTATTCTTCCAATATTAAATTTATCAGATGAACCTAGTACGGTTAATGTTTTTTCAACATTTGCAATTCCATATTGAACCAATTGATAATTATGAACTAAATTAACATATATCAATCCAGGAACACTCGTAGACCATTTAAATAATAAGGAGTTAAATTCACTTACGGCCATTTTATCCGGTAGCACTACAGACGTTTTGAAACATGAAATAGTTACTTACTATCCCAAATTCACCGCCTATTCATGTTCGTCATTCTGGTCAAGTCCAAATGGTATGTACATCAAAATATTGGAAATATAGTATGAGAACTTGGAATTTCCCACTGTTGATAGTGTCAAAAGAATTCACAGCAGGGAAAAAAAAGTGGAGAATAGTGGTTGATTACCATCGACTTAATCAAATCACAATATAGACTGGAAAGGTAAATAATATTTCCACTCTCGATCTTCAAAGTGTATATCATCCAAGTAATGATTAACAGTGTCATTAGTGAATTAAACAATATAAATGTCTTGCTTAATTAGATTTTGTCGTCGTCTTTGGTGTCACACTGACAGAGCACAATAATCGGGTGAAGGATGTACTAAAACGATTTAGACAATATAATTTTAAATTAAACCCATTAAAATGGCAGTACTTAAGCCCAGAAATAAAATTTCTTAGTCATTAAAACCAAATATTCCATACAATTGGAATCGAATGTGCATTTGATTCGTTTAAATGCCCGCAGATTTTACAAAATAATTTCAGTTGACTTGTGATGCAAGCAATTTTGTTATTGGATCGGTACTCTCATTAGAAATTGATGGGTTCGACCTTCCTATTGCGTATGCAAGCCGCGTTCTCAATACATCTGAAGAAATCTACGGTCCGACCGAAAAATAAGCCCTATAGATATGGTCCATGTCACATTTTCAACCATATTTAAACGCGTACAAATTTGTATTAGTTACTGACCATCCAGCACTGTTATGGCTTTATAAATTAGAAACCCCAATGGTGCGTCAAATACGTTGGTAACTGTATCACAGGGGTTACTATTTTACCATAACTCATAAACTCGGAAATTTATGTAATAACGATGACGGATTAAATCGTATTAGATTATCTGACTGATGTGTTTCTACTCGATCTGAAACAAAAATGATCCTTTAAAATAAAAATAAAACTTTTCTGGTAATCAAATTTTGAACCAATCTGAAAATCAAACTTTAACACTACCTGGAAATTCAAATTATTTAACTGATAATCAAATAAGTTTCATATACCTTTTGAAATGAGTCATAACACAATTGAAAATTCATTCAATCAATTTAAACGAAAATAACTGAGACAGAATAAAATATATGACCGACCATTTACAAATTTGACAATTAACAAACGAATACGATGGACAACAAGGATTATTTAGAACCCTGAAAAAATAAAAAATATTATAACTTTCCAAACATGTACGCTAGAATAAAAGATTTCATCCTCACATGCTCATCTTGTCAATGATTTAATAAGAATTACTGCAACTTAAATTAAATCATTCCAGAAGGGAATCCCTCCTATAGATATTATTGGGCCCTTACCTTCTTCTTACCAAAATAAGAGTTTTATACATTACCACAATCCAAGACGATTTCAATAAATTTTCCGTTGCTCATTCCTCACCTACAATCAAGAAGCTGAAACTGTGGCTCATACATTCGTTGGGAAGTTTACTTGGATTACTTGGATGGGATTCCTGACAAAATTCTCACGGAACAAGCACTCGATTTTATGAGCAACATATCGTCATCTGCAACGTTTTCTGCGTCTACCATATGGAGGCTCCCATTTCAGAGATCGCTGCAAACTTCGTACCGAGTCAGCAAACGGAACCTGATCGAGCCAGTGTACCCGTTGTGATCTTACTACAAGCCAAATATCGGGGATCTTCATCACTTCACTGATCTCGAAATTCTACAGAGCTCGATATGTATATCATCTACTTCGTGTTTTGCGCCGTAAATCAGACGCACGATTCTTCCCTCAAAATTAAGTGCTTATCCGTCAATGCCCAACTTTCAAATTCATACATAACAACGGGCTTTATCACCGCTTTGTAAAGTTTCAGCATCGCACGACACTTGATAGGTGTTAAGATTTTAGCAGTATTCTTAGAGGATACAAAACACGGCTGAAAACTCTAGAAGTGGATTAAGTATTTCCTTCACTCCGTTGCTGCAGTCACGCATAGGTCACCTGATTGGATTGGCGATATAAGATATTTCGCTAAGGTGCTTCAGTTTTACAAATCATGTACTCCAACATGGGATTAAAGGGTATCGGGGGCAGAGCATTTCTATGCCGAACACCCCAGTTAACTATAAAAAATTTCGATAGCCTATTCTCAACTTTAAGTTACTGTCATTCTACATATTCGTACCAATTTTGTTGGCATTCCTATATAGGTATTCCAGGGCCTGCCGGAAATCCAGGAACACATAAAGTACGGGAATGGATGTCTTATAATATTTAGATGGATTCCGCAGCGAAAAGATCGGATCAGTGACTGATCAATTCAGGCGAAATCCTCCTTGATAGCCACCCATCAGTCCCTTCGGTAGACGAGTGATTCTATCCAATATAATGTAGGACAGTAACTTGTATGACAGCTATATCCCGATAATTCTCACATTCAAGCGGTTTCCTTTCTCCTTATCCAAATCTCCAACGTCTTTATTTGAACTACAGTTTGTGACGTATTATGATAATCAAACAAACCGGTAAAGTGTCCACTCTATGCGTCGAGTGCTACGTCGATGTGCAATCTCCTAATTCCTATAAAAAAAGTGATTCCCAGATGACCAAATGATGATAGTTGCCTACGTATTTGGTTGCTGACCGATTAGTTCTCCATCCTGCTCAACCCGCGCTTGTTTTTAAGAAATTAACGCACGTGGTTAATTTGACTGCGGGAAATTTTGCGAGGATCTGTTCATGTTGTAGCTGTTTGTGAGGGAAGAATGTGTTTGCTACTTTACGATCGTGAGCAATCGCAAAGTTCATTATACTCTCACCATTATCTGTCGCAGTTTCGTGTCTGATGTACGGACCTATATGTATTCACACAAGGCAGCATGATTTCTGCCAGTATCATGTTCGTCCAATTCATTGTAAAATGATTCTTTATCTTGGAGTTGGCTGACTGTATACAACAATTCATGACAGGTTGGCTGACTTAATTGCATAATCGATTATTGATTGACTGGAATTCCAGAACAGCCTTCCTTATCTCCGGCGCAAGAATTAGTCCAGCTCCAAAATGTCCAAAATCATCTCCACTGTAGAGAAACTCTCTATATGGTCTCCACTTTTAGGCCAGCGAGTTTCTTGAAGAGCAACGAGTTCCAGCCGTTACTGGTTTCCTTAGTGGCTCTTCGTTCCACGTGCCGATCCTTAATCTCGTGCCCAGGTACTTGAGTGGGAATCCGGTGTTGGTTTGGCGGTATTCTTTTCTCCTATTGTTGAAGTTTAACTCATTAACTTCTTCCAAATATCGAAATTTCAATGAAATGTGTTTGTCTGTATAGAATTTAAAAGTATAGGGCCTATCTATTCCCATCTGTCTCAAACTCATTTCGAATGGATTGTGTTTTTATGTGTTGGTGACACACTTTAAATATTTGAAAGGAACTGGGCTGTATAATTATGTTGATACGCTTAAATTTGAGGACGCTATTTATTAGTTTGATGACCGATCGAATAGTCATTTCAATATTATAGTGCGTCTCTCGGTATAAAATTCGAAAACTATAATATTTTCAATTTGCATGATAACACCCAGATTCCATTTTCGGATAAAATAGAAAATTAAAAAAAGTAAATGATGGAAATACAAATCGAATATGTATGAGCCCCTCAAGGGTGTATTGTGATTGGATCCTTTTTTTTCCGAAAATAAATTTTAATCCTGGATAACATGCAGATATCTATCTATATTATGTATGTGGAGACAGATGTTACGTATTTGTTGTTGGTATAATTTCACGATAATATAGAGATATGGAATAAAATTGGATTGATTATTGTGCATTTGATATATGAGTATATACATATAACTATTGTGTACGTACATTTATATAAATTTACATAATATATATATTATTTGCCAAACCTAAATGTTTATAAAATATAATCAGCTAACCTATTTGACATTCCGCAACCTTTTATATAAGAGGTTATATATAAAATTTGTATACAGCAAAAAAATTGTTTTTCAACGATTGAATGTATTCGTATATGTACGTATCATCAATTACATAAATATTCATTTTAATGTTTTAATTAAAGTAAATACACCGTACAGTTAAGTTAAATATCAAATTTATATTGATTGTATGCAAAAAAAATTTGCATACTAAAATTTCGCTGAGGATATAAAATAAATTCGAAAAGTTAATTAAATTAAAAAAAAAAAATTGTATATTTAGTTTGGATCTATTTGATTAAAGTTTTTATTTAATTTAACATTGATTATGTACATATATACATATAGATAATGTTAAATCATGATGATGATGATGATGGTATAAAATACGATAAAATAATTTTTTTAAATTAATTATCCTAATTAATTTCTTTACCATTAAATTTACACGTAACCATATACAACGAAATGTGTTATCACAACCCCATAACAGAACGCATAAAACATGTTAAGCTCACCTTATCAACATCAACCGCATCATATATACGATGATGAAACATGAAAAATATTTTATAGAATGAAAATGTACATAAACGAAAATTAATTAAAAGTAAAATGTCTATGCAAATGAAACATTAAATAAAACAAAAAACAAACAAATTGGAAAATTCAATTAAAATGTTTTTTTTTTATTTCTCATCGCATATGAAACGTTAAATTAAATTAATAATTAAGGAAGAACCGGAATTAATTACGAGATGTGCATGAATCGTATACAGGTAAAGCCCCCGAAGAAAATCATGGCAACTCTGTTTTAAAATTTTAAAACTCCTTGATTTGGTTTTTGCTAAAATTAAATAAATAATAATAAATTCATGATTGATACAATACAGCGTGAGAACAACAAAGTACATTTTATACGACCATAAAACACAAAAATATATTAAATTTTAGCAAGCGGCGTAGTTTGTCGCTCGTTGCCATTGAAAACAAGCGAACAAATTAATTGTTTACATGAAAAAACAAAATCATTGAACTAAAAACACATTTTTAATTAACTATCGAAGTGATCTGTGATTTAAATTTTATGAAAATGTTTACTTTGCTAAATTTTCGTCTTGGCAAGAGTAAATAACAATTTAAACTATAAACATAACTCATTGCCGCAACATAAAATATTTAGCAAATTAACATATAGTGAAGATTTTTGTGCGGGTAAGCTATAGTGATGTATTTTAAATAGTTTTCTTATACTCATAATATATGTATGTGTGCATAATACGAATTTTTTCGATTAAATCATAAAGTTTTCTTCAGTATTCAATATTACATAGATTACTTGGCAATATTTGTTATCAAAGTCGCCAATTAAGACAACGCCAACAACCTACGATATTTTGGCATGTTGAAATTGAATGCGCGAGGTCACAGTGGTTTTAATTGATAAAATAGCGGTTTGGTTAAGCCGTATGGTAAATATTAAATATTTGGGCACGTGCCAGATTTTATCGATAAAACGTATTGTTCAATATTGGAAAATATAGGGGATTAGACCGTTTAAAACAACTATATGTGGTATATATGTGGTATAGCCTTATATAATTACGTCGTATATATATATTGTGATCATTCTGCCTAACGTTGAACAGTATCAACATTTAACGTGTTAACGTCGACAATTAATGACTTAAACCTGTTATACTGACTTAAAAATTAAGTAACACTTTTCGGCTTAAGCCTATACAAATTTAAGTCAAATGCGTTTCGGTCGATTATTATTTTATTGAGATATAAAATTTAAAATTAGTAGAAGAAATGTCATATTCAGCCCGCATAGTTCCAAAATTCCACAATAATATTTCGTGGCGCGACTGCCTTGCCAGCGAAATGTGTGGCTCAAGTAACGCCATACCCGATTTCTTTAGATTTAATGCGATACGGATGGCGTCAGTTTTGTAATCCCTTTCGATGCATTTTAGTTAAAATATTTTCATAATCTATCTATAGAAATTTAGAATATACCATTTGAATGTTCACAAAATAAGATTTTATTTTTTAAAGTTCTGACATTAATGTCAACTAGGGAAGATAAAATTAAAACTAAACCAGTCAAATTAATACGCTGGAATTTTGCCATAAATGTGTCTAAAAAATGAGGATTTTTCTAGGATGAACATCACAAAGTGTGTCCTAAATCCTAAAAAAAACAGTCAGAAGTTTATTTAACCAAATTTTCTACAACTCATGTGTGTCAATTAAATAAATTTCCAAAGTTTCTTGAGAAATCTCTAGGAAGCTAACACCATAATTGCGTATATATGTATATATTTCAAGATGTCATTTGGTCTAAGGTATCCGAAAAAAATGTAGTTTGGAAACAATTGGGGATTAGGGGGTTTAGGACAACCAGGTTTGGTATGTCGATTAAATGATTTTTCCCGATTTTCTTGGGGGAAACCTAGGAACCTAACATTATAATGCTGCATATTCCAATATGTCAATATGGGTCTAGGCTAACCGAAAAATATTCCAATTTTGAAAAACACGAGATTGGGAGGTTTAGAACACGTGTTATTATTAAAAATTAGTTGGACTCCACGAGGATTTGTGGCATTATGGTGTTAGTTTGGAAATTATTTTTGTGGATTTAGAGGCCAGATTTAAGACAAATTTGTGTCTTAATTATTATTTGTTCTACGGCTTATCTGCATCGCAAGTCAGTAACAGCTTTGCATAAAATTAAATTTAAATTGTGTAACATATAGCATTTTCTAGCAATAATTTTTAAGCCAGAAGAGAGCGCGAGAAATATATTAAAGTAGCATCTAATTTAGCCAATTCAAGTCCAGAATGCGTTATATTCGAACAATCAGATACGCTTAATTCACGCAGAGCAACACAAAAGCTTCGCAACTGTTTTCGAACAATATCTGTGATTTGAGTAATGCATCGCCTTAATTAAACGAAAACCATTTACGAAAAATGTTTAACGATCGCCGCCAAGCAGTCTTATATTTGTAATTTCAACATGTCAAAATATCGTAAGTTGTCGACGTTGAAAAAAAATATTGTCAAGTAATCTACGTAATATTCTACGTGTCGTCAATCGCGTAAATTACATATGGCTTAATCTACCCCGCCCATCCCAGTACCAATTATTCTAACCTTCTAGAATATTCCACAATGTTCGAGAGTGTCTAGACATTCTTGAATAGTCTAGACACATCTACTTTATAACAGTTTACATTTACGGTAGTGTCTCCACTCAAATAGAGATATCACCACGATCGTAACATCATTTTGAAAAAATTGACATCTATTGCTCAATCAATAGATGAACTGTAAAAATAGCAAAATATAAATCAAAATATAACGTTTTCTAACTATTCATTGTGAAATTCAATAAACATAGTTTTATATAAAAAAAACTCAGGTTATTCGATCAATCCAACAATATTACACCCCTGTCCATTTCTTAATTTGTTCATTCTCTTCCAGTTCGATTTTGGTCATATTTACTGAAAATTTGATATCCATAATTATTTGAAGTATTGTTAAACTTTTATTTCTCAAATTACCATGTTAATTATTATCCTCAGACGACTCCAGAGCAATGGAAAACGTAAATGTTTACATTAATCGTTAACCAATATTTGCTACTGGAGTATTTACTACAATTGAGCTTAGACAATGTACAGATAGTCATTTAAAACGGACCTATGTACAGGCGCCCTCAATTTCGTTGTGAAAATGTTTTTAAAAATTAGGTGAGCCAATTATAAATCAAAATTCATTTTTATAATTTGGATGAAATGGCCCTGGTCGAGTGAATGAGATTGCCTTTAAATTAGTAAACAAATTGTTCAAATACGATGTTGCCTGAAGAACACCTCAAAGTATGCATAACGTTTATGACTATATTTTTCGTGTATTATTCTTGGAGTGTTGGTACTCTAGTATTGAATTTCATTGATAACTGAATCATTTCAGTTCGCTATAAGATGCCCCTGATAAAATTAGAACCTGGTATAAGGCACACCGCATTATATTACTTGTCTCGACCTCTTGATGACTTAATTTATTTATACGGTATAGCTTGTGTAATTAGTGTCAATGCTAGTCCTTGTGATAGCCTCTAAGGTAGACGACCATCCAATTCAACCCGAGCAATAACACACTTACAAATTGTTACTCATAAACTGTTTACACCAGAATCTTCCGACCATGTAAAACCTATCGTTTAATGAAACGTTTGGATCGGGAGGTACCTGGTTCGAACGACGTTTGGATCGGGAGGTACCGGGTTCGAATCCCAACAGAGGCAGGATGTAAAATGGATTTTTCATCTCCCGATTACGATCGGTGATTAAATTGAAAACATCTATGACCCTCTGTTGGAATGTAGATCTCATAGGCCGACCCATCGTTCATATTAGTACAGGCTATTGCATGGAGCTATGCAGTGTGCAGATGGCCAATTAAAAGAAGGACCTGTAGCCGTGTACAAATAGCGATACTGTTCAGCTTTCAAAGGACAATAAATCCACTCGCCGAACAGTCAAAAAAAAAAAAAAAAAAACATACTAAATCTCTTAGAAAATTCTATGGTTCATAAACTATAAATTAAAATCATTTAAATCAAAATTGAATTTTAAAATTTGAAATTAGCCGAGACATACATCAAAGTTTATTTGGTGTAAATCCCGGGTGACCCCGGCATTTCACCTAACTTTTACCTTTCTGTTTTAACATTTTTGTACCACTTTGTACTTTCAACTGTAGAATTACCCGATAATGCGGTTAATCTGTTTGTCATTATTTATAAATTTAAATAGAATCTACAAACAAATAAAATTTGATATCAAATTTTGATTGACCGTATCAAACACTCACATAGTAAAACACACAAATAATTCTTCGGCATTGATGCAAGACCAATTTTCGTGTGTTTTGCTATGTGTGTACTTGGAATGGTTGACTAAAATTATTATATATATTGAATTTTTTTTAGTTGGGTTAGTCGACATGGCGCCATCATTTAATGAGGAATTTCTGATGTTTTTTTCCGCACTAATGACAGAAGGTTGTGCTGAAAGAATTGTTTCTAGGTTCTAAATTATAAAAAAAAAAAATTTTTATTGAAATTTGAAATTCGATTTTCAGGTTTGGATGGTGATTTGACTCGAAAATCTGCCTGACAAATTGCCATTACAGAGCTGTCTATCAGTCGACAACCACCCTGCCAAATTCTATAAAATAGAACGATAAAACGAATATACTAATTTACAATATTTAATAAACGAATCATAAATTAATGATCAATCAAAGTCCCAAAACGGACCGCAATATGATGACTTAATATAGCGGCTATGCAGCAAACCCATATCTATAAATTTTAAAACATCTATGATTATAAAATTTTATTTTGGTTGGGTTTATAAATTTAAATTGATTGCCATATTTGAGTATATATATATACGCGCTCTCGTCTACTCTATAGCTTTAAACATACCCGAAAATCATTAAATTATACAAAATATTTATATTACGAACGATAAAAAAAATTTTGTGTTGAGGTATTTTGGGAATTGAATTTTATAGCGCGGTTTTTATCCATCAAAATTTTGGAAAAACTTTAGATATCTATGTATTTATGTATATATATGTATAACTCATAAAATTCGATATTTTATTAATAAATTCGATGTATTATGTATTTCGATTTTTAATTAGATATTCATTTGATTTATAGTTGTAATAATTAATTTTGACTTATTGAAGTTTATAAATACATATTTGTGTAGGTAACTTCCGAACGTGATTTTGAATATTGATCACATGGGATCGATGAATTTTTGTATTTTCCGATTATATTCTAATTGACGTTAATAAATATAATTTTGATTCAACCGAAAATTCAGAATTTATTTCTAGTTGGACGCCCAATTTCCGTTTTAATTTTAAAAATTAGATTAGGAACTCAAGTTCAGTTACAATTTGATTACTGTGTTATGCCTGAAGTAAGCTATTCGAAGTATCATTGATTTGTATGAGATATGGCCCTATCTTATTGAAACCAGAGCTGGCTTACATCCATTTTTTTCAATATGGGACATAAAAATTTCATTAACATGGTACGGTAACTGTCGGAATTGACCATAACTATCCATGGAACCCATAAACCGAAGATAACGGTCATTATACCGTTGAATTGCTTTTAACTATTTGAAAAGCTCATAAAAGTATTTACTGCATCTAACAGTAAAAGTTAATTTCGCAGTAATATATTTTATGAGGATGAGCTTTATTTAAATAATAATAAAAAAGCTCTATTTAATTTTATGATAAAATCAAAAAGTTTAAAAAACTGGAAAAACTATGTAAATTTTATCAATTTAGCAATATAAAATGTAAGTAAGTAGCCCATTGCTTTGGTATTTGGATTTCGAACTCTCGAGTGGCGGTAATGTAAAAGCTTTAAATAGTTATGATTATTCTTAATCCGAGAAATTCAGTAATCCAGTTTTTTGTACTTTTGAAAAAGTGTTCATTATTTAATAGTTTAAATTTATTCCAATTTTTTTTAAATATTAAGAGAGTGAGCTTTTGCCAGAAATAGAGAATATAATATAAAATATAAATTATACACCTAAAGCTCAAATGAAAATAAAATGAGATGGTTATGGTCTGGTTTTTCATTAAGTAAAAGCTTTTAAGTAAAAGTCCCTCTAAAGTTAAGTTTGCTATTTGTGAAGTTGATCAGTCTTTAATGATTTAAATTATGCGTCTAACGCTTTAATTTACTAATCTATGAGGTTAAAAGACTGGCACTCATTGGATATAAATAAATTTAAATAAAACATCAGATTTACTATGACTCATTAACATCCTTATGGTGTGAAATATCAATTAGTATTGCTATAGTAATAACAGTTGGAAAATGAAGTAGCTTTTAAAATACAGCAACAACAAATTTTAAAAACCAAATGTAATAAAATCTCACCTCGCCCAGTTTACCTATACACTGGAATCTAAATATGCAAATTATATCTCAAAAGCCTAGAATAATTTTAAAGCTTAAAGCTCTATCGTTTAGGTTCAATTTTAAAAGTAATAAAATTATCTCGCCTATTGACTTAATTAGGCAGAATGGTTCGTTGAACAGCAAGCAAAAGAATAAAAGTTTTCAATGCTGGAAAGCTAAGTTAATATTTCAAAAGCTTCAGTAATATTGTTTCCGTCCAATGTTAAAATTTTCATTCAAATTTCAATTAAAAAGCTTGCATTTTGAAACTCTATATTCGGCTATACACAGATACTATACATCAAACCTCTTAATTCGAAATTACTTACTGGGATAGGCATTCAGATTGGTTTTAATTAGTTGAAAAGCTCATAAAAGTATTAACTAGTAAAATTTAGTTAACAGTACTAACTCTTGTAAGGATGAGCTGTAAATCAAAACATATTTTTCCGTCTGTCGGAACAAGTTTTATTTAAATAATAATAAAAAGCTTTCTTTAATTTTGTATGAAAATCAACAAATTTAAAATCCATAGAAAAACTGACTACATATTATCAAAACCAAATGAATAAGATTTAGCTGCTTTGGCTTGTGATTTTCGAACACTCAAGAGATGTTAGTGTAAAAGCTTTAAGTAGTTTTAATTTTTCTAAAGCCGAAAAATTCATTGACCGAATTTATATATGAAAAGCTCGTAAAATATAAGTCAACAATACTGGTTTTGTAGTTGAAAAAACGTTTGTTTAGTGGAAAAGCTTATATTGTGTTCCCTATTGAACAAACACTTTAAATTAATTCTAGACTTTCAAATATTATGAGGATGAGCTTTTGGTGAAAAATAGAATGCAGATATTTGAAACTTCTTTTTGGATGTAAAAGTTTTACCAATTTGAATTTTTTCTTTGTTTTAAGAAAATAGATTGAACATACGAAAATTCCATTCCATCTCAAAGGTTTATTATTATTATTGTTTTTTTATAGATGGTTATGATCATGTTTTCCATTAAGTAAAGGCTTCACAAAAGTGGAGTCTAGTTTTTTGGGAAGTATACAGTACTATGTGCTTCTAAAGTTTTAATAAAAAATATTCATCTATGAGCCTAAAAGACTGACACTCTATTGGATATAAATAAATTTAAGTAAAACATCAGATTTACTATGAATCATTAATACCCTATGTATGGTGTGAAATATCAATTTTTATTGCTATGGCACAGTAGGAAAATGTAAGAGCTTTTAAAATATAACAACAACAAATTTTAAATACCTAATGTATTCTAATCTCACCTCGCCCAGTAAACATATAAACTGGAATCTAAAAATGCAAATTATAAAAAGCTTCCAATAATTTTAAAGCTCTATCGTTAAGGTTTGATTTAAAAAAGAAAAAAAATTATCCTACATAGCTACAGACTTAATATTAGGCAGAATGGTTTGTTAAATAGCTAGCAAAAAAATAAAACATTTCAGTGCTCGAAAGCTAAGTTAATATAGTAAAAGTTTAATTTAAGTATAAATCTTGCATTTTGAAATTCTGTATTGACCTATGCACACTTAATTTTAATTCTCAATTAGTTAAAAAGCTCATACAAGAATTTACTGCAACAAGTAAAATTTTCTCCACATTACTAAATCCTATAAGAATGAGCTTTTAATCAAAAGCGCATAATTACGTCACTTGAAACAAATTATATTTACATAATAATAAAAAAGCGTTGTTCAATTTTGTATGAAAATCAAAAAGTTTAAAATGCCTCGAAATTCTGAGTGCACTTTATTAATAACCCCATGGCTAATATTTAGTAGTATAAAATTTAAGTAGCTATGGTTTGTCGATTTCGAATACTTTAGCGATGTTAGTGTAAAAGCTCTGAATATGTAGTTCAAATATTTGATTCGTGGAAAGCTTAAAATAGTGTTCATTTTTAAACAGTTTAAATTTATTCTAAACTTTCAAATATTATAAAGTCTGTTAGTTATAAATGGAACGAACATATTTGAAACCTCTTTTTGAATATAAAAACTTTACACATTTTTTCTTTGTTTTCTAATTTTATCACTTACAGCTTAAATGAAAATAAAATTTAATCACAATAATAGTCACAAACTTATAGGACCTAATTACTTTATGTAACTACTATAATCCTAGTCCATTTAAAAGAAGTGTGTGAAATTTGCGCCTAAGAAAACATATTGTCTAAAAACTTAATGTTTAATTGAATAGAAGGATATTTTGTGAGTTTGATCGTCTGAACATGAGAAATTTCTAATCCGTCTCAAAGATTTTATATTTCTTGTAGATGGGTATAGGTCATGTTTCCATTAAGTAAAAACTTCACAAAAGTGAAGTTTCGTTTTTACAGTCCTATATGATTCAAATGATGCGTTTACAAATTTAATAAAAATGTTCATCGGTGAGCGTAAAAGACTGACACTCTATTGGATATAAATAAATTCAAATAAAATATAAGAGGTTTGAATAATGTCAATTTTTATTGCAAGCACAATCGGAAGGTGTAAGAGCTTTTAAAACATATCAACAACAAATTTTAAAATCCTATTATAATTTAATCTCACCTCGCCCAATTTAAACTGGAATCTAAAAATCCAGCCTATTTCTCAAAAGCTTACATTAATTATAAAGCTCTATTGGTAAAGTTCAATTTTAACAGAAATATAATTATCTCCGATACAGATTTAACATTAGTCAGAATATGGTTCTTTAAATTGTAAAAATAAAAGTTCTCACTGTTTGAAAGCTATATGTTAATAATATAAAAGCTTCAGTAATATAGTATCAGAGCCACCTATATATACAGAGCCGTAAGGATCAGCCATGTTTTTTGTCGAGCTTTTTCTAGAGGAACTACTTTTTGCATTATCCCATAAGAATCAATGTAAAAATGACTATTTTCGAATTACTTTTCATCAATGAAAAGTTAAATCTTTCATTTCGATAAACACTTTGTGGAATTGATTCTATATTGAAGCAGCACATATCTGAAAGTCAGAACCTGAAACCTTTTATTAATTTAATAAACATTAAATCAAAATTAAATATGAATTTATCATATTTATGTAAACATAAATTTAGTTGAATGTGTAGGTAAAATAAATAAATAAAACATATATTGTCATCCTTTCGATCGATGATTTTGTCTCTTTTTTTAAGAATTAAATCTCACATGTTTTTTTAATTTCGCTTTTTCTATTGCGATCGCAGCATGCTCGTATAAAGCATTATTCAATTTCCTTTTATACATTTGAAAACGTATCACCACATATTTCTATTTCATTACCTTGTAGCGAAATCGGAAAAGGGATAGAGTGCAAAATTATTCCAATAGGCTGAGATCGCACTAGAAAAAAAAACAAAATTGAATTCACGAAATAGCGTAAAATTTAAAAAGAGAACATAAACATCGATCGATAGAAAAAAAATTGTGATATTGACAACTTACAACATATCATAGGGAGTTCCAATAACAGCTGCACAATTTATTTAGAACCATAATTATGCACAAATGCGTAACAAAACTTTACCAAAATAAAATAGAACCGTGCCAGAAGAACTGTGATAGACATGATGTTCCATTTATAATCTAAAATCCAAAATTTACGTTGAAATTGATGTGAAATTAGTTTGAGATTTATTCTAACAAAATCATGCAGCTTTTATTGAAATACCCTTTAAATATTTTATTTTATTCACAAAAATATAATTCAAAAGGAAACATAACCACACTTTTAGTATTTTCTCTTTTCGTCTTGCAGTTTAATTTTATTGCGTTGGTATTTGTGTGTATTTATATCAATTCAATGGAGAAATGCTTTTTTTTCTATAAATTTTATTAATAAATATATCAAAAATTAAACAACTTCTTTGATCAGGCTTTGAATCAATTATAAAATCAATTATAATTGTAGATTCTATTTCAATGTTAAAATACTTAATTCATCGACATTTTCATTGAAAAATATCGCATCGAAAAAAATTTAATTTTTCATATGTTTTGTATGGAAAAAATGTTTTTTTCGTCAATTTTAGTTCCTCTAGAAAAAGCTCAATTTTTAACCTTAGGGCTCTGTATATATAGGTGGCTCTGATAGTATGCGTTAAAAGTTTAGAACTACAAAAATTCTATATTTAAAGTTTAAGTGACAAAGTTATAATATGAAATTACTGCCCAACCTATGAAAAGGTTTCTTTGATTTTGTTTGAACATCAAAAATAGTTAGGTGCATGGAAAAATTGAAAAGCTCAATAATCTCAATTTATCATAAACCGAAAAATTTATTGATTATTTTATAAATAAAAAGCTCATAAAGTTTATGTCAAAACTTCAATATTTATTGTTTTGTATTCACACCGATTTTATATTATAAGCTTGAAATACTGATTATATGTATAATAAAAGTTTAAATTTATTCCAAAATAATTATTATTACGAGTATGAGCTTTTGGTCAAAATTAGAGTAAATTGAAATAAAAAATTCCTTTTTATATTGTAAAAGCTTAAATGCTTTAAGGATTATATGTAACTCCTTAGATGATTCAACGACTGTTATGTTGTAGATAGTTTTCATCTATACGGTTCCTTCGGTTTGCTAATTTGGTGATATGCAAGATGTCTGCTCTGGCAAATGAATTTTAATCTTGGTGGTTACATTAATTGACTCACATTCTTGACGTGTGTGAGTAGAATAAAAAAAACATTCTCATCTTGATCTTCAAAAGATTTCATACATATAATCATGCCATAATTATTACATCTCTTCAATACAATGTATGTACATGAATAAACATTAATCCACATATATAACTGTAAAGTAATCACAAATTCATTATCTTAATGTATTAATGGTTATTACAATTTTTTTTTCATTTCTCATTGAATTGAATAAGTAATCTTAAATTACCATAAAATAGACATGTTTATGAATCTTACATACGTCTATAAAGTACACATATGTTATGCTCTAATTATGTATGTATGATTTGCATATATATACATATATTTTTATTTTATGAATTAAATGCATTTTATGCTAGATTTGAGAATAACAATTTTCATTAGTTTTTTTTTTGTTAAATATTTTATTTAAATTAAATTACAAATGAACCGAAGATTTTTTATGTTTATGTTAATACATGTATATTGTATGTGTGATATGATATGCATGGTATTTGAAGTGATTTAAAATGTGAGCTCATTCAATTCTACTAAACAAAAACTTCAAAAGAATTTTTCATGTTGCATTTTATTATGTCACCTTTACCATTTTCTTTTCTACATCATGTATGTACATATAACCATTACGTATCCATATTTATGTTCAGTGTAATGGAAATTTTTAATTAAATTGTCGCCTCACATCACATATAGGATTTTTCATATCCTTTTTCCTCATTTGTTTTAAACCTTATATGTGAATATGACAAAACTTAATATGGTGGAAATTTTTGTTCGTACCACAACAACAACAACAAAAAGAATTTTTATACACAATTTTCACTTTCAGCAAATTAACCAAATTTTTTATTTATTTACACGCTCGTTTTTTTTTTTGTATTTTCCAGGTAGTTTTTAGTGAGACAACAACAGAATCACATTATGAACATCGACTATATGAAAAGGTAAAGTGCAATAAATTTTCCAAATTTTTTTTTTATTTTGCTCATAAATACCTAACATGTCCTTTTTTTGTTTTTTTTTATAATACATAATATAGGAAATCTCAAAATGTGGCCGAGATGAGAATAAAATTTTACTCTCATTGGTTTTACGATCGCATCAATGGAATGAAATAATTCATAAAAAAAAGGATAAAGCTGTAAATAAATTATCGAATTTTTTTGCCATACCAAAAGTAAGTATCCGCAAAAAAAAAATGTTTTTTTCTAACTTATAGTTTATGCTCTAAACCGTATACATACACACATCCAGTAAGAGTATATCGAAATGTAAAACCGGGAAAACATAAAATAATTTTTTTTTGTCTTAGAATCTCCCGATAGTTTATTTTACGATATAGTATTGAATAATACGGTGGAAACTGAATCCAATAAATTTTTTGTTATCGAACGACTTAATATTATATGCGAGGATGTGTCGGTGGGATGAAAATTATATAAATTTTCTTTTTATGTCTGTAAAGATTTTTTATGCTTTGTGTGCGGCGTATAGCAGATTTGTATGAATTATTGAAATTTGGTACATATACGCTACCTAGTAGAGATTGCAGATTGTTCGTGGGGGAAAAAAGGTGCATATGTGAAAGTTTGAAGCAGGTCATGAACTATACATACAGGTTTATCTAAAATGTTTTATAGTTGATGCCATATAGAGGATAAGAGAGTTATTTTGAAGGAATAAATCTGTGAGAACTCACTTGTGTGGTTTTGCATTTGCGTATATTTGCTTATTGTTGAGTTTCGATTGGAACCACACTGATGTTAAATCAGTCAGATAGCTTCAGATAAATAAAGATTCAACGCCATATTATGGTGGATAACAACAGATGGCTGCCTGAATTTAATTTCATTAAATCATTCTCATAAACTGAGTTAAACCGACCAAATGTTTCGAGTATTGGTTAATCAAACTGAACCAATTATTTCAAATTTCGCTAAAATTCGACACATTGTAAGTGTATCGGGACGATTAGGTGCCCCCACAAATATCACGTTGACCTATACATAAAAAAATTTAAAATTAATTTAATGTATTGTGTCCCGTGATTTAAGAGTTTTATTCTGTGATGGTTTGAACCTTCTATTTTGGTAACGATTACACCACGGGGTCAAGAAAAATGATTGTCCGAAAACTTGATTATTTTCTTAGTGTAGGGGAAACAGCTTCTATCAAAATTTCTTAGTGTTTGCATCTTAGAGTCAGTAGGAACACAATACATTGATCATAAATTAATTGAATATGTCTAATAGACTAAAGCTAACAGTTTGATAAATTGTGGTCTTTCTTAACTCCGGAAAGACAACATTTTCTATTCAAATTAGAATGTGATCGAAGCCCAAGGGTTAAGGAGAAAATTTAAAAATGATAGAACAGATTCCAATACACTTTGCTAGAAAAATGACTTTTGTGCATCTTTGGGAAGAAAAGTTGAGCTTATCAAATTTTGAACTTTCGAAACACTCATACAGTTGAATATAGACCAAATTCTTATGCCACATTTAAAAATATTTATTAAAATAATTTGAAATATGTTTTCACTTTTAGTTAAATTGCGAAAATAAGAAAACACCTCATCTATTTTATTGAATTAAAAACAACGCCCTAATTTTTCTTCACATTTTGATTCTTTGCTCAAAATTCTCTTGTAGAATTCATTTTATTATTGTCTTGGCCCAGTATCGCGTTTGTGGGTAGGTCCTTTGATAAATGTCGGATTTTCCGGAAATTATTAAAATAGTCTGAATACTTTATGGCCAATTCTAGTCAATATAGAGAATGCTCGCGAGACCTGGCTCAAAATGTGTATTTAAATTTATTTTATTACTTGTCCTCGTAAAAATTTCCGAAAGTCTTTTATATGCCCTATATGAATATATATTTCGTTTACAGTTGGCCTATTCCTATTTATAGTAGAGTGTGTGGCAAAATAGTTTAGTTATGCACAATGTGGCACAACCAAAATATATTGAAAGTCGTAGTCTATTACTCAAATATAATATTTTTGAGTTTCGGTAAATTCAAATCCAAACCGCTTTTATACAAAAATGTCAAGTAATAATTTTTGTCACGACGCGAAGATATATTAAATTAAAAATGTGGTGAAGTTAAAAATTAGGGCGTTATTTTTATTTCGTAATTGTCAATAATGTATTATAACAGCAAAAGATGAGGTACCATAAATTTGGATTAGCAAAAATAAGAAAACACGTAATTTAGTTTAATGAACTAAAAACAACGCCCTAATTTTTCTTGACATTTTGATTTTTTGCTCACAATTCTTCTGTATAATTTAACTATATTATTAGTTTGGCGCAGTATCGCATTTGTTCATGTCGTATATCCACCAATGCGATACTGGGCCAAAAGGTGTATTTAATTTTGTTTCAATTGTTCCTTTGATAAAAGTTAAAAACCATTAGTATATGATATACATAATTTTGTTAGCAAAAGTCATAAATTGACACAATCAAATCTAATTGTAAAATATATAAAATGTTTGGGTTTTCTAAAATTGGATTTCTAGCGTAGTTTAGGGGAACGTTTCTATCAAAATTCCTATGTGATTGGACCTTAGAGTCAAGAGGCCCCAATACATTGTTCATAAATTAATTGATTGAACCAACCTTTCATACAATTTTCATCATCGTCAGATTCGGTCAATTTATAAAAAAATTTCCAAAATTATCTAATTTTTCAATTTCTTAATTCTAATATTATCAATTTTCTAATCCTCTCAAATTCTTTAAATTTGTGAATTCTAAATGAAATGTGTATGGTAAGACGTTTGAAATTCAAATTAAACCTCAGTTATACAAAAAAGTCACGACGCGAAGATACAATGAATTAAAAATGTGATGAAGATAAAAATTAGGGCGTTGTTTTTATTTGATACTGGTCAATAATGTATTAAAACAGCAAAAAATGAAGAACATAAATTTGGATTGACAATAATAATACATTATTGATTTGCATAAAATAAAAACAACGCCCTAGTTTTTCTCCACATTTTTACTTTTTGATCACTATTTATTACGTTTAATAATTACAAAATGTGCGTTGGTAAACGACAAATACATAATTTAAAAAAAACAACATTTTATTCTCCCAAAAAATGTCAAACCTTTAATTTGTCAAATCATATTTTGTATCTAAACTGTGTTTATGAAGTATATAATTGAATTTTTTTTCGGAAATATTATCAAAGACTTGGTTACATTATAAAATAGCAAAGCAAAAAATAATAAAACAAAAATTATAATTAACTGTGGTCCCCTTTCAGAAAAATTTACATAATTGAACTTTTTAAGTCATTTCCAACAGCGTTCCATCAGCAGGAGTTTATAAACTTGCTAATCTAACCTCATTTTGTTCTTTTATAAATATGTACATTTATATCGTATATATACGTACTCAAAATAGTGATTAAGCATTCTTTTATTGGATTATGTATCTCGGTATTTTTATACCACAAGAAAATGTTTTGAATTTCAAAAAACTTAAAACTTTAAACTTTTTTTCGTTCTTCTATTCTGTCTAATCACCTTAAGCCAAAATTGATTTCCTTTAACACCTAACACCTTTTTTCTACCTACACATATATATATGTTTACAGCAACATGATTTCAAAAAAAATAAAATTCTTTTGATAATTTTCACAAAATGTCAATCACAATTAACCAAAAACAAATGTATGTATGTATGTTTATGTTTGATTAAAGTGAAAATTGGGCTTTTAACGTTTTAAAGAAAGCTGTATCATATTTTTTTGGTTCTTGGTAAAATTTTGTTTTTTCTACATTACCTATACATTAAAACATTAATTAACCCGTGTTATGTTCTTAATTTCAGAATGCTATTCATCTCGAAAATGTTTCGCGTAAAGATATTTACGAAATGACACAGTCATCGTCACGGCGCGGACTAAGTCGTTTGAATGGTGGGCACAATAAATATTTAGGCCGATTACAGTTTCAGGTAATATCTCATGTACATATATTGAGTGCTAAATAGTATATTTTATGGTTTATTCTATATAACTTTTTAGATTGGATGTGGTAAAACGATTTTCCCATCAAAGCAAGTCCATGTGAATCGGATAGCACAACAAATGGTTGACGGCACGATAAGCGAGGTGGCTGGTTTAGAATTTGGATTGTGGGCGATTTGGACAAAATCCGTTGATAATCGGGTGCCACGGGCGAAACGTGATGTTGACGAAGGTTCAGGTGAATACGATGATGATGGTGAATACTACGATGAAGATGATAATGAGGAGGAAGATGGGGAATATAATGAAGAGTAAGTATATATTCTATTTTATTATGTTCCCCTTAAATTTGCATTTATATGCTATATCATATTTCATATATGTAAACGAGTAGCTATACGTACAATAAGTAAATAACAGTATTCAGTTTTATGTTTATATTTCGTATTATAGACACGCGACATCATTAATCATTTTGATAAATGTACTGAATGAGTAATTCAAGTGAATTTGTTAGTTCGAGGGAAAATTTGTTTACATTTTTGGTATGTCAACAATCGATATCTATTAAATTTTATTTGCTAATCAAGATGAGACGAATACAACAATAATTTGGATTTAGGCCTCAAATTGTATTAGTTCTTGCAACTTTACCTTAAGGTGCGGTGGAGTCTTTCTACACTGCCGTCCAAATATCATACCACCGATTGTCATGTTAAATTTTCCCCCGACCTGCTTTTACACTCAAGTGATTTTCGTTCCAAGATGTAGTAGAACTTCCAACCAATCACTGCCACATTAGGAAACAAAATAATAGAAATGGTATTAGGAAAGACCTGTCACATCACATTTGACTATGATGCATTTCCACGAAAAACATTTATTCTTTCCATGGTAAACACACCTAGTGATGAGTACTTGGCAGCAACATCTATAAATATTCCACCTCCATGAAGTTATCCCAGGATTTTTAAAAAAATCTTCTGACATAATCTTCTGGCATAAAAACCCACCCAGACTTTTTAAAACTATTTAATTTATCCAGTTGGTACAGGATTTTAATTTATACAGGATTTTATACAGTTGGCTCATCCCAGACTTTTTATCATGTACAAAAAATACAGTTGGTATAAAAAAGTCTTCCAAGACTTTTTATTAAGTAAAAGTTAAAAATTTATATTTAAAAAAAAAATCTGACCAAAATTCTGGCCGGCGTGGAACTTTCTCATCAAGATATTATTTACGATTTTATACAGGCTACCTACAACACTTAGGCCAGAATAATTTTTTTTATTTATAACTATTTTTTAGTTACGTGGGAAATAGTCTTAAATAATAACTCTATAAGAAATTTCCAGGCCGGCCAAAACTGTAGCCAGAATAATTATTTTAGCCTGGGATTTTGGGGGAATTTGACACTGTAGAATTTTTCAATATTTCTGTTGAAGGTAACATATATAGAGACCCAAATAATATCTTTATTAGAAATTTCTAGACCGGCTAAACCTTTAGCCAGAATATTTTTTTTTATATACAACTATATTTAACTTACGTGGGAAAAATCTGAGATGTAATATTGCGGGAGTTTAACGCGGTAGAATTGTTGCATACTTAAATTTCCGAATAATTTTTTTTTAGTTTGGGATATGATATTGAGGGAATTTGACGCGGCAGAATTTTATTATATTTTTCACAAAGGTATATATAGCCTGTAGGGTCCCAAATATAATCCCGATGAATGATTTCCCGTCCGGCCAGAAAATTTTTATTTATATACAATTATATTTAACCTACGTGGTACTGGGATGGAATATTGCGGGAATTTAACGCAGCAGAATTTTTTATTTTTGGCTCAGAGGTAGCCTATATAGAGTTACAAACAATATCCTGTTGAGAAAAAAGCTTCTTGCACAATTTTTAATTGGAATTTTTGTTAATTTTAGAATTTAAGCTCTTAAAAATTTGAATTTAAAATGACTGAGATTTGTACGGAGTTCCTAATTTCAATGTATTATTCAACAAATTTTGCATCCAACAATTTAGAATTGAGAAACAAGAATATATGAAATTTTAATGAAAAATAATTTTAAAATTTTGAATCTGAAACATAGATTTTGTTTGACTATCCAAATTTTTAAGATTAAGAATTTTGGAATTCGGTAAATTCTGTAAATTTTAAGACTAAGTAGTTTTTTCAATAGACTCTAAAACTGATAGTTAAAATCTCAAAATCGTGAAAGATAATTTAAATAGAATTTGTATTTGATTTTAACGTTTTTGGAATTGTGAAATTAAAATTTTGGAATTTGGCATCTCACTTTAATAATTCGGTGAGATGTCGAATGACAGTTTGTCTGAGTTTCTTTTTATTTATGAATTATAACTAATTAGAAATATGATTCCAAAATGTTACTCAATTTTAAAATTTAATTTAGAATGTCGGTATAACATGTAGAATTTAGAATTTTCTAACTCCACTAAGAACAATTAAATCTGAGTGAAACTTAAATTTTTTTATGTCCTGATTTATTATCTTACCAGATCATCAAGGCGGATTACGCTTCCAGAAACCAAAATTTATTTTCACCAACCTTTAAAATTTGAGTTAAACCAAACCTAAAATCACACGACCGAAAATAAAACTTCCTGGTTTCAACTAGACTAGAGTAAATTAACTAACTCTATAGCTGGGATATGTCGACAATTAAGGCTATGTCAACAACCCATGATGTTTTAGCGATTTACAATAAACTGCGCCAATTCGTAGTTGTATTTTGTAAAAGGGTATTTCAGTTAAGTCGTAAGAAGAAATTAAAGAATGATTCCATTTTTCTTCAGCGTTGAGATAACATTGATGTGATTTATCGCTTCGTACCAATAACTTATTGCGTCTTTGGAGTAGCGTATACTAGCTTATCTAGGCTAAAACTTTGGTTTTAGCTTAGTTTTTCGAAAGCAATTCACCTCAAGCAATTCATCGCAAGTAATTTATCGTTATACCTAATACGCCATATAGCACAGCAACGCCAGTTATTATGGTGAAAATCAACATGTTGAATGGCTATGATATTATAAAATTATTTTTGAATGATGTTCTGCCTATACTAAAACTTAACTGAGTTATTTCTTAACCGATCTTAACCGATTATGATGAATTCCGACATGTTGGATGGAAATGAGATTATAAATTGGCTTTTTTATAAAATGATTTCTGTATAATATTATGGAAAATGGCCAATTAGAATGGAACTAGCCTATTTCTGTAAAAGTTTAGTTCATTAATCGAAGGAAAATAATTTTAAGTGAACAAATTTAATCTTGATCAGGGAAGGCGTCAGGTCATATTCCAAATTAAAATCCTGTTTCTATCGAACATATCGGTTGTGGAATAGACTCCATTCTAGTTGGCCATATTCAAGAATGGTATTACATTTAATACTTCCACTATTTTCAGATCATTAAAAAACTCATTTCCATTCAACGTCTTGAGGTTCATCATAATTAGTTAAGGAATAGTCTAGTTTTATTCTAGTTTGCCATATCCCAAAACATTAGCCAAAAATATTTGTATAATCCCATTTTGATCCAATATGTTGAGTTACATTATAATTGGTCAAGGATTAGCCTAGTTCCGTTCAACATGGTCATTTTCCAAAACTTTATCCACAATTAAGTTTTAAATCTTATTTCTATCCTATATGTTATTCTAACATTTTGAGTTCTATTATAGTTAAGAAATGGCCTTGCTCAGTGGCCCAGTTTCCATCCAACATGTCGAATTTGACTTCAATTTAATAATTAATTGCTGCGATTCGTGATGAATTGTTTGCGATGAATTACTATCGCGATGAATTGTTGCATTGATGGTGTAAATTGCTAATGATGAATTGCATACGACAAGTTGCTGTCGATAAATCGGCCGGTTACCAAAACTATACTGCTGAATCGTGTAAACGAATTAGAGGCAAAATTCGTGTCTGTTGTACACATTCGATGTTACTGTGGAGGATGTGACAAAGACAGGGATGGGCATCAAAAAGATGATTATTTTCGAAAATAAACAAAAAAAATTTAAAAAGAAGCTAATTTCTGTTAGGTTCATCAGAGGATTACGATGAATCATATTCAGCTGAACTTTGAATGACCAAGAAGACTTCTTTGTTTGTTTTATCTAAAAACGCAAAACGTCTTTTTAAAATTGGGTACTTTGAACCTATTTCACTCATCAGTAGATTGAGCCCCATCAATGAAAACACCATCTTCTTATTGGTATCTTGGTACGACTACTAGATATTCACGCGAGTATAAAAGGACGTTTCTAGTACTTTTTTATCCAGAAAAGGACAGGCAAAAAAAGTTTACAAGGAGCTAAATTATAAAAAAATACTTAAACCTTTACAAAAATACAGAGCCTTGCAGAGACACTATGAGGAATTGATTAGGTACTGAAAATTTTGGAAGGCTGCGAGAGATTACTTAATTTCAACGAAATTCAGAATTTTCCGAGTTTCCAATAATCTTGTAAGAAAAAAGACCACTAAAATTGCAAAGGAGCTTCTTAAAAGTTCGGCTGAATCCAGAAAACTTCAATTTTTAGAGTTCTCAACTCATATTCCTCTGGTTGCTTGTCTGTACAGAAAAGTGAAAAATGTGCCAAGGATTTAATAAAAAGTCCAAATGAAACCAATCAATTTCTATTTTTTGTTGCCATTTCGTGGGTTGTCAACACTTTTCAGGACCAGGACATAGAGATTGTTTCAAATAATAAAATTTCCCTGAATCTATAAGTGCTCCGAATGAGGGAAAACTTTAATAAAAGTTGTACTTAACCCAAAAAATCTCCATTTCCTGGGTTTCCAATATGGGCGCTGTTCAAAAAGTCAAAGCTCTCTGGAGTTCGAGTTCAATAAAGTCGCTTTTAATAGCCCGAAAAATTCACCAGTTTCCCCTTTTTCAAGTTAAAATATTTTTATCTTACGGTCGGATATAAATATATCCGCCTTCGTGAATAAACCTACAATGCATTTTATCTAACATACCACCTCTGAAAAATAAGTAAGGTTAGAAAAGTTTAAAAAAATCAATGTAATCTCAATGTTCGCAAAATTACTGTAATGCTGTTTTTCTAAGCTCTGCTATTATTTCCCAACTATTAGGGGAGATAAAATTAAAACTTAAACTGATAAATTCTGATTTGCGTGTTTCTAATATTTATCTGTGTTTCTAATAATTTCCAGACATGTGATAAATATGCTGTAATATTGGTAAACTATCAAACTACTGTTTTTATAATAGTTTCTTCGTTAAGTCTAGCTAAATCGCCCTTTTTCAAAATACAACTATGAACTTATTCCCACGCTATAATATCGTAACGTTGTCGTAACTGTCAACATTGACAAAAAAACATTGCCAAGTAATCTACGTAACATTTCACGTGTTAATAACCATTTAGGTTACATGGCGTAATCTTTACCTCTCCCATCCCTGGCCATTATAACTCTTTCTGCCAATTTATCGAATTTCAAGTACATATATGTAGCGGGGGCATTGCAATTTTGGTAAGACACAGTTTTGGATCTGCATCAAAACAATTTCAGTAAATTTTATAGAGCAGTCTGGCACGTTTTGCGCACAAGCTCTCGTTATCTTAACGATTTAAATTTTTATAACTTATCTACCGAGCTCTAATAGCTGTCCTGGCCTCGACTTCGTCTTACCACGAACGGGATGTACTCAATTTTAAAGCACGATCATATAGTCGATCGACTTCGAATTAATTTTAATGTAAGTTATAATCCTTTTGTAAAAAATTTTTGTTTCCGACGTTGTCTACTGAGGTTCGTAAACTTGAATTTTAATTTATCAATTTCGGCTAAATTTTAACTCAAATTGTTAAAATAAGTGAAGAAAAGATATTGATAGTCTAATTATTTTTGGTTATCGTTCAACAAATTACAAATCTGTAATCAATCCATGTTGAAAACTTTAGTTTAAATAAAATTTTAAAATTAACGCCCTAATTTTTTTGTTTTAGTGTAACCGACATACCGGCCGAGTCTTCTAATAAACATAAGAATCGTCATCATCACGGCGAAAAGGTAAGCATATTGGACATATTCATAATTACAAACATAACTATGAGAGTTAAAAAAAAAACTGGAAATCGAACCGATTTTTGTATACATGCATACATACATATAGTTGGATTTCCATCAACATTTTATGCTATTCTACTGTAAATACATTTACCCATATATACATATACGAAATTATTTTCTCTCCTCCTGTATTTAATGTGTACATAAATGTTATATCATACTTTGGATTTATGTACAAATTGGTTCAACTAGAAATAAACTTTATAACGATTTTTATTTTCTCGGAAAATGAAAATGAAAATTTTTTCACATGATATTTTTGTTGTTGTATTTTTACTAATCAACTTTTTTTGAGTTTTTTTTTTGATATATGTATATATATGTATATATATATATATATATACATATATTTTTGATGTTGTAAAAATATGAAAATACTAAAAAAAAATGAGAAAATTTTTTATTTTCACCGAACAATGAAAATCTGCGATGACATCAAAATTTTTCCCCGGATTTTTTTGTAATTTTAATGGTTTTGTAAATTTTTGATATTTCCAAGAAAGCTTTTAAAAAACTATATGTTGGAGGAGAGAAAATATATAAATCTATCATGAAGCACATCTAACTATAATATACATTTATCTTATATATCAGCTTATAGCTCATACATAATATTTATATACCATTCACACACTCTTTATATACTCGTACATATAAGAACGAAAATGAGATATTGTGTTTGGAAAATTAACTTTTTTATTTTTTTTAATTTATTTTGGGTTTTGGTTTTTCTTTTAAATTTATTATTTAAAAAAAAAAATATTTTTTGATTTATTTCTAAACGATAATGATACAGAGTGGCATGAATTAAAAATATATCACTAAATAAATTATATAAAGGTAGAAATGAGATGATTTCAAATTTATTTCTAAATTTAATTAGCTGTATAGATGAAAAGAATGTTTTAGTTTTTTTTTATTCGATAATTATTTAATTTTATAAAGTAACCACAAAAGTTTTTAATGCTTCAGTTTAATGATGACGGTGACGCACATTTTCATGTAATCATACATTTGAAATTATCTAGAGGGAATATCAGGGTGTGCCATCCTATACAAGAATAGAAATTTTAATCGAAATTTCCAATTTAAAACCTACATTACGCATAAAACGATTTCTTCGAATTATTTATCAGGCAAAAACTGGCCTTTGAATCAGTTTCCCAGTTTATTTTATGTATATTTGTTTGTATCTTCTTATATTGTATTTTTGGGTATGATGGACGTAACAGATTTTTTTTATAGTTGCCGAATTATTTATTGTAATGCTCACTGGCCTCGGATACAGGAAAATATAAACGTCTTATCGACTTTCAGATTACATTAAGGTTTATAATTTAAACCCATAGACCTTATGCAAGAATTTTATCATATTCTGGATTTTTATAACCCAGGCTTTCATTTCTTATTAACATAAATAAAATATCAAACTGAATGATTTAGTGTGGATCATATTGATTTTCTTTATCAGGTCATTTTCCATTAATATTTCAATTTTAATGCTCTTAGCCACAACTCCAATAGTTTAGAGAAACGAACCAAACGAATTGTTAAATCTCAAAATAGTTTTCCCATTTTGTTCGGAGTCCGATCATTTTGAAATTTCAATAGACACGTTTCTAAGGATATGTGTATAAAATATTTTAAAGCAAGCCGCCTGGCTCTGAGAGCTCATCACTTTGACAATTTTAAAGAAACTGTTTTCAATGGACTAAGAACGTTTTTATTTTGAACGAACTTAAGTGCGTGTCAGATAACTTGCTGTTGTTTTTTAATTGACTTGTCGCCGATCGATAATTATATGTTTTAGAATTTTATTT
The DNA here is from genome assembly GCA_951394425.1 of Tipula unca. Lineage (NCBI taxonomy): Eukaryota > Metazoa > Arthropoda > Insecta > Diptera > Tipulidae > Tipula > Tipula unca. The sequence goes on along the minus strand of OX596382.1, from coordinate 108,953,851 downwards.
AATGCTAAATACAATTCATCCTGAGAAGTTGTTACTCTTGATTTGAAGAATTGGGATTGATTGTAATGATTTTTGTGCTTTAACACTTTTTTTGTAAATCCTGGTAAAAAAAAAGTTACTTTATGAGCTCAGCCCTGAATATTCCGTTTTCCATAATCAATGGTTCGGGAAACATTAATTTTTAATGTAGGAAGCATTATTTAAACCTTACTATGTGCGTGGACATATCCATGTATGGCCGTTAAGAAGTTATCCCAGACTATCATTGCAGGAATATGTAAAATTATCTCAAACAACACGAGCGTAAAAACTCCATCCACCCATAGAAATGTTTATTTGTGGCTTAATTCTTCAATCGACTTTTAACGGTCAGTAAATCTAGACGATTGTGCCCAGGGCTCTTGATTACACGAAAATATTTGTACTCGAGTATCGGGAGTTAACTATCTATCAATTTGAGAAATTGGTGTACATTTTTGCTTATCGAAAAATTCGGTCTAACGAATAGCAAACAAACTGCCCATATCGATCTGAGTGAGAAGCCTCTAGCGGCTTTTATTTCGGTAAATTTAAATGTTTTATTCGAAGTTTGAATGGTGGTCCATGAAGTTAGAAACTTCTGCTCATCAGGCAAAAGAACCCTGATTCCCGAAAAAAAATCTCTTACGTTTTCGACTTGGAATGATGTCCACATTCTGTGATAAATCGTTCAACACCAGCTGTAATTGGCGCAATTGGCTCATAATATGACTTTCTGAGCCTATTGTGCCAATTACTTCTTACGACAAGAATATGTAAGTTAACACGTTGTTTACAAATATTTAAAATGATCATATCAAATTTTGGGATGATTTTCAAAATTACCTGTATTGCCTGATGAAAATTTTTCATTTTTCTGGGATAACTTCACCCACTTATGCAGAGTTGTGCCTACAAGGATTTCACTCCGGAGTAACAGATGATATTAGTTAGACCCAACTGTCAACTTGAAATCGTTTGATGGAAATGAGTGTCGCTCTTCTTGGGATTGTTGTGATATTCGATTATTTTTGGATTCATGTATAATAATTTGGGTAATATTATCCCTAATTCTCAGTTTTGAGAGACCTTCTCATGAATGTTGGGCTGCCCTACAATTATAACATTGGGTATGTTCCAGGCTAAGACTAAGTATTGCAGGAGTTGAATTTTCGTGGAATTATTATTTGTCATATTTTAATTATATCATAAAGGTAAGGAAATTTTGACTTACTTGTAATTTTGTCGTACTTGATTTATGTACGACAAAAATATTGTTACTTGAGGTATACCCCAATATTTTATGCTTATGATATTGCCATGGAGCGAGCACATGTGGGTCCACCATCTTGACCACGACCAAAAGTAAAGTGGCAGCATTTCGTTATTGCACCATCTCAAGCTCTCTATATGGTTAGTGAGAAGAATCCTACTCGCCATTGTCACCTATAGCCGGCAAAAGTGCTGCAGTTACTAATGTATAGAACCATAGAGATATTCTGTTACCGTGACGAAAATTCAACGGAATTAAACCAACACATTACAAGATGTGTCTCACCAACTGTGATTTCATTTCACCAAAGTTGCATTTATTTGTGAAATTATTGAAATTATTATTTGTTAATTATGCTGGCTAAACAATCTTTCAACACTTTCTTGTACTTGTTGTTTACGATTGTAAAATATTGGCAATTCCAACGTTATTTTCTTCTTTGGCTCAAAATAATCTTCGAATTTTATTTATCTCCGATGAATTGCCACCATACAGCATATTTTATTGGCAATCAAGAATTTTTGCAACCACAATTTCCATTCGTTGTCATTTCTCATTGGGTTTAATATACCAATTATTTTTTTAAATATATTGTTGTTATTACAAATTTTAGTTTACTAACTTATAACTGAAATTTATTTAATAACTATTTTTCCTTGTGATTAATCACATCCCACTTTAGACACCATGTTGTATTCTCATTCATGTCATTTAAAACCATTTTATTTATTTATTAGAATATGTAAGCAGAAGTTCCAACGATCAATAAATTATTAGCGATTTGGCAACACAATTTTTTATTCTTATTAAACAAGTCTGGGATTAGTATTTATGTGCCAAATTATAATTTTTTTAAATGACGTAAAAGTATGTTGCTAACTCCAAGGTTTGGCTCTATAAGCATATGCTTTGGTGTTGGGGAAAAATGTGATTCTAACTCGAAGACAAATTTCATCATAAATTCCATGGAATTTTAAGGAAGTAGTTAATTATAGAAGGTATAAAAATGGGCTTGGTGTCCGCTATCAAACAAATAAAAATACCTCCCACGCACACGCAACGCATCCCTCTATATAAATATAATGACCGCATATATAAACTTTTATTAAGAACTTTGTGGTTATCTGTTTATAAAATAAAAAAAACTATTTTCTAATAATTCACTCGAAATAGTTTATATAGGTACAACACTATTAAGATTGTTGACATTTTATCTTAGATATGCACTATAAACTAAAAAATAATATATCACCTTTTTCTCTCTTTGTAGTTTTTGTTAAAATATAAAATAAAAATATCAATAATCAACTATCAACTAAATATATTATGTAGTATCTCATTATTACTTATATAGTTTTTAAACTAAATTTTATGTTTTTGTCTAAGTATATACATACATACATATAAATAATTTCTATTAATACCTTCCTTAATGGATTTGTATACAACTTCAAGTTTAAAGAAATTTATATACTTTATGTATAACACTTACACCACCTACGCGTTTATTTTATGTTTTATTTTTTAAGAATACAACCTAATCTTTTGAACATTTTTATAACCAGAGTATAAAGATCTGTATTTTTTATTATTTAGATGTTTTTATGATTTCACGTTTTTTTTTTATAATTTTGAATAGGAATCAATATTTTTGTGTACATATATATATGGATAATCCATCTTTAGATAATTTTTCCGTATAAAAACGACATAAATGTATGCGCGGGTAAACGAACTTTAATATTTGCGACAATAATATATTTTGTATATACCTACATATAGTAATAATCATAATCAGCTTATGTAGTCTCAAAAAGGATTTGTGTGCAAAGATTAAAATCTCGTTGTGCGCGGTACTCATATACATTATACCTATTCATGTGAAAAATAATCATACATCATATACATACTCGTATATAGTGAATCTGAACAAAATTACACAAAATCATCTCTCTTCTTGCGCTCGCTCGATTATAAACAATACTACTAACTAATAATAATAAAAAATAACAACAAACAACATCCACTCTGTATCATCCATATATATAAATATAAATGAAATTAACATATAATTTTAATAATTTTTTATGGGTTGTCTGTACAAAACAAACGAAAAACTGAAAATGAAGGATTAAATGGTGATTACATAAAATTTTCAATTTTTATCAGAGATTTTCTCGTTTTTATTATTTTTCCGGTTAAATGATTATTTCGTATTTAAATTTATGTTGATGTATCGTAATTATTTTGGATATGATGTGCTTTAGAAATATATACGATTTAATTTGTTATATATGTACAAATTATTTGTTGTAAAATTTGTATACATAGCAAGCATATACACCTATACCTCATGCACCTTGAAATAGTCAGAAAATCAGCAGCTGGACATAAAGTGATCAGATCCATAAAACACTGAAAATTGAATTTCAGCATGATTGCAATATGGAGGGCTTATAGCTGAACTGAACCAAGTCATGAAACCTAGATTAAGAGATATAAAGATTATTTTTAGTCTACAAAATATGATTTTTTATTTATAAGGAAGCCAATTGGTAGGTTAACTGCGTAATTCAGTGCAAAAAAAAAATCGTTTTTACTCTGAACTTTTTTTTCAATTTTGCCTTCAAAATAAAAAAATGAAATTTTAAACAAATAAATGTATTTTATTGTATGAATTTTTTGGAAATTCAAATTTTAAAAAAACAAAATTAAAAATTTATACATTTCATGAATATTTTTTAATAGGTTATCAAAGTTAGTTGGCCCCTGTGGTCGGGGGGCACTCACATGTCTCGTAAATCAAAATTGCACGAACATGTTTCCCAAGAATACCACCACAGTATCCTTTGCTTGTCGTAGGAGGCGACTAAACGGTTGGATCGCTGGGCTGACGACCCGCATCCGTAAAAAAATATAGTGTTTATAAAGTCAACAAAAAGAAAAATGGATACCGCCAAAACAACACCGGACCCCCGCTCAAGTACCCGGACACGAGATTTAGGATCGGCACGTGGAACGTGCAATCACTAAGGAAACCAGGAGCGTTAGAGGGCCTAATCACGTGCATGAAGGAGTATCGGCTGGAACTCGTTGCTCTTCAAGAAACTCGCTGGCCTAAAAGTGGAGACCACGTGTCCCAGGGCTATACGTTGTTCTACAGTGGAGATGACCTCGGAAATCTTGGAGCTGGATTTCTTCTTGGGCCGCAGGTAAAGAACGCTGTTTTGGATTTCCAAGCAGTTAATAACCGATTGTGTAAGCTTCGCTTGCGCATGAAGTTAGCTAACCTGTCGATAATTTGTGTACATGCGCCCACAGAGGTCAGCCAGCCCCAAGATAAAGACTCATTTTACAATGACTTGGACGATCTGATGGGATCTATACCCGAACACGATGTTAGAATGGTAATTGGGGACTTTAATGCTAGAGCTGGCAGAAATCAGACCGACTTGTGTGAAAACATAGGTCCGTACTCCCGACACGAAACTGCGACCGATAATGGTGAGAGAATGATGTACTTTGCGGTTGCTCATGATCTTAGAGTAGCAAGCACATTCTTCCCTCACAAACACATACATCTTGAGACATGGACACATCCTCGCGGAACTTCCCGCAGCCAAATTGACCATGTGTTAGTTTCTAAAGGACGGGCTCAGGTTGTTCAGGATGTGAGAACTTATCGGTCAGCAACCAAATACGTAGGCAGCGATCATCATTTGGTCGCTGCAAAGCTACGATGGAAGTTTTCGTACAAGTCTGGGAACACAGCGAAACGCATGGTACGTTTCGACTGTGAAGGTCTGATAAATGAAGATCAAAAGAAACGATATCAGGATCTTGTCAGCGACAACATTAATGAAGCTAATTACCAGTCTGACTGCGTGAACTCTGTCTGGGGGGTACTGAAAACTTCGGTTGTCAGTGCTGCTCAACAGACTTTAGGTATAGTGAAAGTCAGACCCAAGAATGATTGGTTTGATGACGAGTGTCGTCTTGCAGTTGAGCAACAAAATATAGCCCATAATGAAGTGCAACAACGTCTCACAATCGCGAGGAAAAACAAGGCTGCTCTTGCAAGAAGGGCAGCTAAGCGGATTTGTAGACGGAAGAAGCGAGAATGGTGGAAGGCCGAGGTTCTGAAAGTACAACAACTCAGTAATGAGCGCAGTTCGCGTAATCTCTTTAAAGGAATTACTGGACTGAACCATACTTTCAGGCCTACGTCAACCGCCATTCGGGACCGGGATGGAAACCTCTGTGTCAACATCGACGCAGTACTTGACGCATGGAGTGGACACTTTACTGACCTGCTTGATGTCCATCATGCGTCACAGACTGTTGTTGAGCCACCTCTAATACAGACTGCGGAGATTTGCACTGAGGAGCCATCCCATGAGGAATTCACTAAAGCCATGCAGAGATTGAAACGAAACCGTGCACCTGGAGTTGACTGCATTAATTCGGAGCTCTTGATATTCGGAGGGGATACTTTGTTGAACTGTCTTTTCGACCTTATTCGATTAGTATGGCGAACCGAAGTTATGCCTGACGAATGGAAAGTGGCCGCGATATGCCCCATCTTCAAGAAGGGAGACCGCTTGAAGTGTGAGAATTATCGCGGTATAGCTCTCCTTTGCACAGCTTACAAGTTACTGTCATACATTGTATTGGATAGAATCACTCCTCTGGCGGAGGGCTTGGTTGGTGACTATCAAGGAGGATTTCGTCCGAATCGATCAGTCACCGATCAGGTCTTTTCGCTGCGGATGATTCTATCTAAATATTATGAGACATCCATCCCCGTACATCAGGTGTTCCTGGATTTCCGGCAGGCCTATGACTCGATCAATCGAGAGAGTCTATGGTCTGCCCTGGAATACCTAGGAATGCCAACAAAACTGGTACGACTATGTAGGATGACAGTGACGCAGTCTCAATGCTGTGTTAAAGTTGAGAACAGGCTATCGACAAGTTTTGTAGTTAGCTCGGGTGTTCGGCAGGGAGATGCTCTGTCCCCGATACTCTTTAATCTCATGTTGGAGTACATCTTTCGTAAAACTAAAACACCGCAGCGTAACATCTTATATCGCCAGTCCAATCAGGTGCTTGCATATGCAGATGACATATGCGTGATTGGACTGAATAGCAACGGAGTGAAAGAAATACTTGATCCGCTTGTAGAGTTTTCAGCTTCTGTTGGACTTCAGATCAATGAGTCCAAAACGAAATACCTGATCTCTGGTTTTAGGGACAGTGGCACACCAGATTTTAGTAGTGGCCACCACACGTTTGAGGGAGTGAGGAGGTTCAAATATTTGGGTTCTCTTATCACTCACGATAACAGTGTGGGTGAGGATATTAAAGTGCGGCTGGCAGCTGGCAGTCGTTCTCTGTATCCTCTAAGGCCACTGCTAAAATCTAAACACTTATCAAGTGCCGTGAAGCTGAAGCTTTACAAAGCGTTGATCAGGCCCGTTGTTATGTTTGGATGTGAAAGTTGGGCGCTGACGGATGAATACGAGAGATGGCTCCTAACATTTGAGAGAAGAGTCATGCGTGTGATCTACGGCCCAAAACGCGAAATAGATGGTACCTACCGAGCTCTGTACAATATCGAGGTCAGAGATCTGATGAAGATCCCCGATATTGTACATGAAATAAGATCTCAGCGAGTACGCTGGCTCGGTCACGTTCTGCGTGCTGATCCGGAACGAATTGTGCAGCGATCTCTGAAAGGAGAGCCACCATATGGTAGGCGCAGAGGTCGTTGCCGGCGACGATGGCTCCACGATGTAGAGAACGACTTGGCCTCTTCAGATTGTCTTAGACAGTATGAAGACCATGCTCAGGATCGAAACCGTTGGAGCCGGGTTGTTGACTCAGTAAGGGGCCAGTAATGGCCTTTAATACTGTTTATTATTATTATTATCAAAGTTAGTTTGTGTCATACAAAATCTCATCATTAGCTTCATTGTTGTTTTCATCATAAGCTTCATCATTATCCAGTAATGATGCCTATTGTCTAGTTAATACTGAGTTTGCCAGTGGCAAATTTTTATAAAAGCTATGGTAAACTTTTTTTTCTATAGTCACTGGAAGACGCATTATGGATATAGTAGTTCAATCTATCCCAACATCTGAAGTGACTTAACGGATTTTCCTGCTTTGCATTTCCTCAAATTAATTTCACAAAATTAAACTTCACCACTGAGCGTATCTTTAAATTTTATGGAAAGTGGTGACTTTCGCTCAAACCGGAGCCACTTAATGTTAAGCCATGAAAATTGATGACCATCAACAGACTTTTTCCTGTTGGTAATGTTCTCTTCCAGAATTTTGGTCGATAAAAATTCACTTCTCTGAATTTGTATCACTGTATACCTAAGTTGGGGGGTTTATTTACGATTTCCATCCATTCATCTGGGGAGTAAATAAACTGGTGTTTTTTGCTAAGATTATCAATAACACCAAAATCGGCATCGTTTGGTAAAAATAAATGTCCAGAGGTCATAAATTTGTTGAGTCTATACATTTTAAAAGTGAAAGGTTGAGCTTTATGTTTTTATTTTGCCCTCCACAGGCATCGCTCTACATTGTTATGTGTTTACAATCGGGTGGCACATTGGCTTTTAAATGCTTAATAATGCAAGCTGCGATTTCCTGAGATCCCCTAACCCTTCGGTTTCATTCCACATGTACATAAAAGCTGTTTTGGTATTGATTACATGAATGCAAAAATTATAAATATACATATTGCGTTTATAATATGCTACCAATGTTGAAAGTTTTGGAAATTGCAACGCTTTTTGCAGATCGAAAGTACAAACGTAATGCTCATTTGACACGACTTCATTTTTAAGTGAGTCTCTGGCTTGTTGTGTTTTTCTTAAGTGCAGCTCTTGTTGTGCCACCAGCTGTGCAGACGATTATTCATCACAAAACATAATTTTCATAGTCAGCTCATCGCATATTCTACAGTTATCTTTATTAGGTGGTTTAAAATGCAAATTAAATTTAGCGTTGAATACATTGTAGTAAAGTATTTTTGTTTAACCGGGGTAATCTTTTCGGAAATGCACTTTTCAACATACATGTCATATAATATACGAATGTTTAAATTCTGGGTTTAAATATTTACCGCCAGGATTATCTTTCCTAGTATAATGGCTCTGCCAGGTTGGCAAAAATTTGATATGCGATATGACAACAGAGTCATCGATTTTATTATTTTTAGGATTACGTCCTCGGCCATCAACAACTGCAAATACTCCTTGTTTTACTAAGCACCGATAAACTCTAACCCAAGAAATTTGCAGTTTTCAGAAAAAATGTCTTACATACCTTAATATTCTACCCTTGCGCTAGCCTTGAATATTCAAAAGTATTATTTTTATGACCTCGAAAGCCGTACTTTCCGTGGGGAGTACGGGTTACCTTGGTTCTATTTGATTTTATTAGCGCTCTTAAAAACAATCAAGATCACTGATAAAGATTTTTGCTGCAACACGACCTTTTTGCGTAATGTATTCCGTTCCACTATTACCATTGAGCTTACGTACATTTGTTTTCCAACGTATTGTGCTTCTTTACCTTTTTCTTCCACATTTTTGTACACAGGAATAATCAGGTACTGCAGAACCACCTCTTATGAAAGAAGGGTCATCAAATCGGTCGGGTAAAGATATTACTGTCGTCGTTTCATCTGTTAGTGAATTCATAAAATCTTTTTCTTAAAACTAAGTAATTACAGTGCGGTGTGTAATAAAATAAGTAATTATGTGGCTTTGACGAACGTTTTCAATTTAAACCGAAATAATAAGGGAATTCCGTTAAATTTTATAATCAGTATTGCTTTTACTGTACTATATTATTTTTAATCATTAATTTAAAATTTGCTAAATTACCTATGTTATACAAAACCTATTGATAAAGAAAATTAGGGTAATTCCCTTATTATGTCGGTTCAAATTGAAAACGTTTGTCAATGCAATGTAATTACCTATTTTATTACCAACCACTGTATATCAATGTTAATTACCTGTTATAATTTCCGAACATCCTCACTATCTGAAGATTCTGAAATCGGCACATACTTACTCTTCATCTTCATCTACAGAAAAATCCAAATCACTTTCACTATCCATAATAATAAAACACGTCTATTCATTAAAAAAACTATTAAAAATGAATAAAACGTGACTTGGTTCATTCACTCTGAACAAATTGCAAAAGTAACGGTGTCGACTTGATTTTTTCACGATTATCTCCCGAACCAAAAATCGGATTACTTAGTTCTATACAGTATTAAAAAATTTCGATTGTAAATGTTTCTTTAAATTTCGACTTTCAGTACTAAAAAATTTCGATTGTAAAAGTACTGAATATGGAAAAAAGAAAAAACTGACTTGGTTCACTTCAGCTTTGAGGCCTCCATATATTCCTTGCTACCCATTAAATGAAATGTCTCAGATGATAGAAGCTGAATTTCAAAAATAGTTATTTCAACCATTACATATGTACAATTCAAGTCTATTTTTTAACCAATGAAAAAATATAAAAAATAATAACTAGCGCGAAGTTTATGACGAACCTTTTTGGAAAATAATTACTCATGTACATGTATAAGCAAGAAAAAAACTTTACAACAGCAAATTATGAAATATGTAATAAAAAAACAATATTTTTTTTTCTAAACTTCAAACATTACACTTGAATTTAAAAATTTGAGTCACAACAATTAAAGTAAATTGGTCTATGACATATAATCGTATGGATGTCCTCTCAAATGTGTGTATGTATGGGAATCATTGAATATTTGTATCGGAGTTGTGACGTGACCATCAGGGAACGAGTTCTCGGTTTTAGAAAAATTCTCTACACTATAAACGTATTAGTGAATTTTTGATGGCCTATTGGCATACCGTAATCGTTGAGATGTCTAAATTGTCTACGGAAATTGGCTATAGCTATCTTAACGTAGCAAAGCAATGCTATTTAAAGGTTTCTGATCTATAAACGTGTGGCGTTTATACTGTTACTAATGCACGTAGGTGAAATTTGTCCTAAATCTGTCCTAAAAAACAAGAAAAACAATTTCAACTTATATGTGTTAGAGTACAAAGCAGAATGTCTCGATATAACGAGTTTTATCACTAAGAATATAAAATTTAGTACGACGATTACATTATTTTCCGAAATTTCTTTGGGAAACTCAAGGAAGATACCAACAAAACAAAGAAACCACAAAGATGAATTTGGGTCTGAGCTTTCCGTAAAATATTTCAATTTTGAAAAAAGGAGGGGACTTAGACAACCATGTTTGGTATGTCGATTATATGATTTTTCCGAATTTTTTTGGGCAAATCCTAGGAAACAATCACTATTTAATGACATATATTCCAAGATGTCATTGGGTCTTAGCAGTCCGAAAAATATTTCAATTTTGGAAAAATTAGAGGATTAGGGGGTTTGGGACAACCATGTTTGGTATGATCTTTTGTATGTCGGTTATAAAATTTTTCCGAATTTTCTTGGGAAAACCTTAGGAAGCATAATGACATGTATTCCAAGATGTCAATCCGGAAAATATTTCAATTTTTGAAAAAGTAGGACATTATGGGGTTAGGACAACCATGTTTGGTATGACCTCGTATGTCGATTTAATGATTTTTCCGAATTTTCTTGGAAAATACCTAGGAAGCTTACACCATAATGACATATATTTCAAGATGTCATTAGGTCTAAGCTATCTGAAAAATATTTCAATTTTGGAAAAAGAAGGGGATTAGAGTATTTTTTATTATTATTATTACTAGGGGATTAGGGTGTATTACTAGGAGATTAGGGCAACCATACTTGAGGTCATACCAAACATGGTTGTCATTAACCCCCTAATCCCCTACTATTTTCAAAATTCAAATATTTTGAAGTTAACACCATAATGACATATATTCCAAGATGTCATTGGGTCTATTCGAGCTATTCGAGAAATATTTCAATCAGGGAAAAAGTAGGGGATTACGGGGCTTAGGACAACCATATTTGGTATTACTTTATGTACCTATATCGATTATATGATTTTTCCGAATTTTCTTGGAGAATACCTAGGTAGCTTACACCATAATCCCCTACTTTTTTCAAAATTGAAATATTTTTCAGATAGCTAAGACCTAATAACAACTTGGAATATATGTCATTATGGTGTTAGCGTCCTAGGATTTTCCCAAGAAAATTCGGAAAAATCGTATAATCGACATACATGGGGTACGTGATGTGGTTGTCTTATACACCCTAATCCCCTATTTTTTCTAAAATTGAAATTATTTTCGGATAGCTTAGACCTAATGAGATCTTGGAATATATGTCATTATGGTGTTAGCTTCCTAGGTATTTTCAAAGAAAATTCGGAAAAATCATTAAATCGACATACATGAGGTCATACCAAACATGGTTGTCCTAAACCTCTAATCCCCTACTTTTATCAAAATTGAAACAATTTTCAGATTGCTAAGACCTAAAATTCGGAAAAATCATATAATCGACTTACATGAGGTCATACAAAACATGGTTGTCCTAAATCCCCTAATCCCCTACGTTTTCCAAAATAGAAATATTTTTCGGATAGCTTAGATCTAATGACATCGTGAGCAATACGTTAATTTGATGTTAGCTTTCTAGGGATTTTTCAGGAAAATTTGAAAATTTATTTATTCGGCAAACATGAGTTATAAAAAATTCACTTAATCGGGTAAATTATTAGATTTATCGGTTTATCCGAATAAAATATGATATTCTCACTTATAAAAATGTATGTAAAAATTTTTAGGATTTAGGACAAACTTTATCTGTCTATTTAGAATTGTGAATTTTGTCCTAAAAAAATCCTAATATTTTTTTTTAGTTTTTAGGACAGATTTAGGACAAAATTCACGTGAATTACTAATGTGACATAATGCTCTGAGGCCTCCCAGGTTTCTGCATGTTGTTATAGTGTATAATTTCAACTAGCATAAGTTTGGTTAGGCTAAAATTCATTTCCGATTGGATTTCTTTAATTTTATTATGGTATCTTGCAATATGGGTGGGTGTTTACTATAGCAAATTTATTACTTGTTTTAATTTGCAGCCCGTGAGGATTTTCAATTGGCAACTTACAGTAAAATTTAAAAGAATCTTAATTATAAAATATATTTTATGAAATTAGAAAACTTCGATTAATTTTTGTTAATTTTAGTTTTCAAATGTTGATAATCTGTAAATACGGTACAAACTGTTTGTGACAATGAATCGAAACCACAGGTCGAATAAAGATTTTTAATTTGTTATTCAATATTATAAGAAAAACCATTTGCTAATAGAGAATTGGTCAGTAGTGGGTCTATATATTCCAGTTTTCAGAATTTTGGATATCTTCTTTGGAATCTAATTTCTAATTATTTCTCCGGGCTAATGGATATTTCTCCTTCAAAATTTTAATCTGAATTGGGTATCAATGTTGAAATCAAAGCCCAACAATTCTTCCTGATCTGGGGCAATAATCATAATATTTGATTTTTTTGACAAAATTCCGTGATTATTAGAATTGAGTGAAGAGCATTTTTGTAAAAACGAGAGGGTCGCGTTAAAACTCCGATTGGGACAAATAACCATATTTATTATAAACACATGGTCCAATAAATGATACTGATTTTTTTCCAAATTCATCTTGTGCGATATGGCTAACATATTCCAACTCATTATTGAAAAAACTGTGGTCCGGTTTAAATATTTGTACATGTAAACAGACAAATGAAGTTCAAAGCATTTATTGGAGGAAATTCATGAGCTACATCCCTATATAATTCAACTGTCTTTTTTAAATACGTTTAGAATATTTATTTTGCATGATTTTGGCGTAATAAAAACGCGAATGATTAATCGAATAGTAAATCATTTTTAGAATGTAAGATGGAAAATAACTAGCCAACTTGCTAATCTGAAATAAAAATAGGCTAACCTATACACAGACTAAATTATTGAATGTTCTATCCAGGACATGTCCTTATCAAGTATTACTCCAAGGTAATTTGTATGTATCAGTACGTTCAGTGGTAACATCCGTAACTTGTAAAATGGGAACATCACAATGTAGCAGAAATGGTGAATACTGACTTATCATATTAATCATGGTTTGAAAGCAATATTTATTTTCATAAGAAAACGCAGTGTTATCCACAAACATCCTATAATATGACCAACAAGAGGTGGTTGGGCTATGTCAAAAATAATTCAATTAATAAATAAGATCTGTTTGATTTGCTAAATTTACATAATATATCCCCTCTACGTATACATATGTAAACCTAAGAGTTGCCTTCACTTTGAAAATCAAAATTATCAGACATACTAAAATGCCAATTTGTTTGTTAACAATATTTGTTATCAACATCGACAGTTAAGACAATGTCAACAACCTACGATGTTTTGGCATGTTGAAATTGACTGCGCCACAGTTATATTAATTTGTAAAATAATAGCGATTAAGTTAATCCGTTTCAGTTTTAATTTTATCATCCCTAGTTGTGAAATAACCTCAGAACTTCAAAATACGTATAACAGATAATTTTGTGAATATTCAAATTATAATATGTAGTCTCGTTTCTGATTGAGTGAAATTATAGTTGAATTTTAAATTTTGAAACATTTCTTTAATTTTAAGTTGATTTTGTAATTTCAAAAACTTTTTTAGAAGGTCACTTTTTTCTATCAAGGTTGCCAAATACCAAACAAAATCCATTACCTAGTTTATTGGTTAAGTAACAAAAGCTGCCATTAAATGTATTGAACAATAAGTATAATTTTAAAATTTAGTTGTATTAGCTTTCAACAGAACTTTCAAGCCTGCCAGTTTTAAATTAATTTGTAATAACTATACTGAAATTTCGCAGAGATGCATTGAGAGTTCAACCAACGATATCGATATTGAGTTTATATAAAACGTTCAAAACCTCGTTAATCTGAAATTTTTTGTAAAGTTCGAAATAAATTAAATAAAATCAAAAATTATCAAAATTCGGTTTCGAAAATAAATGAGTATTTAAATTTTATTGATTCGATCGATCTATGAAGAATATTTCAAACACGGGATTTGTAGATTGCCAGTTGAAAAAAAATTACAGTTTTGATAATTAATTTTCAAATACTGAAAATTTCGAAATTTCGAAATTCTAAATGTGAAATTAAATTTGACGTTTATAATTCTGAATTTTAACTGGGTTAAGAACAGTTAAAAATTTAAATTCACGTAAATTTCTCAATTAAATTCCAAAAATTTGACAAAATTTTATAGAATTTCGGAATATTTCTCGAATTACTCCGAGCAAATGGCACAGTGCTTAAAGCTGTGATATTTCGATCGGGAGTTACCAGAGTCGAAGTAGAGATGAGTAAGGTAATGCCGAAATAAGCAAACTACGAAAGACTTGGGAGAACCTTGGCCATAGAACAAGTAGAAAACAAAGTCAAGAAAAAATAAATAAATAAATAAAAATATTTAGTACATTGTTTGAATGTGAGATTATAAAATGATTATTGGTAGACATGTGTTAGGAGGCAATTAACCATTGATAACAAAATGTTATCAAATTTATCATGATAGTTAAGAACGTCGTTATCGATAATGGTTGTCAAACAAATTTCTAGCTTGGCTGTGCTGACTTATAAAAGATAGAGGTGTACACATAAATTTTAATTGATAACTACTAATTATAATAATATCACAAATTAAACAAAACAAAAAAAATACCCCTTGTTATAATTTGAATTAATAACTAATTAATAATTATATATGTACATAATTTAAATTTGAAAATGAAAGTTAATTAAAACATTTTTCTTAAGCTTATTATAGGTTTATAGAATTATGTATATACGTACATAATATGGGAAATTCATTGGATTTTCCACATTTCAAAAAAAAAAAACTTTTCAATTTGATTTTCCCTTTTTACCTACCTATATACGATTTTTTTCTTCAAACATGCGATGACATTTATAAATCCATTAGAATGAGCTATACGAAGTATAATAATTTTATAAAAATGTACAATGTATGTATTATAGAAAAGGTTAAGGGAGAAGGTTGAATGGCATGTCTACAGTATTTTGACGGTGAACTTTTTTAAAAGGTTTTATTTTATATAATTTGTAAATTGTAAGTAACGGTCGTGGAAGGAACAACTTTCTTAAAATATACAATATTATTCTTTTATTGGAATGGAACCAGTTTTTTGAATTTTTTGAAAGTAGTTTAGTTAATTAATTAATTTAATTTCTTCTTCGGCAGAAATTCTTGAATTTGGCATTTAACCAAGCTAATTATAACACAATAGTTTGGAATTTACCATTTTGTAGTTTATTCAGTAAACTACTGAACGTCTTCATTAATTTGTTAGTTGTTTATATTTCATTAATATGTTAGTTGTCTATGAAGCATTTTAATATAAATTGCGATTTTCTGTGCTAAGAACACACAGTGATCTGAACGTTTAAAACAGACCAACACTAGTTAACATCGGTGAGAAGATTATGCCAAATTAACAAATTATATATTTAGTTCCAGAAGTGTTTAAAATGCCAAACTTAGGCAAGATTTGAAATATATAATTTTAAAAGCTCATTTACAGAAATAAATCTGAATTAATAATCAGTATGGCAAAACAGCGTTACATAATTTAACAAATCATCCGGCTTATAGAATTTCAAAAATTAGTGGATCTAATGTACTTATCACTATCAAAGGTTTGGTCGAATTACGAAACTTTTAGAGATGTCCATCAGGGATGGGCATTTACGCGTCATTTATTATTTTCTACAACCCGTAGATATCGTAAACAACGTAGACAATACGTAGAAAATGCCGAAAATGTGGACGATTGATAGAGTGATTTAGTGAACTGGTTCTAAACTACAGTGGCCAGATTTTTTTTTTGGTTTAATGCGATTCGGGCGGAACAGGTTTACAATCTTTTTCAATACATTTTAATCGCTTTCAATTTAGGTTAGGTTAGAAAAGTTGTTAAAATTAAAATATTTTCATATTCTATCTTTAAGAAATTTAGAATTATGTATTTTGTCTGTTAATCTGTTATACATTTTTTCGATTCACAACTATAGCGGAGATAAAATTAAAACTGAAACGCTCAAATTATTATTTGCCGTAAGGCTTAACTGGCTTTAAGGCTTTGCACCGTGGGCCCATGTGGCATTGAGTGCTGGAATAATCCGCCCAACTTTAATTTTAAGGCTTAACTGAATCACTATTTTATAAATTGATATAACACTGTAAACTGTGAACATTCAATTTGAACATGCCAAAATATCGTAGATTGTTAATGTTGTCGACACGTACAGTTTACTGACGAAGATTACTCAGCAATATTTTTTGTAAACTACGACAGTTAGGAACGTTTATAAAAAATATTGCTCAGTAATCTTGGTCAGTAATGATCAAAATAGTTTACGATGTCAGCGTTTTGCGTGTGACCTACGTTTGCTCACGTTGTTTAAGTAGCATCGGTTCAAACTCTAAAAATATACTTACAAACTATCAAAAATCTTGTACAAAACTACACAATTAATTAGCTTCACTCATTCTATTTTTCTCTCTCCTCTCATTCAAGCATACACATTTTGAGGAGTTCCTTATTTTGGAAAGAGTTAGAAATAAAGTAATTTAGAAATCATCAAATAATAATCATATGAAAGAATCTAAAACAACTAGTTTTGCGAGACAATTCGGAAGATCTAGAATAAAGCTTGATGTTAGCAATACTGTTGAACTTTTAAATTTGCATTAAAATTTTAAAATATATTGCGAAATGAAATCTCCTAAGCAACGGCATTGGGTACTGGGTCAAGGACTAAATGTCGGCCGAAATACCGAGCACATGAAAAGAGACACCGAGGAAAACTAGTATTAAAAACATACCTTGAAATCGAAGTTAGGGGTAAAAATGGCAGCTCTTCAAAATTTTAGTAAATTATTATATATTTTGAGGGGATTTTTTAAGTGAAATTCGAGGTAGACTGTACTTTGGAGTTGAACTAAATTTTAAACACATTTACCAAAATTTGAGTGCAATTTAAATTATAATTATTAACTCATATATGCACAGACATCGAAGTACATATGTTTTCTGAGTGGATTTGCTTAAGTGAAGTACCAGAATAGAATTCTAGTAAAAATTTGAGCTAACATTTTTAATAATTTTTTAGATGAATTGTATGAATGAAAATAAAGTAATATTTCACTTTGACTTGATCAAAATTTGAGGTTAGAGC
This sequence comes from Tipula unca, assembly GCA_951394425.1. NCBI lineage: Eukaryota > Metazoa > Arthropoda > Insecta > Diptera > Tipulidae > Tipula > Tipula unca. Next base: position 108,936,237 of record OX596382.1, on the reverse strand, counting down.
GATATTTATGTAGATTTGAAACAAAATCTTTAGTTAACTTAAACTTTTAGTTAAGAGATTTTGATCTATATGTAGAAAGGAATTTCTTAAATAAAATTACAGCTGTAATTCTAGTATGGGCTTGAATCAAATTTGAATTATAATTTAACGAGTATTTCAAAGTAAATTTGTTACGAAATCTTAAGTGATTTAAGTAAAATTTGGAAAAAATGAGAAATTGTATTTGAACTTGAGCCATAAGTTGAATGATTTCTATGGCCGGGTCGTTAATTAGTGTCTCCCGTATACGCATTCAACTTATATCTATAATGCTTATACTAGGAAATCAAACCTGCATATTCTACGCTATTTCGAACAGTTATCGCGCATCAAAGTGGCTTCTCTTCCATAACTTGCTCACAACCATCATGGCATCCAATTATATTACAGAAACGAAAATCGAATGGTATTTTGTTAATGGGCTTGTTAGCAATTACGATTCAACAGAATTTTATTTACGTTCTGCCTTATTTGTTTATGGAAACCTGAATTATAACTTATCCTTTCTGCAGAAAATAAAACTAGGTTAGAATAGTTTTAAATTATTGTAAATCCATAATTTATTTAATTCTAGACAATTTAACGATTCAATGTAATCTAAATGACCTTTTATTATCTGTTACATATGTAGATATATATTGTTTTACGAAGATTCGTAATCCATACAATTTTAGCGAAGATGAAATTAAAACTAAAACAATAAACGAGGGATGGGATAAATTTAAAAAATGTGCTCAAGTTCAAAATGGTAAAATATCGTAGATTGTTGACGTTGTCCATATTGTCGACGTTGACACAAAATATTGCCATGTAATCTACGTAATATTTTACGTGTCGCCAACCGCGTAGAATACATGGCCCATACATACGATCTGTATTGATTGAGCTACTGCATTTAAAACAATATATTATATTTCAAATCTCACTGAAAGTTTCAAAAAAAAATTGTTAATTTGGTGAAAACTTCACAGCGACTTTGCTCACGATATTAAACTGACATGGTATATCATGTTTCAATTGAAAATTTGGCTATAGGTATATTGAATAAGTAACTACATATTCTTAATCAATACATAGGTATCGTCTAGAAAATCATTTTTCAAAATATTTTATTGAATTACAGACGATGAGAAATTATCAAAATTACGAAAACTTTAAAATTTTCATTTGGTTCAACTTACTACAGTTATAAAGCAACCGCTCTATTCTTACTATGAGTGAATATTTCGCTTGGCATAGAAAGGTTTTTAATTTATTAGATTTTAGAAATCAAATTCAACAAAAAATTGTATATAGTTTAAACCGCTAAGTAGAATTTGGAAATACGTATCAATCGTATTTCGGAAAAATTGTCAAATCTTAAAAACTAAACCAATTTTACCAAATTTTTATTGAATTTTGGCAAACTAGGGCCTAGGTGAATTTCTTTTTCTGTTTTTCAGAATTTTTAATAAACTTTAAAACAATTTAAATCACTGAACTTCTACTAAGAATTCACAATTCTAAATCTATTTTTTTATTTAACAATTTAAATTATAAATTTTTGAATTTTTGAGAATATATAAAATTAACTTTTTAGTCCTAAAAGTTTAGAATTTGTCAGCCTGAATTTAATAATTAATAGTTCTTGGACTTTCCTAATTCGGAAATTATTATGTTGAGCTTAGGTCTCTATAGTCGAACATGAAATTTTGATTTTAGCTTTTCAATAATTTGGAATCTAGAATTACAGAATCATTGGAATTTGGGTTTCAGTATCATGAAAATCAAATTTTGACATTGGTATCGAGAATTTATAGAAATTTTAAAATTTAATTTTCAAATTTAACATTTTTTCCAGTAATTTATGAAATCATTTATTTAGCGTTAGATTTTCAAACTGTCTTGAAAGACTAGATTACTATTAAACCTGAATAAATGTTCTATCAAGTGACATTCTAGTCCTTGCCAACTTGTTTGAAGCCATTGGTATAAGATTGTTTAGAACTGTTAATCGTATGGTTTATATTTCAATATATGGAGGAGAACGACTTCTCACCATTCTCGCTGGAACACTTCTAAATTAATTTGTGTTTAAGATTTCTACTCTGAAGTCCATCCAATATACTCCCAACGCAACTTGGCAATTAAAGTTAATTCACAACAATAGTTTCATATAGTTTGATTCAAAATTATTAGAATTATTTATATTTGTACTATTTCCCCCCAAAATTGTTTTTTTTTTGTAATAATAAATCAAACAACATTTCTGTTGGATAGTTCGTCATAATTCCAGTTTAAGTCCTACCTATTAAAACCAGGTTCGCTAGATACAAAATTTAATAACTCTATTCGTATTTTAAGTTTTTTCAGATAAATAATTAACGAATAATTGACCGATGTGAAATGTTAAAACAACATTTTAATTATTTATGTTTCTTAACTATCTCTGAACGGGGTGGCAGATCAATCCAACTTTCATGTGCCGAGGTACTTCAATAGTACAATGAATAAGAGCCCGGTCGGCTCGGCACTGCAGGCCTCCAAAAGGGGAGGGAATATTGAAATGCCTCTTGCGTGATCGTTAGATTCTGGAAGCCAGCCAGTATAATACCCCGGCAGATCTTATAGAAATTAGAGTTTTTTGGAACTGAAAACTATAAATTCACAATTCTGAATTTCCAATTTTATAATTGAGAAATTTAGACGTCAGATTTATCCGAGGTTTGAGTTTTGAATATTAATTTTTTTGAAATCTTTTAGGGATTTCGATTCAAAAAATTAAATTTCATTTAGTTGAATTTGGAGTGTAGAAGTACGTACAGATAGAATATCTGCATTCATTGAAGTTACGTTTATTTATTTCATGTTATTACGAACTATTTTATCATCAAGCATGACCATAAATTCTAGAATTTTAAGATTTAAATTTGTTTAAATATTCCTCCAAGGAACTAATCAATAAATTTTCAATTTTACTGAATTTAAAATTGGGAACTTACAAATCTAAAATTTATAATATTAGTATCTTAAGAATTGAATACGTATATTTTGGTAATAATAGAATTTGGCTTTGTAATAGTTAAAATTACGTTTGTAGTATATACAATGTCAAAACGGTATGTTTACAGCATGTTTCGAACGTTTCCACAAATGATGTGTTTGCAGATGTTTACATTAAAAATGTAACCAAAATAAGTTTGCATATTAATTATACCATCACTGGTTTGAACATTGTACTGTAGCATAATTCTGTAATTAGTGTTAATTATTGTTGTTGTCTAGTCTGTCACAGGCTCGTAACATTTGAACTGTCATGCGTAAGTCATTCAATTCACAGATAATTCAACTATTGTTTCAGAAAAAAGTTAATTTTCAATTTTTATTAACATTTTATTTATATGGCATGTGATATGTCACTTTGAAAGGCTCATCTTAGCGATTCTAAAAATATGTTTAAATAATTTTTTCGATGAAATATACCCCCTCCCCCCCTCCTCCCCCCTCCTCCCCTTACCTCTGAAAGTTGAAGGTTCAATAAATTTAGATTAAAACCTGAAATATGTATAAGGTGGTAACGATTAAAGGAAACTTATTTGTAAATATTTGTTGAAGTACAGGGTGTTGAAGAAATGTGCATAATAGTGATTTTAATAAAATTTGAGCTCCAAAAACGGCCACCAATTATTACAAAACATCAGGATAATCTTTGTTTGACAGGGTTTTTGGAATAACTAAAGGTAATGGTCCTTCAACCATTGGGTAGGGATCGAAACCAAACGTTAGGTCAGATGTAGTGAGATGTATTGATGATTTTCAAATATGTTTGGGTGTTAACTTACATAAATTGTTGAAATTTTTATAATTTTTGGATTTTGGATACATTTTAACTTTCTGCTAAAACTTGTACAATTAGCCAGTTATAAACTGATGTAGGTTCTGAAACAGGTTTTGTTTGAGAAAAATTTCGTTTTATGTAAAGCTTCAAAGAGTTTTCTGACCTTCAGTGGTTTCATCGTGGATTTTGATCAAAATTGACTTATAACGTATGATCAAATTGTTCGAAAAGTTTGAGACGAGAGACGAGGGGTAGCACTTTAAAAATTTTAAATATTTATAAAGAAGGGGTTTTATTTGTTAATTGTACAGACGTCGTGGGCGCCACAAATTCGTTAATTTTTTAGTATTTAATTTATTTTTATTTGATTAGGGGAGACCTACTTAAATCCAAATTGTTATTTTCACGATTCCTACCGACGCCATTGCTACTAAATATTTTCGGTTGGTTTAAAAAATACTCGTTTACTGTATTCATCACTTCGATTACTTGAAAATGGTCGGCCCCAAAGAGATTTTTTCGAATTTGTTTTAGAGACTGTGCTAAAACTATTTTTTCGTTGGTGATGAAGCGGCCAGCCTCATTATCTTCTAATGATTCTCGACCACGTTTGAATAAATTTAGTAATTTGGTTAGTGGAATATTTAGGACATGGTTCACATTCATATTATTTGAAATCTTTACAAAAGAATTTCTAACAAGAGTTAATAATTTTATTAATTTTTCTCAATTGCTAGTGAACAAATTAACTGTTTAAATAAACAATTAAAATTAAAATTTTGTTCTAGAAGTTGTAGAACTAAAAGAAATTTAATAAAAATATAGTCATCTCTGTCACTGCTAATTTTTATATCGATTGCACTAACTTATTGATATCTCCTCGTATTTAAAGGCGATTGACAAGTAATTTGATTGCCCGGTAATTGTAACTTTTGATTTGCACAGTCAAAAATTTCTGAAGTGTCTTGAGTCGTCTACCATCCTGGCCCAAAACCAAATTATTTTATTTTGTATAAGACCTGCAAAGCTACACTAAAAAATTTGTTGTTGTATGAAGAAGTCAGACCTTTTTTAAATTATTTTTTAAAAAAGGCAATACTCATTTCCTATTTTGAACCTATCTTAGTTCAATTTAAAAATAAATTAAAACATTCTTTTTTAAATTTAACCTTTTTTTAGATGACTATAAATTCATCCAAAAGGTTTGCGAAACCCCGACATTTAATGGAAATTTCAATACTTTATCGAAATTTTCGAATTTGTCAGAGCGGTAGATCGATAATTGAAATATGATATAGAAAAAATACTGGCAAGTTTTCAAACATTTAAATTCTAGGCTATATTTTGGTTATCTAAAATGCCAGTCCAAACTTTTAAATAAAGTTTGTTGCATGAGCATATTCTGGCGTATTGCTGATTTCTGGCTCATAAGTACGTACACATTTTTCGAAAAAGATTTTGGTGACTAAAAGTTATGGAAGTATTTTTGTCTAACTAACTTACATACAATTATAAGTTTGAAGATCAGAAACAAATTTTCAGAGGAAGATTAAAAATTCGGTGCCTTGTAGATTTTTCCTTCACAAAAATATTTCGGCAACCAAATATTAGGTTTTTTACCAATTTTTTACGTCAGGTTATAGCACGCAAATTCAAATAAATGTTAGGATTATTTTGATACGTGGATGAAATCAAAAATTCCTAGGATTGTGTTAATGGATAAACTAAGTAATATTTTTAAGAGTAAATTCTGTTTTTTCTCACCTTTGAACCATAAAAATTTCATTATTAGTCTTAAAAATATAATGTTCTACAAAAAAACTTGGTATAGACTACTCATACCCCAAGCCCCTTAACTGCCTTAGTTTATGGCTCTATACATTTTTATTTGGCATCCACTCTCGTAATCGTCACGGGAGATCCAACCCCGGCCATGTTATCTATATGTTTAAATTATTCGTGCTGTGAGAATTATCATGCTCATAACACAATCTGATTGGTTCAAATATCTCCTAAATTTTTGGAAATGCTATTATTTTAGTGTTTTGAAATGTTAAATCAAAATTCCGCCAAAATAAGTAACCAGACATTGTGGTTCATAAACAATTCAGGCTTTCTTAAGTCATAAGTATAATGCTGGAGGCCAAAATTCCATCCAAAAAATACTTTTCTTCATCCGGAAAAATGACTAAAACAATTTTCATCTGCTAATCGATATAAAACACTCCAACGCATATGATTTTTGACAACTTACTTTTTTAGGTATTTAGCAACTTTGTAGCGTTTTAGCCATACTCATGTTGTTTCTTTAAATAATTAATGGCAATAATTAATCGGTTTTTCCAATTTCAGTTACACTATAAAATAGCAAACTAAAATTCTTTCAAGTATATGGTTCAAAATGTGAGGGCAAGAGATATAAAATCCTAAAAATCACCGATCTTAATACAACAATCTATTGTCCATACTGACGTCATAAAATATTGCTAATTTAAATTCCATTGAATGCCATTGACCTTTGTGTCAACACGAGCATTGATTTACTTTTTATAAATACGTCATTCACAATTATGTCGTTAATTTTGTCATATACATGAAGTATGAAAAATATTTAATTAAAAATAGATAGTGATCTAAAAATAGTTGCAAAATGTCTAACGACGAAATAAGATGCAACCTAATGTACTTTTTAAAATTAATGTTTACGGTTTAATTCCATCACTCAGTTTCTGTAAAAAAATTTAATTTTCTCTATACAAATTGCAAGTATAAAATATGAATGAATGCAACATGCTTAAAGTGTTGGTAAGGCCTGTGGAACTGCATTACATGAACTTGTAACTACGATTGTAAGATCCCTCTGTAATAAGGAGCTTCTTGTGTAGGTACTTTCCTCGAAACAGCGAGAGCTTTTGATGGTACCTCGTTTATCTCGATTACTAATGCCTTTAATAATTGTGGTATTAAGTCTCGGACTGTAGAGACTGAACTGGATGGTGTCTCAGTCTCTGTCTGGAGCTATCCATTCCTTCTCTTTTTGGGAGACCGATTACCAGATGTAACCAAATTAGGCACTTTGGTGTTATCTTAGATAGCAAACTTTCCTGGAAACTTTATCTTGATTCCAAGCTACAAAAAGATGCTGCCATATTTTGGCAATGTAGAAAGGCTTTTGGGAAATTCTGTAATCTAAAGGCTTCTACTGGTACACTTAATAGTCTTCAAAACACGGTTTGTAGGGTTGTTACTGGAGATGTCCTCGACTCCATCTCTTGCTATGGAGTCCAATCTTTCCTTGCCCCAGTTACACACCTTTATTCTTGGCACTGTTTATTCTGTAGCGTTATGCTTGAGGTGCATTGGGGCCTGGAATGTTATCGGTTCTATCGTGGGACATAGACAAATCTTTAAAAACTACACTTCATTTTTACTAGAAATCGATATGGTTAGTGATATAGATACCTGAATACAACTTCTCCAACTTATTCAAGGTATGGTTTGTCCATCAAGGGATTTGTGGTTTTCGGAGGATTTTATCCAAATATTGGACGAGTCCATAGTCTTGGACTCTTGGTTCGCTTTGCAGTGTTTTCCAAGCGGAACTAATAGAGCTGAAGTATAATGTTATGGAGGCTTTGAATTTCGACGTTAAAAACAAAAGCATTGTACTGATAGCAAAGCTGGGCATCTCCATCGAATGGTAAACCCATTCTCAGGATGTTGAAGATGATGACTGCTTGCACTTTGTGTGCAGTTGTCCATCTTTCAATATTAGTCGGCTTCAGGTTTTCAACTGTAGATCTATTAATGTAGATCAGTTGTCCTCCACACCTTGGTTCAAACTTGTACAGTTTGCTAAGGCTGGAGTGCGCTTCTGCGAATTAGGATAGAATCCTGGGTTTGCACCATGGGCCGTCCCATCATTTAGTGCAAAATCTGTATATGGGTTCCAACAAATTAAAAAAAAAAAAAAAAAAATTAGCTTTTGGCCCTAACCGATACTTGAACTCGTACACCACCGTACATTTTTAGTGCAGCTATCCCCATCTTTTGTACTTGCCATTTGTCTAGATACAATGAAAATTTTTAACAGAACACCCCTGAAAATTTAAATTTTAATAATTTTCGCGTGATGGTTTTTTTGGTTTTTCGCCATAGAGGATCGAGTTGTTCTCGTCGATTATATCGATAAATTTAATTTTGTCGCTTGTGCAATGCGCCACTGATTAAGCTTTCGTTCTTCAAGTCTGTACCAAAATGTGAATACTATGTATAAGCATTAATACTTTGAACCTCTGGGGGTGTTAGACAAAATACTTTATTATGGTTTTGTCCGTCTATATATATTAGGTAGGTTCAAACATTTATCTGGTTTGCTATTAAAATGAAACAAATCGTCCGTTCTTATGTACATCATTACATGATAGGAAAAAATAACGAATCCAAATAAATATATATGCAAATTACTATTCATTTCTATTATGAACATTAAATTGTTATCTAAAAGCTCATTTAACTCGTGGTGTATACGTTTTGTTTCTTTCGGCGCTTTTTGTTGTGGTCTATATTATACGCGAATATATTTTTTGTTATAATAATTTTATGTAATCACTATCACCATTATCATCATCATTATATTATTGTATAAGAATTGAAATCTTTATATTTTCATTATTACTCGAAAAGACAAAACATATTCTACTCCATTTTACATACAAAAAGTTTTTTTTTTTTTTTAACACAATGGCTGAATGTTTCTGTTCTATTTTTGCGCTGCGAACAATTTATTTTCCGCCATTGTGTTAAAAAGGAAATAATATTTTTCTATTATTTTATATTTTTTGTACATGCTCGTTATATACATAAATTTAAACAGGATATGATTATTTTGAATGCATAACACTTAGAAAACTAACTATCGCATAAATGGCGGTCGAAATTCATTTTGTAAACACTCAACGGATTTTTTACCGCACATATATTTTGTCCAAAGGTAATATGTAATTTACTAATTTAACACATTGTTTTACATACATGTATACATAATTTATAAATACTTTTATGACGCCATAAATACAAACATACTCTTATAACATAAACAACATAATTAATTTGTATATGATTTTTATTTTTTTTAATGATTTTTGAACGATTGAATTACAATTTGAAATGTGTAAAAAACGAGTAAAACAAAAAATTATTGCTTTTAAATAAACAAACGATTTGTGTGGAGGAATATGGGTTTTTCAGGTGGAACGGTTTGCGGAGGAATCAAATTTTAATATACACGCACTATGCGTCGAACGTATATCAACATAATTTTTGGTGATTTTATCCAGACAATATTTACTGATAATACCAACCATGGATAAGCATTGAGGAACTTTTCTTAGTTTACACTAATAAATCGACTAGCCCTTGCCACCGTTGTGAAACTGCGAGAACATTTTTTTATCTCTAAGGTACCTAATGTCCATGGTGAACTGAGAGATGTAGTCGAGCTGTCGACTTTGCCAGGAACTTCTCTCCGTTTTGAATACGATCGTGGTAGTCAGTGGTTTGTTTTCAAACACCGGAAGCGTTTTATGGCACAATAAATGGCCACTAACTAGTTGTTGTTCATAGGTCAAGGTACGGGAAATGCTTTTTGGAAAAGAAATTTAGTGGCTCCCAACTTCTAGAAAAAGTGCGATTTTAGTAGCCTCCAAATCCGCTTCGCAGTTCGTCTAAATGAAGGATGGAGCGATGGAAATAATTAACCATGCCCACGAAACTATGTATACACTTGCCTGATAGAATTGGGTTGAGGAAAGGATTAGGTTAGCACGATTTGATCCACAGATAGTTTGCTGTTATCTTTGGTTGGTTCGTGGCTATAAGGAAATTGTTGGATGCTACATCGAATTCACACTTGGACGGTTTTATATGTAAACCATATTCTGCTACATACTCTTGGTGCTCAACTTTGGTTTTTGTTACTTATATGTCGTCGATGTATACGTAAACGACATTAAGATCTTTCGTACTTCAGCCATCAGACGTTGTAATGTTTGCGCTTCATTTCTAAGGCCGAATGGCATCCTTGTGAACTGAAAGAGCTCAAAAAGAACTGTAATTGCTGTTTTATGACTGTCATGCGTCCGGTTAAAATTTGGTGATATGCACGATGGAGTGTTATTTTTGTGTATACAGTGCAGTTCCTAAGGTGTAAGGAAACATTGTGTATGTCAGACAGAGGATACCTATCCGGTAACGTGATAGCGTATGAAGCAACAGTGGAAGAACTCTGCCTGCAAAGCCCTATAGTTGTGAATATGGCAAAAGACCTTTGGTGATCAACGGATACGGAAGTATTTGCGTGGTAAAAAATCCGCACCGATTACTGGTCTCGTAACTGACGCCTACTATGGCCCCTTACTGACTAAACTATTTGGCTCCTACGGTTTCATCCTGAGCATGGTCTTCATACTGTCTAAGTCAATCTGATCATGAACCTCTGCACCTACCATATGGTGGCACTCCTTTCAGAGATCGTTGCACAATTCGTTTCGGATCAGCACGCAGAACGTGACCGAGCCAGTATACTGGCTGCGATTTTATTTCAGGTACAATATCGGGGATCTTCATCAGACCCCTCTCTGATCTCGATATTGTACAGAGCTCGGTATATGTATGATTTTTTAATCACTCGCATGGTTTGTCTCTCATGTAAGGAGCCATTTCTCGTACTCATCCGTCTCTATAACCAGAGATCGTGTATTTCATTTCGGACTCATTGATCTGGAGTCCATCAGAAGCTGAAAACTCTGCAAGTCGATCATGTATTTCTTTCACTCTGTTGCTATTCAGTCCAATCACGCATATGTCATCTCTGGGAGGCACGACAAACGGGTGTGTAAAGTCGAGTCGCAAACAAGCTATAAAACATCTGCCCCAGTACCGATTAGGAAACTGAGTTTTGTGTTTGGACATCTAGTAGTTAGGTTATCACACTGATGTGATCATACTGATGTGATATCTCCACTCAGTATCCGCCATTTAAATGAGTAAAACTCTATCGTAAATTTCTTTATCCTTTCTAAATTGTTTGGTTTCCAGTAGTGTTTGCTGTCCAAAATAAAACCAATGCAATTTGTTTTATTCGTAAAACTCAAACTTGTACCATTTAAAGATGGCGGGAAACTAACCAACTCAGTTTTTGCATTTAATCCACACCTACCTTTGAAGATAACTTTAAATCAAAGTTAGGTTTAGTTTGCAGGACATCTACAGGAATAATACCATCAAGTCCTGCTGCCTTATATGGCTTAAAACTGTTTATTACCCACAGGGCTTTTCTCCTGTATATTAAATGGCTTGCGGAGATTATTCCCTAATAACCAGTCATAGTCCAAAATCCATTCGGTCATCGGAATTAACTCAGAGAACTTCTGTATTTTACCACAAGCAGCCACTTTTACGTTTTATAGAAGTGCTTTAGGCCACTAGCCAAACCTTGCCCTTGGCCTACTAAGAGGACTTACATCTAAAATAGCTCTGTTATAATTTTCGAATAGCTGGTCTGTTACGTTATCAAGCTCTTATGTTGATACTGGTTGTTTTGGAATCGGTACTAAAAAACGTGTATCCAGAATGGATTTATAGCTGCTCCAGCCGGTTTTCCGTCTGTTTTTGAAAAAATATTTTCTAGAAGGCTTTATAACCAATTCATACTGGAGATATAGCAATGATCAGTAAAGGATTGGTCTTCAGACACTCACTTTCCAATTCAGTACCCCATACTTAATGAAATCTGGGTCCAAGTTAAGTGTAGTGTCCAGCACTTTGAATACAATTACATTCTTTACTGCGCTTCTAGGTGGTATATTTTCCTATGGATGATTTCAACAGTCAATATAAATGCTAGCCGTTATTTTAAATCAGAATTTTCAATTTTTACCAATCTTGTCGCATTTTATTCCATTGCGTATTCGAATTGAACTCTAAATGGCAATATGTACATCCAGTTTAGTTTCTCGATGTCAAATATTGGCTGTGATTTTAATTTTCTTGAATATGGATCATGAAATTTAAGCTATATTCATCGTGATTCTGATAGGTGTCAACGTTGTTAATAAGTCGCAATTTTAATGTAATGATCATTCCAAATTGTTATATCATTGGATGGTCGAATGCATGGTCGAGAACAACAATCGACTTGTTCATGTGGTAATAGACATAAGACGAATCAAGAATTCAAATATATTATTCGAGTTCGGTCATCTCATTTTCTTAAAATAAAATATGGTAATTTGATTGGAAAAACGAAGATCATAATTTTGAATGTCACTTCAAGTTACTACTCAAAATCAAACAGAAAAGTTTAGTTAACATCCGACATCTTGAATAAATTAAAGAAGTTTGAACGATTACGGAGTATATGTCAAGTCAGTACTTGAATCAAATCATCATCTTCACAAATTTGAAAGACCGTGAACAAAATTTTTAAAAACATATTTAAAAATTGATCTTGCCAGTGAACCACACGAAAAATTGTCTTGCATCGACTTAGTGGGGTCGACAAAAATTTAGTATCGAGCATTTTCTTTTTTTAACCAATTTTTCATCGAATTTCCGGACTCCACAAGTCTACGTCAGAAATTAGCAAGTGTGTAATTCAATCAAATCGTATGAATGTGTTTGTATTTAACTAATTGAACCGCGTTTAGTTTAATTCGATATGCATTTAAAATAATCATCTACTGGTTTATGCCGCCAACACATAAAAATGTGAAACATTAATGTCTGGGTGTATACTTAAAACCGCTGTATCATTTATAACTTCTTTATATACTCTATCATCTTTTCTTGGCATTTTTCGATTATTTTTTTTTACATTTTTAGCAAAACAATGATCGCTCTGCTAGTAGTAATAATAATAACATTAATAATAATAATAGTAATAACGATAATAGTATTAAATTAACAAGTCGCATATCAGAATCTCCGCCGCCATCAACAACAACAATGAAAAATTTACAATCATTCAAATTAGATGATAATGTTGATGATGATGATGATGTGGTAATTGATACGAGCACTCGTAGTCTAACAAAATTAACAAAAACCATGCTCGACGATGATATGAAACAAAGCTTATCGAAATTAGAATCGGACATTATCAAAACGATTGAGAATAATACGAATAAATTAAAAGAGTCGGACGATGAAATTTCCAAAATTATAACCGACAAGCATAAAAATCGTCTGATCGATGATAAACTATTCGATGATATAATTCCATTATCTGAAACGATAACGGATAGTGAACAGATTGAAATTATAACGAAAAAATCGAATGGGCTGGACGGTGATAATGGTCAATCGGACGACACCATAATATCGAATGATGATTATATTATAGAAGATATTGATAAAATTGTTACCACCTCGGGTACACCAATCAAAATACCAATCGGGGGCGATATTAAATTTATTGTACACGAAACAACTACAATACCATCAACATCCGCGATTGTAGTTGTTACGGATAATATTAGGCAAACAACAATATCATTACCATCATCATCATTACCATTGCTGTCTTCGTCTTCAATTGGCTCATCGTTGGCGTCGTCTAAAAATCATTTACTAACAACAATTTCATCGAATGACTATAATAATCATAATAATAATGGTAGAAATAGTAAACTAACTAACAATAATTATAATTATGAAACAACAACGCTACTACAAGACAATATAATTACAACAAAAAATTTGATCGATACAAAGGTAAGAATTTTTGTATGAAATTTTATAAAATTCGCAGCTCAAATTTCAAAATTTAAATACACATATCACGTAATTTTTTTAAAGCGCATGTTGACCGACAGATCTTTGAACTAATGATACACACGGTAAATTTAATTTGCCGCACTTGAGACAATCTCTCAACACAATCAACCATATTTAAAAAAAAAATCTCTCTAATTAAAACTTTCCACTTATAAAAGCTCTATGATACTCTTCGGTCAACATACACTATAGAGTAAAGTTATATATACGTACACAGTACACACACACACATAAACACACCCCCTCACCCCCCCCCCCTCCCCTAAAAATATATATAGACATATATTTTATAATTTTTGTTGTTTTGTATAAAGCTTCTGGAACAAAATAAAAGTAATTTCCAGGAAAATCATTGTACATTTTTTTGTTATTTTGAACAAAAACCTATGATTGAGCTTAATAAGCTTTTTTGTTTTAATTTCATTTAAACTTTATACATACATACATACATACATATATACCATCTCAACTCAATCATATAGTGGTTTTTTATATGAACTTTTTAATAATTTTGTAAATATATAAAAGTTTTTCATATTTTTCCAGATTTCCGATTTTTAACTTTTGCAATTTTTTATTTTGGTTTTTGTATAAATTTTGAGATGGTTTGTGATATGGTTTTCGACACAAATTTTCTTTTTTTATTTTATTTTTTGTTGGTTTTGTATATTGGTTTTCATATATAATATATTTAATATAAGTTTTATATGCATGAGCTTTTGTGCTTTTTCATTTTTATGGTTTTATTTTTATTGTTTTGGGATTAAAAGTTATTTAATAATTAATTGAATAACCAAACATAGTAATCATATATAATAAAAATGATAATTTGTTAAATTTTTAATTTTCTGATTTTATTTATTTACATTTTTTTTAAAATTTTATTAAAAATAAATTTGTGTAAATAAATTATTAATTGTGCCATATATTATGTGTATATGTTTACATTATATTTTAATTATTAATTTAATACATATACATACATATTTGATAAAAATTATATATTTTTTTAATTTAAATAAATAATTTAATAATTTTTATTAATTTTACATTTTATAGTAGATGGAATATTGAAATGGATTTTTAACTAGACGACCTAAACCTATGAAAATTTGGAAACCTTAATAAAAGTGTCCGACAAAATTTGTCAAAAAAATATTGACGCAAGTATACACCTTTTTTTTAACAGTGTAATTCAACAAATAATAATTGAAACGAAATATTTTAGAAGATTAAAGACCAATTAAAAACTCTATTAACCATTCTAGTATAAAAATAATTCAATTAATTTTAACAAATAAAGTAAACGAATTTCGTTCATAAACAATAACTTAAAACAAGCGCGTCGCCTCCAGGGACATTTAATAATTTTGTATTAATTTAGCTGACCCGGCAAACTTCATTTTGCCATATACATAATTTCTAGGGATTGTTTAGGTAGAAAAAACTGACTAACTTATTGAAAGTGTATGAGGATTCGGTATATGAGTGGAAAAGGCATGGAACACTGTCGATGATAACGGAATATTAAAAAAAACAAACCACTAAACATTTATTTTTTAAATTTATTAAAATTGATTCTTTAAAATTATGTACATATCACTAATTATGACAATATTACTAAAAAACAATATCAGTCTCTTAATGCAACAGAGTGTACAATGTTTTTTGTTTTCCCATCTTTAGCTAACACAAACAAACTGGATGGTTTGCCCACTCGAGAGCACGCCACGTATAATTGTGCTCAAATCTAAACCACAGACAGACATCGTTTGGCCTTGAGACTTATTGGAAATTGAAGGCGTTTAAATTGAATTGGTACATGTGTGGGTATAATAGGGATTCGCGGTAGTAATATATTTTCACCTCGGAATTTGCCATTTAAATGATGGCTTCAATAACATTTTTCATTAATTTTTTATTAACTAATCGCGTGCCGTTGCACAACTGTGGTGGGTTCAAATTACGAAGCAAAATAACCGGAGATCCAACCTTCAGTTGTAAATTATACGGTGGCATGCCTGGTAAATCCAATGAGTTTAAAAACTCTGTTGGATAATTCACAGCTTCGGTGGTATCGCAAACTGTATCAATAGATTTGTATGACACCAAGTCTCCTGGCAATAAATCTTGTATCTTAAGATTCAATTCGTTGACGTACACATTTTTTGCTGCTAAAATTTCTCTTGTGTTTGTCTGAAATCACCTGAAAGGAGTAACAAAGTTCCGCCAAATAGTTTGTCGTTATTTTTTATATCTTTCAATGTCCTGTTCAACGCCTCAAATGAATGTTTGTGCGCCATAGTACATTCATTCCAGATGATAATTTTACACTGTTTCAGTACTGTGGCCATGGAAGATTGTTTTTTATGTTGCACACTGCGTCTGGGTTATTTTGAATATTTAGTTTCAGCTTAAATACTGAATGAGCTATTCTACCTCCATCCAATAAAATTGCCGCAATGCCAGATGCCATTATTTAATCGTATTTCGGCGAGAATTAACGAAATAAGGAATGTTTTGCCAGTTTCACCTGGTGCATCCAAGAAAAAGAAACCACCTTGTCCTGCCGCAACTGCGAGCATGATACGGTCGTAAATGGCTCTTTGTTCGTCATTCATTAGTGGGATATTGCGAGCAATAATTGCTGCCATTTCCGTAGTATTGTATATTAGTTCACGAATTAGAATTGAATCCTATGTTCATTAAATCAGATGCATTTCGATTTGGCGAATGCATACCGAAATGACTGAGAGGTAAGTTGGCAATAATAATGCAAAGATCCTCAATAGCAATCAATGTTTCATTGTACATAGTGTCGCTGAATGCTATGGTTAGATCATTGCATCGTGTACGATGTTGATGCAATATATCATCAGTCATTGAATGTTTGTGATTATCCCATAATGTCTCTGCTCTCGCCGGAAAACATGTAGTCAACACTATAGCGAACAGTAGACGAATTTGTGTTGCTGTACAGTTCAATCCTGCTTCAGCAAGCATACATTCCCACTGGTTGTCATCTTCCAGTAAACCGAATGCAAGGCATGCATCTTTATATATGTTGGATACTGTTGCTCATTCACTTTACGTATATCTTGAAATGACAATGGGCCGGTGACATTAACCAACAACAGCCGGAGATAAAAGCACTCAGTCTGCCTTGGATTAACTGTAAATACTCGTCCCAAGATGTTTGATTTGAATAAACCGGGACATGCATCAATTGGTGTGCCTTGCTTACGGGGCATCCATTTTTTTGTTGGTGCCCATGTGAAATAACGTGGTACTTCTGAATAGAGTAATGTTCGTGCAAAAGCACCAAAAGCATCCGCACGATTACACAATTCAAAAAATTCGGTGAGTGTAGTTTTTGGTGGATTTATCGCACGATCAATTGCTGTCTCGCTCGTGAAATATACGCGTTGGCGGTTCATGAATTGGGAAACCAAAGATACGCCAAACAGCTTCATTGGAACTGACGTACCAGCCAATTTGGTAAAGCGTTACTTCATCGTTGTTATTCAACGGAGGAGCATTCACATTGGTATTTTCAACGCGAAATTCAGCCATATCACTGCCTTTATTTACATACTTGCAAATGTATTTGATGCTCTTCACTGAACAGCAGAACTCGACATTAATATGAGCATTGAATGTTTTGCTCAGCAAAGGCGAATATGGGACCACCCAACGGTTATCAATGGCAACGTCTATGTTATTGATCTTTTTAACAAAAGATTGTCCTCCATTATCGGGATTTCTTCGACGATATATTGGATATCCATCAACATTTGTGATCGTATCGTCAGTGAATTTCTTTGGAAAACTTTTAGTACAATTCCCGTCTGCCATGCAAAGCGATGAACGTTTCAGATTGCCACATTACGCGGAATACATCCAGCAACGTGTGGGACCAAATACATGTATAACTTTGTAATGAAATCAATTAGAGACTTCAATTTTTGTCTGAAAACACGTGCTGTAATGTCATGACGGTGTATTGCGCTTTGGCCAGGCAATAGTAAGGATGTGATCTCTGGCCATCTTGGATTACATGTGAAGGTGAAGAATAAACACGGCCGTCCATATTCTCGCACGTAAGTCAAGGCATCTTGTATATATTCTTGCATATGACGTGGACTGCCTATGTACGATGATGGTAGAATGACAGAATTACCAATTTGAACGGCATCGGCGTTGTTGACAATAGCGTCTCGCAGTTGAATGTACTATTCCGCACGTAGCTTTTGTTGATTAAATCGCAAGTATCGTAGTCGTTTGCTCTCTATCTTCACATACATGTCGACCATGAATTGTTGACAAAGTTCACGGCATCGTAAAATAACGTTGTTCTGATCACGTCTGATCATCAACCGATACGCATAATAATCCTTCGAACTAACTTTCTTGATTGTTTCAGCACCTGTTGCGGGATCTCGTTGTTTAGTATTTACGCAATACCCGTCTTGGCCTTTCCAGAACATTAGCGGATATTGGAGAGCGTCATATGAGCGGTGTGTATCAGCAATGAACTGTAGATTATTATTTCTTTTACGAATCACGATTTCCCGCGTAGCTGTACGATCGCCGACCATGATATGTTTTATCAGGATTGATTACAATAGCGTGATTATCACTTTGTAATTTGTGCATGTGTGATTTGAATATCTTTAACAATTCATTGTGCTCATTCAATAGAGCATCCAGGTTGCCAATGATACGGCTGGCAAAAAGTGAATTAAGGTGATTATAGCCAAAACGTGCATCCACGCGTGAAGTAAATTTGTAAAAATTTAGGTGATTCGTTTGGCATTGGCAGCAATTATCACTTTGTGATAAATTTGGCCTTTGATTTTGAATGTTGAATTGAGTTGTTGACCATTGATAGCATTATTGTTAACTATTTCTGTTGCTCCGAACGATGTCATTTGGAAACATGAATTAAATGTTCGAATTGACTTTAGGAACAGATTAGAATCTGGATCCGTACCGATATGTAGAGCATTTAATGGTTCAGGTGGTGTCTCAATTGCTTGTAATTGCACCTTTCCTGACGAACAACACATCCCTGCTGGCTCGTTTTTAAACTTAAGAGCATGACAATGAGGACATTCCTTATCCATAGCACCAATTACCACTTTTGAATGAGCATAATATTCAATATCGGGCTCATACTCGAATGCTAGACGCAGGAATGAATTAGATGTAAATGATCGATAGACCAGTTGGCGTTGTTGATCATTTGCTCTGCGTCTGCTGATTGTAAAACGGCGCGCTTGTCTCTGTTCTAATCTTCTTCCTTCATTTCGTTCAGTTCGCGCATATGCTGATTCAGATCGACGCAATCGCGCCATGTTCACATTAGTATTATCTTGCTGGATTTGGTCTTCTGTTCTTTAGGCTCTAGCGGTTCGCTTGCGTGCAACACCACGTGTTTGACTGCCTAAAGAAGTTCCTCTGCGTCTAGCTGGCATTGTACAAATTATTAATAAGTAATAAATGAAATATAATACGTTTAACTCAATAGTCGTTGTTAACGGGAGCTCGTGATATGTGTTAAGTATTTTTTAGGCTATACTAACAGAATAACTAAACAGAATTCACTTGAAGATTACACTGAAATGGTAATCGACCATGGTTGAATTCAATTAATAAATTATTAATATTTATTAAACAATTGCACTTATGAGCAGAAAAATAAATAAAAACCTATTATCAGACCTACCGAATATATTTATACAAAACTTCCTTAAAATCGGTTGAGCCGTTTTGGAGGAGTTCGAGGACAAACACTGTGACAAGAGAATTTTATATTTATATATAGATATTTTAAATGCAGTAAATCTCTTATATAAAGCAAAGAAAATAAAACATTGAAGGGGATATCATCACAATGCTATAAACAATTTGATAAACATTAAATTGTTCATATACCAACAGCTTTCGATATTATGATGTCAAATTAACGGCTAGTGAGCAACACTATGAATTGATAAGCTTTCAAATTCCAAAATTGACCAAATTCATAAGTTATAGTTTAAGAAAAAAAACATTTAAAATGATAAAGAATACTTTTGAGTCGAATTCTGACAATTCAAACAGCGAGAAAAGCTGGAATAAAAAACAAAGATATCTAATTCACCAAAACATTTTGGCAAACGGGTAATAACTCGAGTCACTATAGCCAAAACTCTACAAAACGTGCAAAATTGAAATCCAAACCAATCCAGCTACAGAGAAACTCGGAAGAAGCAACACTCATTTTAGAAAATGGTTATTCTTACACCAATAAAAATCAGAAATCTGTGTTTGTGTACAAAACATATTTGATTATACTTAGAGTACGCTAATTTTCAGGCATTGTTTTCCACCCCAAGTAGCAAGTTTTTCCAATTTATATCACAGTTGGGTGAATTTAACCATGACAGTGACTATTTTCTTCAAAAACGAAGTAGCTTGTTATTAGACATATTTGACAACTCCAAAGAACTGGTGATAACGGACACCACAATAACTTTATCGGTCAATTGTAATATATGCTATCTACAGCCAATGTAAAAATGACCATCCACCACACACAAAGGTAACATTTTATTTACAATTTCAAAATATTTTCGATGTTAACCAAACATCGTTGAAAAACATTCAGAGCTTAATAGATTTTGAATGCAAATGATGCTGCAATATTTGTCAAAACCAAAAACAAAAATTGTTAACGTCAAATTATGGAATAGTTGTGGTAGATGTACAACATTATGAGCCTAGTATGTTTCACAGTATACAAAAAAACAACATTCAATTTACCATTCGGCTTAGCAACGAAACTTTTATATTAAAATCAATAATCAATATTGTTAAAGCGACCACCAAGTCAGGAGTAGGGCATTATCAAGCATACATTAAACGATTCAGTGGACAGTGGGTGATCAATGATGACCTACTTCCAATACTCACTGAAACAAGATCAAATACAAAAATAAAGCCTGTGGTGTTAATATATATAAAATAATAAACTAACCAAAAAAAGATCATAATATTTAAAGTTTGTGGTATAAGCTATTGAATGCACATAGCCGAATCTCTCGAAAAATTCTAGGATCCGCCCAATAAAATAAATTGAACAATATTTCCACCTATGATAACTTATGAATTTGTTCGAACTCCTATGATAGCTTCCAAACTGTTCAAGGACTGTAAACATTTTTTTAACGTCCTTTGCTCTAATAATCGTGTCAGAGTTATGTGGGTTCCGGCTCATTGTGTCATTGAAGGTAATCAGATAGCTGATATTTTAGCTAAAACAGGCTCAAGGATGGAGTTCATTGGACCTGAACCGGCAGTGCCCCTGGCCTTTAATTGTGGTAAGGAAGCTATTAAAAACTACATATTTTTGCAGGCTAAGCGTAATTGGCTAGCTTCTACTATTTGCCGAGTGGCTAAGTACTTCATTTGTGAACCTAATATGAGACTCACAAAGTTTGCTCTATCCTTGAAGAAAGATCAACTGAGAGTTCTGGTCGCTATTCTGACCGGCCATGGTCGTTTTAAACTCCATTTAAAAAGAATGGGACTTGTCCAAGATTCCTTGTGTGACAACTGTCTTGAAGATGACGATGACAGCATTCACTTTGTCTGTGGCTGTCCCGCTTTCGAGATAGTTAGGTCCCGAGTTCTTAATTATAGATCTTTAAATGTAGGTCAATTGTCATCCCTACCCTGGTTTAAGCTGTTACAGTTTGCCAGAGCAGCCGAGCGCATTTGCGAATTATGATATAGAATCCTCGATTTGCACCATGGGCCCAGAGTGGCATTGAGTGCGGAACCTGCTTAGGTTCCAGCCAACTTGAATAATAATAATATGAATTTGTTCAATTTAGGAATTTCAAAGCTTGTCAATTCATAGTGTTCCCCACTAGCCGTTAATTTGACATCATATTACTGCATTTAAAATAATTAATTTTATAAAGTTTTTAATTATAGTTTATGAACGAAATTCGTTTACTTTATTATTGTTAAAATTAATTGAATTATTTTTATACTAGAATAGTTATAATAGAGTTTTTAATTGGTCTTTAATCTTCTAAAATATTTCGTTTCAATTATTATTTGTTGAATTACACTGTTAAAAAAAAGGTGTATACTTGCGTCAATATTTTTTTGACAAATTTGTCGGAAACTTCACACCGGTGAAACCTGAAGTTTTCGAAAAAAAAATATTGACGGAAGTGTACAATTTTTTACAGTGTAATTCAACATGAGCCTCCTTAAGCGAAGTTTTGATTTTCTATCTTCAGCAAACATATAAAAATCAAAAACCAGTTGAATATTTTAAATAGTTTCATGTTTTTTATTCTAGTAATGGCCTCTGTTTTGCAGAAATGGGCTCTCAATTATTCTCCAATAACAAGAAGCCTCATGAATTTTATATTTTAACTATTTTGGAAGTAGTTATATGAAGTATTAATTCAATACGTTATTGTACTTAAATAGTATAGCTGGCAAAATTCTTTTGCCATTGGCCGTAAACCTATATGTTTTCCAAGAATACCCTCACAATCTATACTTTGCTTGTCGTAGGAGGCGACTAAACCATTGGATCTCTGGGCTGACGACCCGCATCCGTAAAACCAGTTAACTGTTTCTAATGTCAACAAAACAAAAAATGGATACCAGAAAACCAACGCCGGATCCTCGCTTAAGTACTCTGACATGAGACTTATGATCGGTATACCGCAGTTTCAAACAATATCATTAATATTAAGAGAGTTTTGTACCGACGTTCATTCATCCATTTTTTTAGTTGCCTCAAAAGAGCTTGGCTTTATGCTGTGTTAATTTCTTCCATTTTGAATTCTGTGTGGCAGAGTTCTTGGTTAATTCCTTAATGGCCACTTCCATTAGAAAAATCACTTCTAAAATATCCTGTAAACTATGCATTCCTTCTTCAGATATTGTTGGCATTCCCAGTTCCTGTAGAGTTTGTTTTACACAGATTTTTAATAAAAGCATAAAACAAACAGCATATAACAAAAAAACAGTCAAACCAGTTAAATTATAGTTCAATAGGGTACATTTTTTTTCTCAAAAATGTGTTTTTCGGATGATCGAATATTTCAAAGAAATCTATCCGAATAAAAACAAGGCACTTGCTAGGAAGGCCGAGGTTCTGAAAGTCATTGTCATGTGGTGGACGTCTATCGCGAGGAAATGGCACCCTGATGGAGCCTATATCAATTTACCACGCCGTCGTTCGTTTCTGTTAAAGTCTACGTTGTCGGTATATTTCTCCATGTGAAACGTGTTACAGTTTCTATTGTGTGGAGGAGCATACTCGTCTACTATCTTGTTTAAATAAAAGTTTTCTTGGATTTGCATCCAGCATCAGTTAGAGTTGTTTATTTAGGCTGGACTCTTTGGTCCTACGATGATAGTTAAAATCTTATATCTGCAGGTTATCTTAAAACCTTGCACTCAAGATAAAATGCTTAAAATCTTAGCTGCAGGTGGTTAAGCCTTACGTTATACGTTAAGATTTCTAAAATTATTCATAAAATGCATGTGAGTCTACCTTTCCCTTATAACGGTATCAAAGAATCTTTTAAATGCGTACTTATATATGTCAACATTAAAACCAGTTATCTTGCCGACCATACTGCCTTTAATTCCATTTTTAACTGGGCTCTAGCTTCATAGTGTACAGTCACAGAGCACGTGGTTCTACTATCTCCTCAAAGTAGCCACATAGACAAATGCCGTCTTTTATTATATTAATTTTTTGCAAGTAGAAGTCTTATTTCGCCTGGCCCGTTAACACCTGTGTTAACGATGCACTTAAGGCTAGCTTTTTCTCCAATCTTTTTTAAATTGTGGATAAGAAACTAAAAGTTAACTTGCCGTCCAACGATTTGATCTACCTTTCTTGCCATTGTGCTACCGACGCTTTTGGTGTTTGTTTCTTTAGAGAGCTCAGATTTTGGGTTATTTGATTTCCTAAAATCTTAAGGTTGTCGTAGCTGACGTCTTCCCTTCTTCTCAGTTCGACGTTTACAACTCCCTCTCTCAGTATATATTAAGCGGAAATAATCCAGCTAGTATAATAACAGGCATCAGTCGATACCGTCCAGTAGACCTTTGTAACCCCAATCAGAGTACACATTTAGGCGCTGACCAATATCCTTATATGGTTGACAATTGCTCTATTCATCTCATCCGGCACATCTGTGAGTCATAGAAGCCACTACTAGGCCTTGGAATATTGTAGCGAGTGTACTTTGCTTTAACCCCAGGATTCCTTTGCTACTGGTAAACCGACCATACTCTCTTACTGTTTTCTGCTACTCGTTTAACGTGTCAGGTAACACCGAGTCGTTCATCAAAGTCTACTCCCAACCATTTTACGGTATTTACCAACTTTATTCTCCGACCACTAACACACAGCAGAGGTGGTCTCCTATTTTCGAGTGTTTCTTTAAGTTGATCATGACCGTCTTGGTGGACGCTCTTGGCACCAGTCAACCATTATGTCTATATAGTGTGCAGTGGTTTTTCCTGAATGTTGTGAACTTCCAGCAAGTACCAATATCACCGTTCATTCTGCTGTTGAAAACGATGTTCGGGAGGTGTGGAACAATATGAAGCTCTGGGATAACCTTAATTTACACTCTTTTGGAGTGTGCCATACTTAGTAATAAAAGTCGCAATTATATCAGAGTAATAGTGGTTTAAGATCGAGTAAATATTTACCGGGCAGTTAATATTCTTTAGCTATTTCATTTGCAACAATAGATTATCGAAAGCTCCAGACACATGTATAAAGACTCGTAAAGAGTACTTTTCCTCCGATTCTTTAATTATGTTGATCATTTTCACCATAGCGTCCTCTGTGGATCTATTTTCTCGGAAGCCAATTTGTTTGTCATTATATGCTCCACTGTTCTGGAACATTGACATCGACCTCGATGTTGTCTAGGCCTGGGCCCTGTACTGGTTTTCATAGACATTCTTCATTGCTGAAGTGATCCACATTTGTGGTAACTGGAACAATGTGCCTTTAATTTCTTGTTTCTCTTTGTATATTTGTGTCATCTGCCTCACTATCGTCGAGCAGCAGTGATTTTAGTAAACATTCCGTGGTGTCTTCCCAATACGTGGCTGTTTGACCACCATCGCTTACTATGATACCACTTTCGTTTTGAGTTTCCATCCCAAGAGGGAATTCACTAGTGCCATGCCGAGATTACTACGAAACCGCTCAGCTATGGTAGAGTGCTTTGATTCGGAGTTCATGATATTCGGAGGAGATACTTGTCTAACTGTATGTTCGACCTTATTCGATTAGTATGGCGAACCGAAGTTAAGCCTGACGAGTGGAAAGTGGCCGCGATATGCCCCATCTTTAATAAGGGAACCCACTTGAAGTGTGAGAATTATCGCGGTATAGCTCTCCTTTGCACAGCATGTGTGTTACTGTCCTACATTGAATTGGATAAAATTACCTCTCTAGGCCCTGGCTATCAAGAAGGACTTCATCCGAATCGATCAGTCACTGATCAAGTCTTTTCGCTGCGGGCATTCTATCTAAATATTATGAGACGTCCATTCCCGAAAATCAGATGTTCTTAGATTTCCGGCAGGCCTATGACTCAATCAATCGAGAGAGTTTGTTGTCTGCCCTGGAATACCTAAGAATGCCAACAAAACTGGTATGATTGTGTAGAATGATAGTGACGCGCAGTCTCAATGCTGTGTTAAAGTTGAGGACAGGCTATCGAAAATGTTTGCAGTTCGCTCGAATGTTCGGCAGGGAGATGCTCTGTATCCGGTACCAATAAAATCTCACGTTGGAGTACATCTTTCGTAAAGCTGAAACGCCTCACCACAATATCTTATAACACCAGTCCAATCAGGTAGTTGACTGATTAGCAATGGAGTGAAGGAAACACATGATCCGCTTGTAGAGTTTTCAGCCTCTGAAGGACTCCAGATTAATAAACCTTCTGGTTATAGGGACAATGGCACAAGATTTTAGTAGTGGTAATCACGCTTTTGAGGTTGTGAAGAAGTTCAAATATTTGCACTTTCTTATCACTCACAATAACAATGTATATGAGAATGTTAAAGAGCGGATGGCTGCAAACAGTCATGCTTTATATTCTCTAAGACCACTGCCAAATTCTAAACACCAGTGCCGTGAAGCTGGAGGCGCTGAGGGATGAGTACAAATGATGGCTCCTTACATTTGAGAGAAGAATCATGCGTGTGATTAACTGCCCAAAACGCGAATTAGAACATGTACAATAGCTAGATCAGAGGTCTGAAGTAAGATCTCAACGGGCAGGCTGGCTGGGTCACGTTCTGTGTCCTCGATCTGTAACTGGTGGCAAATCTTCCTCTTTTCACTCCTTTCACACACATAGAGTTATTACTGTCTGCATCAAAATCAGACTCTTCTTCATTTCCATGTTGGTTAATATTTAAAAGATCTAAGAAATGCAACAAATCATTAAACTATTATTTATTATCCGATTAGTTACAATAAAACACGAAAATATTGCAAAAATCACCTTTGCGGTGCTATTTTATAAAGAACGAGTTGAAATTGCTCGATTTGCAAGACGGTCTGGGTTTGTTAATATTGATGTATCTATATCACACTAAAAACATATGCCACTGTCGTCATTATTGTTGTTAAATTGTGATTTAACATCTACAATTAATTTACGAATACGTGAGGTTCAGTTATTGCAGTAATCGCATATTTTAATTCTCAGCTTGTGCACTAGATGAATATTTGGTCGGCCACGACACTTTAGCGATTTGAGATATTTGTAGTGGTTTTAATGAAGCATCTTGAGCTTTCTTCTCTTTTTTTATTTTTCCCTCTTTAAGACGATTTTCTTTTTCGATTTCGATTTAAATGTACGATGTTCCGAAGTTTTGATTCCCATATACCTACGGACGTTTCAGGTACTGCAAGGTAGCTTCCAATTTGGACATTTGGATCAGTCACATAGATTACTGGTAAGCAGTTAAGCCTTATTTTTTTGGGCCTAAATCTCTTGGGACGTTCCGTCAAAAAGCCCATCAAATTTTTCAACTGTAAGTTCAACCCAAAGAAATGGGGTTTTTACCCGGGTTTTTAATTTAAATATAAATGTATTTTCATCCTCCTACGGAAATTGAAAATATCGTTAATAATAATTTAAGCAATCAATTTATCGGAAATTCTACG
The DNA here is from genome assembly GCA_951394425.1 of Tipula unca. Lineage (NCBI taxonomy): Eukaryota > Metazoa > Arthropoda > Insecta > Diptera > Tipulidae > Tipula > Tipula unca. Next base: position 108,909,310 of record OX596382.1, on the reverse strand, counting down.
TTTTGTGTATGTCATACTCATGTCTTTGGTGTACTCGAAAAAAACATCGGTTGCCATCCACCCAGAATCTGATTTCCACTATTTTAGACCACCTGCAATTGAATTTATAGCGGTAGACCGCATCAGTGGTGGTAATATAAATCGGAGAAGCCGAGAAACTAATCGTTCCTTGTCGAAATATTTAATTTTTTATTTGCCATTGTGTAAAATAAACAAATCATATATACATACCTTTAGGAGTAAGCACTTTTCCACTTGTTGTCACATCAACTTTGGATATCTTCGAAGAGTCTTCCAGAATGCTGAGAAAATGTTTATTTTGAAGTATGTTTAAATTTACTTAAACTACGCACGAATGTTTGTCTCTGCAACTTTCGGTTCAGGAGTGCGAATAGACCCAGCATTGGATGCGTTTTAAGGAAATGTTCGTACCTTTTATCTCCTGACAGATAGTTTATAAATGGATAAGATGTTGGTATTCCGTCCATAAAATGTTTCACAATACTCTGAACGTCTTCTTTTCATCGTGGGAAACCTCTTTGGACATGGTTATAGCTAATAGCCGGTGAATGCCGAAAACTTAACACTAAACTATGCAAACTTGTTACAACAACAAAAAATAACAATTTTTACGAAAACTCTAAAATCTGGCAGCCTGGCAATATAAATTGAACAATATTTCTATTTCAAACCTAATGAATTTATCAATTAGCGTTTCAAAGCTTGTCAATCCTTTTAATTTGTCTTTAACCATCTTGTATATCGATTCAATTAGTATTTGTTGAATTGCACTGTAAAAAAAAGATGTACACTTGTGTCAATATTTTTTTTTGTTTTATAAATTGTGTCGGAAACTTCACACCGGTGAAAAGTTTGACAACCAAGCCAGTTTATTAGGTGCTTAGCACTTGAAAAGAATTAGATACAATCTTCTTGAATCTTGGCATGAATTTGTGAATTTGCAAAATGACCTGGCTCCGTGCATCTGAAGCACTTTGATCGAAATCTAATTTTTATTCCTTGGAAAAATTAATTTCACAAAATTTTTAAATTTTTATTTTAATGTTCAAATTTTGACAATTCCAAGTTAATCGAATTTCCCAAAATTTCAATTTTAAATTCATGTCTGAAAGTTCCTATTTTCAAAATGTCTGCGCTAAAATTACGTATTCTTTAATTAACCATTTCGTGACTTCGACAGATTTAAATTCCCTATTCTTAAAATCATAAATTTCCCAAAATTTCAACTAATTTCTAACCAGACTCGAGAACATAAAAATTCAGAAAGAAACAAATATTTCTATGAAGTGTAATTTAATTTTTGAAGGACAACAAATTTGAGAGTCCTCCAAAATCTTCAGTAGATACAATTTCCTACTTTAGGCTACTTTTAATTAAAATATGAATTTTTAACAATTGGTAACCTTGAAAACCTATTCTAAATTAACAAAATTTCAATTAAGGTAAATTAATTTGTCAAACATTTTTAAATCTGTATTCTTAAATTTCCAATTTAAACAATGTCTCGGAAATTTTTCCCAAAATGTTTACTTAAAAATTTGTATAGACCCATTTTAATGCTGCTTCGAGCCACTGTAGACTTTACCAAGCGGCTCTTAACTTTGCATTTGTTTTGGCTTCTACTATTCAAAATTCAATTCTGAAAATTTACCAAAATTTTGAATTACGTAACAATCGAAATTTTTCAAACAATATTCGTTTAATTCAGAAAATTTGAATTTTCAAAATTTGAATTTCGGAAAATTTATTTCTCAAATTAAAAATTCTTGTATAGGCTCAAAATTTCAAATCGCAAAACTCTGTTCTATCATAATTTGAAACATAAAAATTCGGATTTCGAAAATTTTAATTTCCAAACAAAAAATTTAAAAAATCCACTTTTCAAAATTTAGATTTAAAAACTTAACTAAACATTTCCTATTTGTGAATTTTCAATAATTTCAAATATTTTCTAAATGGGGCCACTTCCGATAATTGTTTAACACTCTAAATAGTGGTTAGGAATACTCAACAAGAGAGACAGTTTGGTCATCACACCAGAGCCCAAAACAGAACTATAAATATCCATTTCAAATCCCATCCATTGTCTCAGAAATTGTTCTCACCAAAAATTAATCAACATTTTTTCTTGTGTAAAATTAGGATGTCGAGGACGATGAAGATGACGAGGAAGACGAATATTTACCAAATATACCGACCGAAGAGGTACAACAATCGTCAACAACCACCAGAAGTACAACACCGATTATTTACAAGGTGCAACCACGGGTAATTTGAAAATTTTAAGATTAAATAACATTTCTGTTATTTTTAATGCCAATTTCGTATTTTTTAGATCAATTTGAGCTCTGGCCGTTCACATTATGTACCAACTACAGAACAACCCATATTAACGACTACAACCGAAGAACCAACATTACCAGTGGTACAACAAAAACCAGATGACAAACACGGCGAAGGTGATGATTATGATCCAGACGTGTACGACGACGATGACGATTATAATGAATTTTTACCAACGACCGAATTACCATCTACCACCACACCATCCACTACAACAACAACAACTACCGAAAAAATTATTGTTGCTATAACCGAACCAGTTACAACCACAACCGAGCGTATAACAACTACTCCAACAACCACAACAACTGATCCACCAACTACAACACCGATTACAACCACAACAGAAAGAACAACACCGACAACAACGACTCAAGTGCCAACTACAATTCCAACTGAACCACCAACCACTACAATAAGAACAACAACGGTAGCACCAACAACAACCACCGTTCCAACTACAACACCAACGACGACAACCGAATATATAGAAATTGTGATTCCTGTCAATAGTCCACCGTTGATTAGAAATCGTATGCCAAAGCAACCGCTTACCGCTGGCAAACCATTCACCCTTAAAATTCCGCTAGACATATTCTACGATTCCGAGGATGGTACAAACTTAAAACTTGAGTTGCTCGACAAACATGATTTACCATTAAAATCCAATTCGTGGGTACAGTTTGATGAGACAACACGAGAAATTTATGGTTTACCGCTCGAAGATGTCGTATCAAAATGGATTTATCATCTAAAAGCTACCGACAGTAGTGGCAAGAGTGTTACCGAAACACTAGACTTAACAGTGCAACAGCATAAAACGCATCGCAGTGAAAATCATGAAATAAATATTGGTGTCCGTTTGCTTGAAAAGTTCCGAACCAATGTTGATTGGCAAATTCGACTTATACGCGGTATTGCCGAAACATTGGGCGAAGTATCAACATCGAATATTGTGGTACGTGAAATTCGTGTCGGCTCAATGGATCCAACATCGGCTACGTTTGTATACTCGAATGAAACTTTGCCCAAAGATCGATGTCCCGAGGATAAATTAGATCAGCTTATGAAACGTTTAACTGTGTCCGGCTTATCAGATGCTCTATCACCAGAAATGTCGGTTAAGGCGATACACGCTGAATTTATTGGACCGTGCAAAAAGGCGACCCAAACGATTACCGAAACAAATCCATCACCCAAAAATTATGCACCAATTCCACGAAATGCGGTTGATTTTCTGCACGCAACTGTGGGCCAGCTACTAATTTATAAAGTGCCGCAAGATACATTCTACGATTCGGACGACCCCGTGCTCAAATTATCGTTATTGACGGCGGAACGCACACCACTCGATTCGAAAAATTGGTTACAATTCGATGCGAAAAATGAAGAATTCTACGGTATACCGAAACAGGGGGATGTTGGACAAAAAGAATATTTACTGGTGGCCGAGGATCGGGGTGGACTAACGGCGACCGATGCGCTCGTTGTGTCGGTCAAACCGCAACAGAAACGAGATTATAGCGTGCAGTTTGAAATGTCGCTTGGAATACCATTCGAGAATTTCAATAATTCAGGATCGCAACGACGATTTGTTGAACGATTGTCTTCGCTGTTTAACGATCCGTCAACAGCGAATATTTACATACGACAAATTCGACCGATTTTCAACTATACGCTAGTCAATTTTTTCAATACGACACTATATCGAATGCACTCACACTGCCCCGACGATGAAATCGATGCGATTCGTAAATTGTATACGCTTTCGGATGGTACAACTCGGGATCGTATCCGCGATTCATTCGGCAGTGAATTTAATCTGCTGAATGTTACGTTCATGCCGGTTGGAGCGTGCCAAGGGCTCGATACAATACATCATCCGGATATTATTACACCGATTCATACGCCAAATAATGAACCGGCTCCGCCACCAGCGAAGGATGATTATTTGTTGACATTCGTGTTGCCAGCTGTGATAATTATTTCAATGCTAATCTTTGCCTCGGTGATAGCATGCTATTTGCATCGAAGACGATTGACGGGCAAAATGGAGCTGGGCGATGAAGAGGAACGTCGATCGTTTAGATCCAAAGGAATTCCAGTCATATTCCAGGATGAATTAGACGAAAAGCCAGAGATTGGAAATAAAAGTCCGGTTATATTAAAAGACGAGAAACCACCATTGTTGCCTCCATCGTATAATAGCACAAATCCAGATGGTAAGAATTTTTTTTTTTGGTGCCAAATCTAATTGCAAATTTAATTAAATATTGTATTTTCAATAGACAACGATGACGTCGATGATTATGTGCCGCCACCAGCAGTACTTATGGGCGGGCGTGAACTTCGTGGCAAATCACCAGTAACACCTTCTTATCGGAAACCTCCCCCCTATGTATCGCCTTAAAATTTAAAAATAACATTTAATTTTAAACAAAATATATAATTAATATTAATTTCTTAATTAATTAACACAAACAAAACAAAAAAACACTATCGAAATAATTATATATAAATATAAATAATTTGTCGTCCAAACAAAATTTAGAAATCAATTTGTGTGTGTAAATTAAAAACTATTAAAAATAATTGAATTACAAATGTTTAAAACAAAAAAAAAATAATACACTGCCAAAACCAAAAAAAAAATTAAAAATAATTTTAGGAATTTTTTTCCCGAGATTGGCTAAAATTGGAAATTAATTTCCAACGAATGAAAAAATTAATAACAGTATTTATATAAATGAGGAATTGAAAGGTAGCTATACAAATAAGGCGGCAATAAATTATACGCCACCTTATTTAATTTATATATGACATTTTTATACATTTTTTTTTTATAATTTTATTGTGAATGTTTGAGTTTTTATTTTATTAATTTCCTAATCATTTTTTCCTAATTAAATTAATTCTTCGTTTGCGACATGATTTGATTTATAAATATTTTCCAACTATACTAAACTACAAAAAAAAAAAATTAATTTGGAATTAATTAACATAACTTAAATTAAAAAAAAAAAAAAAATACCTGAAAATTCCAGTGCCATTCAACCAAAGAGAACATAAATCAAATCGTTCGTAAATAATTAATTAATTTAATTAAATTTCAAATCCAATTTGCTTCCAAAATTTCCAATTGTTTCCAGTTTTCCTCTCTATACTTCGTTTATTTTATTATATAAAAATGGCGGCTGTAACAATAAAATGGCGGCTATTTTTTTTTTTATATCCTTTTATAAATAATATATTTTAATTTTGTGTACTCGATTTTATTTTATAATAATTATTTTATTATATAATTTTAAATTATAATATGTATTATATATATAAAAAAAAAATTAATTAATTAATTAAATAAAAAAAAATATAGAATTGCTTTAAAATCAGGTTTTTTTATATACGAAGATAATTAAAAATTAATGTAATAATTATAAGAAATTAAAAATTAAAATTGAAAAAAAAAATAATAATAATTAAACAAAAAAATTGCTATATATATACATACATTATATAAATTAATCTTAAACAAAAAAATTAAGAAAAAATACGAATAGATTTTTTTTTTTTTTTTATTATAATTAACTATAATTATTTTTTTAAATGTATGAATTATTATTATTATTATTATTATGATTAAAATTAATCAATAAACAAACAAAAAAAAAAATTAGGAATAAATTTATTAAAAATTAGAATTTAAAAGAAAAAAAACAATATTAAATAAATAATTAAAAACAACAACAAAATTATAAATATATATACAGTTTTATTGTATGTACTAACATGTCTAAATTAGAATTACTAATTATAAAACCCACATTATATACAAAATTAATTAATTAATTAATTAATTTGAGAAAAAAAAATTTGTTATAAACTGTTGAATACAATTATTCGATTAATTGTCCAATATTTAATTACAAATCGATTAACAAATTATAAAATTAAATTCGGGGATGGGCAGTTACGCATCATCTATTATTTTCTACGTCGACGTGTCGCAACCCGTAGATTTAAAAGTACGGTGACCAAATATCATTAGGATCAATACGGGGCGGACGGGGAGTTGAGGCGACAAGTTTATAGAATTGTGCTTTCAATGCATCTCAGCTTTTAAAAAAAAAATCTTTTTTGTCTGTCGCATTGTCTGTCTCATTAATCTGCAAGTTTAGTAGAAATCGATTAAACTACATTACAGTCAGTTGTTTCATTCTTTCAACGACTAATTTAAAAAAGAGTGTTAAATCAAACAATCGTCGCTATAATTTTTATTTTAGTTAAAAAATTGCACAGAAATCCTTTACTAAGTTAGATAGTTCACAGTAATCTAAAGGCGTACAAAACTAATCTATCAGTGTTGTCTCAAAGGAGCTGTAATGCATGGTGGAATTCCAGTGTCTAGTCCTTTGCATATATGGTTAGAAAAAAGGAACAACTTGATTGGAGACCTTGTGGTGATTATAGAATATTAAACACCGTCATCGTTCCTGATCGTTAACTTAACCGGTTATACTATGTATTCCCTAAAATGGACTTAGTCAGGGCATATCATTTAATACCTGTTGCTACAGGAGATATTGCGAAGACAGCAATTACCATTATTTATTCGAATTCATAAGACTGCCGCTAGGTTTACGCAACGCTGCTCAGACATTTGAAAGGCTTATGAATAAGGTAGTTAGAGGGCTGGATTTCTTGTTCGCAGACATAGGTGATATTCTTGTAGCTTCGAAATCAGAAGAAGGTCAATTCACATTTAGGACAAAAACTTCAAAATGCGTTAACTTTCTAAATCACAAAATTACACCTAAGGGAATATTCCCATCCGAGAAACCAGTTCAAGTTATATCGGACTTTTCAGTGCCTAGCCTATATACATCGCCGATTCATGCCCTAGCTGGGTTTTGTTACTCAGACAGCCAAAAACTGAAAAACCTGAAGAAATTTTCCTTGGTCAGAAAAGTGTAATGAAGGATTCAATTAGAATAAAAGTTACAACCAGCCGAAACGAAATATTCAGCATTTGATAGAGAATTACATGCCATATAGTTAGCGTTTTAATATTTTTAATATTTTGTGTAAGGTTAAGAATTTACGATTTACACCTAACATTCATAAGCTCCACAACAAAAAGAAGTTCAGGACAAGCTCGTCATTTGAATTTTATTTCGCAGTTTACAATGGATATTCAATATGTTATAGGCAAAGACAATGTTGTCGCTGACTGTCTGTTACGCAGAACCGATAACGAAATTGCTTCTATCGAGGAAAACACCAGATGTCAAATCTATTTCGGAATTACCGAATCGTGGCGAGGAACTTCAGAAATTGCTTTCTGGTTCCGCTCGTTTAACAAGTAGAAAATTAAAAACAGATCGTTATTTTTGGCCTAACATGAATAAAGAGGTTAACATCTTAGCACAGTCCTATCTATCATGCAAAAATCTAAAATTCAAAGGCACACCAAATCGGAATTAGGACAATTTAAACAGCCTTTTATTCGTTTTGAATACATTCATTTGGACCATTTAATGGATATGCATACATTTTAACTGCTGTAGATCGTTTCTCTAGCTGGTCAGAAGGTTATCTTATGGAGGATATTACCGCCGCAACTATTGCAAAATCTTTGTGTAGAATGATATATATGAAGACCAAAATTACCAGGCGAATTTTTTATGGAAGCACCAGTGCAACAACCAACAGACTCCGATCATGTTATTAAACATCTACGAAATATTATGCGCAAATTAGTTCCAGTTGCGCCCCAACATGGTCTGAAAAACGATAGATTTATTGCAAAAACGCTGGATAAATGTGAGTTTGTCTTACGAAAGCCCACATAAGGTAATTTGACGATTTAGAAAATAGTTTGTGGTGAATTTCAATGGAAAAAACACATCCATATCTATCGATCGACTTAAACCAGATCAATAATATCGCAAAACCAAAATGTGTTCAGTTTTCAGTTTATTGAATTGCCCTTTTGCAAAATGCAGCGACAAAATAGAACATTTTTTTTAAATCGTAAAAATATCGTAGGTTGTTGACATTGTGTTAATTGTTGACGTTAACAGAAAATCTTGCCAAGTATATTACACGATGGATGTTTGGATCAACCATCGATTTTTTTTAATCACCATCGATTGATGTTTTAATCAACCGTTTTAAGCCATTTGTGTTAACCAAATTCGCTACCTCGCGGAAAGTTATACACACCTACATATATCATGAATTCCAATATTCACCCGATTCCACTGGAACTTAAATTCCAGTGGAAACATTATTCATATCATGGGTTCCAGTGGAATTGTAAAATATATGCAAAAAAACGTAAATGTGAACATATGCATCTTTCATATGAGCTTTTTTAAACCAACGTACTCACATCGCAGCGAACTGAAATCTGAAATATGTATAGTTTATCACGGCTAGATTTAAGCTAGGATCGACCGTTTGAAACCATTTTTATTCATAATCCAAAGTGATTTATTAAAATTATAAAGTGATTAGGTACGGGATCAAAGAGACCGCAAAATATACAAATAATTGAGCTTTTGCTAACTAACTTTTACAAATTATAGGAAGTTAGTATTTGTAGGTAACACATGGTTATTTTCGGCTTCCATTTAAATTTCAAAATGATGCCACCACGAAGATCACGGTGTTCCCATAGACACATTTTTAGCTTTGTCTGAGAATTTATATTTGAGTGTACGTTTTGATCTATTGAAATTTTAAAAACAATCCAACCGCGAGGTCACTTTTACATTTTTTTATTTTCGATGATAAACTTGTTATTAAAATGCTGCCGTAATCATTGCAGGTACACTGCTATCTAATTTAAAACTTAACAATCAAAATGTTTAGGTTAGGGAGGCCGTCCTAATGGACTAGCATAGACACAATGAGTTTCTTCCTCCTCTTCATCACCACAGCTAAGGCAGAAATCATGGGCGGGGACATCCAGCCTGCCCACATGTACCCCAATGAGACAGTGTCACGTAGTGGAAGCGGTCAAGTCTAAGCCAGATTTGCCTGGTTGTTACACACGAACTAGCGTAGGACCATCTGCCGTTCGATTCTTTTATAGCTTCCTCCTGAAGCAGCAGTTTACTGAAAGCAAGTGGTACCTGTATACCCACCCTGCTTTGTGATATACAAAGGGCGTGATGTGCCGTTGCGAGGCAGCTCTTCTGCCTTTACAATACCTGCGATATTGAAATGTCCAGGCACCCCCACCAAACGGATGTTGAATTGATCAACCATCTCATTTAAATATGCCAGACAGTTCTGGGCTACTTATTACATTATACTTCAACCAGTCCATGACTTCCATTACGTCATTTTTGTAGGAGTACGACGTTACAGTAGGTTTCTTTACTCTTTCTAAGATTTTTGGTTTCCAGCTTAGAATGCTGTTCAAAAATAGTCCGAGTTATTTCGCTTTTCTGTGGGTTTTCAGTCCGCAGCTGTTGGCTCACTCAGAGAGATAGCCCAACTGCATGCGCTCACTCAGCGTGCAAGGATATTTACCGAAGACCGCAATAGCAACATCATCTGCGTAGGCAACCAGATTTTGTAAATAATTGAAAACCAAAGTCACTAATCACAATGAAATTATATATGTAGTTTCAGACTATATCGTAAAAAGAAATTTACTGGGTTTAGTTGAAATTTGTATGGGGTCTGCAAAACCGCCAGTATCCGGTTCTCTTCATGCTTAGCGCACACTGCGATTTAATAACACCGATTTAGGAGTTCTTTCATAACTGTTTTGTTTGCTTTGTTTTTTTAATCGAATTTATTAAAGTAGTCTGGCTAGAGGTGATGAAGATAAATTCCTTAAAGTCCTTATAAATTATCGTTCTCTGTCTTTGTCTAAATAAAAAAAAGGAATACCCGAAATGTACCCTTTTACTAACATGAATATCAGGCCACCTGATCGTAATAAGTTTTTTTTATTTCTAATTCATATTTGCCAAGCCTTTTATACTTGTGGAATAAGTTAAAGTATCAAACTAAACTTAGTTTGCAACTGCCATCTATATGTCAGGTTGGGTACTACTGTGACTACCCTCGTAGTTTCTGCTACCTGGTCGTGTACATCCAATCGAATTTCAAAAAATTTCAAAATGGGGACCAAGACATCCCAAACATATTTTGTTTTAAATTTGTATCTTGCTGTATATTCTGCGACACGACTCCCGGGAAACACACGGAGCCCCCATACAAAATTCAAAATATCATTAAAAATTCTGAAATTTATACATTTTATGTTAGTGTCGATGACAACGATAATAATAAACAGTGTTTGCCATTACTGGCCCCTTACTGTGTCAGCAATCTGGCTCCAACGGTTTCGATCCTGGGCATATTGGTTTTCATACTGTCTCCTCACTATCTCAAACATGTAGTGGCCACCACTAAAATTTGGTGTGCCATTGTCCGAATAACCAGAGATCATGTATTTCGTTCTGGACTCATTGATCTGGTGTCCAACAGAAGCTGAAAATTCTACAAGCGGATTAAGTATTTCCTTCACTCCGTTGCTATTCAGTCCAATCACGCATACGTCATCGGCACGTGCAAGCACCTGATTTGACTGGCAATATAAGATGTAGCGCTGAGGTGTTTCAGTTTTACAAAAGATGTACTCTAACATGAGATTAAAGAGAATCGGGGACAGAGCATCTCCGTTCTAAACACCCGAGTTAACTGCAAAAATTTTTGATAGCCGCTGTCTCAACTTTAATACAGCATTGAGACTGTGTCACTGCCATTCATTACACAATCGTATCAATTTTATTGACACACCTAGATATTCCAGCGCAAACTACAAACTGTCTCGATTGATCGAGTTATAGCCCTGCCAACAACCCAGGAACACCAGATGTACGGAGATGGAAGTCTCATAATATTTAGATAGAATCATCCGCAGCAAAAAGAACTGATCAGTGACTGATCGTCCTTGATAGTCACCAACCAGGCCCTCCGCTAGAAGGATGATTCTATTCAATATAATGTAGGATAGTAACTTGCAAAAAAGAGCTATACCGTGATAATTCTCACACTTCAAACGGTCTCCTTTATTGAAGATGGGGCATATAGGGCCACTTTCAATTCATCAGGCATAACTTCGGTTCATCAGACTAACCGAAAAAGGTTGAAAAGACAGTTCCACAAAGTATCCCGTCCGAATATCAAGAGCTCCTCATTAATGCAGCCCACTCCAGGTGAGCGGTTTCGTTTTAGTCTCTGCATGGCCCTATAGTGAATTCCTCAGGGGATGGATCCTCAATACAAATCTTCGCAGTCTGTATGCATGATGAACACCAAGTAGGTCGGTAAAGTGTAATTTCCATGCGTTAGTTAGAGTACTGCGTCGATGTTGACACAGAGGTTTCCATCTCGGTACCGAATGGTAGTTGAAAGTATGGTGCAATCTAGTACTTTAAAGAAATTACGCGAACTGCGTTCATTGCTGAGTTGTTGTACTTTCAGAACCTCAAACAAACCTTCCACCATTTTTCTGTCAAATCCGCTTAGCTGCCCTCCTAATAAGAGTAGCCTTGTTTTTCCTCGCGATTGTGAGACAGTGTTGCACTTTACTATTGGTTATATTTTGTTGCTCAACTGCAAGACGACACTCGTCATTAAACCAAACATTCTTGGGTCTGACCTTCACTATACCTAAAATCTGTTGAGCACCACTGACAAAAGTATTGTTGGATGACAATACTTTTTACTAAACATGTTACCAAACATATGTTTGCAAAAATTTCACATTTTTAATGAATGCTGTTTGCCTGATACCAAAATGTTCGACTTAATGCCTGCGGTCAACTAGTCATCAAAAATCGGTGTTAGGCACACAGGATTAATCGTATTACATACAGATTTAACCACCCTTATCGATGTAGCCCCAGACTCATCTATAAAATGTAACATTTTAATTCGTTTTTTAATCTATAGATTGATGGGAAGAATAGAATATCTGAACTTAATTTTTCAGATGTTGTGTGTTGTTTTCCAGATATGAATCCTGAATTTTAAACATTTCAGTAATTTAGACTTGAAAAGATCTTGATTTTTATTTTCTAGCGGATCGTTCTTCCTCTCCCTCATTCGATTTAATTTTACTGGTTAAGATTCTAAAAAAAACATAAACCGCTCTTGTCAGATAACTTATTTATATCACTGATCGACTCACCCTCTCTTGATTAACATGACGTTATATTTGGTACATCCACCCACAGGATCTTAGAGATGTTTTAGATGATGGCCAACAGCTGTTAAATGTTTCGGTGGTATATACCCCTATTATGGTTCTCACCTCACCGAAAAATACCACCACTTTGAAGTTTTGGTATTATCGTTCTCGCCTTGCGATGAGTCTAGTGACAAAATGACTTAGGTGTGCCGCTTTAACCGTGGAGTCGAATTTCAATACGAGGAAGCAACAAAATGGTTTAGTATTGATTTCAATCAGGGTGATAATCAGAAAAACTATGACTCTTGGGGTACAAGACCGTTGAAGAGTCTCTTTCTTTTGAGATGCAAACGAATCGATTTGTTATTGAGATAGCATAAGTCATTTGTAAAACTATATGCGTCAAGCAGTTCTACATATGTATGTAATGGGTGGGCCATTAAAAGTTTAAATTTAAAAATGCAAAAAAACAAAAACGGTTTGAAATTTTGCCAAATTAATTTTTTCGTTGTGAATTGTTCCGATTAGAGATGGAATATTATTTCATTCATATGGCTGCCGCGGCTGGCCTCACAGTACCCCATTCGATCGGACCATTTTTCGAGCACTTTTCCCAGTGTATGGGGTCGTATTTCGGCGATGGCATCACGAATGTTGGCCTTCCATTGCTCAATTGTCTCTGGTTTGTCGGCATAACACTTGTCTTTAACGGCGCCCCACAGAAAATAGTCTAATGGTGTTAAATCGCAGCTTCTTGCGGGCCAATTAACATCACCATTTTGGCTAATTAAACGGCCATCAAACGAAAAAGTGCTCGACAATTGGTCCGATCGAATGGGGTACTGTGAGGCTAGCCGCGGCAGCCATATGACTGAAATAATAATCTCTAATCGGAACAATTGTACTTCACAGCAAAAAAATTAATTTGGCAAAATTTCAAACCGTTTTTGTTTTATTGCATTTTTAAATTTAAACTTTTAAATGGCCCACACTTTACATACAAAGGCCTTATTATTCCCAAAAATGCAGTATTTGTAAATTTTTAAATTTCATCAACCATTACACATTAAAATTTTCCAATGCACAATGACACTATATCATTGTAACAGCACCATCATCATTAGATTTGTCTATGTTAGTTAAGTCACCATCATTATCACGGTCTCAAGATTTTCTGGTAATACCTATATACATAAGACATTTGTTCATCACTTTCGACTTGTTCAGGTATTGGAGACATAGTAGCTATTACTTAGCTGGATGCCCTCGTATAATGAGCCGAAACTTTTGATTAATTCATTGTTCTATGGCCAAAACAATCAAATTAGTATAAACAGCGCACAATCATAATGCCCAATTTGAAATCACATGACTTGTAGTGGTGAGGTGAGTCCCTCTGTGAGGTGAGAACCATAATCGGAATAGCACCATCCTTTCGAATACAAATTACTGCTTACATTATTGGGGTCTACATCGATGGAAAATAATAAGTCCATCGCTTTTATTTTACTGAGCCACTACTCATGAACAGTAGCCAGCATCGACTTCGAAACATTTCATAAATCCAATCCACCAACTATATAAATCATAAAATAAAAAATTAAATTAAAAAAAAAATTAAATAAATTTTACAAACGAAAATTAACAAAAATATAATCGATGATATTATAAACTAAATTAAATATTGTAACAATTAAATTACACAAAATTAGTATGTATAATCGTATAAAATAATTAAATAAAATATATTTTTAAATTATAAAAGTAATTAAATGAAAAAACAAAAACATTTAAATATCAATTTTAATTGTATATTTTTATATTATTACAAAACATAAAATAATTTAAGTTGAATAAAACTATAAAATAAGAATCATATATAACTATACGAATATTATTAATTTAAGTTTAAATTTATAGGAATTAATATCGCATTATTGAATTATCATCTAAAAAAATAAAATTAATAAAAAACGATCAAACAATGAATTTTATGATAGATGTACATATGTACATCCATCACGTACGTATTATTTTTTGGAGGACCCTGAATGGGTACCGAATTATTGTGCTTAATCCCTATTCATCACAAGTTGTTAATTTGTATAGTTTTTTTGATCAAATATCTATCAACAATACAGGTTTATATTAAGTATTAAATAAATAATAGTATATAAATAATAATTATAGTATTTTAAAATTATGTCCTTATATAAATAATCTAACTCAATCCTTTTGCCTTAAAAAAAAAATAAAAACGCCCGATATTTCCTTTTTTAACAATTCCTATCCTAAACAATTAACTCGATCCCATATTTCTATATATATACATGTATTAAGACACTGTACATCAACTTTCAATAATTATTTCATAATTCATTTTTATTTTGTAATAATAAACGAAAACTAACTAATAATTAAATTAATATTAATTAATGTCTTAAGAATACAGTAACAAAACAACAACAAACACATTTATGATAATCAGTAGAATTATTATATTATAAAAAAAGTAAAGTAAATTATTAATAACAATTAAATGCACACAAACCAACAAAAACATGATTATTTTAATAAAATTGTAATATTAAATTCAAAACAATTAATATATTTGAAATACATAAATTTAAAAAATAAATTTAAAAACAAATGAAGAAATAATAAAATATTGTAATACAAAAAATAGTTTTTTTTATTTTTATAAAGGGTGTCCCAAAATTAACGGAAGATTTGAATTTGCCGCCATTTGTGCAGTAAAAAAAAAATTATTTGACAGCTGAGAGGTTAGGGTTAGTAAAAATGTGACGTTACACGATAGAACAACGTATTTTCATTATTGAAGAATATCTTAAAAATAATTAAAGTTTGGCAGCCGCAGTTCGACAATTTCATACAAATTATGGTCGGAATAGTGTTTTAACTTTGTCAACTGTTAAGAGAATAATTGAAAAATTCAAGGAGGCTGGATCAGTTGGAGACGCTAAACACACAGGTGAAAATCCAGGAACATCAATTCGGCGTCGTCGACAAGAATTGCAAATTTCAAGAAGCTCTCTGTAGCGTATACTCACTAAAGAACTGCGTGTCTTCATGTTTACAAAATTTAATTAACACAACAACTGAAGCATATGACCATGTTGAATGGATTATTGATGGCTTTGTTAATCGCCAAAATTGCCGCATTTGGGGTACGGAGAACTGGTACTGGTGCTCGATATCGCGACATGATAACAGACTTCTTTCTGCCTCAGTTGGATGATATTGACATAGACGACATGTGGTTTCAACAAGATGGTGCCACATGCCATACAGACTGTGAAACAATTCAATTACTGCATGAGACATTTCCCAGTCGTGTACTCTCTCGTTTCGATGTACAAAATTGGCCCCCTAGATCTTGTGATTTAACACCATTAGATTTCTTTTTATGGGTTTATTTGAAGTCAAAGGTCTATGTCAACAAGCATTACAGGAGGAAATTAAACGCTGCATCAACGAAATTCAGCCACATTTATGCAAAAAGGTCATGGAGAATTTCGATAAAAGAGTGCGTATGTGACAGCAAAGCTGTGGAGACCATTTCCCCGATGTGATGATATTTCATAAATAACCCTATCCTATGTATTTTATGATTCAATAAAAAAATCACAATCTGAAGACTAAAAACTGTGTTTTCTATTTAATTCAAATCTTGCGTTACTTTTGGGACTCCCTTTATAATATTACAACTGACTTTATTCTAAGTCGTCTAGTAACTTTCCTATCATAATTATATTACCAGTTGTTTGGGATATAGCCCAACGGCTAGACCCAGAAATTAAAATTATTTAATTATTTAAATATTTCTTATAAAAGTAATTTTATGTTCCATTTACTAGATCAATTGGTTTGGTTCTTTGGAGACGTTTTACTGCCAACGGTCTGTAACGCATATTGCTTATCTCGATGTTTTCGTGCTGTCGGACGCGTGAATCATACTTGAGAGCATGATACGTAATAACTTCATCGATGTATTCCATCTTTAAATCTCGGTGGCGGTTTTCATTTCTAATGCACTATGGAGCATTTACAATATTCCGAAGTATGTACTTTGTTTTGGAATGTCTGTATCATCTTGATGTTCGTTTTCTTGGTACAGCCCCAAAACTGTATACCATAGGTCTATACCGGTTTCAGTATTTGCCGGTATAAAAGCAATTTAATTTGTATAGATAGTTCAGAATGTCTACCTAAGAGCCAATACATCTTCTTATATTTCATTTTCACCTCAACTTGGCATCCAGCGTCATACCTAGATATTTCGCCGTATCTGCATAGGCAACTTGTTTAGAGTTAATTATGATTGGGATTCTACTAGACATATTTTTATTAGTAAAGGTCACATGCACAGATTTATGCAATTTGTTAGTAGCTTCTTCTACATTGTTCCCAACTGCCAAAATTGCAGTATCACCAGCATAAGATGTTATAGTTGCTTCATCCCTGGTGATATATCCCGAGTATACATGAGGTACGAAACAGAGCCCAATACGCAACCTTGTAGTAGTCCAGCTGAAATTTTCGGTTTTCTATGATTTCAGAGTTTCATAGTATTGTTTTGGAATGCCTCGCTTGAGCTTGAACTTGAATCCTATGTGCCAAACTCGGTCAGATGCTTGCGCTACATCCAGGGAAACGCTTGGACATATTTTTTTAGTTTCTAGTGTACGTTCTACTATATATCTGTGATTCTATGGACTTGTTCTATAGTCAAGTGGTTTTCTCTGAATCCTAACTGGTGGTCAGGAATGAGATTTCTCTCCACCATTATGGTTTTCATTCTCTTCAGGAGCAATTTTTCATAAATCTTGGCTGTGGTTGGGAGTATGGATATCGGTCTGAAGGACTTTTTATGGTTTCATTACTCGTTAGGTTTTAAGATCATGGCTACCTCTGCCACCTTCCATTACCTGGGAACGTATCTTAGTCTAAACACAGTATTCATTATATGGAGAAGTTTACGTATCGCTATATTTGGAACTTCTTTAATGATTTGTCCAGTTAGGAGGTCGTACCCAGGAGATTTATTCATGTTTAAATTTTGAATTTCCTCTTTTAGCTCTTGTAGAGATACACTTTGTATTTAAGCTCATCAGATCGTTTCAGTATATGTTAACATTTTCATCAGCAGTTTGCCTGGGTAATGGTTGAAACGTTTCTTCTAGGTGCCTCGCAAACAAGTCAGCTTTTTGTTTAGCGCTTCGAGCCCAGCTTCCATCCTCACTTCTAATTGGTGCCGTCGAATTTGTTTGTCCCTTTCCATAGGGAATATTCGGTATCTTTTTGGCTAGTAAGTGACGACAAATATGTACCTATTGATTCATTCTTAACTGGTTTGATCAGAGATTTCAACTTGTTACACAGGTTATTAAGGGCAGTTTTATTTTCCTTGGTTCGATTTATTTGCCAAGACTTTCGAGCTTTACGTTTCTTTGCCGCAAGCTATTTTACTTCAAGTGGATAGTTTTTCCAGTTGTTGTTATTTGAGTATTTAAAGATGTACTTTGCCACGCAGCTTGTTGTATGTTTTCTATAAGCCTTGCTACTTCCTCTTCGACTTGTATAATGTTCCTTTTTGGTGCTTGAAGATTGATGTTTTGTTCTAATAATTCTCGAAAATTTTTCCAATTGGACAGTCTCGCTGTGATTTTTTTTCAATTATTGTTTCACTGACCCTCACAATAACAGGAGAGTGGTTCGACGTAATCTCTTCATTATTTTCCAAACGGATATAGTTGGTGAGCTACCAGATTGAAAGTCACATTTTAATTTTTTTCCTGCTTCAAATAACGCTCTCCGGTTTGGTGTAGTAACTCTGGAGCCCCAGTATAGGTTTTTCACATTGAAGTCGCCACCAAAAATAAAACAACCTCCCATGGTGTTAAAATGTTCTTTATAATCGTCTCTTTTCAAATTATGTCGTGGTGGACAGTATATTGATGATATATTTATTTGGGTCACCTGTGCATATGATTCTTTTCCTCGTAATTTATATAATTCTCGATTTGTCTGTCGATTGGTCGGGGCTTCACTAGCTCGTTTTCTACGGTTTAGATCAGACTTTCTAGCGCGATTTCTTATATTTTATAATTCTTTAGCTACCTCATAGACATTTTTTGCATTGGACTATCAGCAGTGACATTTTCTTCACTGGTTCAATTGCGACTTTCATATTTTGAATTGCTCGAATATCATGAATTTTTTAATATTTTCCTCTTTGCCAAACGTTTGCATGAATAGCGGTAGCCCTCGTTTTGTAACGACACTGTTGCCTTTGTCATCTACCTTTTTCTCTTTTTTAATGATATTTGCAGCATCCTTAATGGCGAATCCTTTACTCTGCAGCTCGGCAATTATATCTACTCTCTCGCATGTTTGATGTAGTCCTCTAGCCATAGCCTTAATTGATCTTTCCTGCTTGTCCTCATATTTATTCCACTGAACTTTCTAAGCATTAAGCTTCATAGAGAGATTTCTATTAGTATCTGAGTTTCGAACATTTACCTTCCAAACATCATTATTTAGTACTACTAGCTTGAAATCCTTGTCCGTAATTGAGGTCATCAGAGCCTTGACAGCCGGATACTCTTTAATACCAACTATGTTTATTGGTGGAGGTTGTTTTTTTTTCTCTGTGTTAGAAATTTCGTCGTTGCACTGAGTAGTTGATTTACTCGATGTTGATGTTTGCTTTCCCTGCTCAGCATATTCTGCTTTTCGTTTCTTTCTGGGCTTGCTTTTTTTCATGATATAATCAGATTCCCTTGCCACTTCCTCTACATCGGAAACTGACATGTTGAATGTGGCGATTTTTCTTGTGTTTCTTGATTCTAGTATCCACTGGGAATTGGTGGCTATTTCTCTTCCGAGTTCTTCTTCGTCTGTGTAATATTCATTACAGACTTGTTTTTTTTCTTTACCTGATTCGATGATCCCTTTCAGGTCTTCATTTTAATAGGGTAATTTCATTACTCAGCTTTAATACCACCTCTTCTAGGCTTTATAATTGTGAAGACACAGTAATATTAATATCTCCTATAGACTCGGTTTTTTCATAGTAGGTGATCTTATGATTTTGTTACCCCTATGAAAAGGATACTCATCATCCCTTGTTAAGCTTATATTAATATCTGTCCCAGCAATCAAGTACACCACTGCGGAGAGATTATGAATCATCGTTGGTTTTTGTTAAAGGATACCTTTTCCTCAAGCATTTTATACCTCCTGCCAGGTAAAATCAGCCGCCTCTAACACGAGAAAAAAACGCTGTTTGAAACCGCACCTCCTGGTGACCAGACGCTTCTTGCAAGTTTTGGTCCGTGAGTGGTATTTTATTTCCCACTTACTTCGGCGCCAATGCTTACAAAAAAATCTGTCTGTAGCCGAAACAGTAGCCGATACAGCTGTCAAAAAATTTTGCGTGCGGGAAATGAACGTAGCCATTAGCATTCAATGAGGAAAATATGCGTCTTTTTCGAAAAAAAACTTGGTCGTCGTATTCTCGAGACGGCTACATTTTCCGGTTTTGTGCCGCAATTGCTATGATGAGACGTACGCTTTGTAGAGAGATCGACAGAATCAAGGACGTCTGGGAGGGTTGTCAACTTTGAGAGAGGCTAATCGCCAAATCGATTGTGTTCAGGATTAACCAGAAGTCCTTCGAACACATTACTGGGTCCGGAGCGTTGCTATAATACGTCCTTGAGAGGGTCCGTTTCAGGGTTCTCTCAGGGCCATAGGATTTTGTTTTATTATTATTTTGGCATTTTCGCTGCTGAATTACAGTATGGTTTGCTACTCATCAGTACTCACCTGCTCAATCTGTTCCAGACGTACGTTGCTTTTAGTACTGTACCACGATTCTTAAGCAGGAGTAGAGTAGTTTTCACACCTTAAGCTGGCAAGTTGGATTATACTGACCCAAAAGCTTTTAGGTCTGACCCCCAAAATGATGTCATTCATCTAAAATCACGGTTTTGCCATATGCATCGGTTGTGTGGTGCCAAGTTGTTAAACTCACGTCTTCTGTAGCAAGGCTGGATGGACTGCAGATGAGAGCCTACTTCTAGACTCTTTTTTTTGGGGCTACTCAAAGTCCAGAGCCTATGTGAATAAACCAGGTAGATTTGAGTTATTGGAAGCTAACATTACTCGTTTCATTCGGCAAATACCATTCGATTTTTTGAGTTTTTTAATTTGTACACAAATCACCTCTATAGATTTCGTTATTACGGATAAAATCAAGTACATGATGTTTGATACTCCTTGTTTCTGGCATAACTACCGGTGTGACTTTTGCAACTTCAACACTCTTTCAAATATAGCCCAAATTTTTTCGATACGTCGAAAACCTGTGGAGTCTTTTAGATAAAATGGATTTGATTAATCTCGTGCCAATTTATTGCTTCTGTTGGAATTAAAGTTGTGTGATCGAGCTATATGACCAAAACTTTACTGCTGAATCGTGTTGAAGAATTAGCGGCAAAATATGTCGTTATGAAAAATGTGACAAAAACCTGGCTTCACAACTGCAAATTGCTGGCCAAATCATACATTTTTTTGGCAAATGTATCAAACTTGAAGTGTTTCAAAACCAATTTCATGTATGTTTCGTCATCCATCAAAACACATCGACTAAATTTTGTCATCTGGCACATATTTTATCGAACAAGTGTTGGTTATCTCAACGATTTGGCTTTTTAAAAACTCGGTAGCACTCATAGCCTTCCTGAACTCGAATTCGTTTTAATATGGAGTGGGGTGTGTTCAATTTTATGGCACGGTCATAGTAAAATTTCCTCGGATTATTTTTAATGAAGGTTATAACAATTTGTAAAGATTTCTACCGTTGTTCAGCACCAATTTTTAACACACCGATGGTCGAGTAAGCAGAGTCAATGCTCTTGAAATCGTGGATGTTGTGCAGTGTTCGAACTGCGATTAAGGGTAAACAAATTTAGCGGGCATCCACACTTTTCTCATTAAATTAAAAATGAATCGCTTTTTGCAATTAAATTAAAAATCACACAGCTTCTTTTACCACCGAGCCACCGCCATACTTATAAATAGTGATATTCCTATCGTTTATAGCTGCCATTTGAATAAAAAAATTGAAAATTTTAGCGAAGGCAATGCACTCTGCGTTTATTTCACCGTCGCTTTATACCCATCTTGTATGCATGCCACTATACTTGAAAATTATGAAAATGTTTAACAGAAGCTGTGTGTTGAACCAATTTGAATACAGAAAGGGTCAATTTAATAATTTCGTAATGGATAAACATGACGCGTTAGTTTAGAACTAATTGACAAAACCACTCTAGGAATTTATTGTCTACATTATCGACGTTGTCTACGTTGTTGACGTTATCTACGGGTTGTCGATACGTCAATGTAGAAAACAATAGATGACGCGTAAACGCCCATCCTGTAGAGCAGATTTAATTGATTTCAAATTGGGCTCGCTAATGAAGTTCTTCGCCATACGACAACTAGAAGTATAGCAAGCCACTGTAGTCTTATATCTTTCAAAAAGTAGTTCTTTATAACTACCTTGGCGTATAGTTAAAAGTTAAGGAAGCCGCGGGTTCAGGTCCAATTAGAGTTAACTGGGAACCAGGTTTGACTAAATAGTCCGCGATTAAAGAGATTAACGAATTGTTTGCAATCCTTGAAAAGTTTGGAGATAGTCAAGGGATTATTTAATAAATTGAGTACAACTTTGCTATCAGTACACAGAATAAAGTCTTTGTTTTTAACAGCGAAATTCAAAGCCTCCACAACACTATTTCAGCGCTACTATTTCCTCTTGGAAAACAGTGCATATACCGAATCAAGACTGCGAAAAGATCTCTGATTAGACCAAGGACATTAGATTCTAAATCCAGCACTGAGGCTAGAGCGAGAGCCATCTGAGAGGAATATTATGGACTCGTCTAATTTTTGGAGAAAATCTTCCGAAAACCACAAATCCCTTGATGGATAAACCACCGTGAATCAGTTGCAGAAGTTGTATTCACTATACCTGTCATCGATCACAAACAAAAATAACGTTGCGTAACAGAGGCAAGGAAAGAATGGATTCCATAGCAAGAAGTCGAGTCGAGGACATGGGTCCAGTAACAGCCATACAAGCCGTGTTTTGAAGACTATTAAGTTTAGCAATAGAAACGTTTAGATTAACAACTGGCCACCACACAATAGTAGAAGCGTATACGATAATATCGGTAAGATCAGCGATTTATAAATGAAAGCAACATCCTGGGTGCAAAACAAGACCCCAGGATTTCACAACAGCCCTTCTACATTGCCAAAATATGGCAGTAGCTTTTTGTAGTTTGGAATCAAGATGAAATTTTCAGGAAAGTTTGCTATCTAATATAACACCAAGGTGCTTGACTTGGTTACATCTGGTAATTGGTCTCCCAAAAAGAGAAGGACCGGATACAAATCCAGACCACTCCTATGCCTAGTAAAGACAATTAAATCTGTATTAGACGGGTTGGCGCGGAGACCCTGTCAATGCAACATGCCTCCACAATATTTAAGGCCTGCTGCATTAAGTCGGATAAGATATTCAGGTGTTTGCCTGTAAGGACAAGATCATCAGCATAACTCTGTGCAATGAAACCGGATTGCTGTGGCTTAACCAGTAATCCGTCAATGACCAAAAGCCACAGCAGGGGAGAGGGCAAACCCCCCCCACCCCGCCCCTCTGGGGACAGCCTTTGGCAACCTTGACAGAACCTGATGTGCGATCCAGTTACACAGCTAATATTTTCTTTAGATTAAAATTTAAAATATTATACAGAAACACACTGATAATTTTTTCTATTCCAATACCACAATACTCAAAAGAAAAATTTTGATATAAAATATGATGATGGATCGCCTACCAATCAAGAACCTAGTTTGATAAGAAAAGCTACAAAACTCAATCAAATAATTTATATGGAATATAAAAATGCCCAACAATGATAGACAGATTCTCAACATTTGTATCAGAATATAACTAACAACTAATGAAACTGTAGGAATAGTAAAATGTCTGAACAAATACTTTGACCTACGGAGTTTATCTCATTGAATAGAACACCTTTAGTATCGGTCATTTACTCAGTGAGTGGGCTGCGCTTTTCTGATATTATACTACTTTGCCCCCACTCTTCACGAAATACAAAACAAAAAATTTAATTAAGAAATGTTCTTACCAAATATTTTGTTTACGTACTTTTCAAATTGGTATTGGTCCAATGAATCGTGTTGTAGACTTAATTTTACAGACAGCATAGTAATTTATTTATCTATATACCAGGCACCGAAAGCCACTAAATTCTTAACTGGTTTTATTGTAACACTTATTGATAATATTTATCAAGGCATTTAATGTAATAAAACATATTATAATACGTAGCGGTTTTCTACAATAATTTGACATACAGTTTGCGAATTTTCGGTATCCAAGAAACATATTGTTGTCGATAATGCAGACAATTCGAATTCGAATACATTTATTTTACAGTGTACATTTTCTCCAATATTATTCCTAGTGACATCTATGAATTAAATATTTACATTTTAATCAATTTTGGCTCATCTCCATGATGACATCTATGCCATCTTTTGACAAGACAACACATTCTGTTAATGTGATGAAAATTTCTGTAGTTACAAACCTTGAACTAAATTAACTAACGATCGATCGATACAAATCCGGTAAAATAAAAAACACCATCACCAATTAGTTTGTTTAATTTTTTATTCGACCTATTTCAAATCCGGTCGACTGAATACTATTATTTACATGATAAATTTTATGCGGTAACAACAATTCATAATTCCGACCACTGAAATACGTGTTATAAACTGCTGTGTACACATACAACCATGTCGTGAATGTTAAAAATAAAAACGTTACAATAATTTTATTCCACTCGGTCAAACTAACGAACATCACAACAGCATACGTTATACTGTACGTTAAAACACTCTCTAATGCGATCCATGGCATGTGCAACGACGGTGTACGATCTTGACATGGTGTACACACTAGCATACAGCAACAAATTAACGAAATCGATAGGAATAGTATTAATGTTAGCAGCTTTAATAGTAGAACGTTCAAATAAATGATTGACGCCTCGTTTATTCGGTCCACACAAAATCGTGTAGCATTCTCGATCAGATAATGCTCAGCCTGGGTCACACTTAACGCACGTAAATTATAATTCATATAGTTATTGGTTGCATTTAAAATTGTGGATGGTTCCGCTGATGAATTTATAACATCCGTTAACGATATCAGACATTTTACGATGCACGCGAATATTATTAAACCGTTTGTGATGCGAAATAAACGGGCAATTTTGTTAGAATTTAACGCGGTAATTATCTGGTCACTTGTGCCGCCGAACCTATAAAATATATTTGTATATTCGTTTATTTATTTTAACACTTTTGTTTGTATATATAGGTATGGTAACACTAGACACAGTCGCTTACATTATTTTTGGTGGAATTCTACTTTAAGACTAAAGATTAGATAATAAAATAAAAAAATGTTATATATTTTTATTAAACTATGATTAAAGCATTGACTATATTGACGCAAGTGTTAAGTCGAGCTATTTATCATACAGTATAACGAAAGAAATTACGCGATTGCACGCGGCTTAAAATATATTTTTATTTTTTATATCAGTCAACAGCTGTTAATACCTTACTTCCTGTTATACTTTTACAATAATTATAGTTATTGTGCGGTATATAGTTATACGGGCCGTCGATATTCAGTCCAGTTTTGTTTGTGAAATCACAAATTTCGTCGTGTTTCTCAAGAAATAACTTGACGTATCTAGAAGATCTCCGGTGTAGCAAATATGGATTGTCAGTGCTTTTTTTCCATATATTCCATCTGCCGAACTGCAGAACGTTGAGAAGAAGTACAATGTCTACTAAACGCTTTTGTTGAATCACATAAGTTAATTGGCCTTATCATTAAAGTAATAACGACAGTAAATCGTTTGTGCGATTTAACTGCCGTATTATAGCTAAAGTGTTTAAATGTAAAATTGATTATCTGTGGTATCAGTTCAATATAGATATAAAGATAATTTTAATAAAATTAATAATTCAATATTAGCTATTGTAATATAAAGTGATTCGTTTTTCAAATACAGGGGAGCAAACACCATGACGATGGGGAGCATAATGGTCATCCGTTTGCAATATTTTCAATTTAAATGAATCATCAACACATTTGTTTGTTCACCCTGTGATTAGTTTCGAACAAATTATATTGTTGTATGTTCAACGTGAAACACTTTTTATCATTAGTTTTCATTGCTTAATACACGTTTCATTATATTTGTTTAGTTATCTATTTCTACATTTACCTCTCCTCTATTACAGGTAATATTTCGTTGTTCCATGTCATACAATTTGTAGGTACGTAACCAGCTTATGATAACGTATACGAGATTCACGATTGTGGCGCCAACCACACATAACAGCTAGTCGTACATGCAATGGCAAACATCATAGTCTGCTCCACATCCCTAATATGTCTTCAATGGCGCAATCTGCAAATTCAGAACAAACACAATCCACCATTCTTGCCGTATCTTCCCAACCAGTTCCAGCAAATAATATTAGCACAACACTAATCTCTTCCGCACATACCTCAAGGTATGTATTCCTAGCAACTGCTCTAGTTGAATTTTCTGATGCCAAGAATCGCACTATTGTTGCATGAGCAATGCTAGATTCTGGGTCCATCCTTAATTTCATTACCAAATTACTAGCATCGAAGTTGGGTTTAAGAGCAATAAAATCTCTGGCTCAAATCAGAGGTATTGGTGGCTCATCCATCATGAATTTCGATCACGAGTCAATAACTATTCTGCATCGATAGAGGTCCACAACTTGCCAAAAATATCCGAGTATCTACCGAAATGGCCTATTCCAGCTAACATCAATCTCGCGGACCCAAACTTCTCTTCAGCTAAGAGGATTGATTTGCTCATTGGCGCATAATTGTATTTTGAGTTATAATCGGTTGGTCAAATTAAACTAGGCAATGACTTACCAAGTTACCGATCCTTCAAAATACCAGATTGGGATGGGTGATCTCAGGTAAGGTCAAAGCTCCAAATTATTTATCAAATTTGCAATTTAAGTGTTATGAATTCGCCATCCACTTATTTAGATACTCTTATGGAAAGGTTTTGGGCTATAAAAGAAGGAGATTATTCAATCCAAGATACTATCTCAAATGGATGGTCGTTTTATTGTTCGGTTGCCATTTTCTCATGCTGAAGGTGAACTAAACATTACGCGACTCTTTTAACACCTTTATGCGTGAATATATTTCACTCAATCATGGAACCAGTCAATTCAATCGAATCAAATCATTTTTTTCTTCCGCACCACTGTGTGTTTAAACATGCGATTCGACCACTACCAAATCAACAGTAGTATTTGACGGCTCAGCTAGGACTAGCTCTGGTACGTCTCGTGCAGATATAATAAAATGTATCGTGAAGTCCGTGTTCACCTTGAAGATTGGAGATTTCAATATATTTATTGGCGATTTGATTCGAAGGACCCTCTGGTCACATACCAGCTCAAAACCGTCACATCCGGTACTACTCCAGGTTCGTTCCTATAGCTACTCGCTTCCTTCTCCAACTGGCCCTAGAACACGAATCCAAAATTCCAGCAGCAAGTTTAGCAATACGTAACGACATGTATGTTGATGCATCTTTTGAGTGGGGCTAATTCAAAGAATGAAGTACTTGCCCTCAGGGATAAAATCTCATTCATTCTTCAGTCGGGTGGTATGTCACTCCGAAAATGGTGTTCAAATGATTTATCTCTTCTTGCCGATATTCCCGATGATGATCGTGTGCAACTTCTACAAACACAGGATGATGAATTTATCAAAACTTTGGTAAGGAATGTCAGAGAATAATAAAACGAATAGTTATTTCTGAAATATTTAAAAATTTTGATTATTGGATTAATCTCACCGGTCGTTGTGCTAGGGAAGATGTTTATGGAGCAGTTGTGGCAACTCAAGCTAAATTGGGACGCAGTCTGCCCATTGATCTCACACTTCCTTCCAAACACTTCAATCGATCCATATTCCTCAACATATTTTCAATCATTGCCGGAATCCAACGAAAATTCAAATACATGGGTTTGCCGATGCAAGTAAAAGAGGCTACGGCGCTGCTGTATATTTTCGAAGTCACACTTCTACGAGCGTTATAGTTAGATTATTGTGTTCGAAATCCAAAGTGGCCCCTGTTAAACAATTAACTCTGCCACGACATGAGCTTCTGGCTGCTCAGCTATTATCAAAATTGGTTGCAAAAATAAAGCCTAACCTATACTTTCCAGTTGACGATTATTTTTTTTGAACCCTCGCGTGGATTACCACCCGAACAATTAATTAATTCCGAATTATGGTGGTATTGCCCAAGTTTTCTCCAATCATCTGACGACTCCTGTCCTCAACTGGTTTTGTCATCAGATGACACTGAGTTATCCGAGAAGCTAACACCCACGCAAACGCTAGTTGCAATAAATTCTGTCAATTTAAGGCAGTTAGAAGACGCAAAGGAGATGCTTAAGCGCATTCACTCCAGAGGTTCATTTCTCACTATACAAAATGCCATGAGTTACGTTTTGCGCTTCATTCACAATACAAGAAAACCCGCAATTCGTCACACTGGCCATCATACTCATCTGAATATAAAGGACTTGAAAATCCTTCATTTATCGTTCGCGATCAAAAATTGAAATCATTATCATTATTTATGGGTGATGACAAGATTATTCGTGTTGGCTGTCGACTGAAATTTTCTTATTTGTCCTAGACATCGAAGCATCCAGCCTTGCTTCCACCCAATCACATCTTTACTCAATCTATTTTTGAATTTATTCATAGAACTCACCTTCACGTAGGTCCGCAAAGGTTTCTTGCTGCCGTGCCATGTATAATTACTGGTCGAGCAAGACCAATATTATTGCAACAGAAAATGAGTGATCTACCGTCCGAAAGGGTTAAGCGAGCACTTATCTTTTATTACGTGGCTACGTTGACTACTGTGGCCCATTCTATGTGCATTTCACGTTACGAGGCCGAGTTCCGACAAAGGTTTATATGGCCGTTTATGTTTGCTTTGTATCATCACTTCCAACTGCATCTTTTATGGGCACTTTAAAAAGGTTTATTTCTACCCGAAAAAAATCATCTCCGACAACGGCACCAATTTTGTCGGTGCAGCCAACACACTGAACTGCTTCAAAGCTCGAATCTCCATTCCGAAATACAACTTATGTGTCAGTGTGTCAGCGCGACAAAATTGAGTGGTGGTTTGCTTCACCCGCCTCACCTCACTTTGGTGGTCTCTCCGAAGCCGCAGTAAAGTCTGAAAGATATCACCTCCGCCGCTTAACGATAAATGCTATACGTTAACATATGATGAACTTAGTACTTTAATCAAGAAAGTCGAAGCGGTATTAAACTCTTGGCCACTTGTTCCAATATCCACCGATGATGCAAAAGAAGTGCTCACCCCAGGGCATTTCCTCATTGGTCGGCCACTAAAATCTATACCGGAGGATATAAGGTTCTAACACAAATTTCGATCATCTCAATCATTGGGACCTCACCAAGGGCATATTTAAAGTTTTCTGGTCTTCAACATCGTCACTCTTGGAAAAAAGAATTTCCTAACATTAAAATTGGTATACAATAGTCCTCATCAAGGAAAACGATATTTCATCACTCAAGTGGAAATTGGGCAAGGTAATTGAAACCCATCCTGGAGAAATGAAAAGCTCTCGTACAATGTAGGTTTTGTTTTGTGGTTAACAACCTAACACCGGGGCCGTAACCCGGGAGAAATTTAGCCGGCAAAAATTAACACATATTGGTTTAGATGCGTGCATTGTGAAATTTAGTATCTTGGCGTCTTCATATTCTAAGCAGCTTAAGCGCCTAATCTTCAAGTACGATCTACTAAGTTCATTAAGTGATTGAATTATTACAGCTACACAGTGCTAGCTTAAGGGCGAGTAAAATCACATATACCGTTCTAAAGTAAGTGTAACCAATACGTCTGACACAATATTTTCTCTGGAGAAAGGGGAAACTGCTTGGAATCTCTGAATATCAACCAAGCCTAGAGTCAATTACAAACACGGTAGTGATCTCAAAGTATTCGTTGTTACTAACTGCCATTGTAAAAGTTTGAAACGCATCCTTAATTAGAGAATCATGCAAGGCCTGCAATAAACTCGTCACAACTGACGGATCCAAATAACTGGCTTCAAATGCAACTATATACAAGTTCCCTTTGTCCATTTTTCCATCACATCCCGAATAAATCCGAGATTTGTCACAGAGGTGGACGCTTTAATTTGGGATCACCTCACTTCAAATTTTCCAAAAATGTGTGCCGAAGTGCTCGATACCTGGAATGACTTACAAACGTTACAAATCGCCGATACTCTTCGACAACAATGTCGCAACGTCGTCATTGCCAGTTGCACTTCTTCAAAATTTTGCGACAAGGACAAATCATGATCCAGTGGTGTCATCGCGAGAAACACGGCTTTCAATCAAAGGCTAAGCCACACACTGCCTTGCGAATTAAGTTGAATATGGACTAAAGTCTACGCAAGTCTTGGAAACTGGAATAGGTACCAGTCAAAAAAGTTTTAACACCGGAACATAAATATTGGGTCGGTTTATTGTGAGACTGCCCTTTCTGGAAAGGATTCTAAATGACCCGGAAGCTCACTGTCATAGGCCATATTCAGATTTAAATCTATCGAACCAAGACTACAACGTCACGTAGATCTTCGGAATGCATACGCTTCATTCGTGACTAAGTACAAGCAGCTATAACATATGGCGGAAATTCAACAAGAACAACTTGACTGTAGTTAAACCTACCAATATTCGATTAATCACAAGGATTTCAAATAAATAATAGTATCAGCAAATGAGTTTCCACTAGACACCTAAAGCAATATTGAACGACTTCTATGCAGACGATCTCCTCAAGTGGAAGTAACGACATACCGTCAGCAACAGCGCTAGCGGATAACAACACAAATGTTCTTAGCACGATGGGCTTTCATCCACACATGTTTGCCTCAAATATATCGGAATTGCTCTCTTCATTAGACCGGATGGACCAATCCAACACAAAATGTTGAGCCTCCATTGGTATACAAAAGAGGATATATTCAAGTTCCAAATTGGTGCGTTAAACTTTTATTCCAGTATAATTATGACTACTGAATCTTCGCTGGGACGATGGAATAAATCAGCATTCCCCGCACGTTAAAAATCTCTCGCCAACAAGCCATTTCTTTGTTCTGCTGAACAGATTCAGAGAGAGTCTTAGATTGGCTTTCGCGCCATCCATCCCGATGTAATGTTTATTTCGCCAACAAGACTACACAAATACTGAAGCTGACCCCGACTGCAACATTGAATTAATTATCCGTATCGGCCAATATTATCTTCTGATTGTGCCTTTCGCAGATTTGATTTGCAGAATCACGCGCATTGGTGCGGGAACGGCCGCAATGGCTTGTACAATATTTTAACTAAATTATGTGCTGGAAGAACCTTCAATACAAGTCCATAACGTCGTCGTTGACCAGACTTCGTTTCTATGATTGCGGACCGCACTTCCTTATTCATGAAGTTGAAGTAGTGTATATGCGAAGCTGCTAGTGTACGTGCGAAGATTCACCTCAACGTGCAAAAATCAATTTTCAAAAAAATCGAACGACTTAGAGACCAATTGTACCAGATGAATATAAGTGGGCAGAAGGTCAGCTGTGTATATTGGTTGAACAAGTGCAATTCTCAAAAGAGTTTGGGCTTTTGAAAGTTAAAAATCTGAGCTCGTAGGGTACTCTATCACGTCTAACACCATATTTGAATTATAATGGTCTACTACGAGTGGGAGCGTTCCTTAAGGATGTAGAATGCACACACCACCAACATTTTAAGTTCAACGATATTATTCTACCTACACTTTCTTTATCCCCATCCTGGACCAAGTTTGCTGTTTCATTTGTCTCAACAACTCTGTTGGATTGTCGTTTTTCGAAAATTGGAAAAGGAAGCTTCTAACGAGTGTATCATCGTCTATGTATATATACAACTGTATGAATTAACTTATACTCAATGAACTGCATAATTCATCAGCGTCATTAAGAAAATATCGCTCAGATAAGATTTTATACGATTTGCTAAGCCTAAGTACAAATTCAAAAAATCTCTTAACTAAACAATGACAATTCACATTAATCTGTTTCAAATTTATACCAAACTAGTTACTGCTTTCAGTTCAATGCTATTTGAGTTAATTTTACACACCGCACGTTTGTAATGCGAACAACTCATGATAATAAACTGAGCCATTCTCTAATTGAAAAAAAACAGTTTGGCTTTTTATGTTACTAAATTGAAGAAATGCACTGCAACCTTATTGACCTTCGTTGAAACAACCAGTAGACAGTCGTCACAGAGCATCTGGAGCTAGTCCCTTGCGTTAAAGATGAACCTTGAAACATCCATGGCAACTGGTCCAGTACTAAGTGCGACCAGAATTCTGAATTGGTTCTTTTTTAAGGCTAACACATATTTAGAGAACCTTAAGTTGGGTTCAATGATGAACCATTTCGCCCTTCAATAGCTAGTAGTACGCTTTTTCAGCCACAGTTCAAGTAAAGCGAACTTCTTAATAGCATCCTTTACTACCAACAAATTTACTACGCGATCCAGCTTTCACTAAAAAGTCATCAATCTCTTTTCCTCCAACGCCACAATAGCAGGCACCCACATGATCCTTACTCTCTTATTCGCCCAATTCGCTAAGCTAAACGTTTCAATCACACTCAGTCGAAAAGCAGCAGAACACGCAGTGCCAAAAGTGAATGATTGCAATTCGAGCAAGCGCACACAATGCACTCCACAGCAAGAAGTGAAATAAAAAACATAGCCCCAGTGTAAACTGTCATCTGCAGTCCATCCAGCCTTGCTACCGAAGCCGTTAATTTCACAACTGGCCAAGTGACCAGCATACAATTGATGCTCATAACAATATAGGTAAAACCTGTGATTTGTAGATGAACGGCATCTTTTTGAGGGTCAAGCACCAAGAATTGCAGCTTACAATTTCCAGCAGAATTAACTATCTAGAATGCTACCTAGGTGCATGGCGTGCTCTATCCTGGTGATCGCTTCCTTAAAGAGAGTGCGAACAGAAAAATTAGAACTGTCTCCACGTTTAGTAAAAATAACCAGTCTTAGAGTGATTCACGTACAACCCCTTTTCAAGGTACCGTACAAACCATTTTCAACTCCACTATATTAAGGGAGTTCTGCGTCAAATCAGAAAAGGCATCCAGATATTTACCAGAAAACGAGATTATCCGTGTCTTTTTGCACGATAAGTTCAGATCGCTGCAATTTAACAAATAATTCATCAATACCCAAGAGTCACAGGTAGGGTGAGAGTACTCTTCCTTGTGTGCAGCACTTGGCCACTTTAACGGAAACTGATGAGCCATCCGCAGGTCAGTTTAAATTATGCAAGCACAAAAT
This sequence comes from Tipula unca, assembly GCA_951394425.1. Taxonomy (NCBI): domain Eukaryota; kingdom Metazoa; phylum Arthropoda; class Insecta; order Diptera; family Tipulidae; genus Tipula; species Tipula unca. The sequence goes on along the minus strand of OX596382.1, from coordinate 108,876,050 downwards.
CGATGAGCTTAAAAAAGGTTTGATCAATATTAAAATTGGTACAGGAGTAGATAAGCTATGAGAGTTCCAGCCCAAAATCGCATGTATTTTACTATGGAGGTCCGAAAACGTAAAAATCCGCCATCTTGGATTTTATGACATATATTGTGGTGCGATCTGGTGGTGGAAATTGGAATCATTTAGTACTAATTTTAACTGTACGTATACTATAATTTAGGTTTGAAGCTTTGTTTGATAATTTTCTTACTAATTACAAAACACCATCTGTTTTCTGTTATTCAAGTAATATGCGCGCGCACGATATGTGGAAATTTTGCGTAACTAGATTGTGTGATGTCACAGTATTAAATGTTAGGTTTCTTTTTTATAATAAAATTCATCGTTCATGGCGAGATTCGAACTCGAGACCGCAGCGTAGAAAGAAATTGCTTTAACCGATGGACTACGATCGGTGTTTGAGAAATTGATTAAGTTGTGTTTTATATAAAAATAAAATAAATAGATACTCAGACTTATATGTTTATAAGTAAATATTTACATATGTTTATAAATTAGCCTAAATGATGATCATATATTATACACATGGTATTATTATTTAAAATTAATAAAAATATTTATAGATTAAATTAATTATTTTAGTAGCGCGTATTATAATTTATGTAGTGTATAATACTCAATCATGAAACATAGAGTTATACTTATTTTTTTTTGCGATGTATATAAGAAGTTATAAATAATATAATAATAAATGTATATAAGAAGTTATAAATACATAAAAAAAATTATCGATGTATGTAATATAGTATAACATGTCATGTACACCATTTTGCTTTCAGTATACTATACAGAAATAGTAAGCGCGATTCGCTTTTCGTATATACATAAGCATTAAGAGAGAGAGAGAGAGATTTTATCAACAAAGGTTTGTAGATTTGCAAATATGATAAAGTATGTGTGCTACATCAAAATATGAGTAAGCACAGTATTGATAATCAGACGTGTTCATTCACGTTTAAAACAAAAATATGAAAACGCACACAAAACGATGACGTTTTTAGATTTTTTAAATTTACATTTTGTTTATACTTATGTATGTGCATATAATGCAATATGTACGGTTAAACATCACCACTGAGAAATAGAAAATGAATTTTATAACTTTATATTTCTAATGTAAAAATAAAAACAACAACTAGCATTTCATTGTGATGAAAGAAAACATTTATTAAAATACTCGGAGTAAAATTTTTTAATATAAACTGAGCCGAATGACCTTCACATACACGAGTATAATAAATTATTTGCAGTGATTATTCTATTACGTTTCACTTTTCAAGCTTAAAGTGATGGGTCTATGTGTGATCTAAATAAGTTGAAGTGTTTATTCACAACCTAGTATACATTTCAATATTAAATATGAAGCACACATTGTAAGATTATTATGCTATAGGTAGGTATGTCATTTTCGATTGATAATTACGGTTATTATATGAAATTCTAGATATTGATATTTCAAATCATTTTATTTTTACAATCTTGACGGGCACCTTATGTGATTTATATGCGCAACAGGCAATTAATTTTAACTAGTGTTATCATTTTAATGAATAAATTAACGATGAGTGTTAACGATGGTTACATAGTATTATAATCAACATATTATAGGAGTATATGAAATTTAATATATTAACCATTATTAATTAATGACAACGATTAAACTTAAAATTTAAAGAAGATTAACTCAATTATTATTCAGATTTACGCGTATGTGCAAATACTTTATTGATTTACAGAAGTAAATTTAATGAATTTTGTGTGAATTCTTCTTAAATATGAAAATTGTTTTCAGACTGAACAAAATCAATCCAAAGGATATTTGTTACATTCAATATGCAGTTTAATAAACTACGCACTTAAATTTTACTATGGCTCAAGGTTTAAATTTATATCACATAAATAGACTACATTGGTAATACTGCGCAGGCGCTGCATTTTTATATTTTCTCACGGAATTGCATATAAATAGATGCGCTTGGGGCAATAATCTTAGTACTGTAATAGAGCTCACCTAGTTCAGACGTGTTCATTTGTTAAGCCTAAATATTAAAATTCATTTAAAATCTTAAATTGTCAAAATACGGTTTAGTTGTTTTATAAATTAGATTATTGAAATTGATCAAGTTAATTTTTAAATTAAAAAATAAAATTTTAAAATAGTTAAATCTAAAAGCGTTTATAATTAGAATAAAGTTATTTTATTTATAATTTACTTAACACTAAAGAATACCAACAATAATATATATATATTTCATATTTATATATATATATAAACATACAAAAAATTATAAAAGTGTTAAAATGGTGAATGTACAACGAATAATTGAAGAGATCAAAATAGCGCTATTAGGTGCTAAAGCAAATCCGGAGCTTCTAGAGTCAGCTATTAAGGAAGGTGGAAAGAATGTAAAAATTCTTAATAATTTGTTAAAAAAAGCCGACACTCTGGGTCAGAAAAACCAGATAGCAAATGCAATATGTATGGTAACAAGTTATCGTACACAAATGAAAATGTTGCGCCAGCGTGAAACTAAGGCTCGCCCATCACATCGAGTGAAGTGGGAATGCCTGCAAACGGCATTTAAATATCGTATGCGCACTGTAGCATTGACTAATTTGCACCACACTGATCCTAGCGAATTTTTAAAAGATTGTCGTGGTATATTCTCAAGGCGGATCAAAATCGAGCTTGCGAAAGAATCTCCACTTAAAGTTAATGCGGTATTTTGTGGTGAATTTGTTAAGAAAACGGCTGACATTGATTCATATGATTGGAAATACATGAATACGAGAAATTCAATCATATATCTCGACACCAATATTGATGATTGGTTTAAAGAGAATGTCGAAAAAATTATCTTAACTGATATTGAGGAATTCCAGGAAAAAGATAGCGGATGGGCATTATCAAACATAATTAATTTAATATTTAATATTAACAAATATACAGCACAATTGGGTTCATCATACATCCCCATTCCTAAGGAAATTGCTAATAAAGGGGCATGTATTAATGTTAGGAATGAAGATGATGCTTGCTTTGCATGGGCAGTTCTCTCTGCTTTGTATCCGGTTGAGAAGCATGCGCAACGTACAATAAATTATCAGCAACATTATAAGAATTTAAACATGATTGGAATTCAATCCCCAATGACCACACGACAAATTCCACGATTCGAACATCAGAATAATGTTTCAATCAACATATATATTCTTGAAATGCGAAAATTCAATACTTATGTAGTTTTACCAACATATTTAACAAAAACTAAGTTGAAAAACCACATTAATCTTCTAATGATTCAAAATGAATATTGGGAGACGAACGAGGACCACACAGAAACCGATGGAATACAGGATCAAGTTAGATACCACTTCGTTTGGATTAAAGATCTGTCTCGTCTGTTATCTACACAACTTGGAACTAGGCATGGGCGAAAATATTTCTGTGATAGATGTCTTCACTACTTTTATTCACAATCTTCACTCGATCACCACATAGTAGCATGCAGCAAACAAAATACTTGTAAAATTCGATTACCAGGTAATGAGCAAAAACAATTACATTTTAGAAATTATATAAACAAAATTCCAGCACCATTTGTTATATATGCTGATTTAGAGTGTATTTTAAAGAAGACGAGCGATGCAAATAAGTATCAAGATCATATTCCCTGCAGTATAGGGTATTTTGTCAAATGCTCGTATGATGCTAAAAAATCATACTATAAATCTTATCGTGGTGTGGACTGCGTGCAATGGTTTACTAACGAGCTAAATCTGACTGAGAAGGAAAATATGCAATTTTTGAATGCTTCTTCATGCCACATTTGTGGCAAACCATTTTCGCTTAATGAGAAGAAAGTTAGGGACCATTGTCATTTATCGGGAAAATTTCGAGGAGCGGCGCACAACGCATGTAATATTAACTACAAAGATACTCACACAGTACCCATTGTTTTTCATAATTTAAGTGGGTATGACGCCCATTTTATTATTGCAAATATAGCTTCAGACATTCCTGGTCGAGTTGACTTACTTCCGATAAATAGAGAAAAATACATCTCATTTACAAAACATATAAACCACAACATAATTCAATTCCGATTCATTGATTCTTATAGATTTATGGGAAGTAGTCTCGATATGCTATCATCTTACTTATCTTATTTTCCAAACTTGGAGGCCGAGTTTTCTTCACTGCCATTAGAACAACTTAATCTATTAAAAAAGAAAGGAGTTTATCCATATGATTACATGGATTCAATCAGTAAATTTTTAGAAAATTCATTACCACCACACAAACAATTTTATAATGAATTAAATGAAACAAATATCAGTACTGAACAATACTTGCATGCTCATGAAGTGTGGAAAAGCTTTGATTTGCTAAATTTGGGGGAATATTCTGATTTATATCTAAAATCGGATGTTCTATTATTAGCAGACGTTTTCGAGCAATTTAGATCAAGCTGTCTACAAACATATGAGCTTGATCCAGCTCATTATTACACACTACCAGGGTATACTTGGGATTCTATGCTGAAACATACGAATATTAATTTAGAATTACTTACGGACATTGATATGATAATGTTCGTCGAACGCGGAATACTAAATTTGGGGGAATATTCTGATTTATATCTAAAATCGGATGTTCTATTATTAGCAGACGTTTTCGAGCAATTTAGATCAAGCTGTCTACAAACATATGAGCTTGATCCAGCTCATTATTACACACTACCAGGGTATACTTGGGATTCTATGCTGAAACATACGAATATTAATTTAGAATTACTTACGGACATTGATATGATAATGTTCGTCGAACGCGGAATACGAGGTGGACTAAGTCAATGCTCAAAGCGATATTCTAAAGCGAACAATAAATATATGGAAGACTATGACTCCAAAAGTGATTCAGTTTTCCTATTATACAATGACGTCAATAATCAATTTGGTTGGGCGATGTCACAATTTTTACCATATGGTGAATTTAAATGGGTTAAAGATTTTCAACATTTTGATGTTAATATTATCTCGGACGACTCAGAATTTGGATGTTGATTTGGAATATTCGCATCATTTACATGATAAACACCAAGATCTTCCATTTTGTCCAGAGCATATATGTGCATCAAACTCAAAAGAAATAAAATTAATGGCCACATTGAATGATAAACATAACTATATCATACATTACAGAAATTTAAAACAAGCAATTAGAAACGGTTTGAAAATAATAAAAATAAATAAAATTTTAGAGTTTAAGCAATCTGCATGGCTGAAATCGTACATAGATTTAAACACAAGCTTGCGAACCGCTGCTATAAATGATTTTGAGAAAAATCTTTTTAAATTAATGAACAATGCAGTTTTTGGAAAAACAATGGAAAATGTTAGAAAACATTGTATTGTAAAATTGTTAACAAAATGGTTTGGTAGGTATGGTGCGGAAGCCTATATTTCAAAGCCACAATTTAAATCTTCAACAATATTTAATGAAAATTTGGTGGCGGTTGAACTAAATAAATTGGAAATTTATTTCAACAAGCCAATATATGTTGGAATGTGCATATTAGATTTAGCTAAAACTACATTATATGATTTTCATTATGACTATATGGTGCCAGAGTTTGATAAAAATTGTAAAATTTGCTATACTGATACAGATAGTTTAATTTACGAAGTAGCTTGTCCAGATGTATATGAGAACATCAAAAAAGATTGTTATAAATATTTCGATACAAGTGATTATCCTCAAGATAATATCTATGGTATACCTCGAGTAAATAAAAAAGTGTTAGGTCTAATGAAGGATGAAAATAATGGGAAAATAATGAGTGAATTTATTGGATTAAGATCAAAAATGTATACTTTAAAAGTTGTTGACGAAAATGATAAAAAAACAATTAAAGGCGTAAAAAGACAAGTTGTAAAATCGCGAATAACGTTTAATGACTTCAAAGAATGTTTAATTAAGGGCTCATCAAAAATTGTATCACAAAATTTAATTCAGTCAAGAAATCACGCAGTAAGCTCTGTTAGCCAATTCAAAACCGCACTCAATCCACACGATGACAAAAGGTATTTGATTAAAGATAGCTATGATACTCTACCCTGGGGTCATTATAAAATAATGGAATGTGATGGTTAATTCAAGTGTAAATAATTTTTAAAATTTTAACTTAAACACCTTCAGCAAATTATTAATTATTAAAAGCATTCTCGACATACAAGTTGTTATAGATTTAAGAATTTTAATGTAATTTTAATATGTATAAATTTATTAAACATATAATTATTAATTGTGTATTAAAACTATTCAAATAAAATTGATTACTAAAAAAAAAATTCAAAAAACGATGGAGTTTTTATTTAAGATATGAGATTAATAGAAATGATCTTCACATAGTTTAGAAGAGTATTATTCGAGGCAATAAAATAACGGTAACTATAAATTGTTAATATGCTTTTGATTTATTGTTTTATTTTGTGTCAGTACAAGAATGCTATTATAATAACAAACATTATAAAGTATATCACAATGTGAGCATTACCTCACTTACGATTAACCTTTTGAGTAAATCAGTCGTTTAAGTTAAGAGTGATTCGTTCTGATTTTAAATAAAATACCAATCAAGATAATAGATAGCAAGAGCCTCATGATGTCAATCGATAAACATCATATTGCATGCCTCATCTCGGAAATTGTATCTCAAGAGTTTATTCGGAAAAGAATGTATGAGTATGTTTACCTGCATCTTTACTGATGTTCGATCATTTAAAGAATTTTGGTATTATACTAATGTGTGGAAAGATGATATATGATAATTTAATACTTGCACCTATTCATATATGGACAGAAATAGATGGTGTAAAATATAATCCGACAATTGCAATAACCAGAATATATCTTACAAAAGAAGAAAAGGCCAGTTTTGATGTAACCAAGTATAAATATTATCCAGACGACATCGTCTTTACGAATATGGAAGACCGTGCATTGATGGGCATATTCCACAAAGTAAAATATACACAAAAATATTTCTGATTATTTTGAGGAATCCCCTTCAATGCTAAAATCAATTAGAAAAAGAGTTAATGATAGAGTTAAAATAATCTTAACAAATAACAAAAATGTAAAATAAATAAAAATAAAGCCTAATAGATGTAATTGATCATGTGTTTCTTTTTGGAAGTTCTTGCAATTTCAATTGATATACGAAAAAATGAAACAAGAACAGGTTCACGCGCCACGGATTTGCGATGTCCGATTTTAGAAAAGTTTTATTCCAACTTTACATTTCTTTAAACTTGTTCATGAACCATTTATAGAGTTAACCATTGCACCGGGGAAATTTATTTTCAAAGTCAGATATCTTTCTATATAAAGGCATAAACGTACATGTCTGAAAAGAAAATGCTTATTTTTACTCGCATCATGCGAAAAATGACATAAACGTTTATGATTGATAAAGAAAATGTTTATTTCTCTCGGTCGAATAATAAGAAAAATTGACGTAAACGTCTATGATTTATAAAGAAAATGCGCTAAAGCGTAACCGCGCGAAGCGCGGTTACGCTTTAGGCTGAATATCGCATCCGCGCTTCGCGCGGATTCGATATTCACCACATTTTCTTTATAAATCATAGACGTTTACGTCAATTTTTCTTATTATTCGACCGAGAGAAATAAACATTTTCTTTATCAATCATAAACGTTTGTCATTTTAATCCAAGATGGCGGATTTTTACGTTTTCGGACCTCCATAGTAAAATACATGCGATTTTGGGCTGGAACTCTCATAGCTTATCTACTTACAGGCCCTCGTGATCGTAGACAACGTAGTGCTATCAAAAGCTCCCGCAATGTCCAGGAAAGTACTATACTAGAAACTCTTTGTTATTAAGTGAACTATCGATTAAGAGTCCATATGTAGAGCAGTTTCGCAGTATCGCTCTAAAGCTTTAAGAAAAGTACAGGTCGTAGCTTAATGGGCCAAAGAGCCTTTGGGTCATGCCATGGAATTTAACAACATACTTAACAACTGATGAAGTACATTTAAAGAGATGGAAATAAAATTTCGAAAAAGCTACACTGAACACATCCAACGAATGGTATTCTCCATTTTACCTGCTCTTCGTCGATTTCGACCTCGCAGACACTTTGTGAAATGGCCATTCCAAAGAAGATATTTGAACTCATACAAGAAATGTATCGGGATGCTGGAAATCAAGTTCATTTCAAAGGCAAACCAAGATAACTATACTACAACACTCGAGGAGTAAGACAGAGGTGCGTATTATCGCCAACGCTGTTCCTAATAGTATTAGACAGTGTCATACGGAAATTAGATAACACGCCTCCGAATGGCATCCAAATGGGGATTAGCGCGTATGGTGCATTAACCACCAAGTCATCATTCACCAAATCTCAGGAATATACAACATATTGAAGTACTTGAAGTAGCTTTTCATTGTGCTATATACTGAGAACTAAGAGCAGCCCAAAATAATCTTCTAAACTGCCAGTTCATTAAAATCACTCCAATTATCCAACCCATTAAATGTGCAACCTTACGCCTATTCCGACTATTCTGTATTGTGCTGCGTATATATACAGATAATGTTACCTCTGAGATGAATTAACCAAAATACGTTTACACAGAAGTACACAGTACTAGAATAAATAAAGTGACGAGAGAAGAAAACGCGGAGACACGGAAAGAAATTTTTTTCTACTTGTTGATTTTCCACCACTGATGTATTTATTTTATATATACAGCGCAGCTGAAGAAAATCATGTGAAAATTATTCGGGTGGGGGTATGACAATAAAATAAAATCAAAGTTGTAAATAATATAAGACGATACAGAAAAGCAACAGTTAGATAGAAATTGATTTGAGTTGATTGGCAGAATTAGATAAAAATCAGGATAATACATTATTATTGTTGCAAACAAGTATTTAAGTATATGAAACATAAAATCTACAGGTATAAAATCTACAGGTATATGCAGTGGTGATAAATGAGTTTACAGATTGTATTGACGTAACTCATTTCGTTGGGCTTCATGTTCTTATATGTACGTATATATACCACTAACCCCACACGCGATTTTTAAATGGACCGAAATTGGTGTTGGTCGGTAATTTACTATTTGTAATTGTTTTACGACATTTAAACATAATTCTTAAACGTATAACCGCAACAAGGTTAAGAGAAGAGCAAATTTTATGACTTGAAGTACAATCAAACCATTTATGTATGGAATTCGACATCGTTCATATGTCCACCACGGGCACGTTTGCAGCTGGTGTCGATTCGTTGAACCTATCACTCGTTCAATATTGGCTCTAAGCTCCTGTAACGACGCCGGCTTGTTGGCATAGACCAATGATTTAACGTAGTCAGATAAAACAATGTATAGAGGTGTTAAATCACACGATCTAGGCGGCCAATCGACAGGACCATTTGTGGCTTCATCGAATTTAGATTTCAATAAGCCTATTGTTAGACCCGGTGTGTGGCATGTCGCACCGTCTTGTTAAAACCACATTTCATTAATGTCTAGCTCATACAATTGACCAACGAAATAACGTTGCAACATGTCTCTGTAGTGATCTCCATTGACTGTAACGTGATTTTCATCAACGAAAAAAAACGGTCCAATGACACCATTAGCATTAAAACCACACCAGTTCAGTTCAGCTTTTTTGCAGGAGTAGAGCGCTATATTAGCTTTCTTTACTCTCTCTGCGATGTTTGGTTTCCAGCTTAGCTTGTTGTCCAAAAGTAGTCCGAGGTATTTTGCTCTATCCGTAAAGATCAAGCGAGTACCATTTAATGTTGGCGGGTCACACTGAGGAAGTTTGTGCTTCCTGGGGTGGGTTTGCGTTCAGTCAAAGGTAACCAAGTGCGCATTGCATGCGCTCACTCAGCGTACTAGGATATTTACAAAAGACTGGAATAGCAACATCATCCGCGTAAGCAACCACCTTGAAGCCTTGCCCTTCCAGGTTTAGTAACAGGTCATTTATGACCAAGTTCCAAAAAAGGGGGGATAGAACCCCACCTTGAGGTGTCCCTCTGCTCACGTATCTGCCGACAGACGTCCCACCCAGATAAGCTGTCACAATCCTACCTCTAAGCATTTAATCTATCCAGCCTATGAGTGACCCGTCTACCCCCAGACACGCAAGGGCCCGAGTGATTGCCCCGGTCTCACGTTGCTAAAGGCCCCCTCTAAGTTTACCTATCTAGTGAGAGCTTTTTCTCTCCTTAGGTATAAATATTACTTTAACTTCAGTCCAGTTTCTCGGAATGTGACAGAATTCTAGGCTGCCTTTGAAGATAAATTCCAGCCAGGGTAGGATTAAGTCAATAGTTAGCTGGATATCCTCAGGGATAATGCCATCAGGTCCTGCTTCTTGTATGGCTTAAAGCTGTTTATTGCACATAGGATATTCCGCCTTTTACTATATGACTTACGGAGTCTACACCTCTATTTATCATAGGACTAGAACATAGTACTTTGCGGAGCCTTGCCGCCTCCGAAGACTCATGTATATTGCCACAGTAGAACTTCCACTCCCTCCTTTTGGCTGCTCCCAGCTCGTACTTAAGATTTTCAGGACTTCCTTGTAACAACCCCAATCCCAATCTGCATCACTTTGTTCCTCGCTGTCTTGAACAGTCTCCTGCATTTCATACTAGCACCTTGGACTTCTCTCGACCACTAGAGTGGCCGAGATTTACCCAAGGGCCTACTGATAGGACATGCACCTATCATGGCTTTATTAAAAGCATCAGATAGCTTGGTTACTAGAGCATCAAGCTCCTGTGTAGATGCAGGAGGGTTTGGAACCGATACCGGTAATGTGTTACCCAGAATGGTTCTGAAACAATCCCAATCAGTTTTCCTCCTATTCCTGAAGGGTGGCTTTCTAGTGGGTTTTATATCCACTTTGTGCTGGAGATAACAATGGTCAGAAAAGGAATGGTCTTCGGACACTTTCCAGTTCAATACCCTCTCCTTAATATAATCCGAGACAAATGTGATGTCCAGCACTTCTTGTCTATTTTTAGTAATGAAGGTTGGCTTACACCCGATATTACATACATATATTTAGGTTAGTACTTAAAATAAAATCAAGGAGTAACTCACCTCGCCTGTTGAGATTTGTACTTCCCCAGGTTGAGTGATACGCATTAGCATCACTACCCATGATAACTCCTACTTTTCGTTTTTGAGCCTCCATTATTGCACTGCCCAACCTACCTGGTGGTATATTTTCCTCCTCGTATGGTAGGTAGGCCGATATTAGCCAGAGATTTTGCCCATCCATCTCGATGCTAGCCACCACTAACATCAGTGTTGCTGTAATTTAGTAGTATAAAAAGATTCAAATTATTTCTAGCGAGAATGCAGGAATGCACTACCTTCATTTCTCGCATGTAGTATTTTGTGTTTGGAAGTTCTGAGGCCCAGCACCCGGTCACCATTGACCCAAGGTTCCTGGACCAGAACCACAACAATTGACAAGCAGAAGGGCCGCCGAGGCGACTTTACAGTGATGGAGGTTGATCTGAAGGATCTTAAGCATCAGATATTGCTTACCTCCACCACTGTTGAATCAGACTTCTCTGACGGCGATTCGTTCATTCGGAGCGCACAGCATAGTCCCAATGATCTCAATACCTCCGAGTCCAGGAATAGTATCTCCTGAGCGTCTTCCGGCGCTAAAACCAAGCGGGACACCACTAGTGGCTTCCCAACCTGCTGCTGATGCCCCAGATCTGTCGGCCTCATCACGCTTATAAATTTTGAGCGTAATCGCTCCAACCCCACAGCTGATCAGGCCTCCTGATTTTGCCAAAGCACCCACGGATTATTTGTCAATGATAATGACGGCCGATCTGTGATCTGCTTCCGCCTTTACCACTTCTAACCTGGCAATCTTCCAGGTGGCCGTTGGCAGATCCGGATTGCTGATTTACAATGTTTCAATGGATCTCCCTTGGATCACTTGGCTCCGCAGGGATCCAGGCTCGCGCCCTTGGCCTGCAGGGAATTTCTTCCCTCGTCACCACGTTTGGCCCCCGGCCAGACTTCACTTATGCTGCCGATCGCCATTTTGTAGAGGGTCACAGACCTTTTATCGGTACAGACAGTCAGTTTAACATGACCTCGGTTCCACCCTCCGTCTCGGCAGGACGGAGCTGGTCCTGGGTTCTTCCTCATGATGTTTATGAAGATGGCGGCTAAAGCCTTCCAGCGAAGGGCCGTAATCCTCCCATCTTCTTGAGCCCTGTCAACGACTGTCATGATCAGGTGCTCCTTTAGCACCTCGTTGAAGGGCCTGGTGACATTATCCGGAACCCGCTTCTTTTTAGCTTCCGTAGGCGGTTCATCATCAGATATTTGCCTTTTCGGCTGTGAGATCTCAACGGAACCCTCCTGCTTTGGCTCAGTGATACGTCTTGCCCACGCAAGCGTAACTTTGGCTCTATCCGTTCTCTGCTCCAACGGATGTTGCTGATCTTAGAGATCATTGGATAGAGATTCCTGGTCTGATATTTTGACACTGTTAGAGGGCCAGCATTCGTGCCTTTGCCCTTTGGTTTCGAGGGGCCAGCCTCATTTGGTCGTATGCCCCTATTTGCACTTTGAAGAACGGGCCTAAGGGCCGATGTCTCCGCAGCACTAGATTCCGGTTTCTTAAGAACACCGGTCTCTTTTAGTTTATTATTTTGATCTTTCATAATAGATCCCACGAGTAGCGGAGAAAGAAGGTCCAGGGCGCCAAGTATCCGGATACACCGTAAGAGACTGGGCTAGTTTTAGACTAAGACCCCACCCTGGCCGGTTATTAGCACGGTACGGTGTAATAGTGGCCCGGTGGTCACCACGGGAGGTTAACACGCACACTTGTGGAAGCTGCAAGATACGGAGCTGGCAACAAGTACCAACTTGATTCCCCCAAGACAGCTTCGCACCAGACCACCACACTAGACAGTTTATTTTTGAGGATAAAGTGGTGTTTCTTGAATAACATGAGGTGTTTCACATGACCAATAACTCATATTCTGTTTGTTGACGAACCCGTCTAGCTAAAAATGCGCTTCATCTCTTGAAGTTACAGTCACTAGATATTTAATTATTTGTAAACGTTGTTCGTTCGTGTACTTTACCATAATGAAAATGTTGTATTTACTGAATGTTTTGACACTGACAGTTTGGTTAGTTGTTTAAGGGTGCGTTCACAGTGAAAGTAAATTGTCAAGTCAAACCCGTGTACGGGCGCATTTCCTATCTAAGGCTACACAAATTGGTTTAGAAGTCAATAAGTATTTAACCCAAAGAACGTTTCTTCAACATTTTGCAACAACAATTCATACACAATCAATGATCGAGAATTGTCTAGTGCCAGATCTGTTCTCTACTCCATGCAATTGTTTCAGTAAAATAGCTACAATTCACATTGCCAACCACACTAAATGAAACTCAAAAATTAGGTTATATACCCAAAATGGAGCTTAGTTATGAAATATTCACTTGAGAGTTAAAGGAGCAAGAATTTGTGAGAGAGCTGAGGTACCATTTTACGGACCAATTGGTATTGATGTTAATTACAAAGTGATGACCATCGTTTTTAAGCCGGATTCTTTATCTACCACTTTATACGGATAGTATTCGAGAGCTCTGCCAAATCAAAAATGGCGAACCGTCGAATTCATTGTTGAAAAATGGGTCAGAAGTAATGAGTTATCAAACCTTTTTTCTCGATTCAGAAATCACAGAATAAAATGTACCGGTAAAATGTTGATACATCCAAATGACTCAATATTTTTTCTGGCAGCTTTTTTAATAAGATCCGGTGCAGACATATATGTTGCAACCCGTTACGTATGGCTCTCTTTTTAGCCACCCCCGTTGCTTGCTGCATAGTTACCTAATAAAACTGAATCTCAAAACTATGTTGTGAGCAGTGCTCATCGTCAAGACATGTATATTGATGATTTTTTGACTGGTGCAAATTCTATCAATGAACTTGTTCAACTCAGGCAAAGTGTTTCAAAAATTCTACAAAGTCTCCACCATCTAATCATTCAAGAAAAACGACAAAACGGAAGATAGTGTCAGAGTTAGCAAAAATCTACCACCCAATAGTGTCTCCAGTAGCGATGGTCGGAATTCATTAAGCAAAATCTTTGAAAGCTGAAGTTTGACCGGGACGGTGGACTGCCAATTCAAATTCATATACTTGGTCTTGATACCGTGATAAATTGTAACATCTTCAGCGTTTGTATGAGTATATACCACGTTTAATAGTTGCAGCTCTGAGCGTGCGATCTAAACTGACATCTGGGTTATGCATCCGTTTGCAGTACTCAAAATCGCGCGTGACTCCTATCAAGAACAAGCCTACCTACGCCTTTTGATTGCCAAATGTAAACCCATAATTAATTATTAAATTTCACAGATGCATAGTTCGTCGTTCAAGTCATTATCTTTATATTCATTGTGATGATGGCATACTTTCTTCACAAATTGGATTTAGACGTTGGTCCCACGGACTGCTAGCAATTGTTAGAAAAAACTATTATCCAGTACATGCTAGAAAAATCGGCAAAACGATTTATAGAGCCTGTATTATTTGTGCTAGCGGTGAAACCAATAATTCTGAAACAAATTATGGCCAATTTACCAAGCGAACGGATAATTCTCGGATAATAGAAGCAACTTCATTGGCTTAAATAAGCATGCCGGTGGTTCTTTAAACCAATTATGAATTCATCAGTCAGCTTTCACTATCCGACAAGATTTGGTTTTTTAGTCGTCTTGTTGCAATGAATCGTATTAACACGCCCATAATCGGGTCCGTTGCCATCAACTTGTTCAACGACTTCTACCTACTAGGTCTAAATGAGGTAACTGTAATGGCAGCTAAATATCACTTGAGCCGACCAGTCTACAACACGCACTTTATTTTCAATAATTTACCACATTAGTCAAACAAATGGAAGTTGTATTAAACTGTATTGATAGCAAACCCAACCAAACAATTCTGGACAGTGGCACAACCTGATTAAAATTCACAATAATTGCTTTTTATATACCTATTGATCTTGAACCAGTTCAACAGTAGATTTGGCTAACTGAATCGAATTATACTTGACCTAAGTCCATAATTATTTTGATCAAACGCCCTGATTAATTCGAATAAATGTTGTTCGAAGCAAGGTTTTATAAAGTAAGGGATGTGTGACACCATAAAATTATTTAATTTTAGCGCGAAGACAAGCCAAAACACGCAAGTGGTGCTAGAAGAACTTGAATTGACTTAGTTGTTACGGTATGGCTTAATCTAGTTTTGTAGGGTAAGTCAGTAAATGTTTTTGTTAGATTAGGAAAAGTCAAGTCGACAAGCAGTTAAGAAACGGGTGGACCAAAAAATGTTTTTTTTCAAATTGACAAATGGATTTGCATTTTGTAAAATTCAAATTTTAAACGGAATCCCTAAAGTGTAAAACTCAATCGTGCAAGTCTTTCGGAAATACCTTTACGGACCTGAACAATTTGAGGCACCATTAAATAACAGAAAAGCGCAGTCCGTGTAATTTTCTTATAATTTCTTAAAGTACGATTTGAAATTTGGAGTATAACCATTCGCAGATGCTGAAGCGAGACCTCATTTTAATGTGTTGAAAAGTTGAAAGCACATTCGGCTTCGTCATTAACAGAAAAGTGTCGGAGACAACAATATGGAGAGTCCGTTAATAAAATGTGACGCTACTTATTTGTCACATGTTAGTAAATTCTAGCTCATCTCGTCTATTATTATTATTATTCAAAAATTGGTTGGAACAATGCCACAAAGGCCCATAATTGTATCCCAATTCACAAACTGCAGCCTTCGCAAACTGTTAAGTTTAGACCAAGGCAGAGAGGACAACTGACCTAAATTTAAAGACCTAAAGTTAAATACCTGAAGCCAAATAGAACTGAAAGCTGGACAGCTGCTCAAGAAGTGAAGGCAGTCATCATACCATCCAAGCTCATACGATGTAGATGATCTTTAAAATGGCTATCTCCCGTAAGAATTGGTACCAAGATTCTTAACTGTTTTTTTTTTCAAAAATAAAGCATACTTCGTTAAGGTCAAATTTGGATCCTTAATGAAGTGAGCGCGTTAGAACGAGAGGCTTCAGAAAAGAAGACTAATTTGTTGAGAAAGTCCTGCGAACTCTTCGGGCAGTAATCGGTCATTAACAATATCGACTTCTAGTAAACATGAATAATTAGTTTTAAAAATTTGTCCATGGCCCATGATGGAACCGGAAACATTCCATGCCGCAATGCACCTCCGGCGAAATGCCGCAGGACAGGATGTACCTAAAATAGATGTACGTAACTGAGGCAAGAAAAGAATGGATTCCATAGCAAGAAGTGGGGTCAAGGACATAGCCCAAGTAATGGGTCTGCAAACAAGATTTTGTAGACCATTAAGCTTGGCCAAAGAAGCCTTCAGGTCAACCACTGGCCACCACACAATAGAAGCGCACGATAAGACCAGTGATTTATAAATGAAAGACAACTTCCTAGGGCTTAAACTCCAGGATTTCCCAAAAGCCCTTCTACATTGCCAAAATATGACAGTTGCTTTTTGAAACTTGTAGTCCAGGTGATTCGTCCAGGAAAGTTTACTATACAAGATATGTCAAGAGTATTCCTCCTCCTTGTAACGACAATTAAATCAGTATTAGAAGAATTGACGTGCAGGCTCTTCTAAACAAACCATGCATCCACAATATAGTTCAGGTATGCTGAGTTAGGTGAATAAGATATTGAAATGTTGGTTATCAGCGTAACTGTGTGCAATTAATCCAGACCAAAACCCACAGCAGAGGTGAGAGCACACCACCCTGAAGACAGCGTTTGCTAACTTTAGCAGAAACTAACACCCCATCCAGTTCCGTTTCCACAGTGTGAGACTTGACCGAATGACTTAAGCTAGACTTAACATCAATTACTGACCTAAGTTGGAATTATATTTGATGTAAGTCAAAAAAAGTGACTTAAGCCACAATTATTTGCGCATAATTTAAGTATAAAATCTGGCTTGAGTCTAACAGAAACATACATTTATAGGGCTAATTTAAGAAATAAATTGGCTCTTAAGTCATATGGCTTTAAGTCTGAAGTGATTTTTAATTTTAGCTCAATTCTACGCGACACACATAATTATTTAAGTTATGCTTAAGAATTATTAGTGACTTAAGCCAAGAGAAAATAGCATACAAGAGAAAAAGATGGCTTAAAATTAATAAAAGCCACCGTATAGTTCTAGCTTAAGTCATATTTGATTCAATTAAAGTACAGCTTACGCTTTAGATAACTCATAACGACCGACTAAGCCAAACTGTATCCGGATTAAACTGAATTATATGATTTAACCAAGAAATATGTGACAAGGGCTAGAATTACGCATGCGCGTGACATTAATTGATGATTGCGATGATATGCATTCTATGCCATTTATCGTTAAGCTCAGTATTAAGTGATCACTCAAAAAAATTCAGCTAAATTCATGAATAATAAATTTTTAAATACGTTTATTGATCAATATTGCGATTAATTATTTTATAATTATTGAGATTTAACCTTTTACACCAATCAATTAAATTACATACAACAAAGCTCTATATATACGAACATACATTTAAATAGTTAAAGTTTGGTCATTTTTTTGATCCGAATTTGGGCTTGTATCTCGATCAAATTGAGTTTCCTGTAAATTGTGCGACGGCGTCTCCCCCGACAGTCCCGATTCTGTATCGCTAAGCTGTAAAACAAAAAATGTTCATTATGCATATACGCAACAAACATCAATATTTTGTGTTATCGCGCTCACCAAAAGCTCATTTTGTAAAAGCTCTGTTATATGTTTGATATTTAGATTTGTGTCGCGGGCCGAAATTTTTCTAAGCGCCGACGAAACCATACAAATATCACCTTTCAGCTCACTTACGGCAGCCGTAATTTTTTGCGCGTTCGACAGCACCTCAACCGATTGTGTGTACGCATTGTATCGCACACCAAACGGGCGTTGTATCGTCTCAGCGAATAGCCTCATCTTTTGTTTCGCCTCCTCAAACGAATCCGTGTAATAGTAAGCGTTTTGATAAGCGGTTATAATACATTCCTCTTTGCACGTGACATCCGGATCAAATCGTTTTATTTTATCGGACGCGGTAACGGCATGATTAAGTTCGGCGACCGATGAAAGTAATCCAGCACCGAATACTTTGTACGTGTTGTCGGCCTGGCGACAAAGTCCAAACTCGACGGTGAAAAAGTACAACTGAAATAGTAAAATTAATTTGGGCGAAACACAATCAATGATCGAGAATTGTCTAATGATCGAGAATTGTCATACACAATCAATGATCGAGAATTGTCTAGTGCCAGATCTGTTCTCTACTCCATGCAATTGTTTCAGTAAAATAGCTACAATTCACATTGCCAACCACACTAAATGAAACTCAAAAATTAGGTTATATACCCAAAATGGAGCTTAGTTATGAAATATTCACTTGAGAGTTAAAGGAGCAAGAATTTGTGAGAGAGCTGAGGTACCATTTTACGGACCAATTGGTATTGATGTTAATTACAAAGTGATGACCATCGTTTTTAAGCCGGATTCTTTATCTACCACTTTATACGGATAGTATTCGAGAGCTCTGCCAAATCAAAAATGGCGAACCGTCGAATTCATTGTTGAAAAATGGGTCAGAAGTAATGAGTTATCAAACCTTTTTTCTCGATTCAGAAATCACAGAATAAAATGTACCGGTAAAATGTTGATACATCCAAATGACTCAATATTTTTTCTGGCAGCTTTTTTAATAAGATCCGGTGCAGACATATATGTTGCAACCCGTTACGTATGGCTCTCTTTTTAGCCACCCCCGTTGCTTGCTGCATAGTTACCTAATAAAACTGAATCTCAAAACTATGTTGTGAGCAGTGCTCATCGTCAAGACATGTATATTGATGATTTTTTGACTGGTGCAAATTCTATCAATGAACTTGTTCAACTCAGGCAAAGTGTTTCAAAAATTCTACAAAGTCTCCACCATCTAATCATTCAAGAAAAACGACAAAACGGAAGATAGTGTCAGAGTTAGCAAAAATCTACCACCCAATAGTGTCTCCAGTAGCGATGGTCGGAATTCATTAAGCAAAATCTTTGAAAGCTGAAGTTTGACCGGGACGGTGGACTGCCAATTCAAATTCATATACTTGGTCTTGATACCGTGATAAATTGTAACATCTTCAGCGTTTGTATGAGTATATACCACGTTTAATAGTTGCAGCTCTGAGCGTGCGATCTAAACTGACATCTGGGTTATGCATCCGTTTGCAGTACTCAAAATCGCGCGTGACTCCTATCAAGAACAAGCCTACCTACGCCTTTTGATTGCCAAATGTAAACCCATAATTAATTATTAAATTTCACAGATGCATAGTTCGTCGTTCAAGTCATTATCTTTATATTCATTGTGATGATGGCATACTTTCTTCACAAATTGGATTTAGACGTTGGTCCCACGGACTGCTAGCAATTGTTAGAAAAAACTATTATCCAGTACATGCTAGAAAAATCGGCAAAACGATTTATAGAGCCTGTATTATTTGTGCTAGCGGTGAAACCAATAATTCTGAAACAAATTATGGCCAATTTACCAAGCGAACGGATAATTCTCGGATAACAGAAGCAACTTCATTGGCTTAAATAAGCATGCCGGTGGTTCTTTAAACCAATTATGAATTCATCAGTCAGCTTTCACTATCCGACAAGATTTGGTTTTTTAGTCGTCTTGTTGCAATGAATCGTATTAACACGCCCATAATCGGGTCCGTTGCCATCAACTTGTTCAACGACTTCTACCTACTAGGTCTAAATGAGGTAACTGTAATGGCAGCTAAATATCACTTGAGCCGACCAGTCTACAACACGCACTTTATTTTCAATAATTTACCACATTAGTCAAACAAATGGAAGTTGTATTAAACTGTATTGATAGCAAACCCAACCAAACAATTCTGGACAGTGGCACAACCTGATTAAAATTCACAATAATTGCTTTTTATATACCTATTGATCTTGAACCAGTTCAACAGTAGATTTGGCTAACTGAATCGAATTATACTTGACCTAAGTCCATAATTATTTTGATCAAACGCCCTGATTAATTCGAATAAATGTTGTTCGAAGCAAGGTTTTATAAAGTAAGGGATGTGTGACACCATAAAATTATTTAATTTTAGCGCGAAGACAAGCCAAAACACGCAAGTGGTGCTAGAAGAACTTGAATTGACTTAGTTGTTACGGTATGGCTTAATCTAGTTTTGTAGGGTAAGTCAGTAAATGTTTTTGTTAGATTAGGAAAAGTCAAGTCGACAAGCAGTTAAGAAACGGGTGGACCAAAAAATGTTTTTTTTCAAATTGACAAATGGATTTGCATTTTGTAAAATTCAAATTTTAAACGGAATCCCTAAAGTGTAAAACTCAATCGTGCAAGTCTTTCGGAAATACCTTTACGGACCTGAACAATTTGAGGCACCATTAAATAACAGAAAAGCGCAGTCCGTGTAATTTTCTTATAATTTCTTAAAGTACGATTTGAAATTTGGAGTATAACCATTCGCAGATGCTGAAGCGAGACCTCATTTTAATGTGTTGAAAAGTTGAAAGCACATTCGGCTTCGTCATTAACAGAAAAGTGTCGGAGACAACAATATGGAGAGTCCGTTAATAAAATGTGACGCTACTTATTTGTCACATGTTAGTAAATTCTAGCTCATCTCGTCTATTATTATTATTATTCAAAAATTGGTTGGAACAATGCCACAAAGGCCCATAATTGTATCCCAATTCACAAACTGCAGCGTTCGCAAACTGTTAAGTTTAGACCAAGGCAGAGAGGACAACTGACCTAAATTTAAAGACCTAAAGTTAAATACCTGAAGCCAAATAGAACTGAAAGCTGGACAGCTGCTCAAGAAGTGAAGGCAGTCATCATACCATCCAAGCTCATACGATGTAGATGATCTTTAAAATGGCTATCTCCCGTAAGAATTGGTACAAGATTCTTAACTGTTTTTTTTTTCAAAAATAAAGCATACTTCGTTAAGGTCAAATTTGGATCCTTAATGAAGTGAGCGCGTTAGAACGAGAGGCTTCAGAAAAGAAGACTAATTTGTTGAGAAAGTCCTGCGAACTCTTCGGGCAGTAATCGGTCATTAACAATATCGACTTCTAGTAAACATGAATAATTAGTTTTAAAAATTTGTCCATGGCCCATGATGGAACCGGAAACATTCCATGCCGCAATACACCTCCGGCGAAATGCCGCAGGACAGGATGTACCTAAAATAGATGTACGTAACTGAGGCAAGAAAAGAATGGATTCCATAGCAAGAAGTGGGGTCAAGGACATAGCCCAAGTAATGGGTCTGCAAACAAGATTTTGTAGACCATTAAGCTTGGCCAAAGAAGCCTTCAGGTCAACCACTGGCCACCACACAATAGAAGCGCACGATAAGACCAGTGATTTATAAATGAAAGACAACTTCCTAGGGCTTAAACTCCAGGATTTCCCAAAAGCCCTTCTACATTGCCAAAATATGACAGTTGCTTTTTGAAACTTGTAGTCCAGGTGATTCGTCCAGGAAAGTTTACTATACAAGATATGTCAAGAGTATTCCTCCTCCTTGTAACGACAATTAAATCAGTATTAGAAGAATTGACGTGCAGGCTCTTCTAAACAAACCATGCATCCACAATATAGTTCAGGTATGCTGAGTTAGGTGAATAAGATATTGAAATGTTGGTTATCAGCGTAACTGTGTGCAATTAATCCAGACCAAAACCCACAGCAGAGGTGAGAGCACACCACCCTGAAGACAGCGTTTGCTAACTTTAGCAGAAACTAACACCCCATCCAGTTCCGTTTCCACAGTGTGAGACTTGACCGAATGACTTAAGCTAGACTTAACATCAATTACTGACCTAAGTTGGAATTATATTTGATGTAAGTCAAAAAAAGTGACTTAAGCCACAATTATTTGCGCATAATTTAAGTATAAAATCTGGCTTGAGTCTAACAGAAACATACATTTATAGGGCTAATTTAAGAAATAAATTGGCTCTTAAGTCATATGGCTTTAAGTCTGAAGTGATTTTTAATTTTAGCTCAATTCTACGCGACACACATAATTATTTAAGTTATGCTTAAGAATTATTAGTGACTTAAGCCAAGAGAAAATAGCATACAAGAGAAAAAGATGGCTTAAAATTAATAAAAGCCACCGTATAGTTCTAGCTTAAGTCATATTTGATTCAATTAAAGTACAGCTTACGCTTTAGATAACTCATAACGACCGACTAAGCCAAACTGTATCCGGATTAAACTGAATTATATGATTTAACCAAGAAATATGTGACAAGGGCTAGAATTACGCATGCGCGTGACATTAATTGATGATTGCGATGATATGCATTCTATGCCATTTATCGTTAAGCTCAGTATTAAGTGATCACTCAAAAAAATTCAGCTAAATTCATGAATAATAAATTTTTAAATACGTTTATTGATCAATATTGCGATTAATTATTTTATAATTATTGAGATTTAACCTTTTACACCAATCAATTAAATTACATACAACAAAGCTCTATATATACGAACATACATTTAAATAGTTAAAGTTTGGTCATTTTTTTGATCCGAATTTGGGCTTGTATCTCGATCAAATTGAGTTTCCTGTAAATTGTGCGACGGCGTCTCCCCCGACAGTCCCGATTCTGTATCGCTAAGCTGTAAAACAAAAAATGTTCATTATGCATATACGCAACAAACATCAATATTTTGTGTTATCGCGCTCACCAAAAGCTCATTTTGTAAAAGCTCTGTTATATGTTTGATATTTAGATTTGTGTCGCGGGCCGAAATTTTTCTAAGCGCCGACGAAACCATACAAATATCACCTTTCAGCTCACTTACGGCAGCCGTAATTTTTTGCGCGTTCGACAGCACCTCAACCGATTGTGTGTACGCATTGTATCGCACACCAAACGGGCGTTGTATCGTCTCAGCGAATAGCCTCATCTTTTGTTTCGCCTCCTCAAACGAATCCGTGTAATAGTAAGCGTTTTGATAAGCGGTTATAATACATTCCTCTTTGCACGTGACATCCGGATCAAATCGTTTTATTTTATCGGACGCGGTAACGGCATGATTAAGTTCGGCGACCGATGAAAGTAATCCAGCACCGAATACTTTGTACGTGTTGTCGGCCTGGCGACAAAGTCCAAACTCGACGGTGAAAAAGTACAACTGAAATAGTAAAATTAATTTGGGCGAAACAATTACTAAAATCACAAAATTTTACATACTGTAGCCAATTTGTCGATGTCCTCGTCGGCGGCGCCCAACGACGCAAGACCAATTTCTTGTGAAAATTGCGCAAAACTGGGATTAGCCAGTAACGGCATATGCCCAAGCAATTCATGGCAGCAATCCGGTTCTGGTGTGTAAAACGGGTCCGACGAATGCCGTATGTACTGAGTGCAATGAAATACGCGAAATGCTAGGCCAGACAAAAAGTCGCGTGGTGATAAATATCCGGCGACGGGGCGCAATTGAAAACCGGTTTTTCGTTTCAAAAAATTGCTGACATCCTGCAATTGCGGCAAATTATCGTCACGGTAGCCACAATATTTTTCAAGTTCGGGCCAATTTTCCATATACTCGGGCACCGCATGTAGCACATACAATTTATGAAGTTCTCTGAACACTGTGCCCCATGTCTTAATTTCCTCGGCTGTATACTGAATTTTCGGAATCGGTTTGCCACTATATGCACGCGTATAAAAAATTATAAAACGATTTAAGTTACACAAAACTATATATATACTAACTGTTTATATGAATTCGCAATCGATGCAAATGTGTCACGTCGTTTACGGTACACCGGATCCTTAAAGCCGGGATGATCAGCGTCCAGTTCACTTCCGTACATCAAAACATTTTGTGCCTTATCCAAATCACTGATTTTCCTCGGGAACCAATGCATTTCACTAAAATCAAAACTTTGGCCAGCCGATAATGGGGTCGGCGGTAGAAACATATCACTGTCGGACGCCGCCACATTAACCGATTGTACTTCACGTTTTAACATGCGAATCACTTCATCGATATGATTTAAATCACATTCAATGTCTACTAGTACGTCAGCCTATATATGTATATATATATTCGAAATTACTGGCGATTAGTCCGCAATACCTAAACATTTAAACCTACCTGCTGGTTATCCGTATTGGTGTGTTGAAACTCAATAAATAAAACATTAATTCCAAGCTCTTGGAACACTTGTAGAACGCGGGCTAAACCCCCAACCTGATTTTTTAATGTGAATATTAACGAGGTCCGCTCGGTTGGGGATTTATTCGACACTTTGGTATCCTTTAGTTTGCACACCAACAACAAAAAAAAATATATATAAAAATATTCGTTAAATAATATTCTTCAAAACATTAAAAATGCCTCACATACTTCTTGACGTTTTATTTTATGTAACGGGCTGCCCTGTTTAACGGCCCATTCATGTTCACCACTATGATAGAGCCACAGTCCGAGTAAACCTTTGCCAGTCGAACCACTCATTTCACTTTAAATTATTTTTTTTTTTCACTCGCAAATCACTTTAATTAATTCTTCGGTATTCCACTAATACGCGCGCACACACCGTGTTGTTGACTGTTCCGCACACAAAATGTTAACTGCGATGATTTTAACAAAATCTTCTTCTTTTATACTACTGTACTGTTGCACAGATTTTTTATTTGTATATGCCTTTCCCCTTTTATGTATATACGGTGTTTTCGTTTCTACTTATAACCAAAAGGATATAAATAAGATACGAATTGAGGATGATATCGAGAAGAAGACTTTTCTAGTTGTTGATTTTCACCACTATACAGCAGCAAAAAAAATAATAATTGGGATGAATATCATTTTCGGGGTGGTACGAGTATACGAGAAAATGAATGGAAAATAGAATCAAAGTTATTAGGGTGTCTGCTATATATGCTCGTACAACGTAGTCCAAATCTATTCAGTTTCATAAACTCTTTCTCGGTACCGAACGAAAATTTTTGAATCCGCAGTACGCCATAAATCATCCCAAAAGTCGTCAATTAAATTATCGCCTCCATATTTTTTAATTAAATTAAATTTATTTACTTTGTTTTTCAAATAATATGCCACTTGTGTGTATATAGCGTCTGAGAGAGTGTTAAGCGAAAAAATACTCAACAAGTAACACAAAATTTCAATTACGCCATATGACCTCAAAAGAATTAGTAGCTCGTAGACTCAACAAATAAACGAGTAGGGCGGTTTTTTATTCTTATTTAACTTCTTAATTTTATTACTTCAATTCAACACACTCTTAATAGAATAAAAATAAAATCGAAAATAGATAAAAACTGGATCTATTTATGAACATCATCTAATGCAAAAGATTTTTTATGTACCCAGGATTGGAATAATATGTATACTTATGGGATGAGTGTGTGCGGTGCGGTTAGATCTAAATTTCATTGACTAAAATCCAATTGATATAAAATTCAAGTCTATAAAATTGTTGCTGCTGAATTAAATATATTAAAACGGGCAGATAAAATAAATCATGAAAATGTAGGTTGGTAGGTGACGCTGTTCTTAGGTTATCTGCACGACAAATGCCAAATCCCAAAACCACAGATTCGATAAAATAAAAAAAATCGATATGATTTTAGTCGACCATGTCAAGCACTCACATAGTAAAACTCACGAAAAATTCTCTTGCAGTGATACAAGACAATTTTTCGTGTGTTTTACTATGTGAGCACTTTGCACGGTCGATTAAAATTTGGTGTAGAGTAACATTTTTTATTTATTATTATTGTATTATTTGTTGGCCCCTGTGGTCGGCGGACACTCACATGTCCCGTAAATCAAAATTGCACGAACATGTTTCCCAAGAATACCACCACAGTATCCTTTGCTTGTCGTAGGAGGCGACTAAACGGTTGGATCGCTGGGCTGACGACCCGCATCCGTAAACAAATAAAATGTTTATAAAGTCAACAAAAAGAAAAATGGATACCGCCAAAACAACACCGCACCCCAGCTCAAGTACCCGGATACGAGATTTAGGATCGGCACGTGGAACGTGCAATCACTAAGGAAACCAGGAGCGTTAGAGGGCCTAATCACGTGCATGAAAGAGTATCGGCTGGAACTCGTTGCTCTTCAAGAAACTCGCTGACCTAAAAGTGGAGACCATGTGTCCCAGGGCTATACGTTGTTCTACAGTGGAGATGACCTCGGAAATCTTGGAGCTGGATTTCTTCTTGGGCCGCAGGTAAAGAACGCTGTTTTGGATTTCCAAGCAGTCAATAACCGATTGTGTAAGCTTCACTTGCGCATGAAGTTAGCTAACCTGTCGATAATTTGTGTACATGCGCCCACAGAAGTCAGCCAGCCCCAAGATAAAGACTCATTTTACAATGACTTGGACGATCTGATGGGATCTATACCCGAACACGATGTTAGAATGGTGAAAACATAGGTCCGTACTCCCGACACGAAACTGCGACCAATAATGGTGAGAGAATGATGTACTTTGCGGTTGCTCATGATCTTAGAGTAGCAAGCACATTCTTCCCTCACAAACACATACATCTTGAGACATGGACACATCCTCGCGAAACTTCCCGCAGCCAAATTGACCATGTGTTAGTTTCTAAAGGACGGGCTCAGGTTGTGCAGGATGTGAGAACTTATCGGTCAGCAACCAAATACATAGGCAGCGATCATCATTTGGTCGCTGCAAAGCTACGATGGAAGTTTACGTACAAGTCTGGGAACACAGTGAAACGCATGGTACGTTTCGATTGTGAAGGTCTGATAAATGAAGATCAAAAGAAACGATATCAGCGACAACATTAATGAAGCTAATTACCAGTCTGACTGTGTGAACTCTGTCTGGGAGGTAGTGAAAACTTCGGTTGTCAGTGCTGCTCAACAGACTTTAGGTATAGTGAAAGTCAGACCCAAGAATGATTGGTTTAATGACGAGTGTCGTCTTGCAGTTGAGCAACAAAATATAGCCCATAATGAAGTGCAACAACGTCTCACAATCGCAAGGAAAAACCAGGCTGCTCTTGCAAGAAGGGCAGCTAAGCGGATTTGTAGACGGAAGAAGCGAGAATGGTGGAAAGCCGAGGTTCTGAAAGTACAACAACTCAGCAATGAGCGCAGTTCGCGTAATTTCTTTAAAGGAATTACTGGACTGCACCATACTTTCAGGCCTACGTCAACCGCCAGTCGGGACCGGGATGGAAACCTCTGTGTCAACATCGACGCACCTGGAGTGGACTGCATTAATTCGGAGCTCTTGATATTCGGAGGGGATACTTTGTTGAACTGTCTTTTCGACCTTATTCGATTAGTATGGCGAACCGAAGTCATGCCTGACGAATGAAAAGTGGCCGCGATATGCTCCATCTTCAAGAAGGGAGACCGCTTGAAGTGTGAGAATTATCGCGGTATAGCTCTCCTTTGCACAGCGTACAAGTTACTGTCATACATTGTATTGGATAGAATCACTCCTCTAGCGGAGAGTTTGGTTGGTGACTATCAAGGAGGATTTCGTCCAAATCGATCAGTCACCGATCAGGTCTTTTCGCGGCAGGCCTATGACTCGATCAATCGAGAGAGTTTATGGTCTGCCCTGGAATACCTAGGAATGACAGTGACGCAGTCCCAATGCTGTGTTAAAGTTGAGAACAGGCTATCGACAAATTTTGTAGTTAACTCGGGTGTTCGGCAGGGAGATGCTCTGTCCCCGATACTCTTTAATCTCATGTTGGAGTACATCTTTCGTAAAACTGAAACACCTCAGCGTAACATCTTATATCGCCAGTCCAATCAGGTGCTTGCATATGCAGATGACATATGCGTGATTGGACTGAATAGCAACGGAGTGAAAGAAATACTTGATCCGCTTGTAGAGTTTTCAGCTTCAGTTGGACTTCAGATCAATGAGTCCAAAACGAAATACCTGATCTCTGGTTTTAGGGACAATGGCACACCAGATTTTAGTAGTGGCCACCACACGTTTGAGAGAGTGAGGAGGGTCAAATATTTGGGTTCTCTTATCACTCACGATAACAGTGTGGGTGAGGATATTAAAGTGCAGCTGGCAGCGAGTACGCTGGCTCGGGCATGTTCTGCGTTCTGATCCGGAACGAATTGTGCAGCGATCTCTGAAAGGAGAGCCACCAAGGCCAGTAATGGCCTTTAAAACTGTTTTAATTAATTAATTGTATTATTTGTAATTTTGTACAACGTTTTGGTTACTGAATGCGTTCTACTCAGGCGATGGGGCAATACAGTCAATGTTGAGCAGATTTGATTTTTATCTACGAACTTTCAAACCGTGATTTGTTTTTGAAAGCAAATGTTCACTAAATATCAACTATACGCAGTTCTCCAAGAACAATTTTGTCATAATTTCTAGAATGTGCATCTGCATTAATATTAACATGTTGGACATGGACAATCGTTATTTTCTACATCCCACACAATACGTGAGATAATCGCATTACTGTGCTCAATATTTCGTTTTGCGACGAAGAATTTATTCTGAAGCTCACATATTTGGCTGGCGAGGAACGTAACAAACCAAAAGGTCGACGGTTAGGTTAGATTAGGATGGCCGCCCTAAAGGACTAATAGAGGTACTACTGATTCGTAGAATACTTGGCAATGCTTTTTGTCAACGTCGACAGTTAAGACAACGCCAACAACCTCGGAATTAGTTCACTAGCTCAGAGTTGAATAGCTCAGAGTTGAATATTGCAGCTGTGATGAAGCTCACTACTATGTCCTGTGTTGGAACATATTCATTTCGCACATACTGCGAATCGGAACAAGGTGACATATTAAATTATCGGGGTTGATAACAACGCACCGTTTTAACTAGGCGTCTATCATTGTTGAATAGTGTTCACGAGAATTCCTCACGGCCAAGAATGTTGTTGATGGTTTGATGATGTACTGCTGCCCTTCGTGTTCAAATGGTATGCATTTGATTGAATTAATGTTATTTGAATGTGGAATATAACCATATTTGTCACCACTCTTGCCCTTACGGTCATCACCTCATAAACGTCAGCTAGAGAATGAGTAGGTAGGGAAACTGTGGTGGCTGTATGTTCCTTAATTTTCCATAGTTCATCTTCCAGTTGTGCAGGAGAGATCAATTGTGAATTTATTATATCGTTATGCGCGAGGGTGAGTACTTCAATGATGATTCTCTGAGTATCCTCTATACCCGGTTGTACTGGTCCATTCCGCTACCGTATCCTTATAAAATAAGCTCATTAAACACACGGAGTATATACGGAGTACCCTCGGATCATCATCTTATGATTTGTGTTGGGAGCCTGTGGACCAAATAAAACACCCACGGGCCTACAATCCTGCGGTCCAGAGTTCATAGGAAGTGATGTATCATCTGCCAAATCGTTGCATCTAGTTGGTATCGGACTAACTTTAGCGATGGATCTTTTCACAGTTCCTTTTTGAGTTTTTAACGTAACGACTCTAGTTAATTGATCGTGTCCTGGATGCGTTTCTATCACTCTGTGGTATATTTTCATCCCTTATGAGAACTAACTGGTTCTTTTGTATATTTGGTTGTTGGCTGGACGGACATAGTGGTCTAGAGTTTAACGATGCCTCGATTTGATATAGCAGCGTAGTCAATTCTTCGAATGTTAGTAATGCGGATGAGATGGTTTTCTTCATATGTTGTTTTACTAACTTCACTCCAGCTTCCCATAAGCCCCCAAAATGGGGAGATCCTTGACTTGACAACATGTTTGAAAAATTGTTCGACTGCTTATAAATGGACTGTCGCATTATCGCTATATAAGTTTGCAACATTACCTCTTCGTGCTATGAAGCGTTTGAGAGCAGCGAGAAATCCTTCACATGTTAGGTCACTAGCTAGTTCGATATGCATCACCTTTGTTGTTAAGCAGATGAAAATACCGATGTAACCCTTTAGGCTTTTAGATCCTCTGCCTTTGGACATTCGAAAATTTATGGGACCGGCATAGTCTACCCCCGTATGAGTAAATGTTCTTGATGGTGTCACCCTTGCGGATGGCGCATTAGTTGAATTGCTCGACCAGCGTTGAATCTGAAACACTTGTGGCAATGGCGGTTATGTTGTTTTGTTGGTTTTTTTTCCTTGAAGAATCTAAAATTGCTTTCTAATCAAAGCCAGTGTTAAGTCCACACCACCGTGCAGAATACTTTTGTGTGCCCAATCGAGTATCAAACTTGTATGATGGCATTTATATGGTAATATCATAGGATGTTTCTCGTTATAATGCAGAAATGAGTGTTGTAAGCGTCCTCCGATTCGTAGAACTCCGTGGTTGTCCAAGAATGGATGTAACGACAAAATTCTGCTTTTACTGCAATTTCCCTTTTCCCTCAATTTTCGAATATCGTCTGCGAATGCTGTAAATTGTTTAACCTTTACAATGCTGTTTTTGGTCTCTTCTATTTCTTGAACAGCTAGAGGACCCTGCACAGCTTGTCAAGGTCTATCCCACATGTTGCGCAATCCGCTGGGTTGCCTTTGGATTTTACATGCTTCCATTGAGCGGGCCCAAGAATCAAAGGAATTTGTGAGATTCTGTTTGCTCCAATAGTTTTCCATTTACTAGGGTGTCCTTGTAACCACCTTCTGTGAAGGCATACATCTTAATATTTAGAATACCCATGGCCTCAGAAACTTTCCTTAGCAGCTTCGCTAGTAACAAATCCCCACACAATTCTAATCTTGGAAGACTCTAACTTGGACTAATTGGTGCCACCTTAGTCTTCCCTTATATTAAAGTGACAGTAGTTTTTCCTACCCTTGTAACCTTGCAATAAACAGATGCTGCATCTGATAATTCGAATGAATCGCAAAATCCATGCAGTTCCAATTCCTGGCCATTATCATCTGTATTGATCCAATGTGGAATTTTTATGTTTTGCAGCTGGTGAAATGTTGATTTGTATTTCATCCATCTTTTCTTTATTTCGTCAGGTAGTTCGTCGTCCCATGATACTCCCCTTATCCATAACTCCTGAAACACGAGTTTTCCAATAATAATGATAGGAGAGAACCAACCTAATGGATCGAAAATTTTGGCTATTTCTGTTATAATGGTTCGTTTCGTTGGCGGGCCCGTATCAGAGTTCATGTTGACTTGGATCTCGAATTCGTCATTTTGTGGATTCCACATAAAACCCAGAGTTTTTATGGATTCATGCTCCTTACTTATGCTCGTTGGTTTGGTTTCCCGTTGTTCTTCCGGTATTCCTTCCAATGACAGAGTCGTTATTCGATGCCCATTTTCGAAGTTTGAAACCTCCAAGATCAAGCATGCTTCGTAATTGTTGCTGACATTTTATTGCGTACTCTATATGGTCTCTCCACCAGAGACATCAACATAAAAGTCTCTGAGAAGAAGTTCTGAAGCAATGGGATATGTGTTTTGCTCATCTACAGCGAGTTGCCTTAGGGTTCTTATGGCCATGTATGTCACTTCTCCAAACTATTCCTTGGAGGTTTTGTTGTTTATCGGTCAGAAAGATCTGTCTATACATCTTCTCGATATCTAGTATAAACACATATTTGTGTTTCATCCACCTTGTTATTATGGAAAATAGATCCTGTTGCAGTGTCGGGCCGACTAATTGGATAACATTGAAACTTATTCCATTTGATATCTTCATTGAGGCGTCAAATACTACCCTACCATTGGTGGTTGTACTGGATTGCTTTACGACTGCGTGGTGTGGTAGGTAGCTTATGTTGTTACTGCAAATACCGTCACCTGGATTTATTGGAACCATATATGTCCCAGTTTAAGCTGGCTTCTTGCTATCTCCTAAAGCGAACTCTTCTTTTGTTGGTGTAGTGACTTCATATACCGTCCATCTGCCAGTCGATTATGTGTTTCTCTATACAGCCTTTCGCATAACTCTTCTTCGTCTGAGTATTGGTTACATCTGCCTATTTCTTCAATTTCCCAAAATTTACGCAGCTCCAAATCAAGATTATTATGAGATATCAGGGTTAAAGATACCGACTTTTCTGTTGGTTGTGTTTTGGTCATTCCCATAAGAATCCATCCTAATTCCGTTCTTTGAGCTTCTGGTAGATCTGGCGCGGCCTTTATTACCTCGTCCACCAAATTATTTGCGTATACATCTGCGCCTAGAATCATATCGACTGATGCTGGTGTCTCGTAGTTTGGATATGCTAATATCTCTCCACGGGTTGTTGTTGGCTCCCCTTATTGGTTCAGTTGGGAGTTACAGCAAAATTCCAGCAAAAGTTCTTCTTGGTGCTTGTGATAAAACCGCATTTGGGCGGTTTCAACGACTCTTGTTTGTTGAAATCCCCTTCCTGATATGTTGGTTGCTTCTAACGATTGGAAACGGCTTTCTAGAAACTTTAGAAAATCACTCATAGGTTGAATATCCCGAGGATTCTCTAAATTTACTTGGTACAAACGATGTGTCTCATTGTCCAATTTCTTCAATACTATTGGAATTAGTATTGCGTTCCAGGTTGTAGTATCAATGCCCAAGTTCTTCAATGCATATCAACCATCGTGTCATGGAGATTTTTTACTGCTGTTGCTGACTCCGAGGTGATGTTTGGCAGATGTAATAGCGTATTTACATGGCTAGTTACTATAGTAACCTCCTGTTGTTATACCGATTTTCCAGGATTTCCCAAGCTGCCTCGTAATTTTTACCCGTTGGCTCCAAATGGCTCAATAGTTTTCCGGCTGCACCTTCTACGTGACTTTGTATAGGTAGTTCATTTTATGTGTATTGGTACGGTGCTTGTTGTCATGAGCTAGTTGTTTAAACGTGTCGGCGAAACCTACCCATTTCGTGTAGTCCCCATGAAAATGTGGGATTTCTATACTGGTGGTAGACGAATCTCCATTGTGTTCGCTTTTGATAGTTGTTTATCTTTAAGAGTTTCGTAATGTTGTTCTACGAAGTAATTTACATTTTCTTCTTGTTCTTCTGAAGCTTCCATACTTATTTGCTCATGTAGAGCCATGATTTGCATCATTATTCTCTCTATATTTTTTAATTTAAGATTTACAACTAATCTGGATCTGTTGTTGCTTGTCATCACATCCTCAGCTGCTCGTAGTTCTCGATACAAGCTGCGTATTTTGATGTCTTGTTGCCTTAATTGCTGATTAAATATCGGCAACTGACTGAGCCGAAATTCAGTGGCTTATTCCTGTTTTGTTGGCTCTGAATACTCATTGTGCGGGTTTTCGCTAGTTGTTGGTTTATTGGTGACGTTGTTACTGCCTTCCGCTGTCGATCCGAATTCAAATTGAGGATTTGTTCTCGATGATAGAATTTGTGTTGATGGGAAGTATGGCTCGTTAAGGCGTTGACGCATATCCTCAATACCTTTTGAGTAGTTCTCCAATACTATAGTTGTCTATCTTTATAGTATTGGTGTGTTAATTCCAGTGTAGGTTGGAAATTCACCGTCGACGAACTCAAATTAAACAAATTCCGAGCTAAACCATTTATATTTTATGGAATGTGAGTTGTAAGATCTAGATTAGACCTAGTTCACAAAATCAGTATAGAAATTGTCTACATTTTCGACTTTGTCTATACGGTGTCAAAATTGTCACCGTTGTTGGCGAATTATCGAGACTTTGACGCATATATACCGCACAATTAAAATTTGCTCTTCCTCACTAATCGAACCATCCGTGAATCGTCGAATATCCCTGACGTCGATTTTACTAAAATAAATTTCATTCTTCTGTGCGCTTGACCGATGCAAGACAATTTTTCTTGTGTTTTACTTACTATATGTGGGTGCTTGGAAAATAAAAAAAAAAACTAAAATTTAGTATCGAGAATTTATTATTTATAAATTAAAGCAAACTATTGTAAGACGCATCCAACGCTTCATCTATTTTATGACAGATTTGCAGCATACGAAAACAAGTGCTTTGCCACCTTGACGGAGCCTTTATCCATTTTCCACGCCGTTGTTCATTTCTGTGTATAACTCCATTATAGGTATGCTTGGTCAGGTAAAACCTATTACAGTCCCAGCTGCTTGGAGGTGCATACTCGACCTTGTTTTATTAAATGTTCTCGGTTGGATAGACCTAAGCTCCTCATATGATGATTAAAATTGTATATCTGCAGGTTAAAAACATGCAGATGCGACAATGTGCAATGTTAAGATCGTTAAAACATTCATGACCCTAGGAGATTTGGAGATACATACAGACGCAAGCCAAACGTGACTAAAATTAGCTTAGAAATACAAAATTAGAGTTTTGGTCAGACACAAAGTTGTAGCAGCTCGAATATTCGACTCACCGATATTTGATTCTGCCACAAACAAAACAATTAGTGAAATTCAAATATAAATCAACTTATTTGAATTAAGCGTTCACTAACCCCATCACATATCCAATAGCCGAACCATTACTATAAAACATTTATAGTAAAGCATGTCGCCATCTAACAACATCACCACGAACAACAATGTTCGGTGATGCAATACTAACACATAAGTGCAGTATTGACCGTCGCCGGCGCATCTGTTCCCGCTCCAAAATACGACATGTATTTTGGACACGAAGGCGACGTCACAACTCAAACAACATTCGTCTTCCAAACATCAAAGCAACAACGTGTCCATTTAATAATTTGTGTGAAATATTGTGTGTGTTCAAGACGGCAGCCATTTCTTAAACAAAAATAAAATTACATTTTTATTTGTTTTATAAATTGTAAAAACGTGGTGGTGAATTTAATAAGCACACTAATAAATATTTGAAATAAATAAGTAAATATAATAAATAAATATTGTAAAATAAAATAAATAAGTTATTGTGTTGTGTATTAATTGAGAAGTCCGAACCGGACAACAACTTTAATATAGGAAACGATCCTATAAATTGGTGACCTCGAACGGCGGTTTTTACCGCGAAATAATAAAAAAAAATAAAACACGCAATACAAAATTCCGTGGGAAGACAGCAAGAAACGTGGTGTAGGGGAAGGCCCACCCACGCAACGAGGGATTTTAATTTTTTTGGACACGTGCGTAGGGCCATCCCACGTACCAACGAGGGACACCGTGGGACAACGCAAACGGTGAAGCGATCCACCCTCACCGCGACGGATGACCATCAACAGCAGCTGATCCATCAACAGCAGCTGATCCATCAACAGCAGCAGAAACAACAATAAAAACCGGTACATAGTTTTTTTTTTGTATATAAAATTTTTTTTCTTGTACTTCAAAATTCTAAACGTAACATTTTTTTTATTTTATTTGCTTATTTTTTTTAACGTAGAATCATTTTTTATTTTTACAAGTAACGTAGAATCATTTTCAATTGTACATTTTTTTGTGTGTATATGTTTTTCACCACCACAATTGCCACCCATTCATAATATTTCACACACCCCGGTCGAATCTCGCTACCAGTCCTCCCGCCATCACCGCTGTGGTTAAATAAAGAAGAATAATAAAAAGGTTTTTCTCAAAACCACAACCACAACGGTGACTAAAAAACCGCCGTTTCAAACAATTCGCTTTCAAAATTTTTTTGTTGTTAAATTTTAAACGAGCCCCCCCCCCCAATATAAGGTAGGACGAAAGGAACTCCATATTCGGGGGTTTCTCACAGTATCGTATAGTTTCATATTTTTTATTGTATTGGTGTGTTTTTAACAAAAGAACAAAATGTATGATGTCATACACATCAATTAACCAAGCGTCAGTCAAGTCAATGTACCATACCGGCAATCAAGGGAACGCAGTGGAGACAGAACTCCCCGTTCCACAACAACAACAAACTCACTCGAATCAAGGTTGTTGAGAATTGAGTCCAGACTCGACGGGATTCTCCGAGGTCGAAGCCGTTCGCGTGGACGACGAGCTCCCTCACAAACAAGAACCCGCAGTCCCAGCAACAACAGATTAAATGCTGGTTCCATGAAAAGTTTGGAAAAGCCGCCAGAAAATGCACGCCACCGTGCAATTTCATCACGTCGCAACCATCGACGTCCGCGGCCGCCGTAAAAATGGACATTGACCATCAAAAAAACTTTTAGAGTCACGGGTTGAGAGCAACATGCCTCCCCTGACCACAAACACACCCTATACGTCACGTTTGTTTGTGTACGATAGACACAACAAACTCACCTACCTAGTCGACACTGGCGCTGACCTTTCGGTTATTCCAGCCATGAATTTCAAATTGAATTACAAATTATCAAATCGAAATTCAAATCTAGTCTTATCGGCTGCCAATGGTTCAATCATCCACACGTACGGCACAAAATTGCTTAACGTGGATATCGGACTCAAACGAACCTTCACGCATGCTTTTATACTAGCTGCAGTGAACCGTCCGATCATTGGCGCCGATTTTCTAAGCAAATTCGGACTTCTTGTCGATGTCAAACACAAACGGCTGATTGATCCAGCTACAAAGCTGTCAATAAACGCCACAATGGTTCGTGTTAACACACCAACACCGATCCATTTTAACATCGACAACGGCTACGGCACTCTGCTCAAAAAGTACCCACTACTTACAGCAGAGCCGAACTACAAAATGCCAGTCCGACACAACGTGGTTCATCACATCGTCACGGA
The DNA here is from genome assembly GCA_951394425.1 of Tipula unca. Taxonomy (NCBI): domain Eukaryota; kingdom Metazoa; phylum Arthropoda; class Insecta; order Diptera; family Tipulidae; genus Tipula; species Tipula unca. Next base: position 108,839,109 of record OX596382.1, on the reverse strand, counting down.
AGGCCATCTTCCCGTGTCGAGACCACGCAGACTAGATCCGGTGCGTCACAAAGCTGCACAAGCAGAATTTCAACACATGGTGGAATTAGGAATTTGTCGAACATCGACATCTTCCGTTTCTTGCCCATTACACATGGTCAAGAAGAAAGATCAAGACTGGAGGCCATGTGGGGACTATCGGCGTTTAAACACGGTTATGATACCCGATCGCTACCCGATACCCCACATTCAAAACTTCACCATGCACTTGCATGGCTGCAAAGTTTTCTCCAAACTTGATCTCATCAGAGGTTATCATCACATTCCCGTGGCACCTGAAGACGTTTTCAAAACGGCAATCACCACACCATTTGGCCTCTTCGAATACACCCGAATGCCATTTGGATTACGCAATGCCGCACAAACGTTTCAGCGCTTCATGAACGAAGTCGTTCGAGATCTCGACTTCGTTTTCGTCTACATAGACGACATTCTTGTGGCATCTCAAACTGAGGAGCAACACAAACTCCATCTGGAAACGCTATTCCAACGACTTGTCGAGTTTGATGTACACATCAAGAGCTCAAAATGCGTCTTCGGCGCATCCACTCTTGATTTCCTCAGCCACAAGATTACCGCTAATGGCATCCTTCCGTCACAAGACCGAATCAATGCCATTAAAGAATTCCCAGCTCCAACCTCAATCAAGAGTATTCAGCGATTCATCGGCATGGTAAACTACTACCACCGATTCATACCAAACCTCGCTAAAATACTCAACCCAATTCACAGCCACCTGGCAGTACTACTACGTAAGCCCAAAACCGCCAAGAACTTCTCTTGGCCTGACGAATAACAACACGCATTCACGTCACTCAAGGCTGAATTGGCACGCACAACACTATTGTCTCATCCACTGAGCGACTCAAAGCTCAGCATAACTACTGATGCATCAAACACTGCTGTCGGAGCAGTCATGCAACAGTACAACGACAAGTGTTGGGAGCCCCTAGGATTCTTCTCAAAGAAGCTCTAGGATGCCGAAAAGAAATACTCTGCATTCGATCGGGAATTACTCGCAATATATCTAGCAATCAAACACTTCAGATATTTTGTCGAGGGTCGGGACTTCACAATTTACACCGACCACAAGCCTCTCTCTCACTCGAGCAATTCAGTCTAAAACTGAACGCAATCCAAGGCAAGCACGCCACTTGGATTACATTAGTCAATTAACCACGGACATCCAGCATGTTCAAGGTATCTAAAACGTTGTCGCGGATACACTTTCGCGCACAACATCAAACGAAACGGCCACAGTCGGCCGAGACTCACTTCGACTGCAACAAGATCGCACAAGCGCAAAAAGCAGACTTGGAACTTCAGAATTTACTTTCTGGTTCTGCTTGTCACGCCAGTTCATCACTGAAACTGGAGCTTTTCACACTACCTGGCCTCGAATTCTACTGCGAAACATCTACGGGTGCAAATCGCCCGTACATCGCAGAGCAACTACGTCGAACCATCTTCGACACACTACACGGTATCTCACATCCTGGTGTCCGCGCAACTCGTAAATTGATTACTGCTCGATACTTTTGGCCACGCATCAACAAAGACGTGACCCATTGGGCACAAGCATGCTTATCTTGCCAAAAATCGAAAGTCCAGCGACACACAAAATCGCCTCTTGGACAATTCGCTATTCCACCTGGTCGATTCGAACATATTCATTTGGATGTCGTAGGACCACTTCCTCCATCCAATGGATATACATATTTACTCACCTGTGTCATCGTTTCACTCGATGGCCAGAAGCGTACTGCATGAGCGACATGTCTGCAGCAACCATTGCCACCACATTCGTACAGAACTACGTATCACGATTTGGGGTTCAACTTGACATCACCACTGATCAAGGAACCCAATTCGAGTCGAAGCTTTTCTCGGAGTTAACGAAACTCCTCGGCTCGCATCGTATACGTACAACGGCTTACCATCCGCAAGCCAATGGCATGGTCGAACGTTTCCACCGCCAGCTCAAAGCTGCTCTCAAGGCCCGAGGCAACACAATTCACTGGAGCTCCGAAGTACCAATCGTTCTACTTGGTATCCGAGCAACGGTCAAAGAAGATTTGAAGTGCTCACCAGCTGAAATGGTTTACGGTCAAACCATCAAGCTACCCGGTGAGTTCTTCGTCGAACATCCTCTACCGTCTCCATCCACAACCGACACAGTCATCGACCAACTCCGCACCACCATGCAAAATCTTATCCCCACGGCAACAAGACCAACGAATGAAAGCAACATATTCGTTCCCAAATCGCTCAACAATTGCGATTACGTCTTTGACCGGGTTGATAAGGTTCGAACTGGATTACTATCTCCATATACGATGGGCCATACAGAGTTATACGCCGCTTACGCAAGCAATTCATTGTCTCAATCAAAGACAAACACCACCCAATCTCAATCGACAGATTGAAACCGGCCTACGGTATTCTCAACACAGCTGATCAGATATCAGCCAGCAAACGATATAAAACCGTCCGGTTCAACGTATAACGTCTCAAAACCCATGGTTTCTCATCTCGAGAGGGGGTACTGTAGCAGCTCGAATATTCGACTCACCGATATTCGATTCTGCCACAAACAAAACAATTAGTGAAATTCAAATATAAATCAACTTATTTGAATTAAGCGTTCACTAACCCCATCACATATCCAATAGCCGAACCATTACTATAAAACATTTATAGTAAAGCATATCGCCATCTAACAACATCACCACGAACAACAATGTTCGGTGATGCAATACTAACACATAAGTGCAGTATTGACCGTCGCCGGCGCATCTGTTCCCGCTCCAAAATACGACATGTATTTTGGACACGAAGGCGACGTCACAACTCAAACAACATTCGTCTTCCAAACATCAAAGCAACAACGTGTCCATTTAATAATTTGTGTGAAATATTGTGTGTGTTCAAGACGGCAGCCATTTCTTAAACAAAAATAAAATTACATTTTTATTTGTTTTATAAATTGTAAAAACGTGGTGGTGAATTTAATAAACACACTAATAAATATTTGAAATAAATAAGTAAATATAATAAATAAATATTGTAAAATAAAATAAATAAGTTATTGTGTTGTGTATTAATTGAGAAGTCCGAACCGGACAACAACTTTAATATAGTAAACGATCCTATAAAGTCCTCGATTTACCCAAGATCACTTTCGTAAAGGATAATTCGGAAACCACAGTTGAAGCGTTTAAGTTAAAAAACGAAAGACGTTATCCTGAGAATGTACCGGCAAAGATTTACGCAGTATTTTGGAACTGCAAGGATTTAGGTCATAGATACGAAGATTGTGTGCAACCATTCCTAGATATTTTTTGTTTTGGTCGTGGAGCAGCTAACCTTCGCAAACCTAACTGCTCGAATTGCTTAAGATTCAAGTCGGAAAACAGGTTTCCGAGTGCGGGCCAAATGAAGGGGCCACGCCTCGGAGGAAACGGTCACCAATTGGAAAGCAGCGAATCCAACACCCAAAATTCTTCAGAAATTTAAGTGAGAATAGTTTTAAGCTTAATAATACAGAATTACACATTAACACAAGAAATGTTTATAAGCCTAAATGTAAAAAAATTTCGCGTGTTCTGCGTAACCTTACAGATAGACGCACCATATCGTAAAAATTGTATTGCTTCACTCATAAAAGCCAAATCAATCAATGATCCCCGCCCGCATGTTGAAGTAACCATTGGGTTAAAACAGTTCATTGCGCTTCTTGACAGTGAAGCTGTGAAATTTCTGAGGATCTATATGTTACAAAAATAAAAATTCTCATGTTCTAACGGATAAAAAAAAAAGAGTTGGACAAAATAATAGAAATGTTTCCGTCGTTCACCAGAGATGGTCTAGACAGGACTACTCTACATGAGCACGAGATTGACATTATTAAAAGTGCCAAACCCATCAAGCAGCGGTACTATCCAGTCTCCCCCGCAGTTCAAAAAAGAGATGGTATGGTGAGTTTGGACGTTATTGAAGTGAGCAAAAGTTCTTGGAGCTCTCTGATTACCATCGTAAAGAGATCGAACGAAAAGACTAGACTATGCTTGGATGCCCGCAAGCTCCCAATCAATGTGTCGTCTTATGCACAATGTCATTATACCACACGAACTCCACGATAGGGTGGTCTGTTGGTTGTGAGCGGCACTTTGAAGGATCATCTTGAATTGTTAGAGTTGGTAGCTGACTTACTGAAGACGGCGGGACTGATCTTAAATTTAGATAAAAGTAGTTTCATAATGAGGGAATTCCGTTATCTGGGGTATTTAGTTGGTGATCAAGGATTGAGACCAGATCCATCCAAAATTGAAGCGATATTGAAGTTTAATCCGCCCAATACTATCAAACAAACTAGGAGACTGTTGGGTATGGCTGGATGGTATCGTCGCTTTATCGGAAATTTTTCAAGCGTGACTGCGCCAATCACTGAGTGTTTGAAAAAGGGGAAGTTCATTTGGACACCAGAAGCACAATTAGTCCTTGAATATTTGAAAGTCGTGCTCACTTCAGCCCCAATTCTGATAAGCTCTTCTTATAACAAACCTTTCTTTATTAAATGTGATGCTAGCACCGAAGGAGTAAATGGAAGGATGAAAACCCCATCATCTTTATGTCTCAAAAATAATCAAAAGCACAAAAAAACTATTCTGTTAGCGAATTAGAATGCCTTGCCGCAAAAAAAATTCCAAGCATATGTAGAAGGGCATGATTTTACGCTAATAACAGACAACGCGAGCTTAAAGTGGCTTATGAGCCAACGAGATTTGACCGGGAGATTAGCTCGTTGGAGCCTTAAGCTTCAAGAAAGAGTATCTAAGTCTCCGGGATAAAATTGTAGCCGATCCGGAAAAATATTTGATTTGAATCTAAATTGCACAGTGAGTTATCCGATTTATCCATCTGGAAACTATGGATACCGATTGGTATAAGAAACAAGCTGATCATCGAGAATCATGATGATCCTCTTTCATCACACGGCAGAATAAAAAAAAACGCTGGAAAGTTTCGGACCAGATAAGTTTCGGAATATGTCAGAAAATGTTTTGTCTGTAAAACCACTGAACCAACAGACAATCAAGGCCGTCCTTGGGAAATGAGAGATCCTCGATCATCACAGGGCAAAACGGTAATATTAATTGTAGTCGATCATTTGAAAAAATTTGTTTTGCTGAAGCCGCTAAGTAAAGCAACATCCCAGAAGATTGTAGAGTTTTTACAGGATATTCTATGTTTATGGAGTGCGCCAAACTATATACATTCAGACAACGGGTCGCAATTTCAGAGTGCTGAGTATAAGAATATTCTTCAACAGTTTGGTATTATCGGTTTTAGGACAGCTGTCTACTCACCACAATCCAACGCCTCTGAAAGGGTAAATCGCTCTGTGATATCAGCTGGGCTGACAACCCGCACCCGTAAAACCTATTAACAGTGTCTAATGTCGCAACAAAATATAAAATGAATACCGCCATATCAACACCCGACCCTCGCTCTAGTGTATGAAGGTCAAGAAACCGATGGAACAGAAACCGGTGAAGCCAAATTGTTGACACAGTAAGGCGCAAGTAACGTTCTTCAAAATACTGTTATGATAATCTGCGAGACCTGTCACACAAATTCGATTTTAACACCAGGCTTATAGAGGTGACGATGTACTGATTACTGTGAAAGACTCGGTTCTTAATAATTTTGTGGCCGGCCATCCTAGTCTCAATATAACAGCTGTTCGTGTGAAAGTGACCAATTCTTCGATCATTCTCATTGCTGTGTACGGCTCTCTGGCACATTTTACTAATAATTGTTGGTGCAGCTCGGAAAACACCGTAATAAGCTCTAGGATGAAACCACACCAACACTTACAAATCTACTGGTAAACGTGCACGATCTTGCCTCTAAGAATTTGATCTTTCCAGTCTCCGAGCCACGTAGGGTAGACGCTCTAAGACATACATACATGTATGTGGTCGAGTGAATGCCCTCGGTCTGATGGTGCTAGAAGTCCCCTCTATATCCAGGAAGCAGGCTACCATAGTGTATTCCTTGTATTCACGACATTTCTCACTATGATCAATAAGGATATGGAGAATTGCTTCCACTGATTTTCCCTTCCAGTATACCGCGCATTGTAAGATTTCGAGCCACAATTTTACAATTCACGGAAATATTCGATTTTTCCTACAAAAGACTCGTTTTTCTTCAAATATGGTTATGGGCGCCCGTTATGTACTTCAGAGCTCGATCGATCCCATTGCAGTTTTAATAAATTAAAGCTTTCATCAAAAATACTATTTGCTATATGTAGTAGAAGCTAGCTAATTACGCTTAGCCTGCAAAAACATGTATAGTTCTTAATAGCTTCCTTATGACAATTAAAGGTCAGGGGCACTGCCAGTTCAGGTCCAATAAATTTCATCCTTGAGCCTGTTTTAGCTAAAACATCAGCTATCTGATTACCTTCAATGCCACAATGAGCCGAAACCCACATAACTCTGACACGATTATTAGAGCTAATGACATTAATAAAATGTTTAAAGTCCTTCACCAGTTTGGAAGTGATCATAGGATTTCGTAATGAATTAAGCACAGATTTACTATCACTGCATAGAATAACGTCTTTTCCAAAAACAGCGAGGTTAGAAGCGTCAATCGCACAATGTGTGGGTGCAAATAGCTCCGCTTGGAATACCGTGCAGTTCCGGCCTAGACTCCCACATGATTGTAGATCATGTGTAGGACAATAGGTTCCGAACCCGGCACCAATATTAGAGTAAGACCCGTCAGCGAAAAACACGAGCGACTGAGCCACCCAGTCATTGAATTCTTGAGACAACCACGAGTTCCTCGCTGGATAAACCACCGAGAAAGAGAAATCGAAGCAGAATTCTGGCAATAATTTGTCATTAACCATATTAATTTCTGGTATATATGAGCTGAATAAATCGTAGATTAGTCTATGTCCTGAGTCAGGCCGAGGGCATTCCACGTACCAATACACCGCAGGCGAAAGGCTTGCTGTGCCTAGGATGACCGACAGCAGGGGGGGGGGGGGGGGGAGGCGGAAATAAAATTGCCTGCAAAGCAAGCATAGAAGACGAGGACATAGCCCCCGTAATAGCTCGACAAGCCATATACCTTGTAGACTATTAAGCTTCGCAATGACTAATCGCGGGCGAAAAGCCTTGGGATCGGTATAATCCGTCTTTCCAGCTTTCGAGATGAACATAACTCTACTCCTGCTCCAGGGGACTGTGCATCATATCCAAACGTAAAGCACGCTTGACAGAGTCGACGTAAATGTTCCTGAATTAGTGGAAACCCATGCTGTAATTCAGTAGGAAAAACTCCATCTGGACCACCTGATGTATAAGGTAAGAAGTAGAAAACGCTAAAGCGCAAGGTGTTGAGAGTGACTAGCCTACAGACTAAGTCCCAGTCACGTGAATAATCAGTACCATTAGGCTGGGCCTCAGCAACATAGTCATGATTGATAACAGTGCACCCAGGGAAATGAACAGAAAGTAGTAGTTCGACAATTTCCTTCCTGGAAGAGGTTAATCTGCCATCAGGAAGTCGCAGCACATCGTGTCGGCAGGACTCATTTCTAACCAGTAGGTCCCTGGTCCTTAAGTCTGGCGATCCCAGAGATACTATATTAATTTCTTCGCAGAAACTAACCCAAGAAGTCCTACAAGCGGATCTTAGCATTTACTTATATTCTTTTTGAGCTGCCAAAAAGTTATCCCAATCAACCTGAAGGTCAGGTCTTTTCGCTATGTTTTTGAATCTATGGCTTTGTTTTTGAGTCTTGAGTCCTAACATCATATGCATGTTAGTGTTTCCTCATATTCATATAGTCGCTCCAGAATAACAGCTCACGATGAGATTATTTTTGAAATTATCTTCCTACACCTTCATTTCATTCCAGTGCCAAATTCTAGAGCTTATCTTTTTTAGGTCTAGCTTAAATGTCACGGTTCTGAATATCGATCGGTTCACAAACGTGAATTTTAAGCAAAAGTAAAAATCTAATGAAAATTTCGAAGATAGCAGAACTCTAATAAATTTCTCGGTTGAATGTTATCTACTTTTCGGTTTAAGACAATTTTTATTTTTATTTAGTAACGAAACAGACCAATTTTTGAAAAGGCTTTGTTCGGGATGAATTATCGGGCCGACTTCAGATCCATGTTTTAAAAATCTTTTTGAATCCGAAGTCGTTGCACTTTGAATGTATTAAAATTTATTTTCCTATAATTTGTAAAAGTTATGATTAGAAAAAGCTCAACTATATTCAGAACCATGCATTTTTAATAGATGAAAGCGTCCAATAAAAAAAATTAAATTCATTGGCCTAGTCTAGTCGGTATTAGGATATTTATTTACCAACAAATGATCAAAACCACTAGCTCCTACAGTTCCACTTAAAAAGACATAAACTTTATGTTCCACTTCCACCAACCCGCATGTAAATGATGTCAATCTTAAGTTTTTCGTTTGGGCGTACCTGACCATCACTATATAACATCATTATAATCTGCCAGACCTGCACAAGTACTTCCCATCCGTCATTCCTAAGCTTTTTGAATCCATGGCTCATCAAGTTCTGCAGTTCTGCACTTTCATACCAACGAATTTATTTCTTCTGGTTCTTCGTTCCTATAATGTAGGGCGACTTAAATCCGTTTTGCATTGAATGTCTCAATCGTCCAGTGTATTTTAGAATACAGCTTTACGGTATTGTCACCAATCTTTATCACTGTCACTCCAAGAGAATTGAGAGTGTTTAAAAGCAGTTTGTTTCGAACGCTACGACTTTGATTTAGTTACTTTGACTAAACTTTACGTATTGGAGCTTTATTAGAACCATTGCTAGAATTGGAAATCCATTGTGCGTTTAATACAAAATTATTATTTATTAATAACAAAAGTAAATTTCTATTAAATACTATCCTTTGTAGAATTATTCCAATTCTTTTATAAAATTTACTGATTTTTAAAAAAATACTTTGTGTGCAATTCCCATTTGAGTTATATTGATTTAAAATATTCTTGGCGATGATAGACATACATACATATAAATACAATAAACTGGCAGTTGCAAGTAGTTGTTTTATAAAAATCAATAAAATAGTATTGTCCACACTATTATTAATGAATAAAAAAGTTTATGATCCTTAACTATATACTCGTAGTTACCCATTTTTAGTTCTCTAAAACAAGAAGATAAATCATTTCATTATCACAATACAATGTATACATTTATTTCATTCAAGTTACATACATTGCGAACAGAAGAATGAAATTTGCTAACCATCCATGTACATATATTCTACATAATGATATGGGAATGACGTAATAGCCTGATACATCTAAAATATACACGATAAAAACCCAAACCCACATCCTATACGTGTGTATTTCAAATCACACAAATGATGATAATTATTTTGATTTTCCGTTTAGTATATGCGTTATCAGTTTTATCTGTTAAACTCTTATCAAATATGTCATGAAAATGCTTTAAAAAATATAATTTTCCCAACAACAACAAAAATTTCGATGACGAAAATGGAACTTTTCGTTTTATGTATATATACTTGAATAGTGAGATAGTTTTCTTTCAACAACTTATCTCACATATACACATAAACATACATACATAGATATACACAAACCAAAGAATAAATGAAAATCCATTTTTTTTTTGTTATAAACGGAAAATGTATAAATGGAGAAATGGAAATGGTATTGGTTGCTATTTAATTCAATTAGTTATAAATATTTATTAGGCGAAACTGAATACACAATTTAAGATGTTCGAATACATAATATAGAAAAATTGTATGGAAGTTAGAAATTGTTATTTATCTAATTTCTCGATATGCTTTCCATTAAAGCGTATTAAAGTTTGGAAGACATGAAGACATGGAGAAAAGTTTAAAAGCATAGGTGAAGCGTTTTTGCTGACCCACTCGAGTCTAGCCAATACATGCCCAGTATAATTATAGGAACTATAAAAAGGGTACATGGTGACTTAATCCACCGCTATACGACTACAATTCGATTAAACATGTAATTAATGTAATTAAAATGTAATTAATTAATAAAATCTTGAATCTTAGGTCTATAGTATTCAAACTTATTACTTAAAATACTACAATTGGTATGCTTTAAACCATTATGTGTCTATGATAAATAAATTTTAAACATTTGTAATGCTTTTGTAATAAAAGTTCAAGTTATAGTAAATACAATTTTTATAACTTGTAACACACTAAATTCTTTCCTGTAACAAGTGACATCTATCTGTATTATCGTTTTAAGATCTGTACTGGTTCTAATATTCATTACATACATCAAGAACCTAAACCACCACAGACCGACGCAGGTGCGCCAACTAGGATGAAAGTTGTAAATGTGCTGATTATTGTTTGCGAGTCATTTCATTAACATAACCTTTGCCGACGATAAATAAGATAAAAGAACTTACAAATAAATTTAGTTGGTTAATTGGTAATAAAATTGATACATACTCGTTTCTGTATATCTTTTAATTAAATACTAGTGACATCTATTAAATGGACATGTAACTAAAAAAATAAACTACACAACTACAACCTAAAATAATTTTCACAACTTTGCAGTCCGGCGATTTCAAACGTCAGATTTGCATGTGATAATTTTTGCGCTTAATTAAGTGTTGTGTTTTAATAAATTATTTACCGTATTAATCACGAATTTAATTAATTTTTAAAGTGATAATTTGGTACGTTTTATTATATTTATTTTTTTAGTTAATCAACGTTTAAAATTTCTTTTTCTTATCATAAGAAAAAATTATATTAAAAAAAATTTGTTTTCTACATAAATAATGTTAATCTCCTAGCATTGTGACAGTGACATCTATTAATGTTTTTATAAATTCATATTCAACAAGTCTGATTGAAATTTGAAAATATTTTCCAATATTTTTAAAGTTAACGCTACCGGACCTTTAGATTCTAGTCAATTCGCACGATCTCACAGCCAAATCCGTGCACAACAAAGTACGACGGGTCTATTTTTATTACGTATTATTGAATTTTCAATGTTTGTCATTGGTTAAAATATTGGTTAATCCGTTTAATTCAATTTTTTTTTTTGCACTTTACTTGGAAATAGTATCATTTTCTATCGATACATTAAAAAATCAAATTCAAATTTTTCATATTAAATATTTAACTCTAAAAATTTGGCCGGTTATCTTTTTAACTATAGAAAATATACACCAAATTGCATTTTTGGTAATACAATCCGATTACATTTCACGTAAAAATATTGGCCAATTTTGATCAAATATAGATGCTTCGATTAAATATTGCCATATCAAAAAAATGTAATCTGATTGCAATGCCAGAAATGTATTTAAAATGCAATTTGATATGGAAAGGTAAACGTTGGTTAGCTAACAGCCGGTTAACTAATATTTTAGTGTAACCGGACATCACTAATGGTTGACCGAAATATTATCACACCAGAAATCCCATATATTTCTTTGAAATTTTTCGTTTTTCAATATATTTTGATAGTGCCACATGTGCATAACTAAATTATTTTTCCACACACTCTACTGTGACTATAGAATAGGACAAACCCAGCAAACTTTACATACAATATTCTATGATCAGGTCATATAATAGATCTTCGAAAAGCTCAAGCTTTACTAAAACAAACCATAATACACATTTTAGACCATTATATCGCGTTTGAGCGTTCGCTATATTGACTAGAATTGGCCATAGAAAATCTCCATAGGTACTGGGCCAAAATGAGTATTTTAGGTTATTTCAATTAGTTTTTTGGTAAAAGTTGTGGTTTCCGTAAATACAACTATTCCAGAAAGTCGTAAATTTGATCTATTCTGGGTACTCTATGGCCCATACAAGCCAATGTAGGGTATGTCAAGCGTCGCTGACCCAAAATGTATATTTTGGTTTGGTTTACAACCAAAATATAACTGCTACATTTTTTATACTTCCTATACTTGGATTTGATTGCGCCATTTTTTTGCCTTTAGCTAAGCAATGTGTACATAGCCTACTTTAAGAAATTCAAGAGGGTTTCTGATGTGATTTCACATCAAAAATCCCATATTTTTCTTTTTAAGTAATGGACTACGGTTTTCATTATATTTTGGTTGTGCCACACTGTGGATTACTAAATTATTTTGCCACATACTCTACTATTACGACTAGGATGCCAAAATCGGCCAACTATAAACGTAATTTTTCATGATCAGGTCATAATAAAAGATCTTCGGAAAGCCCAATTTTTACGAAAACAAATACTGAAATGATAAACAGTTTTAGAATTTAACCACTGGTTAGCTAATCTTTAGTTAAATATTTTGTGCAATCTGGCATACAAATTCTTGTCTACATTTGAGTAAATAAAAATGCTACTTTTTGGGTTGAAGCTCTACTATTTTTTTTACCATTGTTATTGTGTGTATTGTATAAATATGTTACTGATAAATCGAAACCAATCAATTTAATTATTAATTTAGCATGTAGAGTCTACAAATGAGATTATTTTATCTACATTTGAGATAAATAAGGGTTCATTTTTTTTAATCAGGCCAACATACTGGCCACATTTTTCTACTTGTTTGTGACTCAAATCTCTTCCAAGTCTCTCGCTTGTTTGCTTTCTTGCCTTACGCCATTATCAGGTAAATCGAGCATGCACGACTACAGGTTCGATTTAATAGACAAATTGTATAGATTCATGCCAGTCTATACTGACTTGAACGATGGTTCGTTCCGTAAATTCTACACTCTCAACGAAAGGTCAGAGAAATTATCCTGATTGAAATTAAGGTTGAAGAATCCCTGTTGCATCCTGCATTTATTTGGATTAATGCCTCTCGTTCCAAATGTCATGCCTTTAAATATTGTGATATTTGCTCGATATAATTCGAGTGATATGCCGAGATTCTATAAATCATTGAGTTGAAACTCAAAATTTGAATAATATCCCAAAACAAATTTTTATTTTCGTTCAAAATGTAGAAATTTTAAAATGTTCAAATTAAATTTTAAAAAACACCAATTTTTTTTACGGTTCAACTTCATCATTATATTCGAAACCCAATTTTGAAAATTCTGAATTTCTTTTAATATTTTCGAAATTTGGAAAAACTATCAAATTGACAAATTTTGAACGTTTTATATATAAATTAGATATTGTGCCTTCTCTACATCTCTTAGACAAATTAAATTAAAACTGCAGGCTAGCAAATTTTGTTGAAAGCTTACAACTATAAATTTAAAAATTATAGTTATTGGTATTCGAAATTTACTATTGAAATATTATCAAAATTAAATTGCTGTATGTTGGATTAGCGAAATTAAAAAAGAAATGACAATATTTTTTGGAAGAAAGACTTATTTCGCACTTTTCCAATATAGCATTATTTTAAATCATAATGAGGATGTCGAATAAGATATTTAATGGCAGCCCTCAGATCCTCCTCACCTATCTAACAAACTTGACCAGGGATTTGGTATGGCATATAGCGATCTTCATAAAATAAAATTGTCTATAGACATTTTTCAAAATTTAAGTATAATCCACAATCAATTTTAAATCATGTACGAGACATATTCAAATAATAAAAGTGTTAGGTATAAAAATTGAAATTTTCGTCAAAATTCTGAGAAATATTTTAAAATTGACCACATTTTACAAAATTTATAGATTAGTTTTGAAAAATATGGTAAGCCTTAAATGATCAGAACACATTTTTAAAAATTGATACTTTATTTAATATTTTGAGGAATTTAAGAGGTTTTGTGATATATAAAATGGAAGATCGAGTATTTTTCTAAAATTCTTTCGGTTTAATTAATTTTTATGATTTTTAAAAATCCGATGAAATCTTTAAATGTATTTAATGAAAATGTAGCAAAAATTGTATGCCTCAAAACTTATTATAACGGAACAAAAATTATTATGACAGTTGAAAAGTATACGCTCACGGAAACCTCGGCTCAAGAAATTCATCCTTAACCGAAATTTTTTATTTAACAATTACAATCATATGAGCAAGCTACCTGTAATAATTTAAACATCGAGAAATAACTAAATCAATTTTTTCCTATTCGATTTAAAAATGCTTCTGAAGCTGAATCTAATTGTATGCAATTTAATTAATTTATTCTGAATAATTTAACTCATAAATTTCAGTTTGTTTTTTGTTATAATTAAATGGTAACGTGTTTGTTTTTTGATAATTCTGAAAATATGTCGAACAACAGAAATTCCTTAATTTACGATTAATTCTAATTTTGAAATAAATAAATATAATTTCAAAACCGTTCAATTCTATTCTTGCATTTTGTAAAAATTTGGGATTTTTTATAGTTTGTAGTTTCATTTATAATGTTTTGTAGAATATCCCACGAAATTTTAAGGCAGAAAACTGTTTTAAATGAACATCCCACAGCATCCTCGATACCCAGTTCTAGTAGCTTCTTCCTTTGAATCCGTCTTCCTAGGTTTGGTTAATCCAACATATGATGTGTAGTGGTTAAACCTGTGACATTTGGATCGAGAGGTACCGGGTTCAAATCCCAACAGAGAGTTGTGATTAAATTGAAAATATCTATAACTCTCTTTTGGAATGTATAGAACTGTATCTTCGCTGATTAGATCCTTCAAATGCATAAAAGTGCTCTCCATCCTCAACGTGTCACTATTTGGTGCGGTTTTTGAGCTGGCTTTATGATTGGGCCTTACTTTCTCGAAAATTAAAGTTGCTGGTGCATAGGTCACGGTGAGTGAATTGCGCTACCGAGCTATGATTAATGATTTTTTTGGCTGGAATTGGAAGATATTGATGTGGACGACGTTTATTTTCAGTAAGACATGCCACACAAGCAACGAAACAATCGCAATTTTGCAAGCAAAGTTTCCTGACCGTGTTATTTCTCGAAGAGGTGATCACAATTGGTCACCGAGATCTTGTGATTTAACACCTTTAGACTTTTTTCTTTGGAACCACGTGAAAGATAAGGCCTATGCCAATGCTCCACAATCGATTCAAGACCTTAAAGATGGAATTCGTGAAGTTATCGAGGACATACAGCCGCAAATGTGCGAATTGATCATGGAACATTTCATGAAAAGGATATGGTGCTGCAAGCGTAGCCGTGGCGGATATTTAGCTGATATCGTTTTAAAATGTTAATGGCATACCTTCCTCTTTGCAATGAAATAAACATTCATTGATTTCTCTTAAAAAATACTCGTTTTTTTTTAAATATCAAAATGAAACCTCTTATTGGAAAACCTTTTATATATGTGTTGGTATTAATTGAAAAAAGTATCAGTGTATGTGTTTCCTCGCATGATTCTTTATTCCTTCACTGACGTGTTCTATTTTTAGGTCCTTAAGAAGGTTGTCATGTCTTATATACCATGGACGTTTACTATGCCGCGTTATATCTTATAACATGCCACAAGTATTGAAGATGTAAACTAACTAAAACTGCTGATTTTTTGGGTATTTCTTTCGGTTATTTTTTTTTGGTATATTTGTATACTACATTTTGGTTATTTAAAACTTTTATTTTTGGATAGTCATTTGGGATTTTTTGTTTTGCCCATAAAATGTTCGTTTTTCCGATACCAATCCGCAGCAAATAAAGTAGCTTTTTGTTTGGTAGTTCTAGCCCAGGTTCCATCGTCTTTTTTGTTGAACGTACTTGCATTTTAGATCGTTTTAATCCTTTTGTCGCTTTCCAAAGAGAGTAATCGGCGTCTTTTTTGGCCAGTAAAGTGTAGTTAATTGTTAATTTGTTTTTATCTTCAATTGAATTCCGGAATAGTTCTAGTTCCAGTTAGTTTTATTATTTGTTAGCCTAGGATGATTTTTTTTATATTAACAATGGTTGCACTGAGAGTTATGATGAAAGCTGAGTGATCTGACGATACTCCAACGCTGTTTTCTAGATATATATAATTTGAATTGAACAGAAAGACATACCTTATAATACATATATTAAGTCGTTAACAGATCATTTTGTTTTATATTTTAAAAAAAGTAGTATTGTATGACTGAAATGGGTTTGCCCATCACCCACCCATATAAAGCTGAAAATGAATATTCACGAAATATAAACTTATGTAGATTGAATTTGATATTCTACTGTAGTTAAATTTGATTTTTTAATAAAGGAAGAAGGAACATCCTAATAATACATACAGTATTCGGCCAACAACTTTTTTTTTTTCTGATCCTGTGCAATTTTGATGTTCTTCCTTTATACGTTTTTCCTCTACACAGATAAGAATTTCATTTATTCATTTTAATTATTCATGTAAATTTATAATATTATAAAAAAAAATCTCCCTTGCAACATTTTTTTATTTTATATTTTTCATTATTATATTTCTTAATTTTATATTGATTTTAATATTTAATTTAAAAATATATAATAATAATATAAAAAAAATGTGAAACAACAGAGAAAGACGCGAATTTTAAATAACCGTCTGTAATAAGCGAGTCTGAGAAAGGGAAATAATTATAATACTAATATTAAAACACGATTTTTCTGTGTTCTTAATTTTTTTCATTTTATTTTATAATAATGAAATAAAAATGAATATATATGAACAGAAGAAGAAAGTTGAAGTTATAAAAATTAAATAACAGAAATGTATATATTTTTTATCCATGCATTTGGCAAGCGCAAAAATAATTTGAATGTTTTTTAATTATTTAAATTTAATGAAAGAAATGGATGCGAATTGGAAGCATCAAAATGGTGTATATGATTGGAAAGAATTGTTTGAATTACCCGGACGCACACTAAATATCGATCATTTGTTAGGTACGTATGTACATACATATGTATGTGGAAATAACGTTTCGATTTGAATCGCAAAAAAAAAAAAAAAAAATATAAAAATGTATTTTCACTGAATTTCCCTGTTTTTTAAAAATAAAAAAAAATTCAAACGGGGTTTAATATAATTTTCGCGTACATAAATTTTTTCCTTTTTTCACAGATTTGTGTTTTTTTTCTTTCGTCCATTCCATTTCGCCCAGTTTTCTTTTTTTTCCCGATGTATTTTTTATCTGTATTTTTCTCCATTTTTGTAGGAAAAAATACGTACGGATATATAAAATATAATAATACAAATATTTTTTTGCAACGCGACGTTATAAAGCAATATATACGGGTGAGCTTTTTTTTTTTTTTTTTTGATATAAAAAAAAGTTTTCGCGAGTTTTTGTTCCTATTTCCCATTATCAACAATATTTTGTTTATATATTTACCATCGTCGTAGTATAAACCATCATCGTCGTAGTCGTCATGTATATATTATATAGAGAGAAAAATATACGAAACAAACCGTAGAAAATAAATAAACTACCCTCTAGGCTTTAGTATGATGATCGCCATCGCCAATGACGAGAATCGACGAGTTATTTATATGGGAAGAGGTTAAAAATTGTGTATATATGCATGTTGTTCCTCAACAATTTCGAGTTATGAGCATAACTATATATAATATATGTACATATGTATGTATATGAGTACTTTTTTTTATTATATTTCCAATGAACGATTTGAAAATTTACGGAGACATCATGCTGAAAATAATTTTGAATTTCTAATGAGTCTTGTTTGCGAGAAACATGCGAAATGTCATTTTAAGCTTTGCTTTAAAAACAAATGTATCAGCAGTTTCACTGCCCTAATCAGGTCATCCTGCATTCAACTAATATATGTAGTGAAACTATACGATGTCATCGATCCCGGTTGTTGAATCTGAACACTTTGTTAACTGAACTAATTTTAACTACATAATGTGCATGTACTAAATGTCGTTATAATTTTTTTATTCTTTTTCCAAAAAGTTTAAAAATAAAGCGTATAAACCATAAATTAAGCGTTTTCAGTTAACCATACAGTTGCTTGCAGTATGACAGGAATTTCAACGCGACAATCAATGGAGTCGAATATCAACTTCGCGAGACAAGTAAATTAATTACCCAAAGTTTGGCCGCCATATGTACCGCGTAAAATAATTTAAAAATTCTACCATATTAAGACTGACTATCATGAAGCGAAATAAGTCAAAAGTTGGTCAATTGTTCAGTCATTTGTGCGTCTGATGCCCGGTTGCACGAAAAATTTAACTACCGGTTTTCCAGTTAAAGTTAACTGCCCGATTTTTTAGAGTGAAATATTTAACCGGCTGTTAATATTTTGATTTTGACTTTTTTATTGTATCGATAGAAAATGTTAATAGATGTTCCCTGAACCCTGAAAAATGTCTTTACGAGTGTTTGTGTGCATGTGTTTCTGTTAACAAGAAGTGAAAATCTACTTCTGATGCTTAAGAGATGTTTGATTTATATAATATTCTTGTGTAGAAATACTGGTCGGATAGACTTTTGATAGAAATCTATACTCAAGAAATCTCGAGGTATTCACATATCAACATAAATCTGCATAGAAAAAAACAAATAAATTGGAATTTTATTTCCCAAGTATTTATGGAGTTTTGTAGAAATGAATTAGAGAATAGAGAGTTGTGTAAAAAATCATCTATGCTGGTGATGGATCAAAATTTTGATGTGATATATCAAATGAAAAGTATTTTTTATAAGCAATAAACATTTTTGATCAATTATGAGAATTATTAATTTGCATGTAGTTTTATATATTAAATTAAATTAAGATTAAAATTTTAACGAGATAATATAAAAGGACTTTGGCCTAAATTAACATACAAACGTTTTTTTTAGAAATTTCCATTATTCTCAATTGTCAATTTTAATAGATCTAATAAATTCGCATTTGATAGAAAGTAGTTGTCTCCTGAAAATATTTGCTGAGCAACAAAAAATGAATCTCCTTGTATACACATATGTATATATGATATAGTATGTACATACGCTATATAAAGCTAAAGCACAAAATTACAGTATTCAGTTAACACTACTTTTACTTACAGTATGACAGAAATTACCGCCTTGCCGAAATAGGAATCCTCAACAGCTCCTTACAAGGCGAAAAATTATGATAAACGAGTATCCCCAAGGATTTCTAAATATCATAACATTGTCCATCAAGTGAAAAGTCGGTGATTTAGTCGTAAATCAATTTTTTTATTTTTTACACATACAAGGACTGACTATCAACTATACGATCTATTAGAGACGAAATCAAAAATCGAAAGATTAATAATTGTTCTGTTCAATTGTTTAATCAAAAGATTAATAATTGTTCTGTTCATTCTAATTGTTGATGGAAAATGAACGAAATTTAAAGGCAATTTTGTCCCATCACATTCGGCTTACAGTTGACTATCGCAAGTAAGTAATCAACAAAATGTAACTCAATTATGATTTAAAGCACTTAATTTTAGTTTTAATTTTGAGAACTTAGCAAGAAGTTTAAGATTGCTTGCTCTATGTCGATAAAGGTGCTGGTCACGACCGTATTCCGCTGATTCTACTCAGAAATTGTGCGAAGAGTTTAGTCCTTTTTTCAGCTTTTTTCCTGAGCCTTTAATCCATTAATCAGCCTAGAAACAACGAGGATGTGTTTCATGCCCAAGCAAATTATTTCGCCTGTAGCCTAATTCTATAACGAATAAGATAACGTGAAAACGCGAAAACGAGTACTTTACACGTTTTCATACCAAAATGGAATTCTATAACTTTACACCATGATAAATTAAAAAATCGGTAAGATATTAAACGTCAAAAAACTACACATACAATTTATCTTGTGTAGTTCGTTTTCACGGATAAAAATTTAAAAGTAAAATTTCACAAAGAAGGCGGGCAGTGCCGAACAAAAAAACCATGTTTGTCTTTGTTACTCTTTATATTATATTATGAAATGAAACACTAACAAAACGTCAAAGTGGTTTTAGACACGATAAAATTATTCAGCAAGAAAAAATTTACACGCTGACTACTTTGTTTTATAGAATACCATTTAACCTAAATAAGATAAAAATTGTGTAAATTTTTTTTGTGTAAACTTTTTCAATGTTTCGTTTTTTCACATTATCTTGTTTTTACAGAATTAGACCACTGTTCAGCATGCATCTTATCTCGATCGGTTAACATTTACTAGTCTAGTTTCGCTCTGTGGCAATTTATTTAATAGTTTAAACTCAGCAACTCGATGTTGTTTACCCAGGAGGCTCTACTATCCCCAAGGTATATAATATTATATATGGCTTCATTAAGTCTTTACCGCCCATTTTATTTTGGTGACATTTATCGGGTTTTAAAAGCCTAATTCGGCCACATTTTGCCGGAATTTTCCGGCAAGGATTAGACGCACAAATGACCGAACTTTGACTTATTTCGTCTCTTATATGATCGTTTAGTCGATAGACAGTTCAGACAACAAAAATTGTTTTACGAGAATTGGTCGATTTATTGGAATACAGAAATGGTCAAGAAAAGACCATAATTTTTGAACTCCTTAACTTACGTAAATCGGATTCCGACTTAATTGGTACGAAGAAATGACTGAAAAGAAGACTCCAACTGTTTTCAATTTCTTTTGGTTGCCAATTTAAACGTATAAGGGTAAGTTGAATTTAAAATGATAATTTGGCTAAATTTTACCGGTTGATTGCGATAGTCAAATCTGTTGTGGCAAATTGCCTTTTAAGTTGTTCCATTTTTCGTGAAAAGTTAATCATTTTATGGGTAGAAATCCAAAATTTGTTTTACGGAAAAATGCCCATTTACTGACAAATCACACTAACAGTTAGATTTTGACTATTTATTGGAATACAGAAATGACCGACAAACAATCTACATTACTCAACTGCTAATCGCGGTCAATTTTAACATACTCTAATCGGGGTTTAAAAGACTAATTCGGTCTCATATGGTCGGACAAATTGTGAAAATCAACTGTAAGTATAATCAGTTGCGGTTAAATTATCATATTTTCATATTTTATTTGATTTCACATTGCATTTGTATCTAACTTTCATTAATGCAGAAAATCCATTTCCGTTTGTAATAGTTTTTTTTTATTTGATCCCTTTTATAGACGAAAATGTCGGAATAACTTATTTTAAGAGGTAGAGCTCTGGTTAAGACGTCATTCCAAATTTTAAATTTTAGTTTACAAATTCCAGACTCGATTATAGATTCCTAAACTAAACAACTCATCCCACTTACATAGACTAACTAGATTTATTTAGACTACCTTTGCATCAAATTCAATTGTTTTGCCGTCTATCTAAAAACGACCGACACCTTTTTTGTACCTAAAGACAATACACATCCACAATATAGTTACAGTAGTTTACGCGTTAGCTACTATAAGTAACTGTTAAAATGTTGTTATTTTTGTGTTATGAGGAAATGAAAATTGAATAACAAGAAAATAATGATACAGTTAAGGAAGCTCGCCGGTAAGAACACATTTCTATGGTTGTCAATCTTCTTTTAGGTTTACTTTAATTAAAATTTAAAATAATTTAAGGTTTCTTTGAAAATTTATTAAAACATGTTTACCAAAAGGAATTAACCAGAACTCTTTTTACAATTGTTTAATCGATATTTAAAAAGTTCAATACCCACAGATCGATGGCTGATCTGACTGGCAGAGGCCGAAAGTATAAAATTTCACTTACGATGGATAAATGTTAAAAAAAAATCGATTTCTAAGAATGGTCAGGAAGACACCTTTTTGCTAAAATGTATGCAAATTTTCCCAATACTTTCTGGAAAAAAGTTTTATGGTTAGATTATTCGATATTTCATCTAAAATCTTCTGATGGTGTTCACCATGTCAGGCGAAGCATATAAATTAAGTTGCATACGGAGGGCGGTAAAATTATGCGGTTCTGTGGACTGGAGCAGAGTTGGTAAAAAAGAATTTATTCGCGGAGTAATGGATTGCGGATATTATAATGGGATTATTCTTGTAAATGTAAAGGCTTCGACACGAAAGTTGTGGCCCGGGTTTTCATTAATCTTCCAACAAGTTAATGTCCCCAAGTACAACGACACAATATTTTCATTCAGCAAAACCACATTAATTTACTAGAATGATCCCAATCGAGCATTTGTGAGCTTTACTCAGAGACATATAGGAGAACGTGCCTTCTCAAACAAAGCGGATTTTAAAATGGCTGCTTAAATAATCCCTAGGTCAATTCCAAACTTGTCAAGGATCACAAATACTTTGCCCATCAAAATATTTAATCAAAATTATAATTTAATTTTTTTAAAACTGTTTTAAAAAAAAATAATTTAATTCTTAATTTAACATGTGGTTCATCCCACAGCGCCAGTTCTGCTTATCAAAAGTGGCCCACTAAGCAAAATATATCATTAAAGAACCTCTGATGACTTTGATTGAAAGTCGAGGATCATACCCATTTAAAGTTTGAGAATAGGTTGAGGTCGTTTCGGCCCCAATTCCTCTAATCATTCTTTACCAGATAAGACTATATTTACCCATATATTAATATGCACTAGCTATTCTGAGGAAAACTTCGGACGGAACCAGCTACTAGATGGTTCGGTTGGTCTTTTACCCCTATACCCAATTCTGACAATCGATTTGCACGTTAGAACTGCTACGATCCTCCATCAGGGTTTTCCCTGACTTCGAACCGATCAGGTATTACATATATTTTGTATGATAGTACTTTGTGAAGGAATTTGAACTGACAGATCTAAGAAATCTGAATAATTTATTTGCATCACATTTTTGTACGTTTTAGTCTTGTCAATTTTATAATGCTATCAAATTTATCATCCAGTTTTGAATATTGCGAATTATTTAAATGGCTTACCCGTCATTGGTTCGAGTAGAATGTTGAGAAGTTTCAATAAATTTTCATTTCAAAAATTTATGTTATAGATTAGATTACAGAATTTAATGCGAGAAAACAAATAAAGCAAATTTTGAATTTTGCACATTAAACCCACAAAATGAATTACAGACCAAGAGTTGAATACAGCGTATGTATATACTATTCATCATGGTTGGTTCAATTTTTTCTATCTTTTCCATTGTCTGCATATTATATCAGCAACATATAAACGACGTAGAAATAACTCATAATAATCCATTTTTTATTTGCTATCATTTCAGTTTCAGTGGCACCTACAATTTAACAAGGTAAGTCAAGTTTCATAAATACGTTGACATTTTAACCTATCTAAATACATATATGCAAATGCAATATTATTCTATATTTTGTCAATACAGTAGTACTATATATAAATAGCAAGTAGTTCAGTATATATACCAGTGATATACTCATATACATCTATATGTGCTCTATGTCTAATATACATACTACTTGTTGATTTTAAGAATTTCCTTTTTGTATACCACAAAGTATGTTGCATATTTGAATATTTTCTAAAATAATTTATTTCGATTAAGACACAAAAAATATCAATTATTTCTATATATATGAATGTGTATGATAGTGTAAGTATGCATTACAAAAATAACTTTGCAAGAATTTGGTATCCGGTCACAAGACATACGAGTATATATACATATACCGAATAAACTATAGATCAAAACTAAATGAAAATTAAAATGTTTTACTTACGTTAATTACAAATATTTTTATTATGATTATTGTTTCTACATTTATATATGTATATAAATAAATGTCGGTATATGTTATTTGAAAAATATAGAATAAAACATAAAAAAAATACTATTCTTAATTATTCATTTAATTAATTTTGTTTTTAGTTTAGTTGTGTTTTTCAATTCAATGACAACAATTTAATAGAGTTTCAAATAGTTCAAAGAGTTATACTTCTATTGCCGATTATTAATTTTTTTTTATTTTTTTTTTATTTGAATATATTAAATTACATTAATTTTAATTATATACAACAACAAAATATTAATAAATTATTGTGTATAATTAAAATAGTAAATTCACAAATCTACATTTATATTGTTTATAAAAAATTAATATTAATATTAGCTATATATTTAGATTAGAGTATCCAAGGACTAGTTAGTGGTGGTCAGGTAGACTACTAGTGCAAATTTACATAGGTTAACATTGTATACAAAATTTGAAAGAAGTTCAGGGAAGTCAATTTATAACATCGGCGATGAACAGTGAAGCTGCAATTCTACCTCTATCAGATAATGAGTTCAAATGAGCAATCTTACTGCAATCGGTATAGGTTGGCAAATTCTTTTTATTCAGCAGGAAAACAAGGACCAAATTTTAACAGAATTTAGATTATGAAAATCTTTTATGTCAATATGGCCCAAAATGACTCTCAAATCTTTATATGCCGTGATTCTTTCTAGCTGGTGATTATCAGTATGCATATGGTTGAATACTAACGGCCTTTTCGGCATACCAATCGTAAAGGTAAAATAAAATACTAAAGTTTTGTTAAAATATTTTCAGTGCTGGGCATTTAGGATAATTGCCTCAACATATTTTTAATTTTAACATACCAGACGAAATTAAATTAAAATACAAACGATGTGTTAAGATATTTTAAGCCCTGGGCATTATTTAGGCACCTTGCCATGGTATGATCTAAAAAAAAAATCGTGAAGTAATCTGTTGGTATGCCCATCTACCCCATCTACACCATATAGGTGTGATCCGACAAATTTTTAATTTTGACATACCAAACAAAAAATTAAACCAAAATACAAAAGTTTTGTTAAGATATTTTCAGCCTGGACATTATTTAGGCACATTGTCACAATACAATTTAAAAAAAAAATTACCATTTTATCTGTTGGTGCCAATCTCTCAACCGTATAGCTTTGAACCAACAAATGTTTATTTTCGGCATACCAGACCAAAAGTTAAAATAAAATACAAATTTTGTGTTAAAATATTTTCAGTCTTAATATTATTTAGGCACATTGCCACGGTACGATTTAAACAAAAAAAAATTCGTGAAATAATCTGTTGGTATGGTCCATCTCTCAACCCTTTGAATCGACAAATTTTTAATTTCGACATACCAGTCGAAAAGCTAAAATAAAATTCAAAAGTTGTATTAAGATATTATTGGCTGCGATGTATGCTGTGAGGCACTAGTGGTCAACCTCTCTTTTCGTCTTCCCGACTTTTGCAGTGTTTTTCAAGCTGAACTGATCGCGATAATGGAAGTCATGGACTGGTTGAAGTATAATGTAATATCTACGAGGGATATTCGAATTTTTACGTACATCTTGGCTGCTATTAAAACGCTACAATCATACTCCCTGACGTCGAAGGCAGCCCAGAACTGTTTGGCATCTGGCATCTTTAAATGAGATGGCTACGGACCAATTTTGTGTCTATGCTAGTCCGTTAGGACGGCCACCCTTACCTAACCCCTAACCTAAGATATTTTCAGCCCGGCCATTAGGCATATTGCCACATTACGGTTTTAAAAAAAATTCGTGAAGTAATCTTTTGGTATGCACTACCATATAGGTGTGGTCCGACGAATTTTTAATTCTGACATACCAAGCGAAAAATTAAAATAAAATACAAAAGTTGTGTTAAGATATTTTCAGCCCCGGTCATAATTTAGGCATACATATTTTTACAGTACAATTTTCAAACATCGTGAATTAATCTGTTGGTATGTTCATCTCAAAACCATATAGCTTTGAACCGACAAATGTTTAATTTCGACAACAGACGAAAAGTTAATAATAAAATGCAAAAGTTGTGTTATAATTTTTCAGCCCTGGACATTAATTAGGCACATTATCACAGTACGATTTTCAAAAAAATAATCGTAAAGTAATCTGTTGGTATGTCCATTCCAAAACCATATAGCTTTGAACCGACAAATTTTTAATTTCGACATACCAAACGAAAATCTAAAATAAAACACGGAGTTCAAAAAAAAATCGGATAATAAGCTGGTAGTTGGTATGCTCATCTCAAGGATAATAATCTAAGGTGTTCATTACACCTATGATTTTAAACCATGCACCTAAAATTATTAAACACAAATTTATTTGTATTATAATTTAACGTCGACCGATCGACCGGTATTTATTGTTCGATGCGCATTTCTTCGCTTCAGTTAAAAAATTGAGCTATTGGAAAGTCTGAATAAAGATTTCGGTTGTGTATGTTAATTCAAATAAGTCGGTTTTATTTTTACATTATTCGTGTATTTAAAATTTAAATGTTATAATTTATATGAATATTTGAATTATTTATTAGCTATGCTGGTTTGCCAATAATAAATGGTAATTAGGTTCCCTTTGTATCTAGAATCACCAGTCTTCCGCCAGTAGAGTTGAATTGACTGAAGAAAATATTACGATAATTTTATTATTAGTAATAAAAAATTTCTGAAATTCCAATTTATTCTACGAGTAATTATATAGAAATACGTTAAAAAATTTTAATTTGATTTAAAATTAAATTTATTTTATAGAATATATAGTTATATTTTAATAGTTTTCTTGAAAATACACTAAACATTTACAGAAATTGGAAAGTAGAATTTATAAGAAATTGCACAACTCTCTATAATATTAATCATTAAATTTAATTATTACTTAATTTTACGACTCCATTTCCACTGTGGTATCAAGAATAAGAGTTAATAATTTGTAGTTTGCTTGCAAATAACTAATTCTTTCATCTAATTCGTTATTATAATCCAACTAATATGATTCTATATTTACATTATTATTATATATTTTGTTTATATATATATTTCATTATTTATATTTAAAAATAAAATCGAATAAATAATAATACAATAAATACAACAACATAAAATTTATAGCAACGCCTTGGCTAGTCAGTAAACCAATCAACAATCAACAATTTATTATTTTTACAACAATATTGTGTAATTACATACTTTTTAATGCAGTTAGCTGCTGTTTTTTGTTTTTGTTTTTTTTTGTTATATTTGCATTATTCACGAAAGCAACAAATACGTACATACATACGAATATACAAGAATCATAAAAGAAAAGAAAAATGAGAAAATTTGCATTTCTCATGCCAGCCTAAAGCTTATAGTCTTAAAATAAAATTAAACAAAAAAATAAAAATGATAGTAATAATAAAAATAAAATTAACAAATATATTGTTATTAAAGTATGTACATATATAAAATTCGTACGTCTAGGTGTTAAAACATGCGACTCAATGATATATTTTTAAAATTATCCACTACTGCTTACACAAAATGGTGCAAACAGTTGACTTGAAAATTATAACCAAAGTTCTCTATGATCATAACCATAATGAATAATCGTATAAAACGTGAATCGTGTTAAATTTTAAAAAATTTCGTTTACATGGGAAATGGATTAATGTCCCTATACAAGGCAACGAAGATGCTCAATGTCTGGAAAGTTGTGTTTAACTGTATACAAACTTCAGAATTAGATAGCGTTAACATTTTAATTTCAAAATTTGATTAATTACAGAGCATTAATCAAATTAAATTAGAAGAATCTTTACAATGTCATTAAATTTCAGAATTTGTAACATTTTACAATTTATAACAAATTTAGTAAAAACTTTGGAATTTCTAAAATGGTCCAATAAAATATTGTTTCAGTACTTGAAGAAGTTCATTCGAAAATTTTCAGAATTTGCCTTTATTAGATTTGAATCTAACTTACGAATTTAAATGTGTATGTTTTTTTTAATTTAGAAT
The DNA here is from genome assembly GCA_951394425.1 of Tipula unca. Classification (NCBI taxonomy): domain Eukaryota; kingdom Metazoa; phylum Arthropoda; class Insecta; order Diptera; family Tipulidae; genus Tipula; species Tipula unca. Next base: position 108,811,358 of record OX596382.1, on the reverse strand, counting down.
TTATTCAAAATTTAAACATTATCACTAACAGAATTTAATAAGGAAAATTTATTTTAGAATTTATTCTTAGATAATGGATAATTTCGTTTAAATTTTGAACCTAGAAATCAGAATTCTTGTTTTGAATTTGATCAGGGCCATTTACTGAAGTTATTCACTCACAAAATCATGATATAAATTGTAATTAATTTTGAAATTTGGTCACTGATATGATTTCTGTATTTCTGTGGTTATTCTGAGAAACTAGTTAACTGAATTTTCGACGATTTTGAGTTATGAATTTAAATAACCCTAAAATATGATATATTTTAAGATAAATTTTCCAAATTTTCCAAATTTCTTTGCATTTACAAAAAAAAAAATTGAAATTGTATTATTGCTACAAAAAAAATATTGTTTCAAATACATTTACATAAATTTTAATTTAAATGAATTAGTTATAAAATTTATTTAAAATTTATTGAAATTTCTATTCCATTAAAAATAAATAAGTTCTGCAATCGGCTAACCATAAAATAAACAATCACCGAAATGATTGTAGTGTAACATTTTTAACTAACGTTATCAAATGCAGAAACTTTCGTTTTGTTAAAACTAGTTATATTAACTTAAAAATTAACAAAATGCATATTATTTGTTAAATAAAATGAATATCTGCAGATATCGACTTTATGTGCATTAAATTCTGATACACCAAAGCTATTTTTATGTAATATCTAGTCTAAGATGGTTTCTACCATCTTCTTAAATGGAAAATACAAAATAAATTCAATACAAATTTCTAAATTATTTTAATTACAGTAATTTTTGTGTTAAATGCGATTTCCTAAAATGATATTTTTGCAGTTAAGTAGTTTCCCAAAATCAAAACACAGATTTGTTGATTTGCACCCAGAGTTAAGTGTGCATAGATCAAATTAAGCTAGAAACTAGTAAAATAATTAAATATAAATGATACGATTGGTACCATTCGTTGCATTGCGAAACGTTGTTTGCTAGGCGCGCTTGTCGACGCGGTTAGATGTGCGTCGTATGGATGATAAATGTTTGACCTAAGCTCGTAATTTCTTGCTCCCTAGAATGGCTTATAATTATAGGTGAAAAATTCATCAACTCACAAATTCAAAATATGGAGCCGGAAGTCATATCAAAATTGTATTTTTAAGTTTTTCTTGTTGTTGTTTTTGCACAAGGTACGGGGTGCCAAATATTTGGATAATGCACGGACATGATAGTGTATTTTTGGCTGTCAAATTAAAACTAGTTATCGGTTAATTATGATAGAGAGCAAAAGTATGGTGACCTTGAAAAAATATAAATTCTGCATCATCTTTAAATCCCTGCCTAAAGTTGGTTTTTCAATTGACTAAAAATATATAGGAGATACGAATAGATTTCCATCTTTTTACAAAAGATGGCTCTAGGAGTAAATACGTAAAAACGTCATACGGCAAGTTTACGCATCTGTCAAACACACCACATCAAAATATTAATGATTTTGTATGCTCAAAATGTATTTTGATTTGTGCAAAAATATTAGTTTCCACGAATTTGACATTTCAAGGACGGTGATTTTGACGTCGAAGATACTCGTAGTAAACGCAGTGGAAGGTCAAAATGATTGAAAATGAAAGCAATTCAAAGTTCTACCCCACTCTTCCTACTATCAAGACATCGCTCCATTTGATTGCCACTTGTTCCAGGCATTGACTCATGGCTGTCGTCTCAACACTTCACTTCCTATGAGAATACATAAAATTGGTCGATTCGTGGATTTCTTCGAAAGAAGAGGAATTTTCCTTTCTACCTGAAATATTGGTAAAAGTCGTAGCTTATAATAATTATAATTTATAATTATAATTATAATTTATTAGTATAATTTAACTGTAACCATTATTTCATAAAGCCTAAAAACTTTAGAAAAAAACGATGGACACTTATTTATACTCCCAATAGTAACTCTTAATAGGTTTAACGGTAAAAAAATTGAAAATTTCGTAAAACATTAGAAATTTCGTAAAACATTATTTCTCTACACGAAGGTTAAATATGTATAATGCCATTAATTGAACACGCCCTGCATAACAAAGGTGACCCGTTCGCACTTAAATCAGTTTTACAGGAAAACAAAAAAAATCGTATTCTGTTTTTTTGTCCGCGCGTTTTCCAAATATTTGACACCCTGTATCTTATGCAATAACTACAATAAATCGTCTTCCATACAATTTTTCGATAATCAAGTACTAAAGAAACTGAAAATCACCTAATTAAAATATGACTTCCACAAATTTGTGAGTTGACGGAATTTTCACCTATAATTTAAATTGGCCTTAAAAAAGCCTTTAAAGTCCAACTTAAATTTTCATTGATCATTAGAAAGTTCAAAAATCTTGTCATAATCTAAAAATTGATTTGATCTGATTTGAATGGAGTGTTTGACCAAGCATTAAGCAGGATCTCCCGGCCCTCACCGAACATCCGTTTACACATAACATAAAGAAGATTTGGTTAGGTTCAGTTAGTATGATAGAAATTGACTCGGTTACAGACCCCTGGTATAGCCAATAGTTAGTAACACAGAACGATACAGTTCTAATCTGCTTTTATAATTGTTAACAGCATCACTGGGCTCTGAAATGAAATTTATTAGTTTGCTGGATCAGAATTATGAGATACTCGTGCAAATTCAACTCAAATTAGTTACGATTTATTTTATTCTGCATTCCTACCTTTAATTAATTAATTTAAATTTAAGTTTATCTGGCAGAGATCCTGCAATTTAGTTCAATTTATTATTATTAATTCCATATATGTATTTGAGCTGTGATAGACACTGTAATGAATTTGTTTAGTACCTATTTTTCCAACTCTCGTTTTATATCACAAATATACAAATATGTGTTAAAATAATGCAATTAAACGTTCGACGTAGTTCATTTCTCAACATAAATAAAATCAAACAAAATAAATCAACAAAATATTTAATTAAAATACATAAATGAAATAGACAATATATAAGAAAAAGCCAAGTTCTTCACCACAACTAATCCACCACGGCATAATATAACCACTCATCAATAATAATAAATAGTAATGCAACACTTTATAATGAATATATTGTCAAATTATTATAATACTTAATAATTGTACTTAGTAATACAATGCTCGGACAGCAAATTAGCTCTACACGTGTGAAACCTACGGCCTGTCTGGAGAATTAATGTTTTACTGTACCCGACAATATGTACATATAAGAGTGATTATATTTACTAATATGTCTATTTAACATATTAGAAAAAACTTCCAGGAAAAATTCTGAATTTAATAAATTATTCGTAAAGTTTAAAAATTTATTTTCAGAATTTAATTAATTATGCAGCGCATTGGTCACATTAAATTAGAAAACACTTTAAAATATCAGCAACATTCGAAATTGTTAAAATTTAATAATTCATAACATATTCAGAAAAAATTTGTGTTTAAATTTAAAATACAATGAAACTGGGCAACAAAATAATATTTCATAAAAATATAATAAAATTCTCAGAATTTAATTAAACACTTAACTTTAAAATATTTTTCAAATTCCTAACTTATTTAAAATTATAAATCAAAAATTTATATAAAAATAAAAATTTAAAATTAAAAAAATTTCGATATGAGCTTGTTTAGGACCAAACGTCTGTCAAATTCACTTTCCAGCCAGTTTAATTGTGAAGATGAAATGCGATAGCATTGGAATTAAAACAATTTATTTCAAAATTCGGGAGAGGCCGAATTTAAATGACAGCTTAATTTAATTTTGTTTTTTTGTTACCAATAATTTCCATTTTAACGCTATATCCGTACTGGTAAAGTCATAAATGTTTAAATCAATAAATGGAAAACCAGAAAATCATCCAAATAAATTAAAATAATAAAAGAAAAACGAAAAAAGAAAACAAACAATAATCATAAAAAGTAATAGAATAAGAATGTTAAAAATAATATGTAATAATAAAAAATAATATTTAAAAATATAATATTTATAATTTATTTCTTTATTTCGAAATTCAACGTTCTCATTTTGTTTTTCCTCTTTTTATATTTTAATATTTAATAATAAAATAATAATAAAAAAAAATTCATATTATTATGTTTTTGTTGTTTTCTAAATTATTAAAAAAAAAAAATAATAATAATAATAACAATAAAACGAGAAAACGAAATGAAAATAAAAAAAATTATGGGTGAAAATTAAAAATGAGTGGGTGGTTAGTTTACTCCATTCTTATTTCCCATTTTATGATATAGATTTTTTATTTTATTTATTAAAAAAAAATACTACAATAAAATAAAATATTAAATAAAACAAAACTTGATGGTAAAATTTTGAGATAATGTCGTCAATGGTGTTGAATTATTGATCGAATCCAGACCAGAAAAAAAATATATACTATCGACATACATTTATACGTATACAGTTTTTTTGATAAGAAGAAATGAAAAACGCTGGACATTTTAACATACCCTATACACACATTTTTTTTCATATTCAGCCCTATTGTTTTTTTACGTACCCCCATCATAATAGTAATATATATACATACATATATACATACTCAAAACACATAGTTTTTGAATGAAAACAAGAAAAATTAACCACCTTGTTTTCCATGCCCACAAAATTATTCCTAATTTTTTTTTTGTCATTTCATATTTTGCAGTCATTTCTACTCATACAAACAACCCTTTAATTATTATTTTGCCACTTTTACACATTTTTTGTATATGGGCATGTGTGTGTCGAAGGGTAACTTTTTTTTTTGCTTCATGAAAAATTGTCAAATTTGAAATTTTTACGTTTTGTTTTTGGGGAACAATTACGATGAAATCTATACGGTTGTGGGATTGGTTAAAAGTCAATAAGTAATTTAGACAAAAGTTTTTAGTTAGGCTAATTTTTGATATACTATATGACAAGGTGACTAAATCATTTGGTTAGAAATACTCTAATTTATAATTTGAACGATTAGAATCTCGATAAATTTAATTGTCACGTAATTCATTTAAAAATGTACACAGAAAAAAAAAACCCACTGCATTTAACAAAAATGGTAGTCAATATCAATGAAGATTTACTCCAACTAGAGTGCTTTTTAATATAACTATAAATGTTCTGTCAAAATTATTAATTCGATATTTTAAATAAACTTTTGTAAATTTTGACTGAAGTTTAGTAAATAGTACAATAATAATTTTCAATGACGTCATAAAAATTCTAACCTTGAATTCTGTATTTTAACAATAATTTTTTTATTTTTACTAAAATTTTGTAACAACAACAATAATTCTACAGTGAATACTACAAGATAATTTTTTGAAAGAACCCAAAATTTAGTTATTTTTTCATTAATTCAAATATAGTACGAGTGTTTTAAACACTAAGACATTTCGTTAACGAACAAAACCTTTAGTAAAATCCAATCCATAGTATAGTTATTATAAAGTGATGCTGTATTTATATTAACAAATGAATATTTATAAATAAATAAAAATATAATTAATTTAAAAAATTTAATTTTTATTGGCACAATTAGTATTATTTTTAATATAATGAGTTTTGTAAAATACAACAAAACTCATTATTTTAAAAATAATACTACTTGTACTAATAAAAATAAAATTATTTAGATTGTTTAAGTTTTTATGTACTGATAAAGTTATAAAACTCATAATTTTCAAATACAATACAGTGACACTGATTTAATTAAATATGTTATCTTTGGTATTCACATGCATCAATCCAAATCAACAAATTACGAGAACAGAATCGCAATTACTTTAAAGATATTTGTTCTAATATTTACATGTCGGTTAGCTATGTATATATTAATTTATTGTAGACTGGAAGGCAAATAGTTTGAGAATTGAATTATTGAACCAGCTTTGACAACGTGATTTCTTTTAAAGGTAATGCAACATGCATCGCTAAATTCAAAATTAATCTGTGTTGTTTAAATTAGGTAAAACCATTTATTAAAACTTACTTCTCGGAAATAACCTGTAAATATAAAATTAATGATCGTTAAAACTAAAAATAGCACAAAAAAAAGTAAATAGTTAATCCTGGTTTTTAAAATAATAACGCAATGCTTATATTTAGTATAACAAAAATAATCTTTATAAAAGTAATTTATTTATCAAATTTCAAAATATGTACATAATTATCTCTTTCCAACTTCACCAGGAAGAGTCTTAAAAAATATTAAAAACTTAAATTACTTATAACATAAAACTTAAATAACTTAACTTTTATAAAATTAATAATAAAAATAATACATTTATATGAAAAATCCAATTACATCCATACATATGTATGTATAGTTAAAAAATAAACAAATTTAAGAGAGTTCTTTTTTTAAAAGAACAACTTTTGGCAAAACGATTTCACCGGAGATCTTATGTTTATAAACGTAGTGTTGTATAAATTGCCAAACTGCAAATCCTGTATCAGGATATTTCAAATTAAATAACTGTAATATTTTATAAACAATATCTATAGCTTTGACTATAGATAAAATTCGATATTTCATACCGTCAAAATAAACAATTATTTCCTCAGGATGAAGAATAACTTTTCCAATTAAGCCGATTAAAGGTTGAATATATGATTTGTGATTAATTAAATGTTGTTCAAGTTCTGCTACTGTCTTTACCAAAAACATAAACTGATTTTGGCAGTGTCTAATTGTAAATGTTTTTAATTTTGACGGGTTAGCTTTTAATATTCCATGTGGAAGATAGAATGCGACAGCATACTTTCCATCTAAAATTAAAGCTTTATAAATAAATATACATAATCCAAGTATGTGTTTGAGAAACTTACCATCAGTTACACTTTCAGAACTAATCATATTTTCTAAGATTTCTCTGCAGTGCTGATCTTTTAGCTGAGATTAGTAAACTTTTGTAATTTTTATTTAAAAAAAGTCTTTAAGAAATCATCATTCCCCATATTTTTATGATCATCGTACAGCGCACTATAATCGACATTAATCTGTAAAGAAAGTTTAATTTAAAGAAGATGTTTATGTATATATATATATTTATCGTTAGGAAAATAATTACCAATCGATATCCCATTGGGGTTTATATTGTTTATATGGTTTATATTGAGGCCATTTTTCAAAAATTTTCATCGTATAGATGCATTTTCTTTTAAACAGTTTATTCTGGCTTTTACTGAACTATTCCAAAGCATCATAAAATCATCATTACTAAGTACTTCATGCTTCAGTGCTTGAATGTGCTCCTCCTCATTTGTTGAAATAACAAACAGTTTTTTCGACGGAGAATTACTCTTTTGAGTGGAACTACATGATGCTTTACGCGTTCTTGAGTTTCGGTCATGGTACTTAAAATATAAGCTGCCTAGAGGAGATGTATTTTTCCTTTTGACGTAATAATACTCCTAAAGAATAAAATTCATTTAAAATAATTAAATTAAAATAAAATAATAAAAATTAAAATAAAATAATAAATTTAATAAATAATGGTGTACCTTTTCTTCATTTGGCATAATTGCCACTATCTGCTCTGCAATATGCTTGAACATACTTGTAGTCAAACTGAGGCTAACTCTTATGAAGTGTTCGACAATATTATTCACCATTAAATGGTGAATATTATTGGTGTTGTGGGAATAGTTATTTGTGATAATGATGATAAAGTCGTTGCGGTTTCTACTGTCTTATTTGATTTTTTTAAATTATAATTAATTTAATCAAAATTTATTATCACGTTTAATTTAATGTTTGCGTCCTTTAAAATCCGGTATGCCTGCTCTGACGAAAGTTTTTTTAGTTCGTCTAAATAAACTAGTTGTTCTGAAATTAGACAAATTTTATATTTAAATTTTTAAATACTTTGTTTTGCTAGAATATTACCTAAATGACTATGACAAATAAACAAAAAATATTCAATAGAACTTACCATTAAAATATTGAAAAAGATCTAATAAGTTCCAATTAGGTAACAGCTTATGAAGATCACTTTGTTTATCATTAAAATGGTATACGTCGATGGAAATATTTTCAGGTTCCTGTTGACAAATTCCCGCATCATCAGGTAACAGAATAAAATTGCCTCGGCAGATATTACTGTAGTTTGCCGTACTTGAGTCCAAACTGATATTACTGATCATGCTAGACTGATCATTCTCTATATTTTCGGTGCTAGTATTTGCATTGTCCAATTGAATAATGTTGGTGGGCGTCTCTGTTGGAGGGTTATCTATCGTTCCCTCTTATTAGATACTTATATGTATATTGAATTATATACCTCCTTCTATTATATCATGTGTAATATTTTATATTATATAAATCTAGTTAACCAAAAATATGTATCATATGTTGCTAAATGATGAGTTTTTGAAAATGTTTCATTAATTGTTTAAAATCACTATCACTAAATTGACATTTAAAACATTTCATTTTGAAAATAATTAATTATATAACAATTCTAAATTATCAAATTAGAATACTATTTAAAATTAAATTAACTAAAGTAAGTAAACTAATCTTATTTAACACATTTACAAAAGCTCTAAGTAAAAATATAATATACTCGTTATAAAAATACAGTTATAACAATGGTGGCTGTAAAATTTAATTTAATATAACAAATTTTCATGGCATGAACAATTATTAAGAAATATCTCACCTGTATACGTATAATTATTTAATGATAATTACCGACGTATTTAACCTACTGCACAAAACTTATCAAAAATAAGAAAATTAATAGTCAGCACTACACAAATAATAAAAATAAAAAACAGAAATAAATGCAATCCGTAAATTAATATTACAAAAATACAAATAAATGCGATGCATTTGGTTCAAAAATCGACTTGTAAATGGTTCTATAGAAAAATGCTACGTAATTTATGATTACCACTCGAAAAGTAACGGGATTACAATTTTATTTTGTAATACACACGAAATTTTTTGTTCATTTACTAAAAATTTAGTTATTTTACTAGACCTTTATTTTATTTAACTAAACCTCTTGTTATTTAACTAAATATTCGATAATTTAACTAAAATAGTCTGTAATATTAAACAGAACTATGTTGTAAATTTCATTTTATATCAAAAACATGTAAAAACATAACTCATAGAACAATGCGCTTTACTATATGGTCCTAAGAATTTTATTACCGTTTTTGGTATTCTTCAGATTCCTTTAAATATATTATTGATGTAGGACAACGATAATCATTAGGCAGTATTGCATAAAGACATGTATATTGTACGTCGGTTGTTTAATGAGAAAAAATATCTGAAATCACTTCATAACATCGGAGTCTACCATAAATATGCATTAAAAACAGGTTACTCTATTCAATAAAATTATAAATCTATACATATTAATGATTTAGTGGCAATACCAATAACACAATTGATTCAGATTAATTTATTTAGGACTGATTCCTAACTTAGAATAAACATAAATCTATAATACAAAATCATGACATAATTTGCATTTTAACTAACCTAATTTAAATTCAATAAGAAAATTTTAATTTTATATTTTAACCTTTAGTTTTAAGTATATCAAGTCGATACGTTCGTAATTCATCAAGAAACTCCTAAAAAGCCGAGCAATTTTATTTACATATATACATATTTTAATTTTTAGTGGGATAATTTTTAAATTGATTTAAACAAAATATCCTAATCTAGTTTTTCAAACAAAAAAAGGTAAATCAAAATTAATGTAATAAATAGTAATTATTTAAAAATTGGGTTTCGAATTAGATAAAATAGGAATAATTAAGTTAGGATAAATAAAAATGTTATCAAATTTTCAATTATACAACAAACAAAATTTTGTCTCTTTCACAATTTAAAAGTTAACACTAAATTTTGTATCTAATACTAAAGTTTAGTTGTTTTTTTTAACTAAATTGGTGGTTCTTATTACTATACCATAATTGAATAGATAAAATTAGTAATTTTAATGAATGTATTGTGGATATAAGTAAATTTTGAATAAAATTGGTTAAGTATAATAACTAAACTTGTTTTGTGTTATTAACTCTTGACAATTTATTTTAATAAACAATTTTTGTTATAGTAAATAATATATTAATGATTATCACTAAAAAAAATTAACAACAGCGGTTTTGTAAATATGACAATCGTTTTTTTTTCTGTGTACGTGTCGTTTTATGGCAGTTTTCTTACACAAGTAAACCAAAAATTGTTATTCGGATTTTTGTACATAAGAAGTCAAATAACATAGAAAAAATTAAATATTCCATCCCATCCAAGATTTTTGTAGTTTTTTCAATTTTGTTGTTTTTTAGTGAGGGCAGTCTAGTATTGTAAACTCGTGAATTTCCTATGAAATAGGAGTATAGGACTAGGAATATTCTAATATTATTTAATTGGACCATACCCTTGTACTGTTGGCTTAATCACAGTTATTCCACAGTTAATTATTTCCATAAAACTGATTCAAACATAGGTGTACGTTTAGAACCAATTTCGTAGGTCTGATATTAAAATTTAATTGTAGCTTCTTACAAACATCATGATTGTAAATAGTATTTAGTATTGTTGATTGTGTTCGTTGCAAAAGGTCTATGTTTAATGCGCTTGTACAGGCCCTTAGCTAAATTCCATATGTCCAAAATCTAAGGAAAGTTTTGATTATTTTCCAATCAGCTAGCAAATTTTTGAAAATTATATTTTTGCTGGTGTGTGAACTTCCATTATGTTTGTGGTATTTTGTTTGAAAAAATTAGCTTTCAAGGATCGCATACAATTTTTTTGGCAGACCAGTTTTAATTTTATATTTAAGGCCTCCATAGCAAACATTATTGAAAGCTTGCGCAATGTCTAGGAAAACTAACGAACAATATTTTTTTCCTTCTAAGGTCCTTTCTCAAACACCGACTTATTTCAGACTTATTGACTTATTTGACGCCATCTTGAATAAGTCGGTCAAGTCGTCCCAATCGATTTTGCCGACTTATTTTGACAGCTACAATATTTTCGACACAATTGTAAAAATGTGTGTAACAAAAATCACGAAAACAACACTATTATTTTGACGAGCACACACTTTTATATGGTTACTGCGACATGTTTACATGATATCAAATAAGTTTTTTTTGAAAGAGAGGGATAGCAAATAAGTCACCTCGCTAGCAGACTTATTTAAATAAGTCGGACAAAACAAATAAGTCGGTGTTTGGGAAAGGGCCTAAGATGAGTTTGACTGTTTACACACGACTCTGAGCACCTACTCTACAGTATGCTTGTCTCGAAACCCAAATTAGTTGTCTGAAATAATGTGTGTGTTCTTCAGATTTTTGTAATCATTTCAAAAAATTTCAAAATTATCGGAAATATACTTATTGGCCTGTACGATGCAAGTGATGTTTCGTCTTGCTAGATATTTTGTTCAACGAGATTCTATATAGAGCCCATTTAGTAAATTTATTTGTTAGGCGTTGAGGTGGTTTGTTTAAAAGCTCGAGTACTCCGAGTTATTATTATTGGTGAGTGATCGGATGACAAGTTATAGAAATTTTCTACCAGAGCATTGGTGTGTGTAATCCCTTTTGTTTATATCTATTAAGTCAAGTATTTTCTTTCTATCTAATGGGCAGTAAGTGGGGTGTCCAGAAGATAAGTAATTTAGATTTTTTCGTTAATTGCTTCATATATTTGTTTGCAAGGTGCGAGCAATTTCGTCGTAATCGCTAGCTGCGAGAAATTTAATGTCTAGCTGGTTGAAATAATCGATAAATCATCAGGAGAACTGTACCAGATTACTTATTCAAAATTGAGAATAGGCAAAGAATGCGACGGATATAAGTGAATGAAAACAAATTACCACACATAACATTCATGTTGAATAAACTTACATGTGCAGCGATGAAACAATGTCCCCATGCCAAATACTAGAGCCCTCATCTTGACAAAAAAAAAGTTACATGGAAATAACACATTGAATCAAAGCGTAATCAAATACGACACACATGAAGGGTGGTCCATGTAACGATTGCAATTTAATTTTGCTCTAAATTGAAAGGCGAATGAATATTATTCAAAGTGGTTTGTTTTATTAGAAAGAGTATGCCATTAATACAATTTCATTCAAATGACTTAACGGCTGGCCTTACAGTACCCCATTCTGTCAACCCAATTTTTAAGAACATTTTCGATTGTATGAGCTCCTATCCCATCAATGACTACTTCGATTTGGTCTTTCAAGTCTTGGATAGAGTCTATGATTGGTTAGCGTAACACTTATACTTAATGGCTCCCCACAAAAAACAGTCCAACGGAGTAGAATCGCAGCCTTGTGGTGGCAAATTGACATCTTCGTTACGGCTGATTATTTGATCTCCGAAAACAGTGTGCAAAATTTCGATTGTTTCGTTGACTGTGTGGCAAGTTGCGCCGTCCGGTTGACGCCAAATGTCGTGTGTGTTCTACTGTATTATACAAAGAATTACGTTGTTAATATGGCAGTCGAATTACAAAGGCCAATTCCTTCGAAAGAATGATACAATTTTACACTTGAGTCGTAATCGATTGGATTCGCACCTGTTAGTAACGCGGTCTAAATCATCTTGCAGTGCAGCTGTATCTTCAATGTTTGTGATTTCTTTAAATAATTTCACGTCGTCAGCATATATCAACACATCAGAGTTTTGGATAATAACCGTTATATATGATTAATGAAAACGATGAAAATCCATGGTCCAAAATAAGCTTTAATTGGTCTTGATCTTACACTTTAATTTCAGTATATTGCATAGCGTTAAGATACGACGGGATACATTTCACAAATGCATTGGAGAATCCAAACTTCGACAATTTTTCAATTACTTTGATATGATCGATTGAGTTCAAAGCTTTGCTGAAATCTCTATATATTTACTGTCAAGTTGCAAATGCTGTTCGATAGCTTTTATTGTTTTGCTAGTAAACTCAGTCAGATTAATTGTGGTATAGAATAATCGGGTTAATTGAGTTGTGAATAACCAATTAAAATAATTTGGAATAGACGACAACGATGAAATTCCCCTGTAGCACGAAATGTCAGCTCTTTTTCCAGCTATATAGATCGGTGTAATTTTATTGATTTTCCATTGAATGCAATTTGCCTGCTCTTTAATCAAGCAAGGAAACTTGCTTGATTAAAGAGCAGGCAAAGCGGTTCAACGAATTCAGGGCCGAAAGTTTTCAGAATCGTTGATAGTATCTTATCGGGACCGCAACTATCAGCAATTGAATTAAGAGCTTGTAATAAATCCTCCTTCATATTTTGTAATGATTTTCTGTTGTTGCCAGAATCGTTATTTTTCATTTTTTTGTATGCTTAGTTCTAACATATTTTTCAAATACATAGATAAGAAAATAGTCATACCCGTTAGGGATGAATTACTTTCGATATTCTGAACATGATGTTCATGCGATCGGAAAACTACATGATAGATATTTCCGACGTTCTTGTCTATAGGTCATTTGTAGATAATTCGTCCTACCATAGATGATGATGTTATTGAATCAGTTGTACAACTCAATTACTTTAGCATTCTTGAAGTTGAAGCGAGTGTCCACGTCAGTGTTTGGTAAACATGGCGAGATGTCAGCTAAATTATAAAAAAAATCGTAACGTTAAAAATAACTAAGTCGGGATTGAAACACCAAGAAATGTTAGGAAGATTGAAATACTTGGGATGAGGAATATAACTCAAGTCGAATAGGATGAGATATAAGATGTCACTAATTATATGTTAATTTTAGGCAAGCATAATTTTGTACATTACAATACAAATCTTAACTGGGAAACAGGCACAGTTTGTTTCGGGATAGATGATTTGACCACAATTAGAATCCTCCTCCTGAAATTTTGGGGCTGGTATATGCTGATATGTTATATCGATGCACAATATAATTGTTGGGGAAAAATTCCGTGCTCAAGTTGTTGTTGTAGTTGGGTGATGTCTCGCAGATGATATACGCGTAAAGATGTTTTTTCAATATAGTTGGAAAATTTGGAAATAGGACTGTTTAGGTAGAGTTTTGGAAGGAATATACGATTTAAAATTACGGGCGGTTCATTGTAGATTAAAAAAGGTGTTTGAGACGGTTTATTATTAGAAAATTTTAACGACGTGGTCTCCATTTAAATTGTTCTGCCGTAAACTAATTCGTTACTTGAGAAAATTTCGTTGTTACATTTTCTATCACCGATGCTGGCGGTTGTCATGATGAAATGAATGAAAAGCTTTTCCGCTTTTTGAAATTCTGTTTCTGATCATCTATAATCAGAATCTCGTATGTACATAAAATAATTTTTGAATCAGTGGCATATAATTGATTTAGACAAAATATATATACAATTATTGGAAGTCTTAGAAAATCAATGTTAAAAATTCGGCCTATACTTTTTTGCGTTATTTTTTTTTTTTTTTGTCATCAACGGGAATAAGTCAATGAGTTGTTGGCATATGCTTATCACTCCCTCCGAGCTGAACCAGAAATAAGGCTCACCCGCCGAATTAAATATCGAATAGAACTAAAACAAAAAAATTTGTGAAAAAATAAAAAGTACACGGCACGATTTCGTGTACTTCGTGTGCGATCTTACTTTTATTATTTTTAACAATTTTATTTTTTCAATACATTTTTTTTCTTTTAATAATTTTTATTATTTAAAACATACAAAAAATATGAATTAATTGAAATTATTTGTTTCAACTGTATTTTATAATTGTTAAATGAAACATATTTTCATTTTATCTGCTACTACCGAATATATACAATGTACATAGTTTCTCGACTGCAAGACTACCAATGTATTTTACAGTACGTATATAAAAATGTATATATTGTTTATAGGTATTCAGACGGTCGAGATCGTTCGTAATTTAAAATACGATATAAAAATGTACAACAAAATAAACTTCGAGGTAATCTTTTTTTAAATTTATAAAAATCGTTATCACATAATTATGTTTTAAGCTACTGATTTCTTCTTTGATTTTATTTTATGTTGTGTGTTTTATCAGAATCATGCTACCATTGTACCATTTTTTGTTGTTGTTTTATTTTGTATTATATACTCGTAAATATTGTAATATGTAATTCGTTCAATAATTCAAAATTGTGAAAAAAATACGAAAAAATGAATTTACATTTTGCATAGTGAATTAAATATGAAGAACAATTCGATGTAATGTTTTCGGTTTGATTTTGTACACATTTTTTAAAATGTATGTATGTATGTAGGAATTTGTGTTTGCTTTAGCATGATTTTTTAAGCATTATGACAGATCCTTCAATTTATTATATTTATGACAAGTTTTCTTGGAAGGAGCGTTAATATTTGGGTGAAATTACAAGTTCTGAATTAAACAATTACCGAAATTATCATAAAATATAGTTTAAAAGAAAGATTTTTTATTTGGAACATTTGAAATTATATTAATTTAAAAAATTGTGGAATCTCAAATTCCCAAAGATATATTCTGCTTTGAAGATGATTTCCCCCTCAATTTAATACATCTAGTTTATTCCAAAAGTGAAATCGCAATTTTTTTTATTTAAATCAGATTTTTTTTAAGTGTTTCAGGAATATACATATATCTGCAAACATTAGAACTGTTCAAATTCAATTTACTAACCATTAAAAAATTAAATTAAATTTGCCAAATTCTGATCAAATATACATAAAATTTGAATGGAAATATTTTAATTAAATTTGTTTATAATCTTAGTGCTGTGTTAATATTCAAACCATAATCCAATTCAATTCGCAATTCGAATGGAATTCGAATTGAGGTATTTAAAATTATTTTTTGTTCGGAATCGTTTTTTAAAATATAATCGGCGCAAATTAGAAATTTTAAATAAATCAATTCCATTGGAAAATCCCCATGCAATTTAGAATTGCTTGAAATTTGCTACTTATCAAATTAAAATTTATTCGAAAGAATAGATATTTTCTAACTTAGTATACATATTTGAATGATTTGTAAATTTATAAATTAAATAATTTTAATTCAAATTAAATTTATGTTGAACGGATTTAAAGGAATTAAATATAAAATTCAGATTTTTTCATTACATTTTGGAATGGAATAGAATTTTGATGGCGCGATTTTTTACTATACTGGAATCTATAATTTTATCATTATAGAAAATTAATTTGTTTTGTGCTTAACAGAGACCTATACGAGTAGAAGTTTAGAAATTTAGTTTTTTTATTAGGCAGCTCCCAAAAGTTTTGGAGAACTGCTCAAACATAAATTATGGCAATTTATAATTTAGGCTAACCAATAGTAGAAAGAGAAACAAATGCATGTCTTACCAGTATGTCAATTTCGACATTCTGTATTGCTGCTCAAAGCTGAGTGGTCTAGTTCAATAGCAAGCGTATCGAAAATCGAAAATTTAAGTTGTTTATTATTTCCTTATAAGAAGTTCAAAATGCCCTCTATTTGTACGCGTCCTCCTGAAGAATAATTTGACTAAAAATATTTTCTATTCGCTCTTTTGGGCCTCTCAAAATAAGTCAGGTGCTTGACTCGCTAATTGTTGGTGGCATCCAATTATAGCCACAATCGTGTCTTATCTACCACACGAAGATAATCAAATAAATTTTTGAAATCATACCGTATATAAAACAAGCAAATTTTGTCAGCCATGAAGGAGTTTTAGAAAAAGGATGATCCTATTATTGTAGCGCCAATAATTTTCGGTTCAAACATTGGATATGTGGATATTTGTATAGTTGTGCTAATTGTAACAATGACATTAATTACTGCGCTGCGTGACAGCAAACATTCGGTTCTACATACCAACTGGCTATCTCATTTAAACAATTAAACTAATTCACCCTGTATATTAATTTAGTTGTTATTAGGCTACCTTAGTGTTCTCTATATATTAAGTCAAATTTTCGCAATTTAACTAATTTTAAGAAGTTTACAAAAATTCTAACGTCCAGCGGAATTTTGCACAGTCTACTATTATGATTGATCGCAATGTATTGGCCCATTATGTATATTTTCTGTAGGATAAGTTCAAGAGTATTAATGGTTTTACATTGATCTAAACTTCAACTTGTGTTATGATTACAGGCTATATACTGTTTACCATTTCCTATATAGAATATTCCGCCGATGGTTGGTCTCGTAAGTCAAATTTGACACTATTTTTATATTTGACTAACTTTAAACCAATTTTGAATCTTTTAGTACTGGTGAATGAATCCTTTAGACTTAGACATTTTTTCAAATTGATGTCAATTTGGACCCTTCTTAAAGGGAAATTTTGAAAATCGGTAAGACTGTTTCCCAAGTTAAAAAGTAGTATAGCAGGGTTGATAAATTGAAGATTCGATATAAACGGTTTTGTAGTTTTACTAAAATCATAATAGCCAAGGTACAAACCTTAAGTATTGCCGTTGTGCTATAATTTTACATGTCGAATTTTTCCCAAATCAATAAAATTATGGGCTGGCAATCAGATCCTCTCGACTATTATCAAAAAGTATGGTGTTGCCCAATTATAAACCAAAGATAACTGGGAAACAGTTTTATTCGGCATGAAGATCAACATTACACGATATCGAATTCCCAAATAAAACACTTGACCCAGTTTTACGATTTTCAATACGATTATCTGACTAAAATCAAGCGGTTTCATAGATAGATAGCAGAGTTTTTCACGTACTTCTCACGTACGACATTAAGTAAAGTGAAAACTTAACATTTCAGTCGACTGTAAAGTGTAACAAGGTGGGAGGTACTATATGAACTTTTATGTTACTGATCGAACCACTATGTGATCCCATGTGACTTTTCTACGATCAATATAAAAATTCTTTTAAAAGGAGCCTGAACTGAAAGAAATTTCAATCAATATCACGGTCGGTGGTATAACTGCGGATGAAGAATATTAACATACCCACACACGGATGCTATAACCCACCCAGTAGATCGATCCAACTGGTCGTTACCTTGCGTGGATGGAACTTTATGGTGCGTTCGTGTCCAATATTTTAGGTAGAGATTATAGAATTTAAGAGAAACTAAAGTTTTGCTCAATATAGAGTAGCTCAATTATTACCACAGTTGCTCAGTTCAGTTTTTACATTTTAATAATATGTATGCTAAGTCTAGGAAGAAACATAGACTGCTCGATTCATGATTGATGAAGGAATTCTGTCAATAATTTATAGTGTGAGTAATATCGGTTTTATTATTTGTATAGATCAATTTTATTTCAAAGGCTTATTACAATTATAAAATAAAAATTAAACATAATTATAACCTACCTAATTTTAAATTAAATTAAAAAACAATAATCGAATTTTATAAATCAAGTTTTATTTATTAAATTTAATGTTTTCTGGTTTAAAAAATATTAACTCCCATATGATTATGATCCCATCTACAATTTTAATTGAATTTGGTAGAGCACTCATGGCGAATTTGGTTTCAGGATTATGACAATGATATTTTTTCTTATCCAAATTGGTAGATATAATATTACAAACAACTGCATAGATGAAATTGGGTCGTGAGTCGACGCGAGTCGATGCACCCAAACTTATAACACTGACAAAATTACTTTCCTTTGCCCGCCATTTATATTTATTTGTATTGTCTCGTCTAATTCAGATTTCTGACAAGAAATTGTGAGGTTTAATTGCCCATCAAAATAAAACGAATCAGGTCCAGAAACAAATCCATCAAATATGAATTCAGTAGAAACGGAAAACCTGGTTCTAAATTCGAACAACATTTTGAGTGCAATGGTGCTTCATCATCGAAACAATGCATCGAGAATATTTAATTGATCAACTTTTAAAATAATTTCTAATGTATTTGGATGAATCGATAGAAATTCATCTCAATTCATAATCTCGTTTAATTTATAAGTTGCAGCGACTATAACTATTTACAAGACCAATTTTTTCATTTTCCATAACACAAAAGTTTAAATTTTCTTGTAGAAAATCATCTAAGTTATCTTATTATCATACATTATAAACTTACGCATATTTCAATAATTACACGCGAATGTATTTTCCATCGTATTGGTCGGTGTAAACGGATCGAATTATCTAATAGAATGCGTCATCTCCATATATTCAGTTACATATTGGAATACATTTTTTTCATACTTTGTTGACGCTACCTGCTTTTTAAAACACATTGCTCCGCACCATTAAAACCAGGGAGTGGGCATACATATATTTGCCATCGACGATAAATGTCATATTAAAAAGTTTTGCTGTGATTTACTATATTTTGAAACGGGTTTGATTAATTTCGATTTCCAAATTATTTTGTTCAGTTTATTGACAGTATATGCGCGACTTAAACACTTGTACATAATTTGTTGTGATAAATTGAACTGAATTGATTATGTTTTATAATGTCTTAAAAAGTTTCTTACCTCATAAAAAAATAAATTAAACGATAACACAATTTATGTTTAAAAATTTTTGATTGTTTTTTTTTTACAAAACACGGGTAAATGAGCTCGTGACTGAGTTTTTTTTCAGGTTCGTTGGAAAAATTCTGTTTGGAAAAAGTCGTGGAATATGGTTAACTTTCTGATCACGTGATTTCTTTACCTACTTTACAGAACTCGTAAAGTTCCCGGATACATTTTTAAAAGCATGAATAAGCAGTTAGAGTAAGCGCTTAGGGTTAACCCAGAAAAACAGAACTGCTAAAGAAAAATAATAAATGGTTTTGGACGAGAATTGGAAGGGTATTATTTCAGTGGGATGTTGATGCAGAGGAGCACACAGGTCTCAGAGCGTGTAAATACTGTGCTAGATATCATTTGGATATCTAAATTATTTCTACTCATTAAATATAAAAGTGTATTTGATTCCGAAATCTAAAATTCGTAATATCAATTCGGTTGTAATGATTTATACTTTTATGAATATTAGATGATACATAATTGACCAACGAGTTGGAAGTAAATCTAAGATTGTTTTCTGTAGATTAGGTAAGTTCATTACAAGTTGCGATCGCAAATTTATACGTGCGTCGAACAAATGTTTAAAGATCTTAAAGATTTATTAAGTCATCTCTTAAAAATAATAATCAAACTATCATAATCTCTCTTAGGGGATAATATTTACAATCTATATTCTAGGATATAGATGAATGTATAAATCACTTGATCGTAACAATTAGGATCGTGTGATGGAGTGATACTTTATTAATCTCAATATTGTTAACTCTGCAATCAACCGATTTATAATATCTGGGAATAGTATATTTGAAACGATCGAATGGTCACATTTGCGATCGTAACTTTCATGTGTGATCGCAATTTATATTTTTAGTCATCTTCAAGATTTTACCCTGCTTTGTTTTGCTATATTTCATGCATCCTATAGCTATGTATTTTCGATGTAATTAAACTTAATTAGGAATTAATCCTTTGCTAATCAAACATGAATATTTAATAAATGTTCAACTGGACAAAATCCTTGTAGCTTATCATAATTTTATTGATTGCTTAACCCTATTTCTATACTGACAAATGACTTTTATACACATTTCAAGTTCTCTAAAACTAGCATATTTATTTATTGGGCCCATATGTATTATATTGATTGTTTTATGCTCAAAATCAATAAAAAAACGGATTTTCAAAAATATATTGGTTGTTAGTTATAGGCCTTACCAGAATGCATTAGCCATTATTAGGCAATCTGAATTTTCAAGTGACAATGTTCTTACTCTTTATTTACGTTTTGATGATTTATTAATGTGCTCTGTGCGATATAGATGTACCACAATTTCAATATATGTCACACAATTTCTTGGCAAACGGGCCATTGATGAACAACATGAGATGATGTTTTTTTTTAGATTTTCTATATTAATTCGATTATACAGGGTGTCCGCCGGGAAGGTATACTACTTTGTGTAATTCCATTGTAATCCTGGCTGTATGCGATGTGTTGTTGATACCACATGTTAATCAAGCCCAAAGCATGCAGGTTGTGGCGTTAAAAAGTTTTCAATCATATCACGATATCGCTCCCCATTCACAGTTACCGTTACGCCGTTTTCATTTTGAAAGAAGTAAGGTTCAATGATTCCTCCTGACCAAATTGCACACCAGACTGTCACTTTTAATGGATGTAAAGGTGATTGATGAATAATTTGAGGGTTTTCTATTGCCCAGAACCGACTATTCTGTTTATTCACATATCCATTCAAATGAAAATGTGCCTCGTCACTCATTATGATTTTTTCATGAAAATCGGAGTTGTCATGGGCGAGCTGTAACATCCTATTGGCATATGTACGGCGGCGTAAATGGTCTTGTGGAAGAAGCTCTTGTGTCAACTGAATCTTAAATAGAAACAAATGCAAATCATTGTGCAAAATTGTGGTCAAACTTGTTCTTTGAAGACCAAGCTCCTGAGCACGGCGTCGAATTGAGGTTGATGGATTGTTTTGAACACTTTCTTGAGCCTTTCTTGGGCCTATCACCTACAGACCCTCTTTCTTCGAAATCATTCACTACACGATAAATAGTGCGTTTTGTTGGCACGTTGTTTCTCCCAAAAATTTCACATAACTTTCTAATCGTCACAGTAATCGATGATTGATTTTGATAAAATGTTTTAACGATTAAAAAACACGTTGGTTTATCGAATATTTTTCCATAATAAATTTGCCACGTGTCTACTTCACGACTGCCAAATATGAACTGTCAAGACTAACATTTACCGGCAAAATAAAGTAGTATACCTTCCCGGCGGACACCCTGTATATAGGGCGAAGTAAGACTTCAGAGAGAAAACCCCAAGCGTCAATAGAATAGATGGTTTTAATTTTAGATTTGGTAGATATTTGTAATTTTACTAACCTTATATTCAGATTATAATAAAAAGGCAAATTTACATCGAAAGCTATTTTTGAAGCAGTTCCGCAAATACAACTACGAAGTATGAGTTTCGAAATAGACAAGGCCTACAGTTGGGGAAACTAAAACGTCATATGTGTTTTAATGTTAGCTAAACTAAAAACTAGTTTTGATATACTATTTTGGTTAAATGTTCACAAAAAGTACAAAAGTCACATTTCAGTAGAATGTGTCAGTAAACCGAAGGAATATAGGGTTAAAAATTAGCTGATCATGTCATTTTTCGCTTTATTAAAGTGGTAGTCAATTAAACCTTTCTCGTTTAATTTACTCCGCGTTTGAGTTTATATTCCGAAATGATTGTTGCAACAAATTAACGCCTTTGTTTTCATTGTTTGTTAGGTTTACTATTTCCTTCGCTGTACCATTAGCTTACAAATTTCGATGCCCTATGAACTTACTTTTATAGTTAAATTAGTACACCTTCCGCTAAATTTTATTTCAAAATTACCATAACTTTAATTTAGTAACTACATATATCATAAACCATAGAATGGACAAACAAATATTCCCACTGATTATTAAATAATTATAATTATGTATACTAATTTACCCTTTTTTAGTTATATATGTATGTACATATGGACATACATATCTATGTACTCATAATCTAGTAGAGTATAGTTTATAGTAGAATGCAATTTAAAAATAAACATTGAAATCGAGTTTTTATTGAATAGCTATTAATTGATTATAAACATACATATTTTCACACAACAAACCAATAATGTTAAAAAAAAATTTATTTTTATTTTTTTCATTAATTTTGCGTTGGTCAGTTGGTTGGTCGATGAGTGTGGTACGAGGAGTAAAAAATGTATACATTTTTAACTAAAAATTTCACGATGATAACCAAAAATTAAAATACATAATAAATACCAAAAAAAAATAATTCGGGTGGATATTTTTATTTTGATAGACCTACTTGTTGATTTTATTATGTTGATGATGTTTATAAATTAGTTTAACAAAAATGTAAAATCGCGAATGAGCAAAAAAAAAGCGCCTATATACTAAAATTGTTAAATTTATACCAAACTGTTGAATCCCAATATTTGTTCAAAATAAATCACCTATATGCGTTTTTTTTTTCGTTGTTTTGCGTGTATAGTGTACATATGTAATAGAATAATAATAATTCAACTCGAACTTTATATATGTACATATATGAATTATATTTTTTGAGGATGAAATATCATTCCATCATACAGTCTACTGTGCACAACACACCATATAAACTGCATATGCACAATTTAACAAATGTGTCGATGAAAAAAATTTTTTTTTTTTGTTTGTGTTTTCGGTGGTTTTAATTAATCATGAATTATTCAGGCTTTAATTGTGCAACAAAAAAAACAACGAAATAATTACCCATACGATTAGGTTGGTTTATTTATATTTTATAATGAAATTTGACGAAAAAATTAATGAGACTCACTTCTAAGATTTGATTAAAAAAAATACTCAAGATTCAATTTAAAATCTTTGCGGTTTTAATTTATTTTGAAGTATATTATATTTATATATCAGTTAGGGAACTTTTGCGATGTTCGTTGATCGAAAGGGGTGAACGTTTCCAATTGTATTTGCCACTTTAATAGTATATTTAATTAAATTTTGTGGAAATTTTAATCATTTTTATAACATAATCTAACACGCTTGAGTAGTTTTTAAGATAATGGTTACAATTTTTGGCATGTTTTGCCCTAAAATGAAATGTTTCTGCTCATTGTACTTAAGCATAAAATTGAATCCGAAATTACTTGAGCAAAACCAAATAGGCCGTTGATATGCATTGTTTATGCGGTGCAATATTTCTACAGTTGTTTTATTTTAATTTAAAGTAAAAAATAGTAATTGAGGGAGATGTGATTAAATTCTAAATATTTTGAAATTTTTAAAACTCTAGACCTTTTTTCAATGATTCGATTTTTAACAGATAACTAAAAAAACAGATCACCACTTGCAATTACAACACGAACCATCCTTCATCGTTTCGGTTTTTCAAGGTATTAATTAAATTTTTCATTTTAAAAATGAAATTATCTGAATTCATTTTCCAGTTCTATAAAATCTGAATATTTTTGAGGTAATTTAATTAATTTAAATCTTAATCTCTAAGTGTTTGAATATTTTGAAATTTTTAACACTAGACATTTTTACAATGATTCGATTTTTAACAAATAACTAAAAAAACAGATCACCACTCGCAATTACAACACGAACCATCCTTCATCCATTCGGTTTTTTAAGGTATTAATTAAATTTTTCATTTTAAAAATGAAATTATCTGAATTCATTTTCCAGTTCTATAAAATCTGAATATTTTTGAGGTAATTTAATTAATTTAAATCTTTATCTCTAAGTGTTTGTACTTCTTCAAAAATAATGCCCCAATTTTATGATTGTCGTTTCGATCGACAATCGCCTCGATACAGCGTTGTCGTAAGGATGTTCATTTGGTGTTATATAACAATTAGTACTCTCTCATCAACATTTAAACTCTCATCAACATTTATTGTGATTTTTTGTGTTAAATTATTAGCAATCGTTAATTTTATTACTATTAGCGAACTGTCAAAATGACAAGACCAACAATTTTTAAGGTTCCCAATTGGTTTGAATAAATTTTCAATTAATAAATTTATTTTAATAATATGTATTCATTCTTATTTCGAAAAATATAAATATTAATTAAAACAAAAGTGTGAAAACTGTTTTAATTCATCACAAACGATTCAATCACTTTATAAATTTATTTTAATCGGTGTTTTAATTATGTGTTTCAGGCTAAGATCGGCCACAAAAACCTTCTTCCATTCTATCTCGTCTCTTGTAGGAGGCCCTAAGCTATTCAAGTATCAGAGCCGCTCCTCTCGATTTTTAAAATCAGTGTCAAATCAACTTCTTGATTTCATTTAACCTCGTTCAATGTCTGTTTCATTCATTGGACTAAGAGTGAAATTGCGATTTATTATAATTATTTTAACCCTACAAAATTTAATTATTTTTTATATATTTAAAATGTATTTTGGAGATTCTAGATATGAAAAATCAAAATCAGAATAAAATAAAACTAACATTTTATATAAATATTTATTTTTAAATGGCCTACATCTACTCTTGTCGTGAACTAAAATGTAAATTATAATCTGATTTTATGACAAAATAAAACGTTACATAAATCAATTCATTGCAGTTATTCAAAAATAAGAACATTTCAGTGTTTTAATTCAGCAAAATAATAAAACTAAATACGAAGAACACATTTATTTTTTTGGGTTTGGCAAAGTTCTTCCTAATCCTCAAAGGCTTTTTCCCCGTTAACAATAATCGATTTATCAAAAATCATATTGATGTCGTCACGCCAGTTTTCTTCGCAATGCTTCATGTTTGTTGATATTTGTAAATTTTTCTGGTTTTATTTCTCGTTCAGGATATCTGCTAGCAATATCTGATAGTTTCAATTTTTATGTTTTTTTTAAGACAAATTTTGCCCCACTCATATCCGATCTATGTGAGTATTCTCCACGCATTGTTATGGATCTGTTGGTTGTTCTCTTAACATGAAATCGCTTTGAAAGGTACAACTTGAAATGCCATTACCCAGGTGCTTTGGACCCCTGATCATTCAATGCATGTTCGATCAGGGTCCCATGGTCTTTGTGCATCTCCCTTTGATCCAATCCTTTTCTCAAGCTGAGCGAACACACGATCTGAAGTAATATAAAAGAGTCCAGGAAAGGGATAAATCAGTTCAATTTCTCGTATATATTGAGAGTGAAATTCTTCGCAATGCTACGCATTTGAGCAGCTTGATTGTGAATCCAATAGGAATCATTTCCATCACCTCCGCACCCGTCGCGTATAAATAGAATTTTGCTTACATCACTTTTAAAACCAGTATTACTCAATCTATGCATTACATCCCTTCGACCGAATATTTTCTATACACCGATAACAGAACACATTATATTATTTTAGTGCACACCTTGAAAATCATTAATAATAGCAAACCTAAAATGAAACAACTGCTATAATAAGCGGCTTGGTGCAGAACCTTGGGTAGCAACATGGTCTTCTGGCAGTCGAACCAAAATGTGACATTATTTGGAAATTTCTCTCGTGCTAATTCAAAGAAGGCTTTAGCTTGCACTATGCATTCGCGCTGAGCCAAAAGGTTGTTTTTTTAGATTGGTTTTTCTCTACTTTTATCTGCCCCTGCAGCATTATGCAAATAGAACACAGGTCGCTTGATAGCATTTTAAACCCAATATTAAAATAGTTTGATGTTTTCTTCAAATTTATTTTAAAATCTCCACAAATAAAATTATTTTTATTAATACCCACTATGTCATCCAGCCAATCCTCCAATTTATCCAAGAATACTGCATCAGATACTTTATGTGATTTATACACCACGCCATCTATCCCAGGGTACAATCCCTTTGTAGTTTTAACCGCTAAAAACTAAATTCGTTTTATTTATTCATTTGAAAGTATTGTAAATTCAATATCATTATGTCTTCTTATGTATGTCAATTTCAAACTACGTATTATACATCAACTCTAAAGTTCTGGTTACAGAAAGAAAAAATATCCCTAGTTGGTTCTGCAAACAGAAATGTTGGGTATGAACAAAGTTGGAAGGGAGGCTTTAATAATTTTTATAATACTTTTAGGCATTTGGATTGCTATTGCATATATTTACCAAGTTTTACCAAAATATGGTCTTTCTTCCACTTATACTCAAATCACAATTTTAGTGTGACAAAATGATTTTAATGAATATTTGAATAAAATTGAGCATTTTTTTACCCATCTTTCCTCGGATTTCGAAGCTAAACTCGCTAAAGTGTCTACAAGTTGGATTCCTCTTATGTTCTTGACTCGTGAACAAAAATTATTGAATTGCTTTAAAACAGTGTTTTTTGAAATGTATATGGGATCCTAGCCTAGAAATATGTATTAATGAAATAATGAAAGGTGATGTGACCTGGTATGATCCAAAACGCAAACAAAAAGGATTCACCACTAAAGATCATTTTCGTACACTCGATGGTTGATAACCAATGTTATTGATTTTTTCTTACTGATAGATATCAGAAAGAAAAAATCAATAACATTGGTTATCAACCTTCTGGTTTTGTTTTTTAAGTTCAGGGAATCCCTTTTTTTGCTTGGGATGTTACCTTTCAAAATACAAAAACATTGTTCCTTAAACTTAAAAATATAATTTTGCTTTAAAAGTTTAAAAATCAATATTTGCTCTTAGTCAGCGTTGCGTTTTAAATTCTTTGCGGCGTGTGACTTTTGAAAACTAAATTTGAAGAAAGCAGAAAAAAAGGAAATCAAATTTTATAATTCAAATATTTGTACATTTGTTAAATATTTTTACATTTATTGTTTAAACTAACGATCATGTAAAACTGAACACAACTATAACATCTTGTTGAAATGTGCAAATGGTTAATTAAAATGCATCTGTATCCTAACGTTTCCGAATTAGCTGGCAATGGCGAAAGAGTTGGAGTAGCCCAGAACATATGAATAGGAATATAGGAAAAATATTTTTTACTCATTCTCCGATTTTCCGAAGCTTTAGAAAATAATTCATTTTGAAAAGTATACAAAATATGTCTAAATGTTTATTTACAAAAATCCTCCGCAGAAATGTCGTTATTTCTTTAATCTTATTCGCGGTTCTCTCAGAGAAATATAATTGTAATCTCATAATAAATAAGTCAGATTGATACAAGTGGCGGTTTTAGGATGTGCGAGACATTTCATGCGATACTCTTGAGTTTGCAAGGTACAAATGTTCCTAAATGTTGAAGATAAAAATTAGGACGTAGTTTTTATTTTATAATTTTAAAATGATGTATTAAAATAATAAAAAATATGGTGACTCATTTATTAACAATTCGTGCCGGACACATTATTGATATTTTTAAAACATATTGCAATATTTTAACATATTTGGTTTGGTACATATCCCAAGTATTTAATTGGTTTGTATTATGAAATAAAAACAACAACATAAACTCCTAATGTTAATTATTGTAATTTCTTAAAAAATAAAATATAGCACCAAAGAAAAAAATATGTGTCTAAATTGTATTAATTAGGTACATATATGCAAACGCGGCTCGTCATATTGGGCATGGGTTCATTTAGTGCCCACACTGTTTCACCAAACAAAAAAATGTATAAAAACATAAATCCATCGACATCAAATATTATTATTTATAAATTATAAACAATGTGTAAATGGAATTTTATAAATAAATAAAATTTTGATTCCAAATTTTAGTCAACCTTGCCAAGCACTCACATAGTAAAACACACGAAAAATAATCTAACGCTGTGACAGCACAATTTTTCGTGACTTTTACTATGTGAGAGATTAGAAATGTTGACTAAAATTTGGTATCGACAATTTTTTATTTTATAATACTGTTATTATCTAGTACTGATACAAGACAATTTTTCGTCTGTTTTAGAATTCGAGCCCACGTAATTACTAAAAGCTCACGTGACCCGTTATGAATTGAAATTATATAGTTTAATAAATTTGCAATAATTTTTTCTGCGAGGCCCCCAAAAGCGCAACACCCCAAGGAGTTACGAGGGTTGCCTATATGCTTAAAACCGTGACTGCAATGAGAATTATATTGTTTGCGGTTAAGCACAAACGATAAACCTCGAAAATGTAGTTAGCAATCTGTTACACATTCTCTATTATGTCCAAATTTTACAATTTAAAGTATATAAGGTGACAAGAGAATATAACAAAAAATTATTGGCATGATTTGCTTATAAATAAATCTTTATACGAATTTTACGAACTAGCTCAAATTTTATTTCGTTTTTATAGTTTGGGGCGGTTCCCAAAACTGTTTGGAAAATGTATGTTGTTGCGTCTTGATTACAACTCGAAATAACCAATTCGATTAATAAAATTTTTCGATTTTTTTGTAAATTTAAAATTTTTTGATTGAATTGCATAACTCAACAAAAATTCTCATCTAACACAAGTATTTTCTTGATTTTCCCGAATATGTACATTTATATACACATGTATGTATGGGCTTCGATATAAAGAACCAATCACCATGCTAGCAGCAAAGCACAACACAAATGTGTACACGAAAATACAAATATATATACATTTCATCTCATATAGTTGTTATTTAAACTAAAGGCAATTTAATTTTTTTGTGTTTTTTTTAATTTTTTTTTAAATTAGAATATTATTTAAACAAGAGATTGTGGTCATTTGATTAGATTTTATAGTTTGCATAAAAATAGAGACATAAATTGGGAATGAACACAAAACTCTATATATATATATGTGGTTATCAAGTTTGTGAAATAAATTTTAAATTTCCTTAAATTTATTTTTTATTTTTTGTTATAATTTCACAACTAAAATTGATGAATTCTATTAATATTTTATTTACCAAAATATAGTTAGTTTATTATTTTTTCCAAAATGTTTTATTATATATACTAAACTACAACTGGTTGGTTATACATATGTACATGTATGCCTACTGTTAGGTGAACATTATTTTAAAATGAATAAAGTATACATTTTAAAATCTAGATACTCGTAAATTGTGTTCGTAAAAAGTTAAAAAAAAAAATCATTTCTGGAAAAATGAATGCGGCAATGCATCATCATCAGGTTGTATATACTACATACATGCATATGTACATATCTGATGCGATATGTAATATAAATTAAAATTGTGTGCACTGCTTAAAAATTCATCTTAATCATACATGCATTTGTTGTTTTTATTTTATTTTGATACATAAATATATATTGTAGACAACATATATACGTATTTATCGTTCTCACATTATACCCATCAAAATCTACTATCAAATTTTCATGTATATACAGCTTTGCGCATTCAATTTGATAATTAACTAATTAAATAGCCTAAATAAATTAATATTATATATAATTTATAATTATATTCCCATAACGATAATTAAAAAATATCGACTTGGAATTAATTACCAATTAAAGGTTATCATTTTAATTTTTGTGTGATAATAAATAATTAATAACATTTTTTTTTGTTATACATACTTACATACATCTAGTATTTTAGTACATATACACATGTGTAGATACAACAATAAATATTTTATATTTGACTTTGAAAATATTAATAATAAATTCGATAATAATATATTCTATGTATTAAACTTGTAAAAATTGGAACAATAATTTTATTTTTCATATTTAATGCGCGTTTTGTTGTGCAATATGTAAATGAGTTCTTGTTCTATGAGTATAATTTTGTCATATTCTAATTTAATTTAAAGTATGTAATTTTATTATGCCATCGTAAAATCTACAGAAGGTCGACAAAATAATGAATAAATCGGATTTAGTAGTGGAAACTCTATTAGCGATTAAGCTATCCAGTTTTAATCTGTGACTAACCAATTTTTTTTTCTTTATTTAGCGAAATGATAATTTAATTTCTAATTTTCAAAATTTGTGCTTGACCACCATTGTCAAATGGATTCTCAAACTATTTAATATTGGCAATTTTTTGCAACCTAAACCCACCTTATTCGAATTCAAAAGTTCATCATAAAAAAGTGGGAGTAAAAGCTACGAATATAAAACTTTTATTCTCATCACTGTCAAATTTATGTATATCTTGCCCGTTTAATTCAAGAAGGAATATAGCTTTTCTGATTTTCTAGCGCTGTATAAGAAACGAAACAATTTGTACCTTTATATAATGTAAAGTAGAAAGCACCAACAATTTGTTTTGTTTTTTGCCACAAAAATATTTAGTAGTTTGTGCATAGTTTTGGGATAGCAAAATTTTTGAACAATACGTAAATCTCTAAAACCGTACATTGGAGAAGAATTACTGGACCTTAGGAACATTTATTCACCAACAAATTTTAGTAAACCGTAAAATTATAAAATTTATAATGTTTTAAAACTTATAAAAATTTGTAAAATTTATTTTTAATTCAAAATTACCTAACCCATTCGAAATTTGAATACATTTTAATAAGCCTTTGTGTCAGTAACAGTTTTAAAAAATTTGGAATTCTATGTGAAATTCACTTATAAGGTATAGTGACAACATCTGAAAATCCTGTTTAGTGTTTTAATATGTAAAGTGCTTCCGCTTAGTAGTAAAGTTGTGGTTGTAAAAGCGACTTATATAGTACTTATATTTATAAAAATCAAAATATATATACATATTCGTATATACGGTCGTTATATCCAAGGTCGCTTTAAGTGATAAAGAAGTTTTAAAATTTAAATTAAAACTTTTAAAATAGAAAAATTTGAAATTACATTTGTTTTATATTGTTTTGCAAATTAAATTCTGGAAATTTTAAAATTTTAATTTTTAAAATATGTATTTGCATAATTTAATTGAAATTTTAAATTCAGAATTGTTAACTTGTCTTGAAATTTCATCAACTATATGACCAGAATCAAAAATTTGGCTCCAGCGGTTTCGACCCTGAGCAGGGACTCCATACCGCCCTAGACAATCTGAAGAAACCAAGTCGCTCTACACCATGGAGCCATCATCGTCTGCAATGAACTCTGCACTTACAATAAGGTGGCTCTTCTTTCAGAGATCGCTGCACAATTCGTTTCAGATCTACACACAAAACATGACCGACCCAGCATTCTCGCTAATATCTTATTTCATGTGTATACCATGTTTCACGGTATATACCATCTTTTTTGCGTTTTGGCTATCAAATGTAAAGAGTCAGGGTCCAACTTTTACATCCATACATAACAACGGGCCTAATCAACGGTATGTAACACTTTAGCTTGACGGTATTGTTTAGGTAGGCACAAAACTACCTAATTTACATAACAACAGATGTACCCGATAGCTAATCAGAATGAAAATAATAATCTGGATTTGTTGTGATTTTAAAACAACATAAACCAGTATCTCTTTTAGCATCTTTCCAGTCCATGATACATGATATGAAAACAGATATTTAGAAAAGGATAATGAATACTGTGGTTAAGCTTGTAAATTATATTCCATATAATGCTAAGAAACATTGGCACAGCTTTTAAGAGAAACGAAAATTACTGAAATCAAAGATATTGTTTTTTTTTACTAATGTTCGCTGCTTGAGTCACGAGAAAGTGGTTTAAAACGATTTAGTGGTCTGTTATCATCAATCATTGATTGTTTGATGAGCAAAAATGCCATTAAAAACTTGATTGTTGTTACTTCATATAAAAGTTGCTTGCGATAAGTAACTTTAATCGTTAGCGCAATGTATATTCTAAAATTAGAAGCAAATTATTTTTTTAATTTGTGGCCAATAGAATTTTCGAAATTTATTATTATGGTCACACTGAAAATAATGTTAAACACCACTGCCTCAGAGGATACAAAGCACTACTACCGGGTGCCAGCCGCTCCCTAGCTTCTTCATACTTGAACCTTGCTCACTCCCTCAAACGTGTCCACTACTAGAATCTGGTGTGTCAGTGTTCCTATAACCAGAGATCATATATTTTGTTTTGGAATCATTTTTCTGGAGTCCAACAGAAGCTGAAAATTCTACAAGCGGATTAAGTATTTCCTTCACTTCGTTGCTATTCTAATCACGCACATGTTATCTGCATATGCAAGCATCTGATTAGACGGCCGATATATTATGTTGCGATGTACTCCAACAAGAAATTAATAAGTATCAGGGGTAGAGCATCTCCCTGCCGAACACCCAAGTTAACTGCAAAAATTCTCGTTACTCGTCTAAACTCAACTTTAATACAGCATTGTGACTGGTGACTGCCATTCTACTCAATCGTACCAATTTTGTTTTAATTCCTAGGTATTCTAGGGCAAACCAAAAGTAATGGGCCTGCCTGAAATCGAGGAACACCTAATGTACGGGGACGGATGTTTCATAATACGAGTTTTTAGATAGAATTATTTACAGCGAAAACCCTTGATCAGTGACTAAACGATTCGAACGAAATCCTCCTTGATAATCGACCAACCAAGCTCTCCAATTAGCTACGGCTAGAGCGGGGATTCCATCCAATAAAATGTAGGACAGTAATATGTATGCTGTGCAAAGGAGAGCTATATCGCGATACTTCTCACTTTTCAAGTAATTTCCTTTCTTAATGATGGGGCATATCGCGACCACTTTCCATTTGTCAGGCATATTTCAAAATAATAAAAAAAATTTAAGGGAAAACTCGAAATTAAATTTCAAATATTCAAATTTCCAAAATCGAATTATCGAATTATCAAAATTTTTATGTGAAAATTTAAATTTTAAATTTAAGGTCTGCGACATTTAATTTTTGAGAATTTGACATTTAATTTTTGAAAACATTTTCTAAATTCCGATAGTTAAAATTTAGAAATCAGAAAAATCTGAAAATTTGGTTCCCAAAATTTAAAATGTCCTGAAATTTATTAAAATGGAAAATAAAAAAATTCTGAATTTCTGTTGAGTTCCACTTGAAATTTAGCATAATGATATTTCACATTCTGAATTTTATACGCATAAAATTGAAAGGAAACCAAAAATCGCTTGTCAATTTGAATTTTCAAATGTAGCTTGTTAGAAATATACAGGAACTTTGAAATAGTTGAATATCATTCAAATCTAGTTTTTTCTAAAGCTCATAAATTTAAAAAATATTGGGTTCAAAATTTATTAAATTGAAAGAGAAAAAGTTAGAATAAGTCAGAATTATCAAATTCGGTTTCAATAGTTTATTTAAAATTCGATAAATTCAAATTTTATTCCCGGAATTCCCAAAATAAGTATTTGAAAATTTGATTACTAAATTAAGTTATTTTTAAATTTGTAAAACTTTTCATTGCATTGTTATTCTTAAGAACTTAGTTTGAAGTTATTAAAACGAAATAAAAATGTTTTACTATACGGTATAATTTGAATACTTTTTAGGATTTTGGAATTCTAAATTTAGCAGCTTGATTTAACTCTAACTTTTAACCATAAGAAGAATCTTTTGTTTTAAAATTGCCTCATTTTATAAATTACGACGATATTGTATATTTCAAAAGAATAAAAACTTAAAATGGGAAAAAACTATTACGAAGAACTAACTTGGATATAGAAATCGGAATACAACGAAAGTCTTGTTATAAGATACTTATATATAGAAGTCCCGAGCTCCGAGAGTTAAAAATCGAGATAAAATGATCTTTTTTAGCGAACCTCATTATTACGTATACGAACAACTTTACAATCCGGCAATGTTTTTACAATTTTATTCTGAAATTTACTTGTTTATCACGAATATCAAAATCAAAAACAGCAGTTTGAGAGAGCAAAAGAATATTCGAATCTCAACAAAAAAAAGAAAAACCTATTATGTGCATTAAGCAGACAAACTGCCACACAGTGTTGCAAAACAGTGTTTTTGGACAAAGGATTGCACAGCCTTCAATTTGATCGTGAAAATTTTGACAATAATGACAATAAGTAAAAACACTGAAAAACCACAGTAACTTCGAAGTCCTTTATCTGGGCGATAATGCTCTATATCCTTCTGTTACTGTTTCTTCCGAAGTTTCAAATTTAAAATCAAATTTTATTGCTCTACAATATCGTGTTGGCTTTGATGGTCTTGAATTTTGCCACAATTTATCTGTATCAGAGCAAATGTTGATTGGAACCATAGATATCATCAACAAGCTAGCATCTGTATCATTTTCTGTGATTGTTTGTTTTTATTGACTTTGTCCGGAAGAGACATTTGCTATGTAAAATTAACTTCTTTCCTTCGTATTGTTGAAGCTTATCTAATGATTCTGTTGAATTAATTTTAGTTGCCGTATGATCCAAAAGTGATAGCAGTTTCACACAAGCAGCTTTTTCTGAAATAGTGATGTTTTAAGGGTAGCATTTCAATTTTTTTTGTAGTAAATTTCTATATGCTGGAAATAATCTGTTTTTTGTTGATCAACTGCTGTGCATGTGTTCTTAACATTCCATATTTTTCCACTGTTAATTTCAAATCCATAAATAAAGCCAAAGCTTTTTTTAACATCTGAATCAGTTTTATCAAGGCTGCCGTAATCCGATCCGTGAAACCTTCCAGATGACGTTCGTTGGTTTCTTTTTCTGTGTCTCCTCGATAACTTCACGAATTCTATTTTTAAGATCTTAAATCGATTGGCATAGACCTTATCTTTCACGTGGCCCCAAAGGAAAAAACTTTAAAGGTGTTAAATCACAAGATCTCGGTGGCCAATTGTGATCACCTCTTCGAGAAATAACACGGTTAGGAAATTTTTCTTGCAAAATTACGCTTGTTTCGTTGCTTGTGTGGCACGTAGCGCCGTCTTGCTGAAAATAAACGTCGTCCACATCAATATCTTCCAATTCCGGCCATAAAAAATCATTTATCATAGCTCGGAGCGCAATCCTTTCACCGTAACAGTTGCACCAGCCTCATTTTCGAAAAAGTAAGGTCCAATCACATCGCCAGCCCAAACACCGTACCAAACAGTGACATGTTGAGGATGGAGAGGCTTTTCAACAATCATTCTTGGATTTTCTGAGCCCCAAATGCGACAATTCTGCTTATTAACGTAGCCGCCGAGGTGAAAATGGGCCTCATCATTGAAGATGAGTTTTCGATGAAAATTTGTATCATTTTTATGCATTTGAAGAATCCAATCAGCGAAGATACGACGTTTATGGTGACCGACCGGCTTGAGTTCTTGTGTTAACTGAACTTTAAAAGCCTTAAGACCTAAGTCTTTATGCAAAATACGGTGTAATGTCGTTTGTGGAATGTCTAATTCCAAAGATCGACAAGGAATCGACCAGTGTGGGTTTTCTTCAACACTACGGTTTACAGCAGTAATATTCTCAGTTCTTCTTGACCGATGCACACGTTTTGATTCTTCACATCACTAACTTGTCCCAACAGATCAAATTTTCCCACCAGTTTCACTATTGCAAGCCGAGAAGGTGCTTCACAACGATCAAAATGTGCTTTAGTTGTGCGAACTGTGACTGTAAAATTTTCACCGATTTTGTAGTGAATTTTAATAATTCCAATGCGTTATTGAAGCGTGTATCGTACAATTTTTATTAATGGCGTAGTTTTTACTTGTCAAATGTCAAAAGATGACAGCTTCAAAATGGACAGCTGCCCAAATAGCAGGCTATTCAAAATGAAACCTAAAGAGAAAACTAAAACTAAAGGGTTTTCCAATAAGACCCTTTAGTTTTAGTTTACTCAGACCATTTTACGAATTCCTTCTTATTGGATATGGTTGGAATAGAAGTGGTTGCTGCATCTTTATTTTCATACAAAACTACTTCCAAGCTCTGTAAGAGCCAATCAGCATTCAATAATATAAACTTCAATAATATAAACTCAAAAATGAATTTTTAATTGTATGAATCTGTTGTAGCTGCTCCTCTTTGAAATCAGGATTATTTTTAGCTATTTCGGTCAATATAACTGACAAATTGGATTCAGAAGAACTTGTATTATTCCATAGAATATTACATAAGTCACCGTTTGAAACATTAAATTTTGCCAGCTTGAAACTTATTCAATTACTTTAGAATAATGACCCAATTTGAATGTAAATGCTGTATTGAGAATGAACTAGCGATCGATTTATTTCTTTTCTAAAGAGAGAAATAAACATTTATTAATAAACAACAACCAAAATGGCATGCCATAATAAAAGCCTTCTTCTGATTTTAAAATCTCGATATAGCCAACTGTTGATGTAACGTTGCTTTCATATATCGAACAAAATTGTCGGTTCTTTGAGGTCCGTTATGAAGAAGTTCGACTGTGTATTGAAATTTTATTGTCATTGAAATTATAAATTGAGAATTATTAACTTGTCTTGAAATGTAATTACTCTAAATATCCAGCAAATTTCAAATTTTCTTAAATTCCATGAACAGTCCTGTAAAAGAAATTTTCAATTAGGAGTTAGAAGTACATTCCACAATAGATCAAGTTCATCAAATCGCTACGGTGATAGAGCAAGCGTTAGAAGAAAAGAAATATTGCCCCGCTGTATTTCTGGATATATCCCAGGCCTTTGATAGGGTTTGGCACGAGGGACTAACATTCAAGATGAGCAAAATGTTACCACAAAATTATTGCCAGCCTTCTTGAATCATACCTCTCTGATCGCAAATTCAGAATCATCCATGAAGAAACATGTTCTGACTTTTATCCGACGCTAGCGGGAGTTCCGCAGGGAACCGTATTAGGACCCCTCCTCTACCTTCTCTACACTGCAAACATACCTACAACGAACAAAACATTCATCGGTACGTTTGCTGGCGACACTGTTATTATGGCAATAGACGAATCTCAACAAAGGGAAGTGAAAAATCTTCAAGAGCAATGAACAACGTTACTAAATGGGCGATTTAAAAAATTAATTTAAAATTAATTCACGATTTATTATCACAAGTTTCGGACACAGTCTTAGTTAAATATCCAGGAACTTCAAAATAGTTGAAAATCGTTATTTAAGATCTAGTTTGCCAATCCCCGAAAATTAAACTAAATTTTAGTTTAAAATTTAAAATGGCGTTACATTTATAAAATAGAAAGAAATTTTTTTTTTGAAAATTCGCACAAATTCGGTTGAATCAAATTCAGAATTATAAAAATAGGAATTTCAACAACAAATGAAATTATTGAAACGAATAAAAATATTTTAGTACGGTATAATTCGAATCATTTTTAGGGTTCCATACAATAAAAGTGAAATGGAACCCGAATTAGACTTCGTTAATAGACATAAAATTTGAGATAGTTTTAAAACTTGTTTACTAATCACATTTTTTTGGCTTAATCTTAAAAACCATAGGCAAAATCATAGAACCTTAGCCTAGCTAATTAACAAATGATATATTGAATTCCCAAGTTTCGCAAAGAATTCATTTACCGTAGAGTACACAATACATTTACCGTAGAGTACACAATAACAAACAAATACGATGCTGTTATACTCTATTCTTTATATTTCCGCCAAAACTATTAAATATTTAATATTTTCATTTTAATATTTATGAAGAGAGCCAGACGTATAGTAATATCGTGAAATAATTACGACATAGACTATGGGCATTTTTAATTTAGTTTTTCTTTTTTTATTTTCTCTTGATAATTTTATTTTTTTTAATTTTTATAAAATTTGTTTTTTTTTATATATTTTCGCGCTAGGTAGGGCGAAATTTTTTCCATAGATCCTAGAAATATTATATAATATATAAAGTTTATATAATAATATTTAATTATATTATTTTTGTGTATGTACCAAAAAAAATGATTTTCTCCTCTTTATAGCGCATACAATTTTTCCAGAACATATTCAGTTTGTAAGTTCCTTCCTCGCCAACTGACGGCTATAAAATGTTCATATATACATATAACGACCAAA
The DNA here is from genome assembly GCA_951394425.1 of Tipula unca. Taxonomy (NCBI): domain Eukaryota; kingdom Metazoa; phylum Arthropoda; class Insecta; order Diptera; family Tipulidae; genus Tipula; species Tipula unca. Next base: position 108,772,912 of record OX596382.1, on the reverse strand, counting down.
AGTTGATTTGAATTATATAAACTATTTCAATTATGAGATCTCAACGCTGAATCACATCATGGAATTTGTCGTTTTCATTCCAATCCCATACTATACTCACAGTTTCGCTACAATGGTCGAAGAAATAGTATTGGAATTTTGGATTACTACAAATTCTTCAATGTGCGGCTATTGTTTAGGCAGCAAACTTAAATTACGCGCTTGCAGAAATTCGCCTTCGTGGCGACTGGAAAACCTACACCCCAATCAGTACAAACGTATCCAGAATATATGGTAAATATATAGAATAAAATGAAATGTATCTATATATTCACCTATCGTTTCGTATATTGCACAAACATATAGCTATAGACGGGTATATATTTTAGAAACAAGCTTTTATTTTTCTTTATATAGGTTTTGTGTTCATCACATCATAAAAAGAAGATTTACAAACGAAAATATATCTATTCGTTCATAGCTACCTAGTCCTAGCTAGGCTAGGCAAAATAAATATATGTATAAATTTACAATCGTATAACACCGTTGTATTGCGAAAATTCGTTATTATTATTATTTCAATCTAGTAAAATGTTCTATACTATATATAGTATAGATAGGTTATAGTTCTAGTTTTTTTTTATATTATATATAACAAACAAACTAAAAATATATATTTATAATATATGTATAATATGTACGTACGAAACGATTCCAGCAACAAAATACTAATATAAATAAATTATCAATTTGGCCTGTCCACTGAATGAGAATTACTTAAAAACAAATTCCCTGCAGTATATCTCCTTACTCAGTCTTTTTGATATTTTTATTTTCAATATATGATTTTATATATAGTCTACGTATATGTATGTACACCATATGAAATATATAAGTTTCAATGATTTTAGTTTTTCAAAAATAGTCCTTTTTATCCTACGAATTGTACACATAACATTCATATAACAACAACAAATGGCAAGCACATATATATTTTTGTTGTTTTTGACTAAAATTCGTATATGCATCATCATCTCCGTATGTACCCGTATATACGTATGTGTATATATATATAAATGCAATCAGTATAACACAACATATTCACATATAAGTTTATAATTTTTAAAATAATACATTTCACATGAACGAAAAACGTCCTCATCCTTTTTTGCGAGAAAACCATTTTTTTTTTCAGTTTCGTCGTTCGTATATATATGCACACAATAAAATTAGTTCTCCAATGGACAAATTGATTTTACGGCCTGTATATTTTGTATGAATGAATAATCATATCACATGACGTCAGAAATAGTTCCACATACATAATAATATTTATTTTAAATATATAAAAATAATAATATTATTTGGATTTTAAATTATAAATATCGTATTCGAGTACATACGAGTACATACATTTTAGAAAGAGATTTTCTATTATATTTCTATTATTATTTTATAATTTTACTGCTGCTGCCAACAAATACAATATTCAGAAAAGTATAAATACTGCAAAAAGGGCGATATATTTCTGAAAATATATACATACATACGTCTACATAAAAACAATTTTTTATTATATATTTTTATATCAACTAATTAGAATTATTTATTAGTTTACATTTATTCAAAATATTGTTTTCAAGATTAAAATTTTTTAATTTTATTTTGTGATTTGATTTATGTCTCGAAAAATTTCATATATGTGTTTTGTTTACGATATGTGTACATTGTGCAGCAGTCCTGCGCTATTTGTATCATTCAGTTTTATTATCCGACCATTCTTAAACACCACAAATAAGTCGGATTTGGTATAACTATGATTAATTTAGCTGGAATTATAAAAGATACGATTTAGCAAATTATAACATTCATAATTTTATGAGCTGTCTTACTTGTGGTTTTCACACTTTGTAATCTCGTGACATCGAATCATTTAAGTGCTTCATTTGATTTTAATCGATTTATATAATCGACCAATATTATACCCTAGTCCTTAAATTATATTTAAATTGTTGAGTCTGAGGTTAATAGCAGGTCATTCGTCATTTTCATTCGGCCAAAAGCACGCATATTTGTTGACGAAAATTGTAGGTAATTTTAAAAATTTTAATACGCTAATTGATTGGTTTTTGTAATCTATTCAAATGTTAATGATATTTAAGTTCTTTCAAAATGTATAAACTATAAATGTCTTTTGATAATTTCACACGTATGACTATTTCCTCGATATTGCCCCATATCAATACTTTAGAACTACATATCTCATTGGGATGATGACACAAAATAAACTATCTCGAACCGGTATTATGATGAAATTCGACTTGTTGGATGAAAAGAGGATTACAAAATTATTTTTTGATAAAACTTTGGAATTAAGTCAATTGGGCGGGAATCAGGTCATTCTATGGCCAATTATGATAATACTTCTCCACTTAGTAAAATTTCGCTTCATGTAATTAAAAAGATAAAAGAGTCGGATATGTAGGATTCTTTATTCAACTTTTTCGACAGTTTTGATAGTATCTCTTTTTTTTTTTTTTTTTTTTTTTTTTATTTTATTATTTATTTATTTATTTATGTTTACATATTAAAATTACTTAAGTGTATTTAATGACTATTACTTTTTTAAAATTTTTTATAAAATAAAATTAAAATATAATATAAATAAAATAATATAAAACCAATTAACAAATACATTATTGAAAACAAATCTTAATGGATCTATAATCCCTTGAAAAGAAGTGTAATCAACAATGCAGATTCTATATATCAAATAAATAATCATAATATAAAAAAACAAAGAAACAATAAAATTAATTATAAAATAAATTAAATTATAAAATATACTTAGTTACAACTGAATTCAAATAAATATTTACGGCTTTCTTGAACTGGACATAATTTTTTTGTTTAACTTCTTCAGACAATTCATTGTACAATTTAGGACCCATGCACGAGATACGGTTTCTACCATAATCATTTGAAATGGAGCACGGTTTCAAATTTCCTCTATTACGTGTATCATATCCATGATTAAATGTATTTAAACTTAAATTGCATACTCCAAAAGAGGCTTTCTTTATTCTGTAAACGTATTTTACAACTTGCAAAAAATGTAAGGCCTTAATAGGCAAAATGTTTTCAACTTTACCTGTATATAAGTTATTGGTTGAATACAAAAATGGAAGCCTATATATTGCCTTTAAGCAACGATTCTGAAGAACTTGTATTTTTTTTAGACGCGATATTGAAGCATTACCATAAATTACAAGACCATAAGAAATTTTAGAGTGGATAAATGCAAAAAATATACTACGCAATACTTTTATTGGAATGAAATATGAAGACCTATAGGCACAAAGCCTATAATTGGCGAGATTTTAGGAATAGCTTTACCAATGGAACGAAAAACCATATATTTTGTTTTAGACAAATTCAGAGATAGCATATTGGTATCAAAATATCGAATTAACAGATCCAAATCATGCTGCATTGACTGCAACCCTTCGGTCGTATCCTTAACTTTAAAAAATAATGCTGCATCATCTGCAAATAGCCTCAATTTACCTTTCAAAGGAAGATGACCCATATCATTTATGAATAATAAAAATAGCAATGGGCCAAGGACACTCCCTTGGGGCACACCACATTTTACCATACGAGAATGGCTTGACTTTCCATTTACCACTACAAACTGATGGCGATCCATAAGATAACTTTTAACCAATTCATAGGATATTCCTCTGTATCCATAACAATATAATTTATCTAATAATAAATAATGATCCACAGTATCAAAAGCTTTCTTTAAGTCAAGAAAGAGAGCAAAGACATAAAATTTGTCATCTATAAAACTGTTAATCATATCAACCGTTTCAACCAAGGCCACATCAGACCCAGAACCACTCCGAAAACCATATTGAAATTTATAAAAAAAATCGTTAGCTATCAAAAATGAATTAATGCGCACTTGTTTGAGATATTCCTCGTTACCTATATACAGCCGTAAGGACGGTGCCATGTTTATCGACCGAGCTTTTTATTATTTTTTATTTTTATTTTTTTTTTTTTAAACCTTTATCTCCAATTTAGGAGCATAGGGCGTCTACTAGGTGGGACCATCTAACTCTATTGGCTGCTACTATTTTAATTTCCATGATTTGCCGAGATGTTTTGGTTCCGTAGCACCTTTCGTTTCCACGTTACATGTGGACGTCCAACCTTCCTTTTCCCTTGAGGGTTCCATTCTAAGGCCATGCGTGTTACGTCACTTGCTGGTTTTCTTAGTGTATGTCCGATCCATCTCCACTTACGTTTCCTTATTTCATTTTCCATATTTACCTGATATCGAGTAACTACTAACTAGTAACTAGAGTAACTACTATGGAGTTTAGCATTTGATATGGTATTGGGCCAGAAGCACTTTAGTATTCTTCTTAGACATTTGTTGACAAATACTTGTAGTTTGTTCGTAATCTGCCGATTTTGCTTCCACGTTTCGCAGCCATATAGGAGTACTGATGTTACACACGAGTTGAACATTCGTATCTTGGTGTTACGGGAGAGGACAGATGCATTCCAGATTTTGTGTAACATGTTAATATCTTCCTAGGTTCCGCCTATTTCTGCTAGTGTTCAACCTAAGTATACGAATTCCTTTACATCTTCTATATTTTGTTGGTTGGCACTTATTGGTGTGGTTATCGTAGTATTTATCCTCATCGTCTTGGTTTTCGTAATGTTTATTTTTAGACCAACTTCTTTCGCTAAGTTCGATAGCTGTTCTATTTTCTGCTGCATGTCCGTGTATTTATGTATTAGCAGGCATATATCATCAGCGTAATCCAAATCGTTAAGTTTTCCTGTTAGTCCCCATTGGATGCCATTGGGCGATTTGCGGTCTATTTTCCACATGAGACTATCTAATACTACTAGGAACAGTAGTGGGGAGAGTACGCATCCCTGTCTTACTCCATTGCTATTGTAATATGCATCACTTTGCTTGCTCTTGTATTGAACTCGGTTACCTGCATCATCTCTTGTACGAGTTCGATAATCTTATTTGGGATGTCCATTTCACAAAGTATCTTCCATATTGCGTTTCTATTTATTGTATCGAATGCACGCTCAAAGTCCACGAAGAGGAGGTATAGTGGGGAGTTCCATTCATTGGACTGTTCAATGATGATGCGGATAGTATTTATATGGTCAGTGCAACTACGTCCCGATCTGAAGCCAGCTTGTTCTTTCCTCAATTTTGAATTGATCGTAGGTGATATTCTGTCGAGGATTATCATTGCTAACACCTTTATTGTTGTATTGAGTAGTGATATGCCTCGCTAATTTTTACATTCTCTTAGGTCTCCTTTCTTTGGAATCATTATGGTTAATCCCTCTTTCCATTTATGTGGTATTTTACCCGAATTCCATATTTCCGTTATGATCGGTGTTAGAGTCTTCACAGTTGTAGATGCGTCACCTTTGAATATTTCGGATGGTATGTTATCTATTCTAGCGGCTTTGTTATTCTTCATTTTCCCAATGATACTGCTAACTTCCCGTTCCGTTGGTGGATGGGTGTAATTGTTTCGTTAAGAGCATTATTGGGTAATTCGAAGTTTTCTGTGCTGTTTGCGATTTCCTCTCCGAAATATTCTTTCCATCTCTTTAACTGTCCCTCATCTGTTGTTAGGATTTGACCATTCTTATCTCTTATAGGTGGTATATTGGTGTATTTTCCTGTGACCTTTCGTACGCTTTGGGATAGAGTGCGCATATTTCTGGTTGCTGCTGCCTCTTCGGCATCCTTGAGAATATTTTCAGTGTATTTTCTACGATCATTTCTTGCCATCTTTTTTACTTGTTTTGTCGTGTCTTCATATTTCCTTCTCACCTCCGGTGTATTTTGCTGGTTCATTTGCAGCTTAAGCTGTCGATGTTCTTGAATTTTCTCCCATGTGCTGTCGCTTATCCATGGTTTGCGACTGTATTCTTTGTATCCGAGTGTGTTCGCAGCAGTTTCGATATAGGCTTCTTCGATTTGCTTCCATCGGTCTTCTATAATGGTGGCACTGTTGATTGCTAGATTGCATTCGAGCGCTTCACTGAAAATCTTACTTGTATCGGGATCGTTTTTCGATGTTGAATTTTCGTCTGTTCGTCTTAGTGCATCTCATAGCTACAAGCTATCGAACGAGCTTATAAGGTCTGTTTTTTTACTAGTATCTTCAACATTTAAATGAAGCTTCTTGTCTAATGACACTAAATATTAAAATAAGATTATTTGCTAAATTCATTTTTCCAATTACTATTATATACGTATATGTTAAAGTGTACAAAATGACAGGAAAAAAACAGCACGTTTTTTACAAATAGTTTTACTCACATTGAATCATAAAATTATATTAACCATTAAGGTAGAACAAACACTTTTTTATTTAGAAAATTATTTAGTTTCTGTTTAAATTAAGCTTGAAATAAGTTGCATAAGTACAAATTTCGATGGCAGTAAAAAGAGAAAATGGCCCTAGTTTTATCATAAAATGTTCACAAATTTGTTACTGTGAGTTAAATTAATTTTTGTTTGATTGTGAGGTACGGCGAGGGAACCTGACACAAACAATCGTATTTTTATTACATTGTACGGGCCGAGAATGTCCTAGTAGAAAAACGATACAATATAAATTCCAGGAAAATTTGCAATATGTAATTTGTAAATTTAATAAGTTTCTTTGCAGGAAATAATCATTTGTTCAAGAAGTCTTATCTTATTAACTTGATAATTTAAAATTCAATTATACTCTTACAAGACAAAACCATTGAAGATATAACCCGATATATATTTGGGCATAACATTGATAAACCAGAGCATGCTTACCTAAAACAGATAGTATTCATGAGACTACTCCTAGAATATAATACTAACGATAAGATTATTAAAATAAGTTTTGAGATTAAATTGCTTAATGTAAGGTTAAGGATTGGTATTTTAGAATTACATTATCGAAATTTAATCCGGACTTGAACAGAACCGAAAAAATTAAATTGAAATTAAAGCTTAATTTTCTAATCAATCACTAATCTTTCTATTACAGAATGAACCGATCATTTTACAAACCAAAATGTCGCCGAAGTATACATGAAACAAGCACCACAAAGGAATCATCTATTTCAACAGCATCAAACACTAGATCCAATGCATATTCATTACGCTTTCTGGAATATGGTTTCACATACATAGGTCCTGTGGAGTGTCCGAAACCAAAATGTTTGATATGCTATCATGTACTCAGTAATAATCAAATGACACCAGAACATCTTCAAGCACATCTCTCTGCAAAGCATAAAGAATATCGGAATAAACCTCGTCAATTTTTTGAGAAGCAACTCGATAAATGGGAGAAAGCTCAAAATAGAATACAACGTTCAACTTCAATGGATTGGTCAGTTGAAGACATTGAACCATCACCCAGTGTTCCAACGTTCACGCGACAGAACTCTTCGATTAAGCCTGCAACACCAACACGAAAATCAATTAATCGGATACCATCACCTAGTGTCACAGCAATGCCCCGACTGAACTCTCCGATTAAGCCCGCAACACCAACACGAAAATCGATTAACCGGCAATATTCAGAAGAGTATCTGAAATTTGGTTTCACCTACATTGGAGAAAATACGGCAAAGCCAAAACCAAAATGTCTTTTGTGCTACGAAATGCTACCAAATTCTAGTATGCACAAATCGGCGCTTCGCGATCACCTTGCATCGAAGCACGCAGAATATATGGAAAAACCGATCGAATTTTTTGCCAAGCAATTAGAAAAAATAGAAAAAGCTAAAACCAAATCAAGACGGTCTTTAGGTGGAATAACCGCATTGGAGACGATTAGTACACCACCGAAAAAAATTGTCCCCGTTAAATCTACTACACCTAAAAAGTCGAGCACGCAACTATATTCTGAAGAATTTTTAAAATTTGGTTTCACTTATACCGGTGACGAGGCGAAACCAAACCCAAAATGCCTTTTGTGTTATGAAATTCTACCAAATACTAGTATGCGTGAATCAGCATTATACCACCATTTTGAGTCTAAACACAACGAGTACATTGATCATCCGATTGAATACTTTGAAAGACAATTGGAAAATTTAGAAAAAACTGTAACCAAATATAGACGATCAACCGTTTATAATAATGCCCCGGTAGCACAAGTTGAACCAATACAAAAAAGTCAATCTCCTAAAAAATCGTCGGCGACAGCAGCACGAAAATCTACACCCGGGCGTAAATCAATAGGTCAAAAATATTTTGATGAATTTTTAAAATTTGGTTTTACCTACATTGGGGACGAAACGAAACCAAAACCCAAATGTTTATTGTGTTATGAAGTATTATCGAATTCGTGTATGCAGGAAACGTCATTGCAGGAACATCTGACATCGAAACACAAGGAGTATACTAATAAGCCGGTGGAATTTTTTGCAAAGCAGCTAAATAAATATTTGAAATCTCAGGGTCGTCCTGGACATCAGTAAATATTTTGGTCATTAAAAATGATTACATGGATTAGTGATATAAATTGAATTGAAATGATTTTTGGTGGTTTTATTTTCCCTAGGACTATAGAGGGCCATTTTCTATTTTTCTTCCAAATTTGACATATTATTTCCTAACGCCCTTACCTTAAGTTCGAATAATTTTTCTAAACCTGATCAATTAATTATTCACACAGTCAAAGCGATATTGGAATGTAGAAAACTTGGGCAAAATAAATAACTCGGTAAGTAGTGAGTAGGTAAGTAAAGTTTTATTTGTTAAAGTTAATTTAATTGAAAATATTTTAGTAAGTGCAGCATGTTGTTTGCCAATTGGCCGGCAAAATCAATAACATCATGACGTTAGTAGATTGCATGATGAGAAATGAAGATAGTAAATGGCATGGTCAGTAAGCTTTATTCGGCAGCCCTGGAAATTGGATAGAATTCAAAGGAGCAATCCTATTAATCCGAATTCAAAATGATTACAAAAATGAGTATTAGATAACCAAATAAAACAAACCCACATATCGCGCCCCTCGGCTATTGTACCCCGACACAAATTGGAAACTGGATCATAAGAACTATAATGAAAACATCAAGGTTAGCACAAGTTGACAAAGAAATGAAGCGATACGACATCGTAATATTAGGTCTAATTAAAGTAAAATGGAAACATAATCGCAGTTAAGCTCTATCAACGTGCACAGGCAATTATCTGATGTTCTCTGACGAGCAAGCAATGAGAGGGGCTGATGTTCTCAGGTACAACCGACTGGTAACATTAAAATTGAAAGAAAAACAAGTCGCTGCAAAGCATATCGAAACGAAGGTTGGGGAAATCTCTAAACCAAGTAAAACTTATAATCGGAAACGCTGCAACTCAATCTAACAAGAAAACAGAAATATTCAAAAATGTCTTGGATCTGTACAATTTGGATGAAGGTTTGAAAATTCAAATTATCACAGATATGGTCATTACAACATTTTAATCAGTTTCCTAAAAGAAATTTGCAACATTTTTGAAGCTCTGGAAAATTTTTATTACATGGATGAGCGAAGACTAGTAGCAGCAGAGGAGTTTCACAATGAATTAATTAGAAAAATACAATTTCAGTCGTTTAAAGACAATGGTGAGACACGATCGTTTCGTTCTCAAATGACCAACAGTATTTTGGTTTCATTATAAATTGATCAGCATTCTACTTAAGAACAATCTCTAAAACAGAAATCATCTTAAATTTGTGGAAAATAATATTTTTATTTATTCAGTAGAAAGATAAATTACACAAGCGCAGTAACGCCACGACCAATATACTCGTACATTTAAATATTTTACGATTTATGAATTCATTGGAATTTAAAAGACATTTCTTAGAATTTATCTTATCTTGAAAATGTTTTTTTTTTAAATTCGTTATTTAATATAATTAAATTTTGAGTATTCTTTTGAAGACAAAATTAGTTCTATATACGACACATCTACAGGTAAACCACGTACAGCGCTAACCATATTTAGAAGAGAATAGTGGAATCCATGAACCTTAAAAAAATTCATTAGAATTTCAGCAACATGTCCCAAAACGTAGAATCGCACATGTCCGTGACAGGAATCAAGAATTTTTACGGTATCAACTGAATGACATAGTGTGATCATTGAGTAATCTTGATTGTAAAGTATTTTAGTTTTGTTTACACACAACAAATCCAATTGTGTGTCACAGATAGCATCTGTGGCGAAATCCTTGGCGTGGCAGTAGGGACAAATAATTTGATGTACTAATACTGGATGTATAGGTTAAAATATTTCTAGGTATGTTAAATTTTTATCGGCGTTTTATACCTTCGGCAGCTAGAGACCAACGTTTGTTAAATGACTTTCTGAAAGGATATCGTAAGAACAGGAAGGTTCCAATAGAAATCCCATCATGGTGGACGCCACAGACACAGCTATAGAAGCGGTTGTTCAGCAGTTATATAAAGGTTCATGTTAACCACTTAGTTTTTTACGGTTCGACTCAATGATGCACAAAAGAAGTATAGTGCATATAACTGGGAACTTCGGGCAGCTTATACCAGTTTGAAACATTTTAAATTCATTTTAAAAGGGCGTAATTTTACATTATTAACCTATCGTAAGCAGATAGAACTCGGAAAAAACATTACGACAGTATAGAAGCCTTGACTTCATAGAACAGTTCACTACTGACATCCAGCATATATCGGGCATAGATAATAAAAGTTACGGACAAGCTTTCGCGGATTAACCAAATTTCATTACCAGAGAGTATCGATTATGATATTATTGCTGATGCCCAAGTCAATGATAACGAATTACAAGAACTAACAGCAATAAAGCTTCTACAGGTATTCGTCAAGTGAACGAACAAACCCAGACCGTTTATTCCCCAAGTATTTCGTAAGGTTGTTTTTAATCATTTCATGTAGCTGCACAAACCGAGTCTGTTAAGCATTAAAAGAACATTTCAATTAAATTAGACCATCAACACGAGATTGCAGCCATAATGTATTCGTCGGTGATGAATTAAAATCAGTTTCCACGTTTTCTTAAGAACAGATGCGGTACGTAAGGCACTGCAACTCCCTTATACGGGACCTTACGCTGTTATTCAACAATGCGAAATTTTTTTCGGCAGACCGTATTAAGTCTTGTTATTCAGATAATTCTGAAGAAATTGGGGACATCAAATTGTTATACCAACAAATCTAGTTGAAAATACTCCACCAGTTGTATTGCCACCAGCTAAGCATATTTCATTCAATATTGAACCAACCATTGGTAAGCAATCGAAAACTACGAAAGCGGTTGAATAACAAAATTACCATCGCGATTCTTAGATTAATGTTAATTCGTGAAATCTCTTCTATTTGATTGACGGGGAGAGTGTGGCGACATTTTTGGCATGGAACTGGGGACAAATTATTTGGTATAAGATTTCACATTCACAAGATATGAATATTTTCATTAATAAAAATACTGTGTGTCATAGTTTGTATAAAGTACGTACCTAAATTGGGGATCATATTGCAGATAATCTGAGACAACTTAGTTAGACGGACCCAGGTGGTCTGGTGTGAAGCGGAATCTTGTTGCCAGCTCCGTATATTGCAGCTTCCATAAGCGTGCGTGTTACTTCGCCGTGGTGACCACCGGGCAACTAATGCACCAATCAAGTGGGGTACTAGGCGAAACCACGGCACTAAACAACTGGGCCAGGTTAATATGTCAACCGTACGGTGCTGATAACCGGCCAGGCTGGGGACCCAGTCTAAAAACAGTCTCTAACGGTGTATCCGGATCCGCAATACACAGGCAAGGCTACATGATCTCTCCCCAGGTGGCCTCCATGAGGCGCTAAGCTTTTTCGCGAATGACAGTGGAGTATTCTGTGAGGTACTAGGGGTCAACCTCTATTTTCGCCTTCCCGACTTTTGCAGTGTTTTTCAAGGTGAAGTCATAGACTAGTTGAGGTATTATGTAATATCTACGAGTGATATTCGAATTTTTACGGAAAACAGGCTGCTATTAAAATGCTACATTCACACTTTCTGACGCCGATGGTAGCCCAGATATTTAAATGAGATCGCTGACCAGGGTCTCCTCGCTCGTGATTTCTGCCGTATCTGTGGTGATGAGGAGGAGGAAGAAACTCTGCTTCATCTGCCCTAGTCTAGCGTACAGCAGAATACAATTTATGGGAACTTCCCATTTGACCTGATCGATCTTAGTAAGATCAATGTGAAGAGCCTTCGACGCTTATTGGTAAGCTCAGGATGGTTCGACCCATCAGCGTATGAATATACTCTAAAACACCACGTGGCATCGAATAAAAGAACAACTTCAAGCTGTAAAGTATACCGAAACGGTTGTGCATTTTGTTAAAAGAATGTTTCTGAAGAATACCGACAGAGGAAAACTTCAAAATAAATGTAATTTGTTGTGTTGCATGTGCAACGTTAAACAGAGTATTCCTGTATTATATGTTAAATATATAAATATATAATAAATTTAATCAAATTGAATTTTTATCACGGCTAGATAATCAGTAATTATATATATATATACGCGGACACAAACAAAAAATATAAAATATTAAAATAAATTAAACAAATTTTTTGTTGATTAATATTATTTTTATATCATTGCCACGATTATTTACACAAAAAATTGTTAACACGTTATTTTAATAGTTGAGAATAATGTAAATTGATTAATTAAATAGATTTGATATTAATGTTCTAGTTAATTAGTTAAAATGTGCGATCTCGCGCTATATGCAAAATTTTATTATATAAAGTTAGACCATCATCATGGTGTATACCTGGTATAAACGTATACGAGGCGATCTTCTGCCATCATAGTCCAAAATATATTCGTTTTTCATGTCCATTTCTTGTTTATATTTCTATATTTTCGAAAAAATAAAACAATTATTAAAATATAGAAAAAAATGTATATGAATTTTAAACAAATTGAATTTTAAATTTCCATTCAACAGAGAGTATACCAGTGGAGTTCGAGTATACACCTCTACACATATTACATAAAAAAAAGAAAAACTATTGCAAAATCTAATAATCTTTTCTCTATAACAAAACCTATATGAATGTTTGGTTTTTTTTTTGCCTCCCCCTATCCTAGAGAATATTATTACAATTTGTCGAATTGTTACCGGGCTAAAAAAGAAAATATATAGCGCAGATACAAAAACTTTGTATGCTGAAAATAAAATATAGATAAAAAAAAAATTATTTATCCAAAGAGAAAATGTATCCAAAGGCTATAGTTAAAAATATTTTGTCTATACATTTCGCGATTTTTTTTTTATTTGGACGTAAAAACGTAACATACCAGAGAACCATCATAATAATATACGAAATGAATGCATGTACGAGTATGTAATGCATCTATAGCAGAATAAAAAAGGCGATTGAAATAGAGGAAATTGAAATAAAATAGAAAACTACACAAAAAATTAGTTTGTACCTACCTGTGTGCATGATGTATACTCGTATATGGACAACACACACACAAATTGATAACAAAGTAAATAGCAAGTTTATGTCTAACAAAAAATAAAAATTTAGCAAATTAGACATTTTGATATATAGATTAGGCCACATGTATACAATGTAGCCATATCGAATTGCGCATTTGGTGCAGGATCTGTGCTCAAAGCTATGATCATATTGTGCCTATGATCATTAAGATTATATATGTTCGCACGATCCACAGTTGTTTTACAATGAATATTTTCAAGGAAAATATTACGTCCAAAGAATTAATTTTATTTAATTAATCTTAAGCAACGTAATTGTACCTTTTCTTAAATCTCTGCCAATGAAAGTAAAAATAAGGGTAGGCATAGCTAATCCTGTTTATCAACAACCTGTTTGTAAGTATTTATTTATTTATAATTTAAAGAAATCGATTTTGCAATAAAAGGTTAGGTTAGGATGGCAATCCTAATGGACAGCATAGAACCAATTTGGTCCGTAGTTGTACCACATTTAAGTTCCCTCCTCTTCACTCTTCTAACCATCCTGAGCTTACTAAGAAGCGTTGAAGGTCCTTCACATCGATTTTAATAAAATCCGTTAGGTCGTCCAAATGCGAAGTGTAGAGTAGATGGAGCACAGTTCCTTCCTCTTCCTCATCACCGCAGCTACGGCAGAAATCATGGGCGGGGACACCCAGTCTGATCGCAAGTATCCCAATAATGACAACGTCAATAATGTAGACAACTCCTAGAGTGGTTTTGTCAATTAGTTCTAAACTAAAGGGTGACCAGATTTCTTTAGGAACAATGCATTATTGGTGATAGTTTTATAGAATGTCCGCCAATGCATTTAAATCTCTTTTCAAAAAGAGCGGAATTTAAATCTAATCGTGCTCAAAAACCATGAATTTACTTTAGCGTCATGCTTATCCATTACAAAATTATTAAATTGACCCAAAACAACGATATAAAGCGTTATATAGTAGATTAACTACAACTAAAGGAAAAGAATAACTGATTACCATTAAAGAAAATGGATGTGAATCCATTTTAACTGGAAAACCAACATATATTGGCCAACTGACCGAGGAAAAATACATGACCTGATCGATTTTTTTTATAACCAAAAGTATTTCTGGACACTGCTTATTTGACCATCGCCGTACATTTTCATTGGTGTGACAGAATAGAATGACATACATCCTTCTTTTATTTTTGGCAATTAATTGGAAAAATTTGAGCATTTTAATAGAAGCTGATTTGAACTAATTTGTAAGATGAAATTAAATTAAAAAAAACCTTAGCCCGAATGCCGCTTGAACTCACTCAATCAAACGCCCTTTACTTTGCTTATACTTGACCACTGCCGTACAATTTCATTACTGATAAATCCATCTTTTATTATCACCATTTGAATAGAGAAAAATGAAAAATAATTTTTTTAGTTTTAATCGAGACTTAAACTCAGCTATACATACCTATTTGTTACACTTTCAGTTTGTATAGGGAAATTTTTTATTTGGACGTTATTCATGTACTGACTTAAACTAAAAATTTGTTTGGTCAGTAGTCAATATTGTTGCCCGCCTAGAAAATCGCATCAAGCATCATTGACTGGAACGGACGTTTTATAATTTTTAAGAACTTAAGGAGGAATAGCTTGTCAGATTTTTAACTTCTTCGAAATACACTGCTTTGAATGCCATCGCATTTAATGTTGCACCTGGCACTATGCAGTTCAGTTAAGTTTCAAACGATATTAATGTTGGGACCTATTTGGTTCAACTCAATTTCGGTTAAAAAATTTCCCCAAGTTTCTCAATTTAATTGGAAAGAAACGGGTGGGCCGGGTATCGGTTTAAATTTGGACTACCGGTTATTTAGAACCTGGCAATACTTATGTCATTCTATTCTGTCACAAAATTCAGTATATTATCTCCACTGAACGAAATGAATCGATTTACGCTTGAGCAACGTTGGGATTTATTGGAAATTTATTTCCAAAACAAAGACAATTGGTCGGAAATTGCACGAAAATGTGCAAAATTAGGTCGCAGAGAAGTACCAACAATGCCCGGTATACGCAAGTTTATTGTTAAAGTTCATGAAACTGGTTTCATTGTTGATGCGCCATGACGTGAGCGGGCTCGTACAGTGCGTACACCCGAAAATGTTGAAGCTGTGTCTGAGAGTGGGCGTGAGAATCCATCAACATCAACTCGTCATCGTTCTCCAGAATTGAACGTTTTCACTTCGCTAGATGGGCCAACGAGAAACTGCACGATGATGTCGATTTTGCCAAAAAAAATCATCTTTTCGGATGAAGCCCACCCACACGTAATCTTACAGAAGCCAATGCACCCATTACGAGTGACTGTTTGGTGCGGCTTGTGGAGCGGAGGCATCATTGGCCCATATTTCTTTGATAATGAGGACGGCGCAACCATTACGGTCAATGGAGACACCTATCGCACCATGAGAATCGATTTTTTTGCGCCCGTTCTTCATGGTATAGATGTGAACGATGTTTGGTTTCAACAGGATGGTGCAACTTGCCACATATCTCATGCCACAATCGATTTGTTGCGTCAAACGTTTGATGGCCGTTTATTTAGCCAAAATTGTGATGTAAATTGGCCGGCAAGAGGCTGCGATTTAACACCATTGGACTATTTTCTGTGGGGCGCCGTTAAAGACAAGTATTATGCCGACAAACCAGAGAGAATTGAGCATTTGAAGACCAACATTCGTGATGCCATCGCCTTTTTTGTTTTATTGCATTTTTAAATTTAAACTTTTAAATGGCCCTCTCTTTATAAAAGATTTGGATAACACCAAATAAACATACGGTCGTGGGCGGGGTAGTAGAGTGGTTGACTTTATATTCGTGGACAAAGGTTCGAGTAACATTAGCGATGTTTTTTTTTTTTTTTAATTTCTTCTGTATTTAAATTGCTTCAACACACAGCTTCTGTAAGACATTTTCATATTATTCAAGTAGTGGCATGTATACAAGATGGGTATAGAGCGATGATGAAATAAACGTAGAGTCCATTGCCCTTGTTAAAATTTTGAATATTTTCTATTCTAATGACATGTCTAGTAAGCAAAGTCAGCGACTTTGGATTTATGAATGAGCCAAACATTTTTTGATTTAATTTCTCCTGTCAAATTGGTGATGGTGAAATAAAATTACTCAAATCCAACTCAACTTCTGTTCAAAATTTCAATATTCTTCATGTAAAAGTGGCAAGTATAAATGATGGGTATATAGCGCTAGTGAAATTGTACGGCGATGGTGAAATAAGCAGAGTCCATTGCCGTTGCTAAAATTTTTAATTTTTTTTGTTCAAATGGCAGCTATAAACGATAGGAATATCACTATTTTTTGAATGGCGGTGGCTCGGTGGTAAAAGAAGTTGTGTGATTGGGTCATAATCATGACTCTAGTTCAAGCCTCAATATATATTTTTTATTTAATTGTTAGCAAATTGGTCATTTTTAAATCAAAAAGCAAATTTTTTTTAATTTAATGAGAAATGTGTGGATGCCCCGCTAAAATTATTTACCCTTATTCGAGAGAACACTGCACAACATCCACGATTCCAAATCCTATGATACCGCTTACTTTACCACCTCACCATTTCCATATTTAGATTTGCCCCTATACTCATCCTTTATATTTGGCAATTGAAGGGAGAAATTAAATAAATTAAATTAAAAATTATTTAATGCCAAACCGTGGCTGGAACTCCAGTTCACAATTCCAAATGCAACAACTCTGCTTACTGGACCACCGGCGTATATACAATTGGTGCTATACAAATCTTTTATATTTGCCAATTCAATAGAGAAAATTGAAAATTTTAGCAACAGGAATGGACAATTCATTACGGTCATACACAACATATGGCCCTTATACTTGCAGAAATTGAATGTAGATTTCAACAGAAGCTGTGTTGAACAAATTTTACAGCAGAAATTAAATTAAAAAAGTATTGGCGCTGACGGGTCTTGAACTCAAGTCCATGATTTCAAGAGCTTTGACTCTGCTTACTCGACCACCGGCGTATTAAAACTTGGTGCTGAACAACGATAGAAATCTTTACAAAAAGGTTTTAACCTTCATTAAAAATAATCCGGGGAAATTAAATAGCCAAATCGTTGAGATAACCAACATTTGTTCGATAAAATATGTGCCAGACTGATGACAAGATTTTCACAAAATTTAGTGGATGTGTTTTGATGGATAACGAAACGTACATGAAATTGGTTTTGAAACAATTCATTAGGTAAAAATTGGATCTTACCAAAAACCGAGGCAATAAAATCTAACGCTGGCCACCAAACGACAACCCCTTACAGTAGTATAGGTTTGACCACTGAGACGTAGAGCGAGTGGGCTATGTGGGGCTCCATACTCCATCTCTTCCCAACGGCAGCATTTTTGCAGGAGTAGATGTCTTTCTAAGATGTTTGATTTCCAGCTTAGGTTGCTGTCCAACAGGAACCCTAGGTATTTCACTCTATCCGAAAAGTTCAAGTGAGTACCATTTAATATTGGCGGGTCACACTGAGGAAGTTTGTGTTTCCTGGTAAAAAGGACCAGCCCCATTTTCTATAGATTTGCGTTCAGTCTGCAGCTGCTGGCCCTCTCAAAGAGATAGCCGAGTGCGCACTGCATGCGCTCACTCAACGTGCAGGGATATTTACCGAAGACCGCTATTCAATATCATCCGCGAAGGCAACCACCCTGAAGCCTTGCCCTTCCAGATTTATTAAGAGCACATTAACGACCAAATTCCAAAGATCGTGTTAGGTAGATTTATGTTAATTGTTCGATGGATATCCGCAGGGATAATGCCCATATGTTTATTGCCCATAGGATTTTTCGCCTATTTACTAAACATGTCTTGCGAGGCTATCACCCCTATTTATCACGGTCACTGGTTCCTCCGGAGCTAGTAATGAGCACTCCGGGAAATGCGTTTCAAATAGTAGCTCTAGGGATTCCCGACTACACGTAGTCCATGAACCATCCATCGCTTGTTGATATTTGTTCGTCCCCAAAATGAGTGATGCGCATTAGCATCACTGCCCTGACGATTCCTTCTTTTCGTCTTTCAGCATCCGTTATTGCACTGCTCAACCTACCTGGTGGTATACTTTCCTCGTCGTATGGTAGGTAGGTAGGCCGATATTAGTATACAAATATTCAAATTTTTACTAGCGAGCATGCAGGAACGTATCTTACCTTCGTTTTTCGTATATTTTATAGTTGGGAGTGCTGAGTCCCTGAACTCGGTCACTTCACGGTTTACAGTGGTGAAGGTTGATCTGAGGGATCTTAAGCATTAGATAGTGGTTACCTCCACCAATATTAACTCAGCTCCGCATCTGACAGCGAGTCATCCATCCGGAGCACACAACTCAGCCCCATGCTCCAAAATTTCGAAGGTCATCTCCACTGTAGAGCAACGTATAGCCCTGGAACATATGGTCTCCAGTTTTAGGCCAGCGAGTTTTTTGAAGAGCAATGAGTTCCATCCGATACTCTTTTATGCACGTGATGCATGAGGCTTTCCAATGTTTCTGGTTTCCTAAGTGACTGCACGTTTCACGATCGTGGCGATCTTTAATCTCTTGTCCGGATACTTGAACGCGGGTCCGGTTGGTTTGACGGTACATACCCATTTTTGTTTTTGTTGACATTATAAACAGTTGAGTTTTTTTATGAATGCGGAACGGCAAGCCCAGTGATCCAACCGTTTAGTCGCCTCCTACGACAAGCAAAGGTTACTGTGATGGTATTCTTGGAAAACATGTTCGTGCAATTTAAGTTTACGAGATATGTAAGTGCTCCCCGACCACACGGGCCAAAGAGACTCAAACTTATTAGTTAAATAATGATTTTGTATTCTTTAATGTATCATGAAAGTATTTTTGGGTATCTTCACAGAGGTTCTTTTGACCCCAATCAAATTCCTATACTAATAATGGCGCTGGCCACAAGGTGTACTTATAACGGTGTTTTGCAAAATATCTCCTGGAATATTGAATTTATATTATACGTAATCATATTTCATCCCAATGCTTGGTTTAGGCTCTATACGTTGAATAAATAGGTCCTCAGCATTCAAGATCTGTGTTAATAATTTGCGAAATGAATATTCGTCTGTAATATTGAAGTTCAATATCTTCTAAACTGTTAAATTATGTGTAAGCAATACTGCTGCAGTGCTGCACAATATGCAGCATTAGCCATTCCTATATTTGATTTGATATGATTTGATTGGAATGTTCGACCAACCATTAAGCAGAATCTCCCGGAGATGGCCGGGCCTCACCGAACACCCGTTTACAAATAACACAAAGAGGATTTGGATAGGTTCAGTTAGTATGATAGACACATGATAGTTACAGACACCTGGTATAGCCAATAGTTAGTAAGGCAGGACGATACAGCTTTAATCTACTTTTATAATACTTTTTTCAGCATCACTGGGCTCTGAAATGAAATTTATTAGTTTGCTGGATCAGAATTATGAGATACTCGTGCAAATTCAACTCAAATTAGTTACGATTTATTTTATTCTGCATTCCAACCTTTAATTAATTAATTTACATTTAAGTTACCTGGCAGAGATCCTATAATTTAAGTCAATTTATAATTTAAGTCAATTTATTAGGCGTACTGTGCCCGCAAGGGCAACAATACCAATTTGAACTTAAGGCTCTACTTTACTCAATTTGCGAAGACATTTGTATTTTACAAATCGTTTTATGGCCACATAAACTTAGGCATTGACTTAATTTGTTTTTTATAGCAAAGCTAAATATATTTGCAAGCGTGTAACACACGCTTGTTTTAAATTCGCTATAGTTTTCTCGTAATTGCGTTTCAAAGTTGATGTATTTTTGACAAAAACCATTCACTCACAAACCAAATTTATCAATATTTTTCCACTAATATGTAAAAGTTTTATATATGGGTACGTTCAGGAAGATATTATCTAGCGATTAACACACGTTTTTATAAAAACTCGTTCTAATAAGCGGGAAAATTGAAAATTTAATTGAAAACTATTTTATATCGATAAGCTGACAAATCAATTTATTGACAAAAATGTATCTTCGATGTAAAAATGGTTTAGGAATCAACTAAATATCGTGTATTTTTTAGTTCATCCCTTTTTAATAAGATGTCATAAGTCGCAAAAAAACAATTTTTTCATGGAATATTTTGTAATTTTCCATAGCGGGTATTTACACTATTTCAAATTTTATTTTAGACGCATGATTTGGCATTTACATATCGATATCAATTTTGATTTTTGTTCTAGGTAAAGTTGAGCCTTAAGCACAGGAAAGGAAAATTTCATGTTGTGCCCGATGCTCTTTCACGTAGCCTCGCGGTTGACGCGTTATCATCTACGATAGATTCTTGGTATGCCAATTTAAAAGCAAGAGTGGAGAATTCTCCAGATGAATACCCGTCTTTCAAAATAAATAATGGTAACCTTTACAAAATTTAGCGAAATGAGGTTGAAAAATTGGTTGTACGATTGGAGGATCGGCTCAAGGTTCTCGAACGATGTCACTTTCCGCTCATCTTGGGGTTAAAAAGACTTTAGCACGAATTAAAGAAAAGTACTATTGGCCAAAAATGTCAGTTACAGTTAAAGATTACGTACGGAAATGCGAGGTATGCGAGGAATTTCCAACGGTGAAATCTCCTATGGGAATGGCTAGATCTCCCCGTTTATTTAATTTCATCCTGAATGAGGTTTTACTAACTGTATCAGACCAATCCACTGATTTGAAACTATATCAGCGTGTTGAGTTGCAACTTCCTTTCATATTCGCCTATGCAGATGACATTATACACGTCGCACGAGACATCAGAGCATTAGAACACCCAATCGGGATGAATTACTAGGTGCCTTAAAATTAGCTCATAAATGCACTGCTTTGATCCGAGATCCCTCAGCATCATTCGTACCACCCTCCAGCATAGGGTTGTCTGGTGTTGATACGATGCGAGTTCTGCCTTTATCATCCTCGTTCACGTAAAATCAAGGACAATCTTACATGATAAGACTATTACCAAAAGTATCAAGGTTATTAATCAAGAATTATATATTGGGAACACATCCATTGTAGGAGTCCCACATACCTTCTTAGAGCAGCTTCCTCCTACATTGCCGGTCCCAAAAATTTGAACGCCCCTGTTACACCTGGAATGACTCACTAAGGCCGGATTTGAGTTAATTTTTTAAACCTCATATAGAATAGGAAGAAAATATCTAGAATTAGGACACATAGAGCGATCGAACGATTCTGCTATTGATGAATATTACTTACCGCCTCACGGAGTTGTGAAAGAAAGCAGTACAACCACCAAATTACGTGTTGTATTTGATGGATCAGTCAAAACAAATTATGGAAAAGATGAGTTAGCAGTAGGACCAGTTGTGCAGTCAAGTTTGGTAGAGTTACTATTCAGATTTCGAAGACATAAGATTGTATTTACAGCCGATATCGAGAAGATGTTTCGGCAAATCTGGGTCAGTACCAAGGACACAAATTATCAACAGTTTTTATGGAAAAAGGAGCCAAAAGCTAAGCTGGAAGTCTACAAGCTGCTGACTGTTACATATGGCACAACGAGCGGCCCATTCTTGGCAACACAAACTCTAAATCAATTGGCAGCAGATGACCAATCTGAATACCCAGAGGGTGCAGAAATAGTGAGGCGCGATTTCTACGTTGATGATTTGATATCTGGGACTAATGATATAAATGACGCTCGAAGAATGGTCAACGATTTGAACTGTTTAAAGAAGAAAGGTGGGTTCAATCTAAGCAAGTGGGTATCCAACAGTTCCGAGCTCCTTCAAAGCATTCCAGAAGCCAACAGAAAGGTCTCTATCATCGATTTTGACGATGAAGCTCAAGAAGTATCCGTTCTTGGTGTAAGGTACTCTCCCGTAGCTGACGCCTTCCAATTAAAAGTCACGCTAGAAAAAATAACTAAAAGAAATATGTTATCAGAAGCGTGAAAGATTTTTGATCCGATTGGGTGGCTGTCTCCAACGACCATAAAATTCAACATTTTATTTCAGCAAATATGGTTACTGGGAGTAGACTGGGATGACATATTACCAGACTCAATTGCTCAGAAGTATGAAACAGATATCGGTATAGGCAGATGGCTGTTCACCGAAGGTCCGAACTAGAGTTACATGGATTTGCTGAAGCTTCCGAATTGGCTTACGCTGCGGTTATTTATAGCCGGGTGAAAACAAAAAAATGGCTACAGGTAAAACTTGGTAACTGGAAAAACAAAGGTAGCCCCAATCAAATCAGTTAGCATTCCTCGACTGGAACTCTGCGCCGCCGTATTGTTAATGTCATCCACTTTAAAAATGTTTGGGAAAAATATGACCATTAAATTCTATTTGTGGACCGACACAACTATTGTAGTAAACTGGCTGTCATCGTGTCCCAGAAGATGGCAGACGTATGTGGAAAATAGAGTATCGTTTATTTTGCAATATACCAACCGCAATCAATAACGACAATCCAGTTGATTGTGCTTCGCGAGGTCTGTTGCCGCAAGAATTGGTGAATAAAAGCCTATGGTGACATGGCCCACATTGGTTTGGAAAACCGGAAGTGGAATGGCGAAACCAAACCAATTTAACAAATGAATTACCAAAGCAGGCATTGCGCGAACAGAAGAGTAATTCTGTGGCATTAATCAGCAATGACCAAAGAAGTGATTGGCTTTTCGCCCTCATTGAATGCAGCTCAAAATTTTCAAAGGTGTTGAATGTAACTGCTCGAATTATAATAGCATTTCGGAATAAATCATTACGCAGAAGCACATCCAATCATTCTTCCAGCCAGAAACACGGTTACAAGTTTGATTATAAGAGACGAAAACAAAAATACACCATATTGAGATGTAAGGATGAAGTTGGAGGAGTAATTGGACGGTGTGTAAAATGCATCCGTTTAAAGGCGCAGCAACAACAGCAACTTGTTGATCCATAAGGTCACAATCATACCATCGTCCTTTTTACACCACAGAAGTGGATTATACAGTGCCATTTAGGCATCAAAATTGAGGGGTGCTAAAACTGTTAAGGCTTACCTAGCCCTTTTTGTGTGTATGACAACAAAGGCTGTACATTTGGAACTGGTTAGTGACATGACCACCGAAGCCTTCCTAGCAAGTTTACGACGGTTCCACGCACGGCGAGGTATTTGTAGACACAAGATATGTTAACGACAACAACATCGAATGACATTTTATTCCTCCGGACGCTCCCAATTTTGGAGGCCTATGGGAAGCCGGCATAAAGTCATGCCAGTATCATTTGATACGAGTACTGGGTGAGACGTTGCTGACATTCGAAGAAATTATGACTTTGCTTACTCAAATAGAACTCAAGAACTCGATCCATTAACTCCTGGCCATTCTCTAATTGGTCATGCACTTACATTGCTACCCGAACCGAACTGGTTAGATGCAAAGGAGAATCGATTATCGCGTTGGTAGCACATACAGCGGATGGTTCAGCATTTCTGGCAAAAATGGCACAAGGAATATCTCCTAACACTAGAGCAACGCCAAAAATGGGAAAATTTAACTAATAATCCGAAGCCCAACGATCTGGAAGTCATCATAGACAAGGATACACCACCAACGAAATGGCTCATGGGACGAATACTCAAAACAATTCCAAGACTAGATGGACTTGTTCGTGTAGTGAGCATCAAAACCAAACTACCTAAAGTAGATTAGAACTGTATCGTCCTGTGTTACTAACTATATAGCCAATAGGTGTATGTGACCGAGCCAGTTTCGGGTGTTCGGTGAGATGCTGCTTAATGCTTGGTCGAACATTCCAATCAAATCAAATCAAATATAGGAATGGCCATTTCGCAATTTATCAACACAGATCTTAAATACTGAGGACCTATTTATTTATTCGATGAATAGAGCCAAAACCAAACATTGGGATGAAATATGATTACGTATGTAGTGAGCATCAAAACCAAACATCCGACTACCATTAGGGTTGGTGCAACACGTTACAATGGTCTCACTTGAGACACGATAAATGTCTCCATACGATTAGCCATAGCTTTACTTTACAAAAGGGGATTAGGCCTGATTTAATTGGGGATACCAAAAACGCATTGGAGCCTACCTCTTGGGTAATGGTTAAACCGTATGATCCATCCTACTTCCCATCACCCCCTAAATATTTTTTTTCATCATAAAGTAAGCATTTATTTGAACAATTAGCAAATAACTTATAATACCTCAAAGGAAACTATCGCAGTTCGGTTATAATAACTAAATGGCACCACTGGCAAATAAACGCAATGTTATAGTTTTTTTAAACGAAATTTTGAAAAATAATGTAAATAAACCTAAAAAGAAAAAAAAATTAAATAAACAAAACCAAATTGACAACATCCGGCTGAAATAACTTGGAAATAACAGGTAACGTAAAAATTATTGTTAATAAAAGTTTGATGCGCCATCTGCAGTATATAACTTTATTAATTTTTGTCGATAACATGCAGTCACGCAGCAATCGCCCCTATAGTATTTCAAGCTACTTGACAAACAGGTCTAAATATCCAGAAAAATTAGTGATATAAATTATCCACTAACTTGACATAACTCCATTACGTTTGAATATTCGTCTTCTTTATCATTTCTTTCCATTGGGTTGGTATTGCAGTCCATATATTTTTCGTCCAGTAAAATATGGTGATGAAAATGATGGTTTGCGTCTCTGCTGATATACGCAATTGTTTATACTGTATATTTTGTTGTTGTTGTTATGACTGTTTTGATCATCCCCGCAGCACCGGCCATTCCTATATATGAAAACAAATACGGGTCATATTTTAAATTTATATAGGTCGTAATTGGTTTAGTCCGGTATTGCATTAAATAAAATACTTAACAGAGTCTATTGTTTCAATTCTACTTGGACAAAAACCCATGTATCTATCACAACGATATAACCAAAAATATGCTACGTGTTATTGACGAAAATCAATATAATTTGTTATAAGAATTTAGAAATCTGAAATTAAAAAAATAATTTTTTAAAATAATGTAGAAATATAAATATTTATTTCAAAAATTGTTGAAATATATTTTACGCAAACTAAAAATTATTTTAATTTTTTTTTTTTAAGTCAACCGTCATTGTAACAACTAAAATAAATAGAAAATATATTATAATACCAAGTATTATAAACACAAAATTGTATTTCGTAAAATATAAAATATAATGTAATATATAGAGACAATGTTCTGTTTAGAAATGATGATGATATGGAAAACGAGTAATATATATATCTAGGAAAACTATCCAACCTCCGCATCCAAAAAACCCATACTCCAAAAACAAAAAAAAATTTTTTTTTTTTTTAATTTTTAGGCCTTCCCCCAATCACCCAATCAAGTTTCTGTACATACATAAATGTATGTATATCTGCACGTACGTACATTTGTGTATATGCATGCACAGAAAAATCACCCATTGCATAAAGCAAAAACAATATATAACGAAACGAAAAAAGCTTGAAAAGCTTCAACGTTTTTATATGGTACACAGTACCAAATGTTTCTATTTATCTTATAAAAAGCAATCGGTTTTCTATATATTTATTGATTTTGAAATTCTACATCTCTCCTTTTCGAATATACATATATATATGAACGTACATAGCTCGAATGTGTATCTCTGTGCTACATATAGTCGACGTAAATACCATGCATCTACATAAATTGATATATATGTGTATATACGTACGAGAATACGAACGGCTCTACACATTTTCTACCAGAA
Source organism: Tipula unca (assembly GCA_951394425.1). NCBI lineage: Eukaryota > Metazoa > Arthropoda > Insecta > Diptera > Tipulidae > Tipula > Tipula unca. The sequence goes on along the minus strand of OX596382.1, from coordinate 108,746,487 downwards.
TATTTTTTTTTGTTTGCAGCCCCAAAACCTCCTCCTTTTTTGCGTCGTATACCAAACAAAAATAAAAAAAAACATGCACACAACGTATGTACACTGACTGAGATATTATTTTTCGCCGCGTACAAAATTATACATCTCTATATGTACGCTGTGAACGTACGTATATACCGAGCATAATATATGTATGTACGTCTATGCATATATGCGCTACATATGTACACACATATCTGTATGTTTATAATCTATAATAATAAATATATATTTGCATGTTAGTAAAAATACAAAATTCTGTATATTTGATAAAATAAAAATTCTCCATGCAACGTTTTTTTTTTTTTGTGCTCCATAACTAAGATTGTTCGCGTATATTTCGCGAAATTCAGCACACAGAATAAAAAAGGAGCGCAGAAAAAAGCAACAAAAAAAACTGAAAATCCTCGTAGTTTTTCCACCACTATGTATATGTACATACATATATAATACGCGAGTGGTAGGTACAGGTGTAACTTTTTTTTATTGTTTTTAGGTTTGTTACGTTGTGAAAATATTTTAGACTTTTTCCCATAACGTACAATAGGTAACATGTATGTACATAGATACGAAGAGCCGCGCAAGAGGATGGTGAATTTTAGTTTTAGTGTTCTCGTCTAATTCATTTTAAATGCTTTTTTCTATGTGCAAAGTAGCTTTTGTGCAAAATTAGACTATATACAGACGAATAATAGAAAATGTATTCATTGTACCTATGCGTATATATATGTATGCATAGGGGCTTAGAGAAGTTTTTTAGATGACGATGTGTACACAAAATACAATAATTGATGAATACTAGTGTTTTTGTGTTTTGGCGATGGAACTCTATTATTTTGCGAAGTTTTTATTTTATTGTGTGTGATTTGGTAATAATTTTTGACGCGATACATTGTGCTTATCGTATTTAAAAAAAAACCGAAAAGAAAATTAGTAGAAGATGTCAATATTATGATATGAACCAAATAAAAACACAGATTTCTAACAATGAAAAAAAAAAAATAAAAATTCCAATAAAAATTTGTTACAGAAGGAAGAAATACCCCAGGTGGTACACCAATGTAAACATTGGGCAATTCATCCTCCGATGAGACGGACTCTAACGATTTGGAGACGGCCGTTGCTTGCATACACAAAACACCAAGAATATGGAAATAATCAGCAGACCGCTTCAAAGGCGAGTGACGATCCCCTGCACGTGACACCTCACTAAAATAACATGCAACGTGGGGACTACTTTTGAAAGAACCGCTCGGATCTATGATTCTAAATTGCCTAGAGGAACAAAATATGGCATACGCATACCTTCGCGGAATTACTCTAGTGGTCCACCCATTCTACAATTAGGGAATCCTTCAAGGAATTAATACCCTAGTGGTCTATTATGTATAGATTTATTTATATTTGTTCGTTACTGGGAATAATATAATACCAACGCAATGTTGTTGTCGCTCTTGTTGTCAATAATATTAACACCTCGGATATATTCGGTTATATTTACGAATAAACAGATATCGAAAACGATTCTCAAGAACTTGTACCGACAACCAATTTAGTTCATAACTAATTATAACAATTGATCCTGAAATACGAGGATCAAACATTCAACATGAATACTTTTTTGGTAAACATATAGGGTAATAATATACATATCCAAATATCATGTGCTAACCATCTACTATGGTATTACTGGTATTCTTTGTGACGATAGAATCTTCCAAATAGCTAAAGAAGCGTATCGCGAGAAATTCGGACGCTACAAAAAATAATTTGGTAAGAACACAATTTCTTCTAATAGACGTGTTAGACCCTGAAGATCAACTAGCAACGATCAAGAAAATTCATGAGGCAAATCATCATAGTATATGATGATAATTCACCAAATATGAAAAATATGATAACAGCCTATATCAACAATTGCAATATATGTCTACGAACCAAATTTGATAGACATCCACTGAAGATCGAATATTTCCAAAACCATGTGTTCCTCACAGTTTGCGACAATTTTAGTAAATTGGCTGCCAGTAAAGAACTTCAAAAGTGGCTTATTCAATTTTTCAGTAGACATGGCAAACATTGAAAAATCGTATCACATAATGAGGGAAATATGAATACTCTTTCATTTAGACCCTTTTCACAGGAGTACGACGTAGAATTACATCGTACGTCGTCATATTCATCTACTGGCAATTCGCCGGTCGAGCGATTACATTCAACCTTGCAAGAGCTCATGAAAATTGCTCACATCGAAACGCCTCAAGAGACAAATCCTTCGAAATGTTAACAGGTCGCTATACTATTTTAGGGTGATCTATCAACCCTGCATTTTCAAATGCGTAGGAGTATCTTTTCAAGTATTCGTTATCTGATGACAAAATATGCAAACGTATTTGATCAATAAACTCAACGTTGGTCGATTTAAACCTCCTAATTTAAGAACGAACCAAGTAATTCACGTTCGAAATAAAAAAAGATCTAACATCAAACCCGGCTATGTAACTGGTAAATATCATATAAAATTGATCTAAAAACCTTTTCAGATGCACTCTAATCTTGCGTCAAACCCTTCAGATTGAACAACCTGGATACCAACAGGGGATTGATACCGGTCAGGCTGATCCAACTAAGGGAAAACAATTACTAATTAAAAGAAAATGGATGTAAATCTATTCAAACAGGAAAACCAACATATTGGTCCAGGAAAAATACCTGACCTGATTGATTTTTTTATAACCGAAAATATTTTTAATAATTTTATGAAAGTTGCAGAAATCCAACATATGATCTCAGGTCATTCTTCAATAGTCCTAGCTCTAAGCGAGTATATCCAGTATTAACCAACAAGTATAGGGACTGGGAAAGTTCCAAAGTACACCTTGAACAAAGAATACTTCTGACAGTTCAACATTTATGGATCAACTGGACATAGAAGTAGAATAGTTCATTGCGGATATTCAACAATCAGTATGGAAAACTACAACAGAAATCAAATCAAGGCTAAATAACTATCCAATAGGAATTAGAAATCTCCTGAGGGATGAACGTAAATCCAGAAAAACGTGACACCAAACTAGAGCTCCACAAGACAAAAAGAGAATAAACAATTTTATTCAGCAATTAACAAGAGTAATTCAGAAATTATAAAATGAGTCAGGTAAATTGTCAATAAATAAGTTAAGTAAGTTGACAAATGAAAGTAATACGGATTATTCGCACTGGTCAACTAATACTCTGAAAAAGCCAATAATGCCGATTCATCCTATCAGGAAAACGGATGGAACATGCAGGCAAGGAAATACAAAAGAAAAGATTTGAAAGATTTGGAAGTTATCTTATGAAAAATCTGGCCCATGATGGTATACCTGGAATAATTGTTTTATTTTAGGCCATAGATTTCTACATTTTCTGGACACGATACTATTTTTCTTCCTAAGATATTTGATATCCAAATATGAAAAAATGTCAAAAATTACCAATTTTATATGAATTTGGAAGTTCAGGAATTTCTTATGAAAAAATCTAGCCCATGATGGCAACTGAAATAATTATTTCATTTTAGGCCATACATTGTTTCATTATGTGGATAGGACACTGTTTTTCTACCTTGGAGGTTTGATATCCAAATATGATAAAATGTCAAAAATTACCAATTTTATATGAATTTTGAAGTTCAGGAATTTCTTCAGATTACGAAAAATCTGGCCCATGATGGCAGCTGGAATAACTATTTTATTTTAGACCATAGATTTCTACATTTTCTGGATAAGACATTGTTTTTCTACTTTGGTGGTTTGATATCCAAATATGATAAAATGTCAAAAATTACCAATTTTATATGAATTTATATGAATTTTATTGGAAGTTCAGGAATTTCTTATGAAAAATCTAGCCCATGATGGCAACTGAAATAATTATTTTATTTTAGGTCTACATTTCTACATTTTCTGGATAGGACATTGTTTTTCTACCTTGAAGGTTTGATATCCAAATATGATAAAATGTCAAAATTTACCAATTTTATATGAATTTGGAAGTTCAGGGATTTCTTATGAAAAATCTAGCCCATGATGTCAACTGAAATAATTATTTTATTTTAGGCCATACATTTCTACATTTTCTGAATAGGACATTGTTTTTCTACCTTGGAGGTTTGATATCCAAATATGATAAAATGTCAAAAATTACCAATTTTATATGAATTTGGAAGTTCAGGGATTTCTTATGAAAAATCTAGCCCATGATGTCAACTGAAATAATTATTTTATTTTAGGTCTACATTTCTACATTTTCTGGATAGGACATTGTTTTTCTACCTTGAAGGTTTGATATCCAAATATGATAAAATGTCAAAATTTACCAATTTTATATGAATTTGGAAGTTCAGGGATTTCTTATGAAAAATCTAGCCCATGATGTCAACTGAAATAATTATTTTATTTTAGGCCATACATTTCTACATTTTCTGAATAGGACATTGTTTTTCTACCTTGGAGGTTTGATATCCAAATATGATAAAATGTCAAAAATTACCAATTTTATATGAATTTGGAAGTTCAGGAATTTCTTATGAAAAATCTAGCCCATGATGGCAGCTGGAATAATTATTTTATTTTAGATTATAGATTTCTACATTTTCTGGACAGGACATTGTTTTTCTACTTTGGTGGTTTGATATCCAAATATGATAAAATGTCAAAAATTACCAATTTTATATGAATTTGGAAGTTCAGGAATTTCTTATGAAAAATCTGGCGCATGATGGCAGCTGGAATAATTATTTTATTTTAGGCCACACATTTCTACATTTTCTGGATAGGATACTGTTTTTCTACCTTGGAGGTTTGATATACAAATATGATGAAATGTTAAAGATTACCTATTGCATATGAATTTGGAAGTTCAGGAATTTCTTATGGAAAATCTAGCCCATGATGGCGATTGGAATAATTATTTTATTTTAGGCCATACATTGTTACATTATGTGGATAGGACACTGTTTTTCTACCTTGGAGGTTTGATATCCAAATATGATAAAATGTCAAAAATTACCAATTTTATATGAATTTGGAAGTTCAGGGATTTCTTCAGATTATGAAAAATCTGGCCCATGATTACAGCTGAAATAATTATTTTATTTTAGTCCATAGATTTCTACATTTTCTGGATAGGACATTGTTTTTCTACTTTGGCGGTTTGATATCCAAATATGATGAAATGTCAAAAATTACCAATTTTATATGAATTTGGAAGTTCAGGGATTTCTTCAGATTATGAAAAATCTGGCCCATGATTACAGCTGAAATAATTATTTTATTTTAGTCCATAGATTTCTACATTTTCTGGATAGGACATTGTTTTTCTACTTTGGCGGTTTGATATCCAAATATGATAAAATGTCAAAAATTACCAATTTTATATGAATTTGGAAGTTCAGGGATTTCTTCAGATTATGAAAAATCTGGCCCATGATTACAGCTGAAATAATTATTTTATTTTAGTCCATAGATTTCTACATTTTCTGGATAGGACATTGTTTTTCTACTTTGGCGGTTTGATATCCAAATATGATGAAATGTCAAAAATTACCAATTTTATATGAATTTGGAAGTTCAGGGATTTCTTCAGATTATGAAAAATCTGGCCCATGATTACAGCTGAAATAATTATTTTATTTTAGTCCATAGATTTCTACATTTTCTGGATAGGACATTGTTTTTCTACTTTGGCGGTTTGATATCCAAATATGATGAAATGTCAAAAATTACCAATTTTATATGAATTTGGAAGTTCAGGAATTTCTTATGAAAAATCTGGCGCATGATGGCAGCTGGAATAATTATTTTATTTTAGGCCACACATTTCTACATTTTCTGGATAGGATACTGTTTTTCTACCTTGGAGGTTTGATATACAAATATGATGAAATGTTAAAGATTACCTATTGCATATGAATTTGGAAGTTCAGGAATTTCTTATGGAAAATCTAGCCCATGATGGCGATTGGAATAATTATTTTATTTTAGGCCATACATTGTTACATTATGTGGATAGGACATTGTTTTTCTAATTTAGCGGTTTGATATCCAAATATGATAAAATGTCAAAAATTACCAATTTTATATGAATTTGGAAGTTCAGGAATTTCTTATGAAAAATCTGGCGCATGATGGCAACTGGAATAATTATTATTAATTACAACGACCTGAAAAGGCAATCAGGAATTGTTCCATGTTTCCATTGGAAAAAATCACTACACATATCTACAAATATATATAGTTGGCAAGGCTTTGAATTTCATATATCGATAATATGTAACCATAATCAAATATTGATCCACCATGGTTTGATGACTCATTCGTAAATTTGAAGAATCCAAGAAATCTAAGAAATCAAGTGTCGCATACATTGCATAAAATGGTGAAAAGCTGAAATAAGCTGGAATTCATCTCTTATTTAGCTGTAATTCCCTCTTATCACCTTATGCTTTTTTGAAACGCTGTGATTCTATTAAAATTTCTATAAACACAATTGGTAAAGAATAAAGATGTTTGCAACTCGCGCACATTGAAAGCCTTATGCACCCTTCTTTTGTTCAAACAGTTTGAAGACAATGAAGGTGAAAAGTACCCTACGGCTGCTTAAATTCTGTCTTAGCTGTTTTTTTTTCTCAGACCAATCTTTTTCATAAAACCAGTGACTTTATTCAGTGCTCACACTTTGCGGTGTTGGATTTGAATTTTGTGTTTAAATTTACGGGCAACGATTTGACTGTCTCGAATGCAAAACCTTTTGCAATGGTGGAATATTCGAATTATTTCGAAATGAAAAGTTGCCAGCTACGCTTGGTAGTCGTTGCGCAGCTCAAACAAAGTATTGAACGCTGGCAATTTCTACATTTTATCAATTTTAAATTGGTCAGAGTATAACCTATTATAGAGTCGATAATGTAGTTAGAAGTAGCTAATTCTGACAAAAATTGGTCGTAACTTTTTCTTTTATGGAAGGAGTTGGTAGTCATGTGTGGGTAGTGTATAAGGTATTTTAAGTAGACTAGATCTTGGAAGAGCATTCACTAGTACAATTCCATGTACGACTGCCCCGGAGACCTGAAACTGTGTACAGGTGGTGACCAATTCGTTGCCTTAATAATTTAACAAAAAAAATTAAAACTTGAATAAGTTAAGGCAATTTCTATATATAGTATATATAATTTTAATTACTCTAGGAACATGATGGGATTGAAAACTATTGAAAGGTCAGAGGTGCATTTTTGTATTTAAAAAAATACAAATAATTCGATAAGCCAATTAAATATAATTTTTTTATTATAAAAATTAATAAGAAAATAGCATTAAAAATTATGGTAAAATGTCTTGGACTGAAGTAAAATCTTTTTTTTATTGCAGCGCTAATAAAATTTAATAAGCCAAGGCAATTATTTCGAACGATAAAAATTACATCTCAAATGTTACCAGTGTGAAATGTTCAAACTAAAAACATAATGGTAGAAAGTCCTAATCAGTCACTCCGGCATTACAAATTAGCGAGAATAACCGTAGGTAGCTTTCTTAATGTTGGTTGTGAGCCAACGTTTGTCAACTTCGTAAATAAGTGTTTGATATTAGTTTTTGCTCCGTTTGATATTAGTTCATCCCGTGGGGATGAAGTGGTCTTCTACTGCTAATTTGAGGTTTATAAAATCTCCAATGAAGTTTATCCTTAAAAAAAACTCAGAATTTTGGTCGCTCTTATTCGTATTACTGGCCATGGACGTTTCACAGTTCATCTCCAGTCACGACTGTCTGGAGGAAGTGGACGATTTCCTACACTATATTTACAGTCGTATGGCCCTTATCGAAGCTAGATCCCAAGTGTTCTCTTACGGTTCATTGAACGTAGATCTGTTATTATCCATTGCTTGGTTCAAACTTTTATAATTTGCTAAGGCTGCAGTGCACTCCTGTCAGTTAGGATAGATAGAAAACCATCTTAAATAAACAACCCTTGAATGACATACAATCTGGAGTATCAATCAGAGTGCTTGAACCTGCACAGGTATGCACCAAAACAACCATGTCCACTTAACAGTTGTGTCAGGTAGTGGTTAACTTTGCCGTGTTGCCTATTTTTTGCCGTGTTAGCCATTTTTCAATGAGACGGTATGAGACGGTAAGTCCAGCGACCCTTTTCCGAGCAATCCCCTCGTCTTTGCCATTCTGTTATTGTTGAAGCGCGTTCTAGTGCTCTGCCTCCTGGTTGTACACGATTGGGGTACCATTTTTTCCTTTCCCTCGCAAGTAGTTCGATTGGGATCATCCCCGCAATAACGAGTGCCACGTCAGTAGATACTGTGCGGAAGCCACAAGTCACTCTTAGGGCACTCAGGCGGTACACCGATACCAATTTGCCTCTATATGTTTCGAAGTCCATATTTGTGCAATCTGCTCAGTCCATCAGTGTGCTGGTGGACGACGATTGTCTAGCAGCCTTTCTACCATAGATGCCCTGCAGGCGTTGGTGATCGTGTTCAAAATCTGAGCCGCTTTTGCATTGGCACATCCCAAGAGGTTCGGGTTCTCCAATGAAAGCAGGAATAGGTCCTCAAACGTATTTGCCTTCCAGCCTGCCGATTTCCTTATATGCTTTTTCCGATTACTTTCTCTAGTCAGTTTTATTTCGAAGAGTATGGCTTGGTGGTCACTATGCGTATAGTGCTCACTGACGTCCCATTTGGTCAACACTCTCGTCAACCAGGTGCTATCGAATATAAGGTCAATTACGGAGGAGGAGCCACCTTTACGAAATGTCGGTCAATCACCAGTGTTGAACAACACAACGTGTATGGAAGAAAATGCCTCGAGCAGTGATGTTCCTCTTCTATTCGTTTCTTTGCTGCCTTATGCTAGGTGTTACATAGCAGCTATAGATATCAAGGCCGTCAACTTCTGCTCATACGAATCCTGTGGTGGGATTACTAATGTTCTCCTGCATGATTCGTCTGCTGCAGGTCCATATGGCAGCCTTACCAGTTTGATCAGTTGCCCAATTGCATCGCTCCATATTTTTGTGCTGTTCCCACAAAATGGCGACATCTACTCTTGTTTCATACACCGTTTGGACTAATATTTCCTGTGCAGCTTCACAGTGGTTTAGGTTGAGCTAGACAAATTTCATTGTTGTCGTGCTCTTCTAAGTGCCAACACGTAGGCCATGCACCGGCCACTTCCTGCTATGTGATTATGGTTCGTCTTTAACTGACAAAGCATACAACTCGCTTCTTCCTTGCATTCTTTTACTTTGTGACCATTCCCTCCGCATTTGTAACAGAGGCCAGAACGTTCAACATCACTTTTACATGACTTGGCCATATGTCCATACTGCCAGCATTTAAAATACCTTCAGGGTAAGGTTTTTTCACGTATACGACAGATCACACATCCAATTCGTACCTTCCCATAATTTTTTATCACATTGGCTGTCGAGGTTTGTACAGCCACAACTGCTGTTTGGGTGCCTCTACAAGCAGCTCTATACACTTTATCGGGGAGTCTTTTGCGCCCTCATACTTGGATGTAATCGCCTCATGTATCTCTTCCTTTGTTGTGGCCTCGTCAATATCTTTAATTTCGACTACAAACTCGTCAATCTGCGTAAGTGTTTGGTTTGTGCATCACTACCAAGAGCGTGTCCTATTGCACTGTGAAATCCAAGTTCCTTGGGATGTACAACTTCCTCTAACTCTAGAAGATCGCCTTTTTCGGTTCTACGAATTCGCGCCACCTTACCAGAGAGATCATTAAGATTTGGGTCCCCTTTCATTTTTTTAAGAATATCCCCTTACGACATTGCTCCAGTTTCCTCTTTTTTCCCCCCACCACCTGCCAGCCAGGGTCTTTTACATTGTCAGGCTTTTTGGGTTCATCTATGCCTGGGTTTGGATTTAGGCTCGTAGCTCCCAAGGCTGGAGTTTCGCCAGCTCTCTGCTTACCTTTCTTTTGGGCATGGTCATTGAGTGAGTCTTGTTTCGACCTCCTCCTTTTCACGGTCATTGTTTCACCATCCAGCAGGACCGTTCCTCCTTATTATTTCTCTGGTTAGTTATGATTGGGGTAGCTTGAGTCTCACAGAACACAGTTATTTGCTTAGCCAATTTCGCAATGATCTGCGTTGTCCGATTTGCCTCCACCTTTTTGTGCATGTTCGACATACAGGTTTTTGATTGATGTGGCCAGCTTCTTTATTTCATGGTGCACGTTATTCCTTCCTCTGATATACTTGATATATTCGCATAGGCGATCAATTTTCTCACCCATCCGAGTAAGAGGATCTGGCTCTTAAACATCCGACAGTGAATCAGAAATTTCATGGTCTACAGTCCTTGGACGGTCCTTGGGTTTCGAAACCCAAATTGGTGGTCTGGTATAGTCTGTCCTTCAGATAATATTGGTTTTAATTTTTGTAATACCATTTTTTCAAAAAGTTTAGAAATCATCGGAAGTATACTTATTGGCCTGTACGATGCGATTTGTGTTTCGTGTTTTCCAGGATTAGGGATCATTGAAATTAGCGATAATTTCCATTTTTTTTGCTTTCTTTGGGTTTAAACGATTTTTATTGGTATTTAAACTTTTTTCCACTTAAATTTTAAAGAATTGGTTTCGAAAGGTCCTCCGTAAACTTTGGTAGTTCCCTGTTGTTAGTTTTTTCGTTTGGTGTGAATATTTTTTCCAAGTGATTAAAGAATGGAGTATCTGGTTGCCTAATTGGTGAATTCGATAATGTTGGCCTCTTTAGTTTTTTTGTTGCCTTCCATAGTGAATAATCTGTCTTCTCGGTCGCCGATAGTTCAGTAAGGTAACTCTGGATTCCCGAGTCTTCTTCTTCCTCAATGCTCGTTTAAGGGCTTTAATAACCGTATTCAATTTCCATTTTAGTAATGGAGATTTTTGCTGCTGCCATATCCGGCGTGTTGTCCGTTTTTCTTGGATTATAACTGCAGTATATTAGGTGAAGGCGGTGCAAAGTAGGATATTTAATTGGCAATTTTGTCCAACTATATTGCTATATAGAGCCTATTAAGTTAATTCATTTGTTAGACGTTCAGGTGGGTCTGCTTTTAAAGCTCTGAGTTATTATTATTGGTGAGTGATCGGAAGTTATAGCAATCTTTTATCTGAACATTGGTGCGTGGAATTCCTTTTGTTATACAGACATCTATTAAATCAGGTATTTTATTTCTATCAGTTCTGTTTCTTTTAGGTGTTGTGAACTTCGAACCCCATTGCAATTGCGAGCAATTTAATGCCCAGATTATTAAATAAATCGATAAATTGCTGCTTTTTGATTGCCTGTTTCGGTGGCCAGTAAACAGCCGATATTGCACAATTTCCAGACCATTCCTCTAGGCAGATATTAGTTGCTTGGATATGTGTTCTTTATCATATTTGATGAGTTCATAATGCTTTATTTTTCGTTTGATCAAGACCGCAGTACCGCAGTGTAACCTCTGTAGTTTGCTGTGTGATTTTCATCACAATTACTACAGATCACCACAAATAACGCAAGCTTCATTCAACGTGCAATAAGTATTTGTGTGCCCGTATTCTTGGCACTTGATGCATTAAACTCGGTCCGGTTCGTTTTTTGGGTTTCTCTACAGTGGTTTTGCGATGTAGTAAATATTTCAAGTTATATATACTGTGGTTTCCTTTGTTTTTCTCATCTGGCCCTAATTCTATGCGAAAAATCGGTTCAGGCATCTTTTCCCGATTTAAAAGGTTTGTAATGGATTTGGCATGGAAGCCTTGCGCGGCTTCCATGCTAAATCACTCTTTTAAAACAACAGTCAACCCCTTTTGACTATTCAGCTGGTAAGTGTAATATCGCTTTCCGTTTTGATCGAAATGGTTTACAAGCGTTCTGAAACCATCAATTTCAAAAGGTTGGATCTAAAGGTTTGTTAGTTATTTAAGCGACGTATCTCACTAATTAAGTTAATATCGTTATTCACGTTCATTGCACTGGGTTCATTTGCTGTTGAAGCATTTATTTTTTCATTTCTATTTTTATTTATATTAAAAGGTGGTATCACTAAATTTGCTAAATTTCATGTCGAAGAACTTATTTTGCGTAATTATATCTTTTTTGGGGCTATGTTCAACCTTACCCATTACGGAAGTATTCACTGCATTATTCTTATTCTATGCTGATATTGACTGTGTTCGTTGAACAGATATTGTTTCTTTTGGGGAAAATAGGCCTTTATTATTTTAGCACTAAATATTATTTGTAAAGTATATCCACAGTAATAAAAAATAAAAACTTAGAAATAATTAAAAAGAACTGACACTGCAATTTTTTATTTTAATTATATTCCGCGCACATTGATTTTACGTCCAAACTGCACGACGACAAAAATCAAAACAAAACTAAACTTAAAAATTGTAATTTATTTGATCATGCAACCAAACCTAGAGCCAAACGTTTTTCCATTCCGCGGTGTCCCTTTTTGGTGACCCCAACGCGTTCAATACCTGTTTTAGTCAGAAGTATTATTCTTCATTACAAAAAATTTTAGGCCAAAATATTACCTATACCCACAAACTACAATCACCTCACCGTATGAAATACGTAACTGCATTATTTTTGTTAGTTCAGTTTTTGATTTTCATTGTCATTTTTATTTTCACTCCGAATATACAATGTGCGTTGACCAAAAATTGTCCTTCTTCCAATTCCAGTGACAATAGAAATGAATGTATTGAAAAATAATTGCAGTTCTTCTAAACCACCGCCACTGAACATCGTTTCGAAGCGTTTTTCCCATTTTCCACTCGGATGTCAAAAATCATCTCACGATGTATTAAATCTGCCTACTTCGACTCCGACATTCATCATAATTATTGTGTTTTCTTCTCTCAAGTCTTTTTCTCATAATTTTTTTATTATTTTATTTATTACAAATGATGTTACAAAAAAAAAACTAGGGAAGAAGAAAAAACAAGAAACATCTGAAAAAAATAATTTTTTTGTTTACGTTTTTTTTTGTCTTATTCTGAATAAAGAATACGAAGAAGAACATATAAATAAGAAAAAGAAGAGTAAAGAACGACAGCGGCATAAAAATAGTGTATATATATATGTATGAATGTATTATTCACATACACATCGATACAAAAAAAGACCACGTTGTTTTTTTTGATTTTTTTTATTTTTTTTTTTATTTATTTTAATTTATTATTATTCCATATTTTTATAATTGTATGTTTTGTTTCGCGCACATTTTCAACTGTTCTAGCCGAATGCAGTATCGCCTTCGACCCGATGATTCACAATTCGGTTTGTTGTTTATATTGCGTTCTCTGTTCGATCGTATGTTATGGTGGCCGTCTAACAAGAAACACAATACAAAATATGATTTTCATTTTATTTTTATTTTCGTCTCGTTTTGTCGTTTGTTTCATTTTTTTTTATTGAACAGCTTTTCTATTTTGTTTAGTTTCAAATAGAACGTCGTGCGTGTAAAATGTAATTTTAATTTTTTTTAAATTTTCTCTCCCGATATTTAATTTTTTGTGTTTGATTAATTATAAAAATATATTATCTATATTATAATAATTAAGAAAATTGTGTTAGTTTGTTTTGCGTAAAAATGTATTTTAATTACAATAATTATTATTTATAAAAAAATAATAATAATAATGAATAAAAATTGTGTTTAGTTATTATAAAATAAAATAAATTTTCGTGTAATTAAATTCAAATCATAAATTATATGGATTTAATAATTAATTTATTTTATTAAAACAAAAAAGTATAAAATGTATAAATTAATATAAATTTTTTTTAATTATAACGTGGTCTTATATATTATTATGTTTTGTTGTTGTTATAATTATAAATAGTAAATTTATGACGTCTATATAAATTTTTTATGTTATGTTTTTTTTTTCAATAATAAATAAAATTAATAAATAATTATATGATTGATTAATGGTTAAATTTTTATAATTAATTTTTATTTTATTATTTTTTATATTTATTTATTGAAATAAAAATTAATTATATAAATTGTGCGGTGCCCGTTGTTATTTTATTTAATTAAAAAATATAATATATTTTTTGAATTAACGGTTCTATTTTTGTTGTTGTTGTTGTTGATTAATTATAATATGTATATTTGAATTTTCGTTATCGAGATTATAATTCGCTAGCGTACGATGACTAGTCGTTTAGCTTAATTCCGCCGGTCACATCCAATCGTGTTGTACGCAACCAAATCGGGCCAGCCTTCATAAATATTATTTTAATTAATTAATTTTTTCTGTTTTATTTTTAATTCTTAGAAAAGTTTATATAATATATACGTTTATATATACACATAATAATATATTTAAAAATAAATTAATAATGTTTGTTCTAAAATAATTTAATGTGATAAATAAAATCCGGTTAAATTACAGGTGAAGAAAACAAATTAAAAAAAAAAAGTTTTTGGTGTTTCAGTGTGTGTGTATATATATATATATACATATATATATATTGTTAGTGTTTACACTACGTGTATAAATTGTGTTTAATATTAAAAAATAATTTAAAATAAATAATGACTTCCGAGGCCTCGGAGATAATTCCATTATCGTCGACAACAATTGCATCATCGTCCGCGTCTGTGATGGATACCCATGAATCCTCTTCGGCGGCGGCAAGTCATACATCCAATCAAAATAGTCCCTCAAAAAGTTCAAAACACCATAACCAAGCAAATTTAATTCAAGCGGCCCAGACCGCATCATCCCAAGAGTTTTGCCTGCGTTGGAATAATTACCAAACAAATTTAACGATTGTATTCGATCAACTATTGCAAAATGAATCGTTTGTCGATTGTACCCTGGCGTGTGATGGCCACTCGATAAAAGCCCATAAAATGGTACTATCCGCATGTAGTCCATATTTTCAAACTCTTTTTGTTGAAAATCCATGCCAACATCCGATCATAATAATGCGTGACGTGAAATGGTCGGAGCTGAAGGCCATCGTTGAATTTATGTACAAGGGCGAAATAAATGTGAATCAAGATCAAATCGGGCCATTACTGCATGTGGCCGAAATGCTTAAGATACGTGGACTAGCGGATGTGACTCCCGACCAAGAGCTGAATTCTTCGTCGGCCCATCCACATCCGATATTAGGCGATGTGACCGCTATACCAACGAATAGCAGTAGTAAAAATAATAGTTCTAGTAATAAATCGAGTGGTAATAGTAACAATAGTAGTAAAGCTAGTGGTAATAATGTGAATAATAATAACAATAATGTCATTGAAAAATCGACAAGCCATCATAGTCATGGACATCATAGTAAAAAATCAATGATATCGGCGCGAGATTGGGCCGACGTAGAAGCAATGGAGGCCATTGTGGCCGGTAATGCGTCGTCACAATCCGCAATGCCAGGCCGCCAGCGTAAACGTAAATGGCATTCAGCGGAGAATAATAGTATTGATAGTCCGATAGGTGGACATGAAACACCAGATCGCCACCTAGAAACTGATTCACCTAATCATCCACTTGCTTCACCATCCGCCATACCAACTCCAAACTCGATGATTCAATCGTCGTCGACTCCGACTCCCATGTCAAATTTTTCTATACCCCCACCCAATCTTGAGTCGTTGGGTTTGACATCACTAACGCATCCCGATGAAATGGAAATTAAACCAGGAATAGCTGAAATGATACGTGAAGAAGAAAGGGTAAGTCAATTTCATTCATTGATAAAATAGTACAAAAAAAAAAACATTACACGGAAGAAAATAAAAAATTTCCGCAGATTTAAACATAGCGCACACAGACACATACACACACACAACATGAATACAAAAAACAGGTGGTATTAGCGTGTGAATGTTATATTTCTTATAAAGCATAACAGTTTTTTTTCTGTTTTGGTTTTTCTAAAAGTAAAATGTGAAAACGAAAATTCTCAATTCTCTTTTTGTACTTCTTAAAAATTCTTCCCCCATTAAAAAAAAAACAAAACAACAAAAGTACTGTATGGTAGTAATAAAATGTACGAGCATGTACATATACACAGAGAGATGTAAATAGCAATCCAGTTGACTATTTTTGTTTATTCTATCTATCTATCTATACTATATACTATAATATGTTCTTATGTACATAAATATGTATGTACAACAACGTAACAAAATCTTTTCTTACTATGGGGTAATAATATTTGTATTGAGAGTCTACTCTACTATATAAAACGAATGCATATTGCCTTTTGGCTTTCTTTTAGATAAATTTAAAAGTAAAAATTTAAAAACGAGACATTTCCCTAATAACAATTTTGTCCTTGTAAAATATAAATGAGATTAACTTATAAGCTTAAGTCGTAATTAATTTGGTACTTAACTAATTAATGTTTGCTTAAAAGTCTCGTACTTAATATTAATCATGCTTTTATATCAACACTATCGATTTAAGTCATATTTACATACTTAAAAATTTAAAACTATTAAGAAGACTTTAGTTAAAAAAATTAGGGCGTTTTTTTGGTTTTATAATAACCATTACGTAAATAAAACCAAATTATTAGTGTGATTTAATTAAATATCAATAATCGTCATTTGCCTTTTTGAAATTTAAACAACGCCCTAATTTATATTTTCATCAATTTTTATATAAATATGTCAAGAAAGAGTCAGTTCACTACTGATTAATATTGTTTAAAATTCTGGAAATAGATTAATTTATTGCTAATAAATATACTAAAATAAGTAAGTAAATGAAATTTTCCATATAACGAGCAAGGAATGCGTACATATGGTTCACATTAAAAATGTGAAGTTTATACTAAAACTAATAGCAAAACCGTTTAGTTTAGTTTCTCCAATTAAAGTATATCATAACATTCAAATATCTAAATTTTTAATCAAATTAATTGGCAAGCCCATATAATCTATTTAAGTCATATTTAAAGAGTATCGTTAAAACAGATTAAAATATTTGAATCGAGTTTTAGACTTTAGATCACTATTAGAAAAAATATTAGGGCGTTTTTTATTTCATAATAACCATTACGTAAATAAAACCAAATTATTAGTTTAGTGAATGTTAATTAAATGTTAATCTTAATCGATAATCGTCATTGGCTTTTATGAAATTCAAACAACGCCCTAATTTTTATCTCCATTAATTTTTTATCAAATATTTCTTCAAATATTTTTCTGTTTTATAAATAGAAATATTTTATTTTGCAAATTGTTTGTCAAACCCAAAGAAAAGGGTTTGATGGCACCTACAGAAGGCGATTGATTGATTTGATCAAACTTCTCCTAGAGTTCCAAAGGAAAAAATGTTTTGGAATTCTAGGAGAACCATTAATTTGATAAGCCATTATTATACGAAGTTCTTAAATTAATTTTAGCGCCACAGCGAGTTGAATGAATATTCCTTAAAAAACATTTTAATTATAAGTTTAAATAATTTTTTTTTTAACCCGAACACGAACCCAAAACTGAACCAAATATATCCTTGTGCAAGAACGGATTCGAGACCTCCTCATTATTTAGCTGACCGTCAGGGTCTTAAAACTTGCTTCTTTAATCATGTCCCAGAACCCAACAAATTTGGTAAAATATAAAATCTGGTGGAGTAGATCCTAGAGATTTTGTAAATTGGTCAATTAGTTGATGTGATGGAATGGAACCTCCCATCATGAAAAAATACTGTCCATATTCAAGCGGATCATATTGCGCACATACCATCCAAAACAAAATTTGTTTTACCAATTAGTTTTATAACTAATTAGTTATATTAAATAATTTACTAAGAAAATTAGTAAAACCTTCTCAAATATATTTTTATAAATAAAGTGAAATAAGTATACGTAATTTACAATTGTTCACATTTAGAATGTGAAGTTTATACTAAAATTACTAGCAAAACTGATAAGAATGTTTTTTTTTTCAATTTGAATATTTTTTATGTGAAATTTGGAACTGGAACTGTTTTATAAATTTAGTGTTTCTATTTAATTATAACTCGACGAGCACCGTTATTTCTTTGTGGCCAAAGATACTCAATTGCGGGTAGTGAAGTTACCTATACCTCATCTATGTATATTAAACGATACCATAACGTTTAAGTATCTATGTACATTTTTAATCAAATTAATTGGAAAGTGCATATAAGTAATCGGTTTAAGTCATATTTCAAGAGTATTGTTAAACAACGATTAAAATATCAGAACCGACCTAAGTTTTAGACCATATATCAGATATTATAGAATGAGCCTCCACATCGGGAACAAATACCCTCCATATTTTAGCTGTCCGTTAGGGTCTTACTTCTTAAAAAATACTCCTCATATTTTAGCAGATCGTCAAGGTCTTACAACTTGGTTCATAAATCATATCATAACAAACAACTCATTTGATAAAATATAAAGTTCTGTGATAGAATAAAGCCCTCAAGGTTATATTACTAATACATACACAGAACAACAATTCCATAAAAGCTTCGCAAAAATTATTGCCATCGAAATCGATAATTGTTCACAAAAAGTTTTATTAAATATTTTACTAAAAAAATTAGTAAAAACTTTTCTGAATTAAGTAAACGAAATTTACCATGTAAACCCATTTATAAGCAAGGAATGCGTACCTATGGTTCATATGTTTGAAGTTTATACTAAAATTAATAGCAAAACTTTTAAATTTAATCTTTCCAATTGGAATATTTTTTATGTGAAATTTTGAACTGGAACCGTTTTGTAAATTTACTGTCTCCGCATCTAGAGACCTCCACCAGTTCTATACTGTATTTTTTGATAGTGTAAAGAGCACTGAATTGTATACAAAATTATTTCATTTCTAGCCAAATGAACTCAATTTTGGGTAGTGAACTTTCCTAATCAACTACATTAAACGATCTCATAACTTTCAAGTATCTAAATTTATAATCAAACAAAGATTAAGATATCAGAATCGACCCAGATCTTAGACCCTATGCTTGACATGGTTTAAAAAATTAAACTATTAAGAAGATTTTATTATTAGTTCGGTAAATGCTAATTGAATGTTAATTTTAATCGATAATCGTCATTGGCTCTTATGAAATTTAAACAACGCCCTAATTATTATCATCATCTATGTTTAATTAAAAATATCTTCAAATATTCTTCTATATTATCGATTTGTGGAATATTCTGTTTGTTACTCATTATTACTGTCTTAAGTTATTGTACAGATCGAAATTAATCATGTAAACCACTTCATGAGAAAGGATTATGGTACCTATGGTTCAAATTAAGATTGTGAAGTTTATACTAAAATTAATAGCAAAACAATTCTGTTTTTCCTATTGGAATATTTTTTATGTGAAATTGGTGTCTCCGCATCTAGGGACTTTCACCAGTTCTAGACTGTATTTTTTGAGCACTGAGTCTTACACCAAATTATTTGTTTGTGGCGAAGGGAACTCAATTGTGGATTGTAATCAATCAAATATTTAATTGCATTCCTACATTATAAGCATCGTCTTATTCAGTATAATAAACGATCCAACACCCATTAAATAATCATCAATCATATGGTACTTATATAAACAATATATAACCGATCGTGTGCATATACACGACAAAACAAGGTATCCGCGTATGATCAGATTCAGAAAATAAAAAAATTAATCGATCGATACCACACATCCATCAAAAGAATCTACCGAATATATTAAATTTATTATAACAACGTTACACCAAAAAAAAAAAAAAAAATGAAAACAAAAGCAAATCATTTAAGATAAACATCTTATCGCGCAGCGTAATGTGCTTAAGGGAATACATAAATTAAATAAACTTATGATAATATATTTCATTTATTTTTTTTTAAATAATAAATACATTATATATATACGAATATAAATGTATAATTTAAGAATAATAATAAGTCTAACATGTTCTCACCTCCAACGAAAATAGCAACAAAATATAGATAGCGAAATTTTTTTTTTTATCTTTATTACATTTTATAATATACAAATTAAAATTTTTCAAAAATATTAAATAATTAATCAAAAATATTTAAAAAAAAAAAAAAAAACAACGATTATCAATTTACTGATAAGCAAAAATAGCTAATTATTTAAGTCATATAAAATCGTATATACGTCTAAACAAAACTATATATACTTACTTATATAATAAATAAAATTGTTAAAATATATATTTATAGTTAACCTTAAAATATCCAGCTCGTTAGTAGTTGAATTCCATAAAAATATAAACGTGGTAAACATCTTATACGTCACCATCCATCCACCCGCACCCAGTTTTCAGTTTAATCATTAATTTTTTTTATTTGGTCATTTAATTATATAAATTATTTTTAAATGTGCGGATAAGATTAGATTATGTACATATGAATATGGTTTTTACGTTTTTATATAATTAAAATATAAAATATTTATAAATATATAATAAATTAATTTATATTTTGATGTATACATATTTTTTTATAATTATCACAATATAAATGACGTTTCGTCATAATAACAAATACAAAAATATAAATATTTGCTTTACGATTGGTGATAGATTGACTACAATAATAACGAGCGCTTGCGTGCTAGAACTTTTGTCTCAAAAAAATGAAACATAGATTGCATCATATCGTCCAATAAGCATGCTGCCTACAATCTGAAAGTTATTTGAAAGAAATGCTTCTAACGAAATTGAAACCAGTATTAGAAGAACGACATATTATTCCAGACCATCAATTTGTGTTCCGAAACCATCATGGTATCACATAACAAGTACACTGCCTTCTTGGACATTGCACAAGCCTTTGATAAAGTTTGGCATGATGTGCTAATATACAAAATTAAAGGAATTCTACCGAAGAAATTTCACTCAGTTCAAAATAATGCAACTACTTCTTTAAATGATACTAATGTAGTGTTTGACTGTGCAGCGTTCTAGGACCAATATTACCTGACTTAACTGTAACCAACAAGGTAGTAGCCATATTAACCTTTGCCGATGAATGGCCGTCCTGGTGTCACACAATAATCCGGAAACTGCCTCAAGGGAATTACAGAAACCACTAAACAAAATCGAGAACTGGCTGAAAACATGGCGCATCAAAGTGAACGAAAACCAATCAACTCACGTCACATTCACGCTAAACAAACGCACTTGCCCATCAGTTGAATTAAACGATATAAATATTCCTCAACAAACCAAGGTCAAATACTTAGGCATAGAAAAGGCTAACTTGGAAAAATCATATAGAAGCAAAGCGCAAACAAATAAAAATAAAATTTTCCAAAATGTATTGGTTGATGGGAAGAAAATCTCAGCTGTCATTAGTCAATAATGTTTTATTGTACAAAGTGATAATCAAACCCATATGGACATATGGTATTCAGTTAAGGGGTTCCACCAGCGCATCAAACAGAGAACTCCTGCAACGAACCCAAGCAAAAATACTTCGTAGTATTACCAATGCTCCTTGGTACTTTCGAAATAGTAATATACACGATGTTCTTGGAATTAAAACTATTAAAGAAACCATTAGAGAATTCAGTGATTTAGGCGACTGAAAAGAGCAGATCCACTTGGACTGATGAACCAGTATATATTAAATGTTTAGGTTTTACATATAAGTGTAATCTAAATTAATTAAATAGTGAACATTGGTTGAGACTTAAAATATGTAATAATTTTAGCTTAAGATTTGAATACTTCTTGTTAGTTTCTTTTCTAGAAAGATTCAAGAATAAAGCCATTGGATTATCAAGCCGGGTGTAACAATGTGTGGTGTCGTGCCTTACATAAACCTCATCTCCACTTAGACCGACCAACTGTTGAAAAGTGTGTGTGGCTGAGACAGTTGAAGTAACATCTTTGGTCGACAGTTAGCTCCTTAATCTCAGAACATTCATATAGATAATGTTCCTTGGCGCAGTTGATCCTTGGTACAGATCTTTGTAGTAGCTACTGAGGATGGAATAGCTTACACCTGACTCCTTCCTTTATTACTGGACGGTTCTTTATTATTGTGGGTCGTACAATTTTCCCAAGCCTTCGTTTCTCCAGAAACTTTATACGTGCATCGAATTCGGGGAACTCGACTTTATTAAAGTACGCCCAAGCAAGTTTTGTCTCATCCGTCCAGTTTCTCAAGTAATAGATTAATCATCTAGAGATCAAGGACTTGCATGGCGTCTTCGCCAAGAACTTTTAATCCTCGAACTACATCATTACAGGTGTCGCATAATTTCCTTAACTGCTTGGATGATCCCTCTTTAACTCGCGGTTGGTGGATGAATTGATCAAGAAGCTGCTTCACGACCTGGTTTTTCCTCTCGTATCACATTTTAATTTTGTCCTAAGTCTCAGTGTAGTTGTTTTCGTATATCTCAAAATGTTTTACTAATTGAGCCGCTTCATCTTTAAGAAGTCTTTTCAAATATTGGAGTATCACCCAGAAAATGCGGGAATATTTACCTTTGGTAAACGAACTTCAGAGTCACCCATTTTCTGCATATTTGACATTTCTTCCAAGAATGTTTTTTGCTTTTCCAAAAAATCCACCATCTACATATTGTTAGCATCATTAGCACGTGGCGGCGGTCTGTTTCTTGAATCTTATCACATGAATCTCTGTATTCGTTCTATTCCTCTTGCAGCATTGCCAAATTGACAATCACATCGATCTCGGTACCTTCTTCAATTTGTTTCACCAAACTTCCAATGTTAATGATATTTTTATAAATACGTTTAAGGCTGTGCAATTCTGCCATATCGTTACAAAAAATATCAGCATAACTTATTGCTACACAGTATTACGATTTTTAACACAGAGGTTTTCACAAAATCACAAATTAGCGTAAGAAATCGCAGGACGACGCTATACCTGTTTTATAAAATTCACACTTTCCAGAAAATGGCCACAATTGTGTTTTATCACTGTGATATCTATTCCCGGTTTTTGTATTTCAATTTTCTGGTTGGTTTTCGCTTTTTCCAGATCAAAATGCCGATCCGGTTCGAAGGACCATGTTAATTTTCTATAGTTTGATAATCGCAGTATTAAAGGATTTTGAATTGACAAACATTTCTGTTTAAATCGAGTAATCATATCAATGTCTTCGGTTACGATATCGGTTGGACGGACTACACGTGTTGGAGAACAAGACGGGTTCTCAGTTGTATTTATGGATGGTTTCTGATTTGAATTTATTGATTTAGGAATTGTCTCGGACCCTTTATTTAAATTTGAAACGAAATTAAAAGGTTCTGCAAAAATATTATGAGAAATTGGTGTTGTAACTGAATTTGCACTTTGTCTAGCTGACAGTTTAGAGAAAGCTCAAGATTGGAGGAATTAGTGGGAGTAGAATTATGATGCGGCTAAGTGCATCTGCGTTTCAATTAATGATCCTGGTGAAATTTGGTTATCTGATTCGTCAAGTAACAATCTCCATCGGATTCATTGTGAGAGGACTTATTGATACTATTTAACCAAACCAAGGGTTGAACGGAGATAATATTAAATGTTCTACCTTATATACGTATGGCCTGAAATGCTGAACTGACCAAAACACGAAGAGTTATCGTTTCTATGCTCTGCTATGTGGAGATCAGCAGAAATTAATGATTGAGATAAGACTGATCCAATTGAGAGATTACTGGCATCGCATATTATGGTAAATTCGTGTACGAAATCAGGCAACTGAAGGATCGCAGGAACAATTAGTCAATTTTTATAATTTTTTGCCATATCTCAAGTATCGAGTCAAGATCATTGCGTTGATCGTTACGTTGAATGAGAGCATCGAACCAATAATTTTATCGTTCCGGATTTGTTTCAGTCCAAAAGATTTTTTGTTCTGGTTTTTGAAATCACTTCCCGGTTCGGTTTAGTTCCGGAACTAAATCGGTTTGAACCCGGTTAGGAATAAAAATGTAATGATGTTAGTTTGCTTTGTGTAACATTGTATTGATGATTTTACACGAATTGTGGTGCATTGACATTTATAATTATGTTGCATTGACAAATATAATAATCAGTTTTTAAAGACCATTACTGGCCCCTTACTGAGTCAACTATTTTTTTCCAACGGTTTCGATCCTGAGCTTGGTCTTCATACTGTCTAAGACAATATGAAGAGGCCAAGCCGTTCTCTACATAGTGGAACCATCGTCGGATGCAACGACCTCTGTGCCTACCATATGGTGACTCGTACTTACTGAGATCATGTACAATATTGGGGATCTGCATCAGATCTCTGATTTCGATATTGTACAGGGCTCGGTATGTAGCATCTATACTTCGTGTTTTGAGCCGTAAATCACACGCATGATGCAAATGTAAGGAGCCATCTCTGTACTCATCCCTCAGCGCCCAACTTTCACATCTAAACATAACAACGGGCCTGATCAACACCTTGTAAAGCTCCAATTTCACGGCACTTGATTGGTTTTTAGATTTTAGCAGTGGCCTTAGAGGATACAAAGCACGACTGCCAGTTGCCAGCCTGCCATTTTTGAACGATAAATGAGGAATTACGATAAATTATTAAAATATATGAGGGAAATCGAAAAAAAAAAAATTGTTCAACCGGAAAACGAACTCAGGCTATAAAGTTTTTTTTTTTTGGAACATAAACCTCGAAAATCCAAAATTTTGGTTTTGAATTATTATCAATGCGCCCTACCATAGAAAGTTAAAATCGTTATATTTTTATAAACGTCAAAACAATGTTTATTTTTTAGTAAACGATTATTTCGATCATGTAGCTGCAATCACGAGAAACCGATCCGAATCGTTTGTTTTGTTGTATCATGGGATGAAGTTTGTTTCAATTTATGAATGACATAAAACATTTTTTAGATTTTTTACGTGCTCTGAATTACAACAATGCTCATCTCTTTCCCAGTTTGCGTTTAGCATTCATTACTTAAACGTAAACGCCAGTATTGACATAAACATGGCTGGTCGCATGAATTCTGCACTCTCAACAGAGAATTGTTCACCATCATCCTGAACGAAATTGTTTGTGGCTATAAATCCATGTTACGTCCCATCCCTATTAGTATTCGAACCTGGTACCTGTCGATTTAAACGCTACAAAAAAAAACCGAGACAGAACGAAATAATTACGGTTTAAAGTCCGGTTCAGTTCCTGTTCGAAGCTCTGATCTTGAGAAGTTTGAAAATTCTCATAATTTAAAAAGTTGGGAAGTTTATGCCGAATTTTATCGAGCATACCAAAACATTATGGTATAGGACAGAACATGTCACAAGAAACTTCAAAATTTTGGTATAACCCCGTCACAATCCATCCCAACAATAAGCACACATTGGGCTTAAAACTAAATATCACAAATGTTAAAATTCTAAAAATGTTGACTTCGATTTTCAGCAAAAATTAATCTTACTACATTTTGTCATTATACCGCATCATGAAAGAGAAGAAATAGCTAGGTTTTTTTTCACGGCACCTAGTAAATAATAGCGGCCCGTGGTTGTTAATATTAAATAAATACATTCAGTATTAAAATTGTGCCCAAACTAGACATGGTTAGGAAGACATTTTTGTCACAGAAATTAACATTCAAAAATAATTCATAAAAATGTTGATGTTGGAATTATCAATTTTACCAATCGATTGGGAAATTCATTTTAGTATTTGAGTTGAAGGCCAAAACGATACACAAAAATACAATCAATAAAATAATAATAAAAATGAATAATAATAAAATATTTTGGTACATAATTTTGGTCGACTCATATAGTAAAATACACAAAAAATTGCATTGTACGTCACTGCTAGACAATTTTTCGTGAATTTTACTATGTGACTACTTGGCAAGGCCCTAAAATGTGGTTTCAAATTTTTTTTTTTAAATTCCATTGGACAAAATTTCTAAACAAAATAAAAAATTTCGATACCAAGTTTTAGTCGTCCGGGTCAGGCACTCACATAGTAAAACACACGAAAAATGATCTTGTGTGTTTTTTACTTTAACTTGGCGCAAGGTCGACTTTAATATCGAGAAATTTAAGTAGTTTTTTCTTGGATTGTCAAATATGAACGTTGTGGACACTAAATGAATGAAATGAAACATAGGCAAAATCCACCTTGTTTTTAATATTCAAACTTCTCACAGCCACAAATCACTGATTTGCTGACATTTATCTTTTTTATTTTACCGTTAAATATAGCGGCAAAATGGAAGATCAAACTCGCTTGTCTGCTCGTGTCGTTCATAATAGAATTGATACTATTATGAACGACAGTCGTTAAATGGTAATCAATTCTAAGATGCTGAAGTTCAAGAATAAATAGTTAGTATCAAGTTATTGCTTGGTTTCTACACTACTTTTCTGGGAAAATATATGGAATAAGTTTGCACCATGGTCTTTCGAATTAGAGTCAATTCCGTTTCGATCTGCAACATGTAATTACGAGTAGTAATGAAAAACAAATTTGGTATTTTTAACTCGCAGTATCCCTATAAACACGTTTAAAATCATGATAAAAACGATTGTTATTAGTGGGAAAAGTAAATGCTCACGTAATCGACCAAATCTGCACATGCTGAAATCTCCAAATGAATGTTATTGGTTGAAAAAATTACCTTGGCTGTTACTTACATCATATGCTGTTCATCTGAGTTGTGAACCTGAGTTGTGTGTCTTATAGAGTTGTGTGTCTTATAATGATAAGCAATCATCACGTAGGAAATGGCTCTGTTCATTGCAATTATGACACACTGGCTTTTAAACTGGTTGAAAATTATGTCGATTTTTCCGTCAGTAAGAAATTAACTTTTTCAAGAATGCTGAAGGCGTTATAGTACAGTAGAATTGTTTTGTCTAACTAGTCGTTGTTCGGCTTCAATAACATGTCTGTCGGTCACACTTTCTAGGATTTTAAGTGCATACTTATGAAGAGCTATAGCTCAAATGACTATATACTTATAAGACAATTTCATCACTCTTAACATGATTGTAATCCGAATGATGATATCTTGCCGATACAAAACTGGTTTGATTTGATTAAATTTTGGATCAGTTGTAAACTAGAGCATGTGCTTGAAATAGGTCATCGAAAGATATTATAGTTTGCACGGTTTATCCTGTATAAAATGAATTTAGGATGAAAAATATAAAGAAATATTTAAAAAAAATTAAACATTTTAAAACGTAGATTCTAAGATCACGGGAAATTATAGGTTCAAAATTTAAAAGCATCTACATATATACAAATAGTTTAGAAAACTATCAATTAGACCAATTTTATTATATTAATTTTAATTTCACATTATGAAAAAAATTAGGACGTTGTTTTTAAATCATAAAAATAAATGTATTCGCATGGCATCATTTTTCAATAAAAAAATAATTATTTGTGACTTTTTAAATACAAATTTAAGTCACAATGTTATTTAAATGTTTTTGTTATTTTTAACGTCATTATGAAATAAAATTAAGGCCCTAATTTTTATATTTATTTAATTTAAATGAAATAAACATAATTTCATATATCGTTATAAGACAATCTTAAAATATTGTAAATATACGTTTATTCAATAGATGGGTGGTGAATAGCAAAATTAAATTTTGAAATGAAATTTGCTGTCATGGGAACAAAGTATTTCATGCTTTTAATTGTTGACATGTCATGTTCACAGATGTCTTGAAATTGTTTTCATATTAAGTTAAGTTTTAGTAGAATATACCCCTAAATTATTTTTAAGAGTATAGTGTGATATTTTATATTTACACGATAATTTAGGTTTAAATTTAAAAGAAATTGTAGGTAGAAAATTTTAGAATTTAGACGCTTAGATATACATATGACTTTCAAATAGTTTAGAAAACTAGCAATTAGATTAATCTGATTATGGAGAAAATAAGGGTACTAGATAAGCTAATTTTTGATGTAGATTTCACATCCATCAATAGCGTCGCTACGTGTTCTTTAGGAAAACTATAAAAATTTTGAAAAAAATTAGGACGTTGTTTTTTGTATATCTTTAATCAATGTACTCTCATTCAATATAAAGTTGATTAACTAATAACTTTTTATAAATACAAATTTAAATCGCAATGTTATTTATATTTTTTTTGTTTTTAACGTCATAATGAAATAATATTAATGCTCTAATTTTCATATTTTTCTAATTTTAATTAATTATAATTTCATATATCGTTATATAATGCTGGTGGTGAATACCAAAATTAAATCTTGAAAAGTCTCTAATTTAATCAAAAATGTATGTCATAAGTACACAGTATTTAATGTACAGACATGTCATGTTCGCAGATGTCTTGAAATGATTTTTTATATTAAGTTAAGCCATGTTTTAGTAGAATGCACCCTTAAATTATTTTTAAGAGTGTAGGGTGATATTTTATATTTAGACAAGTCGTTTAATTTTATCGATAATTTAGGTATAATTTTAAAGGAATTTTAAAATTTGGAACCTTAGATATATGTATGTACTTGCAAATAATTTAGAAAATTAACAATTAGGCCAACCTTATTGTGGAACAAATGATTCATTTTAGTATGTAAATTATAATTTCACATTAAACTACCGCAAAATGGTTAATAACGTTTTCACATCAATCAAAAATATTTATATTATGAAAAAAAAATTAGGACGTTGTTTTAAATCATAATAATAAATGTATTCGCATGGGGTCATTTTTCTATATAAAAATAATTGATTGTATTTTTTCAATTCAAGTTTAAGTCACAATGTTATTTATAGGTTTTTTGATATAAAATTTTAAAAAACGCTCTAATTTTTATATTTATCTAATTTTAACTAAATATAATTTCATATATCGTTATATAAGGCAATCTTAAATTTTAGTAAATTTTTTAAATATACGCATATCCAAAAGACTGGTGGTGAATTACAAAATTAACAGATGTCTTGAAATTATTTTCTATAGTAAGTCATGTTTTCGTAGAACACACCCCTAAATCATTTTTGATATTTTATATATACACAATTCGTTTAGTTAGATCGATATTTGTTGGTCTGTTGACCTGGCGCTATACGAGGTATGCCTGTATTATACCAAAACTATTAAAAATAAAAAACCAAAAATTTCGACAACTGTTCTATATCTCTCTATATTTATTATATTGTTACAAAATCGACTTTATAACAATTTCCATTAAATTAACAAACAAAAAAAAAACTACATTAACATTTTTGTTCCTTCCATTTAGACGAAAAATAAATATTTTTTATCCTTCAACAGCGACATAAAAATTAATTTCTAAACTTACATATCTTGTTTCAACTAGCAACAACCAAAATGGAATAAAATAATAATTTATTTAATTATTATAATTTTAGATACATACTCGTATAGCTACTACAATCACCATTTTTTTTTTTAGTTTTTATATTTTTAATAATTTTATATTATTTATATTATAATAATTATATATACAGTATATTATATATATTTTTAGAAGTGCTTTATATATTTAATAATGATAATCATAATTCTGTGTGCTGTGTGTGTGTGTGTATTCACATATATGTACGTACATTTTATGGTATATATACGATATACCGAGTATATAATATTGAATCACTCACACGCAGTAATTTTTTTTTTTTGTTGGAATAGTTAAAAATATATAAAATAAAAATAAAAGGGTTCTATTGAATTTAATGCTGTAATCTATATAATTATTTTTATTATAGTTTTTATATTATTATATATATATATATATATATATATATATATATATATATATATATATATATATATATATATATATATATATATAATATATATATATATATATATATATATATATATATATATATATATATATATATATATATATATATATATATATATATATATATATATGTATATATATATATATATATATATATATATATATATATATATATATATATATATATATAAGGTTATTGTTACGATTTTTTAATTTTATTTAACAAAACTACATATATAGAATTAAAATTTTGTAGATGTTTAAAACACATGTGGCTCGTGAAGAAATGATTAAATAAAACTAAAATCGTTGCACTTAATTAATTTCAACGCAAAATATTTTGCATATTTCGTATGTGCGAGGGCGGATTGAAAATGAAGCTACCTAAGTAGGAAAACAAAATTTTTTTTTGCCAAGAACCATTTATTTCTCAACATAGTCTCCTTTCACTTCGACACACTTAGTAAAACGATATTCCAACTTTTTTATACCATCTGAATAATACGATTTCGGGAACCCCTCAAAATACGCATTAGTTTCGGTAATCACTTCTTCGTTTGAGATGAATCTTTGTCGTGCGAGCCATTTTTTCAAGTTTGGAAACAGGAAAAAGTCACTAATGCTGTGTGAACCGGTGCATTGTCTTGAAGAAAGAGCACTTTTTTCTTCTTTAAATGTGGTCGTTTTTCCTTGATTTCATCAACCAATTAATTAATCCAATAATGCACGATAATACTTTCCTGTGATTGTGGATCCTTTTTCAAGATAATCGATGAGCAATATTCCGTGTTCATCCCAAAATATAGTGGCCATAACCTTGCCAGCTGATTTCACTGCCTTTTCCTTCTTCGGAGCACTTCCACCAGCTTCCACCCATTGTTTCCATTGATTTTTGGTTTCAGGTGTGTAGTGGTGGACCCACGTTTCATCAACAGTAATTAATCGACGCCAAAAATCAACTGGATTACGCTTTATCATGTCCGAACACCGCTGTGAAGTGGTTTGTCGAACTCATTTTTGTTCGACACTGAGCACCCATCTTGCCGATAGCTTTTTCATATGCAAATGTTCATGCAAAATGTTGAACCCACGTTCATATGATATGTTTACCATTTCAACAATCTCACGCAACTTGACTCGGCGATCATTCATAACGATATCGAGGATTTTCTTGATATTTTCTTCAGTAACCACCTTTTTGGCCCTCCTGTTGATGGTATTGTTGCAGTGCTTCTTCGGTCGCGTTTAAATTCAGCAATCCAATATTTTACCATGTAATCTGACGGAGCAGACTCACCGTAATGTTTATCGAGCTTTTCTTTTGTCTCTTTCGCCGTTTTCCCTTTCAAATAATAGTGTTTAACCACTGCACGAAATTCGTTTTTTTCCATTTTTCAAGAAACACAAAAGTTGCTTACTTCAAACGACTACAACAAATAAACTAATCGATGAATTTGGGTGAAATTTTAACAGCTGACGTTAAAATGTTTGTGTTTGTGCTGCCATTTAGCGCTAGGTAGCTTCATTTTCAATCCGCCCTCGTAAGTCTGTATAGTATATCATTCGCAAGTGTTTTTAGGAATATAGTGTAACCGTTTTTCTCTTATTAGTGTATATATTTATTAGAAACTAGATGACCCGGCAAACTTTGTTTTGCTCATAATAGATTTTTTGATGGAATTAATTTCGAGCATTAACGATTCCACCCGAAATTTGTTTTTTTGATCGAAAATTATCGATCGTTACCAGATGACGCTATAATATAATTTCAATTATAGAGCGCTTCATTGTAGATATCATCGTTTGCCATTCGAAATTCCCGGCGCGACTCGAAAGCGATGCAAAATGTCCTCTGCGATGTTAACTTTGTACGTATCCCATAACTGACGTGGGTTTGAAGGCTGCCATGTAGAAATGATCATAGCGAAAAATGTACGAACTTGTTTGGCAGGCGAAGAAGCTATTGTATCGTCTAGCGTTTCATTCCAGTGATTGTCGTGTTCAAGCAATTGTAACTGTTGACATGTTTCTCGAAATGTTGCATACACCGCACCATTCACAGTTCACAATGGCAGCTCATATGAAGTTGAAATGTGCAGAAGCAATCGCCGTTCTTTGGATGGATTGTGTAAATTGTGCCAATGCATCAGTTGAAAACACACCTGTATATCCGTCTTCTGCGTTACCATTACTTCTACGATGCATTCCATGTGTAACATGGTTGGCGGTTGTATGGCACAAATCATGTGTTGGCAACCACGATATCTGCTTCTTTCAATTGAGTGATGAACATTCTGCCATTGTCATCTATCGTGAGCGATGCCGATAGAGTGGATTAGATCGTTTCCAGTTTGAGTTTCCGAAATAAAAGCACGTGGATAGCGTTTAGTGCATTTATTGTCGGACATACAAACTCTTTTATGTCGCTAACTGAATACATTCAGCATCGAACAGTACCGTATACTCGTTGTTCCGCAATGAAGTTCATTAAACATCTGAGTTTTTGTTTGAACACTTGTGCTGTAACGTCGTGACGATCGCTTGGTGATTGACCGGGATGCAATAACTGCGTAATCTCTAGCCATTTTGGATTGTAATTAAACGTCATAAACAAATCCGGCCATCCATAATAGTGCACGTAAATCTTCGCGTCCTGGGAGTACTCGTGCGTGTGTATGTCAATGGCAAAATTGTGAGTCAACCAACATCTGTAATATTATGCGGCGCTATTGACTGCATCTCGCGATTGAATATATTCTTCAGATTGCATCATAGCCTGTTTGAATCGAATGTAATTGAGTCGTTCTGTTTCAACCTTAACGTACATATCAACTGCATATTGTGGAAAAAATCTGCAATATCTCAGTAACTGGTTGTCAATGTTTTGGCGAACATTACGATATTCGTAAAAGATCATTTGTACCGACCCCTTTTATTTGTCTCGACCCCTAAAAATTTACATTTTATGAAGTGACAATCAAAAGTGTTTTTTTTTGTTCTATAACCATTGGCCGTATTTATCATGTTGTATTTTAAGTGATATCCGTCTTCACCAAGGCAGAACATAAGCGGATATTGCAGTGCGTCATACGATCGATGTGTCTCATTTATTCGGTGTAGTGGGTTTCCAGTTCGGCGTTTGATGACTATGTCACGCGATTCTAAATTCTCTTTTTGTTGTATTAAAGATCGCGCAACGCCGATTTACTTCATCATGTGAATCTTCAAGAAAGTATATTTATAGATTTGTGCTCTTGATTTGGATTGGACACTTCGGTGTCGCGTTGCGTTCTGAGAACGTCGACCAATGTTACCATAATTTTTTCTTGGCATCGCAACAAATATCGAACTGTAAATGATTAAATTGTGGAGTCTCTTTGGTGATGTTATATAGTCCACATATTAAACGCGCCCCGCTGGCTGCAATATTCTCCTTCGTGGCACTCGCTTGCAGGAACACTTACAATGCTTTTAGTTTTTCTTTCCTGTAGCATGAAGAACTGAAAGCAGGTCGCTCAATGAAGACAGTCGTGTTCTCTCTGCTGCTAAATGATGCATATAGTCTTCGATTTGGGACAAAGAAGTCAAATTGTTTGACGTGCTGGTGAACATAAAAACACAAGCAGCATGAGGATATCCGAGTCCTCTGCAGCAACCACCACCTGATCCCCACGGTTTGCAAAGCTCACAGTTATATTTACGATAAAGGTATCTGCGTCATCTTCCGCCTGATGTGTTGGTATGTTCAAACAATGTAGGTGTTGCTTAAGTTTGCCAATGAATTTCGATTTATTATGAGTGTTTGCGAGAAATTCGCTTTGAGAAATTGTGCATGTCATATTGCTCTCTACTTCGATGTTTGCTGAAATTTTGGCAATGGCTCTTCTCTTTTGTTCTTCTTCTTCCGTGGTGGCGCAGTCCGGATAACCAGCAAACACTACCGTTGTGTTTTTTCCATAATGTTTTAAAACGTAATCACCATAAATTTTTAGAATCGTGCCATACGTCTCTGGCTTTGGGCATACTACCGAGTGAATCAGATGGCCCCCATCTACAACATATTTGCAATGTTTTGGAAAATTGTCCCTACCAATGTCAGATCTTTTACATATGGTTTTCATGCTTGATTTTGTTGCCTTTCATAGGAGACCGTCGTTAAAAAGAGAAGATGGAGCTGAAGCCAATTCATATTTAAAATAGGACTGCAACTCTTTCGGACTTTTGACGACACAAACAATTCGATGAAATAACTGCAGCGAGTTTATAACGAAAGTTTCGTTATTTATTTTTATTTCCTGAACCTGAGCAGCAATTGGAATAACTTTGTGTTTTCTTGTGTAAACGACGTCCGCAAAACTCTTACCCAATGTAATAAGAGGCAGCATTTCACCTTTATCCAGAGCACTATCACAGGTGATGTTGGAATCAGCAACAAGCCCAGTTGACAAACTGACAATCTGTTTTTGTTCAGATAGTCTCAACATGTTGTTCGGAAGTAAATGATGGTTGTCCTGTAAAATCTTCGCGGATATCACAAACATGCTATAACGGGCGTAGAAACATTCCATTTTAAAATGGTGTCATCGGTAATGCCTGCTCCTCGAGATAATCCTCCTATCGTCTTCATTGGTGGCATAAGTGATTGTTCTATGCGCAAGTTCGTCCAAATACCGCTCCATTGCATACTTTTTCTTCTTATAGAAAAGTATTTCTCAGGAAATTTGTTGTACTCTTCATCGGTCAGCTTGGCTCGCAACTCCTTAATTTCCTGTAAATATAAATGAGCAGATTTTGCATATAAGTGTTATGACCAGCAGAATGGAAATATGGCAACATATTTCGAACAGATTCCATATGCATATCTGCCAGTTGCTAGTCCTCTCAGCTCGGATATCCAGGTCACGTACTACTTCCGAATCATGACACATATCGGGTGACATGCTGTTTTCTATCAATTTCTGTTACGTTTCCATGACTTCAGCAGATTTCGTTACAGATTTCAAATCTTCTGAATTGTCCATAATAAATAATTTAATGCTGCAGGATACCGTCAGTATGTACTCGCAAAGCATGCGAAAAAATAGTGCGGTAAGCTCTCTTACTCATTGGTATTCAAAATTACACTGAATAATATTGCCCTGAATCCATACCTATATATAGTATTCAACAATATTGTTCGGTTTATAATCCGCGCGGTATCACACGTAATTTGCATGAATCACTCCTTAAAATGATGCATAGCGCAAATTTAAACATCTGGTAGCACAAAGGTAACAAAAAAAAATCGTAAATGTACCTCTGAAACCGATTTTTTTTACTGAAAGTGACCCTTAAAAGATTAGAAAGGTCTTCTTTTTTTCAAACACGCAAAGGAGAAACCCGGAGTGAGAGTACTTTCACATTGACTTTTTCTGAAAAGTTGTGCCGAAGTATAGGGGACAACATTATATTAGTTAAAAGTTTATTGGAATTATTTACAAGTTTATATGGGGCCTTGATTTTGTTTCCTCGACTTTATGTTGAAAAGTGAAATGTGTGCCTACATCGCCACCTGTTGAGAATTTTTTTTTTTTTTTTTTTTTTCTAAACAGGAAGTATATCCAATTTGGTTCAGTCGTTTTCAAGTTTTAAGTATCCGAACAAACGATAGATACTCGTAAGTAACGAACTAATTGAAAATGTCGAATTAATTCTAAAAATGGGTAGTATGGGGTTTTATAATCTTTGATCTAAGAATATTTTTAATTTTTTTATATTTCCAAAACGATATTTATACATTTTATGTATTATTTCAACATTTAATTACTTACATATTTACCTTACGTAAAAAAATAAACAAAACAAAAAAATGGTGTATTTCTAAACAAGATGCAGCCATCATAATTTTTATATTTATATTTATAATATAAATGTTTTTTTTATATAATATATAATTATATATTACGTAAGTGTATATAAATAAATATGTATATATGTATATAATATACATAAGAGTATATGCATGTATCGTGCATGTATGTATTATATCTACATTTGAGAATGGGATATAGAAAAAAAAAATTTTTTTGTAGATTGAAGAATAATTTGTACATATGTACATATATACATATAATTAATATATAATACGAGTATAATGATAAATTAGGGGAAGCTAGCCGGAAAAGTATAAAACATTAAAAATAAACTTGAAGAAATCAAATTATTATTTTAATAAAATATAATTTATTTTTCTCGAAATTAATTAAATGCTGTATATCCAACATATGTATGTATGTATACGACATGCGTTACGCAGTTCCTGTATATTTTACTATATGTACATGTTATATACAAATAGTTCGCCTCTCTCTAAAAATTCTAGGTTAAATTCTAAAGCCGGTTTTTAATTTTGCACTTCGCACGCGTTAACTTCCTACTATACTAAAATTACGAACTTTCATAATTCGTGTCAATAATTTAAAAACACAACCAAATATTTAATTATGACTTTTGCTTTATTGTTCATGCATTTTTGAAAGTTTCATTTTGAGTTCATGTTTGGTGAGATAATATTCGATACAAAATATTCATTCACTCAAATTTTAAAATTGAGACATTTCGGAATTTTTTTTTTTAAACACCTTTATTGGTATGGTGACTACAATCTTAAACATTATTAATTCGTTTAATTCATTAGTACTTTTTTAGAGCTAATTCTAGTCTACTAATTCTACTTCTGGTAGAGAACCATTTAAAATATTCTTTGATAACAATTCTTTTGTTATATTAAAATTATTGCAATCATTATTGGTAAACTTTATTAAATCCCTTGTCTGTATTAGGGTTGAGCACGTTCCGACCGCTAAACGATTGCAGCATTTTGTTTTTATTAAATTAGTGATCGAAAAAATACTACGAAACATGAAATTGTTTAGTTCATTTTTAATGAACTTATACCAAAATTCACTTATTGCTTAGTTTTTATCTATTTTAAATTCATCGTGGTCAGCCAAAGATTTAAAATCTTCATTAATACTTTCTAAACTCTGCACCAAAATCAATTTGGAATTTCTCAAAATCAGCCTTGTGGCTTGGGCTGTTGCAGAAATGGTGGTTAACTTCTCTTATAAGGCGATCAATTACATCCGGCAATTTTTCTGATGCAGTCATTGCTATGAGGTTTAAATTATGACAAATGCATCCATTTACTAACAACTTTGGGACAATTTCTTTTAATTTAGCCAGACAGCCGTTGTGCTTTGCCATCATCACTGAGCTATTATCAGCAGTAAATGCGATTAATTTTTTTAGTGACACATGGTTTTCCTCTAAAGTATTTATAACGTTGTTAAAGATTCTTTGAGCGGAGCAATCATTCAACGGAGCAAGTTTAAAAAATCTATCACGACATTTGTTGTCAAAAACACGTATAATTATTGCTAGATTTTTTGCCATAGCGCTGTCCGTGCTTTCATCAATTATTAGTGAGAAATATTGTTCACTTGTTACCCTTGAAATTGATGTAATATTTTCGGGTCCAGTGAGCTCTTTTATAATTTTTTGAGGTTTTATTCTATTTAACTTCACTTTTTTTTGTAATCTGGGAGTCGGTGGTATCCGCTTTTAAACAGGCAATTAAATGATCAACTACTGAAAATGGTAAGTTATGCTCAGCAATAAATAGGCATAATCTTACCTCTAATTTCTTAGCCGCATCGGAAATTTTGGTTATTTCTGGGTCGCGTTGCACAAAACCATCAATTTTAATTGATTTTGAAGTGGCGTTAAGCGCTTTTTTGTGACCATCCGATAACTTAGGTCTCTCTATATGTGTCCGACTTCCGCTGATGGACAAATTACATAACAAATATTTTTTGCCTTGTTTGGAGTTTTCTTCGACCAGCCAAGAATATTGCTGTTTCCACTCATCTCGAAACAATCTATCACGCTTAATTTGTTTTATTGATTCGATGAACTTGATCTATTGTGGAGTGGTTACTCCTGAACTCAAATTAAAAATCAGGAACGTTTACCATTGGCTTGAGACGTTCCAGAAGTAGTTTTTCAAACAGGTTTGATAAGGTCGGAAGCAGTGAGATTGGTCTGTACGATGTTACTTCTTCATCTGGTTTGCTTGGTTTCTTTAGCATAATTATTTGGGCCGTTTTAAGCATTTGGGTACGAAAAATTTAAAAATTTCCGCTATTTCTTTGTCTTGTCGAACCCAACTACATTGAGCATTTCTTATGAGTGGTATTCGAGCTACAGGTCATTTAAATTTTCTGTTGGCTTTCCATAACGAGTAGTCTTTATCCATTTCTGGACCTAGCCCGCTTTAGTAGTTGTGTTTAAAGTTTTTGATTAGCCTATTGACTTTGTTACTTATCCGATTGAAGTCTGTTTTGTCAATGGGATTTCTGATGAGATGCCAAATTCTCCTTGCCTTTCTTCATTCCTTGATTTGTTCCTTGATCTCAGCAGGGTATATGACTTCCACGTTCGCTTTTTCCTTTAATTCTATCCAATGAAATTCTTTGTTTGATGTTCCAATTCCTCATTACTTTTGATACTCACTTTTAATTCAACTAGCTCTTCTAACTTTTCTCTGAAGAGATACCAATCCGTAAATTTATTAGAAAGGTTTCGCTTTTATTGTTTTTTGATTACTATAGCGCATACTGACAACAGTACAGAAATGTGATCAGATGTTAAGTCGTTAATCCCTTCGGCTCTAGTGTAACTAGATGAAATACCCTTTATGATAAAGAAATCAAGTAGATCTGGTATCTTACCTGCATCCGTTGGCCAATACGTTGGCCCCCCATGGAGACAGATATTCACATTTGTTTTCATGAATAGCATTGAACAGAACATTTCCTTTTCCAGGAGAAATTATCCTGGAACCCCAAGCTGTATGTTTTATATTGTAGTCCCCTCCAATATTAAATCTTGAACCTAGTTTATTGAAGGCGTTATTAAATTGTAACTACGTTGCTGTATGCCGTGGAGGACAGTATGCTGCCGCAATATTTAGATCTGCGCCATTTTATTGAATTGAGATAACCGTTGATTATGTTTGATATTATTTTTAATTAATACAGCTGAACCACCTCTAGCCCTTTCACTAGGATGGGTTGCCTAGTAGGAATTGAATCCTTTTATTCTAATAAAACTTTTGCTAGAGAAGTGCGTTTCTGAAATCAGCGCAATATCTATATTGTTTATATGGAGAAATATTTCCAGTTCCTGGGCTCGTTGGTTGAACCCATTGGCGTTCCATGTTACAACGCGTAGGAACGAGTTAATCATTTTGGTGTATGCTGACTTTTTTACTTGGCGGATAGAAATTAATTTTCAGTTTTGCCACCTTTGCTGCTAAGTGACCAAGTGTCTGTTGAATTTGACTGAGAATTTTAATGATTTCAATTTATTAGACTCGTTATTAACTTCTGGGTGTTTGTTGTTTTGGTTTAATTCATTAGCTGATTTGGTGATTTGCGCATAAGATAATCCAACTGTGGATGGTGTAATTGTTGTTTGAGGTTTAACTGCTTTGGTTTGAAATCGATGTACTACGCTTGTACTCTGTTGACTTTTAATTTTGTTCCGAAATACAGGACATCCTTTATAATTTGCAGTATGTCCTTCTTGATGACAAGGAGCACATGAAGGTTCGCTATCTGGTTGTTTTTTGCATTTTGTTGTGTGGTGATCTTCAGCACATTTCACCCATTTGGTTTGACGATAGCAAAAACTCTTGATATGTCCGAGTTGTTGACAATTTGTGCATTGTGGAATGCCCCTTGTCTTGGTGGCTCAATTTTAACTGTCAAGGATGCAAGTTTCTTGATGTTGAATACTTCTGTTTTGTTGTCTTTTTGTTTTAAATCGATGTAAAGTAATGGAAAGTGTTTCTGACTTTTACACCATCAATTGTGACCATTTTGAATTTGTTGGTAACACCTGCGACTTCATGTCCCATTTTCTCGAAGTCTGCTTTAATTTCATAATGACTAATGGATGACGGTAGGCCTCTGATAACCACTCTATAAGCCTTTTCACTCTTCAGCTGATAGGTGTGATATTCGATATTTTTTAGTTGAGCTGGGTTCATTTTTTAATTCTTCCAATAGTTTTTTGACATTTCTGTAGTCATTTTCATTTTGAACGGTAATTTTAATGTCGCTGTTTGAAAGCGCCTTAAAATTAGTTGGTTCACGAGTGGTTTTTATTATTTTTTGTCGAAAATGTTCGAAATGGTTGATGTTGCTCACGTTAATGGGTGGAGGCAGTGGTATTTTTTTGTTTTTCTGTTCAGTGTTATTGTTCACACTTTGTGTAGTATGTTTTGGAGCTCCTCGCTGTTTATAATATTTGCTGATATACTCGGAATTTGTGCTGACACTGATGTATTTTTTTCAGTGGAAATTGCGTCTTTTGCAAATATGAATTTGTTATTTTTCATTGGAGATCTGAGCGTCATAGAGCTCCTTTGGAATGAAAATTGTTCCTCGTTACTCATTTGAGTGTTGATATCCTTTAGCTTATTTTGGATATCATTAGAATGTACTAGCAATGTTTGGCCCCTCTAGAATCCATGGGACCCACCTCCGAAGAGAGTGGATTTTCCTGAACATCAGGCCTGCTACCTAGGGTATTACTTTCCTTTTTTGTTTTATTCATTGCGTTTTGTTGTTTATAGTTTTTACACTCGCCTCTAGAAGTTCAGCCGTTGTGATACATTAGTCATGCAAAACAAACGTTGCCCAGGTGCTTCATCGCGGGGAGCTAAACTAGAGACAGTTGATGATTTCTACATAGTTGCAACGCTCGAATATAAACCAATCGTTAATTGGCTATAAACGGTCAACGCCTACTCTATTGAAACACACCCAACACTCATTTCGGTATTAACAAGAATTTGGTTTCACGGGAAATCGAGAATGACCCCTGCGCCTACCATATGGTAGCTCTCCTTTCAGAGATCGCCGCATAATTCGTTCCGGAACGTGACTAATTTTTGTTAAAAGTATAATCATCGCTCTATTAATTGGTTCGTTTTATCATAATCCGTTCGATGTTGCATTTTTTTAAAAGAATTTTGTATGGCGAGTTTGTTTTACGTCATTGTACACACAACACGTTCATTAAAAAAGCGAATGTTAATATTATGTTTTAAGATATCAAAAATGAAACATGAATCAAGAAGAACGCGCCTTTCTTCTAGACAAAGATAGACAAAGACACATAGATTCAATTTTTTTTAATGTGAACTTCATGATAAGGGTTCCATACAACGCTACCATACTTAAGTATATAGAGCGTACGAGTGAGGAATATAAGGTTTTAGCAACCCAAACGATATTAAATTCAGATGTTCGACGTTTTATGAATCCTAACATGGCGTGAGATTTTGAAATAACTGAAGATTAAAATTATGTTTGGTATCCAATAAAATACCGAGGTCTTTGATATTATCAACTCGTTGTAGAGACTCGTTGCTTGAATGTCAGAAATTAAAATATTGAAGAGTAGTGGTGCAAGATGGCTGCTTTGAAAAACTCCAGAAGAATATGATACTTAAATGCATTATATACAATTACATTTTTTTTTTAGAACTATTTGACGGATAATAGATTTATTTTTTCACTAATTTTTATTACTATTTGTCTGATAAATGGATAAATATACTCGTACATCTTAAGACGAAATTTGAAAAAAAAATTTATAAAAATGTACGTGTCTTTACGTAAACTACCTAAAAAAAAGAGTCGCTGATGTAAACTTTTAACTGTAATTGATAGCCCTCAGCTTTCTAAATATAACAGTAGGAAGATTGGGAAACTGTATAGGGCAAATATTTCTTAAGCTATAAGTAGCATCATACACAACTATTTTAGATTAAATCCTTTATAACGGCTTAACGGTAACGAATTAGAAAGTATCGTAACAATATTTTTCTTAGAATTTAATTTTCTATACGAATGTTAAATAGAATTTCATTAATTGGAAACAGGGTGTTTCACAAAGGTGATTCGGTCGTACTAAATTTGTTTTTCAAGAAAAGTAGCATCATACACAACTATTTTAGATTAAATCCTTTATAACGGCTTAACGGTAACGAATTAGAAAGTATCGTAACAATATTTTTCTTAGAATTTAATTTTCTATACGAATGTTAAATAGAATTTCATTAATTGGAAACAGGGTGTTTCACAAAGGTGATTCGGTCGTACTAAATTTGTTTTTCAAGAAAAGTAGCATCATACACAACTATTTTAGATTAAATCCTTTATAACGGCTTAACGGTAACGAATTAGAAAGTATCGTAACAATATTTTTCTTAGAATTTAATTTTCTATACGAATGTTAAATAGAATTTCATTAATTGGAAACAGGGTGTTTCACAAAGGTGATTCGGTCGTACTAAATTTGTTTTTCAAGAAAACAAAAAATTTCCGTATTCTGGTTTTTTGATATAAGTATATGTATGAGAGAAAATAGAAAAACAAAATTTTGGCGGGAATTTGAAGAAGGAAGAATTTTTGTAAATTATATCAAATTTATCTAAAATATAACCTTATTTTGAATTAAATTAAAGGTAATTTTTACTATCATCAATACTAAAGAATCGGAATATTTTCAAAAAAACCTTTAAATTTCAACTTCAAATATTAACAGCGTTGATGTAACATAGTAGTTCTCAATACGTCACATTTATAATGAGCAATTAGATATATTTTAAAAATAATGCGTGCTTCCCATGCCACCAACACCAAATAAATTAAATATATATATTCGATTCGTTCGTATTAAAATTTTGATTGCACATTAAAAATTTAGGCATCACTAAATCTCAAAATATATTTTGTAAGCGACCAAAAATCATAAAAAATTCATGCATTTATGTAAATTTTCATC
This sequence comes from Tipula unca, assembly GCA_951394425.1. Classification (NCBI taxonomy): domain Eukaryota; kingdom Metazoa; phylum Arthropoda; class Insecta; order Diptera; family Tipulidae; genus Tipula; species Tipula unca. The sequence continues at coordinate 108,703,759 of OX596382.1, read as the reverse complement.
AAAAGCCATAAAAACACGCCCTAGTTTTCCACGAACGAGCGAAGTAACGTTAACAAGTAAACAACTTCGTTCAAGAAATTACCATAAAATGAAATCCTATAAATTTATTTATTTTCGCAAATTTATATATTTATTAATGCAATAAAAAATAGTTCAATAAATTGTTATATTTGTACGAGTACATCCATTTATAATATTTATTTTTAGTAAGTTTTTTTTATTTTTGTTATTATTTTGATGATAGAAGCTGAAAATATTTTTATTTTTAAAAAGAAAATATATTTCATTATTATCATTATTACTATTATTTTCTTTATTTTTATTATTATAGTGTATATATGTATATATAATAAAATAAATATTATTATTTAGTAGATATGTTACTAATAATACATTTTTTTTTTGTTAAATTATATATTTACAAAAAAAAAAAAAATGTATGTAATAATAAATTAGCAACATAATATTATGTATATTCCATAGAATAAACAATTATTTTTTGTCGAAAAAATAAAATAATATATATAAAATAATAAATAAATAATAAAATAAATAATAAATTATTTATAATGGAAACGTGTTCTTTTACTTGAATAAGATATTTTTTATGTATACATTGATATTTTCTACTCAAAAGAATATTACAATTTATGTATGTATGTATATACATGAATATTATAGCATACATTATGTCTATATATGAATACATACAGACAACTACAGAAAATACATAACACATTTTTCAATGACTTTGATCGAAAATAGAAGAAGAAATTATAAGTCACTGCGGGAGGGATCCTTTTATTTCTATATATACAATGTATGTATGTATATATGGTATATAAGCCACATATACCGAATATATTTATATGTTGTTTAAGGCATTAACAAACTTAAACATTTATTTTATTACAATCTTAAAGATTAATAAAGTTATTTTATCGAAAAATGATGATGATGATGATGGCAGGCCACAGTGTATTAATTTAAAATGTACCAATATGTATAGAGATTGGGATTTCACGACATATTTTGTTTTTTGAGAAATCGAGAAGATTTTTACCCCGACGAGGCGACAAGTTTATAGAATTACGCCTTTATTGCATTTTAATCTACACTTTGAATAAAAAAGATTTGCAGTGTTGTCGACTTCTATTTAGTCGGTTTTACCACATTCTCCTAAATGACGTCGATTCTATGCAAATTTAGTAGAAATCGACTAAACTACATTATAGTCAGTTGTTTTGTTTTTTTCCACGATTAATTTAAAAAAAAAATGTCTAAATGAAGTCAAACAATTGTAACCATACTTCTGTTGCCGAACCTACACATGCTTGCTTATCTTATAAATCCCGGAAGCTCTGGCTGGAGCAGGTATGTTTTGGCAACTAGACATGTTACTATATCTTACGTACATAATATGTTGAGGGAAAACCAAAATTTCTTCTTTTGCGAGAAAAATAATAACAATTTTCACTTACCCCCAAACCTGCAAAGCGCTCTGCGTCGATGAGGATACTGAAAAAAAAACACAGTTTCCACTAACCGAAGCTACTGACAAAGGTTAAATTTTGACTTTTTCTTTTCCCCTTTTGTTTCTTCGCGAAACCGATATTACACAAATTTAATCAATTTTTTTTAAATTTTATTGATAAAGACAATAACAAACCGCACGCATACATTTTCCACTTAACATATACACATAATTATAGTGAGTTCACTTTGTCGCACTGTCTTAGGCCCGAGCACGTTATTTATTTTCTTTCCCGATAAAAAAGTGGATGATCAAAATATCCGTTTTTGATGACGCCTTTCAGCTCAAACAGGTTTTAAGTTGTTACTGTCTTCCAATAATTGTTATATACAGAAGGCAGTACAACATCTAATCTGCAAAATTGGGCTGACAGAATTGCGGTCTGTAAAATTTGTTCCAATCGATATGTTTTACCGTGGTATTTAAAACGGTGTTTCAGATCTCAATACCGACCGTTGTCTCGAAACTATCAGATGGATGACACGAGTATGATATTAAATAATACCGGCACCTCGGATTCTAATTTCGATTTGGCAGTAGTTATTGGCACATTTTTATAATTTTATTTTTATTTTTAATATATTTTTTTTTATTTGTGTGACTGGATGGGTTACACCGTTCTACATCGAATATTCCCGATCAAATACTAAATTGAAATTAGAGAGATTAGCCTATTGAAGACAACGGGATAGCTCATGGCTTTGTAATTTTCGCAAACCGGATAAAAAAATATATATAAATGAAACAATACATACATAGATAGCATAATTCAGTATATTCGAGCATTACAGGCTGCAATGCAAGAACGCTAACGTTACACAGTCGTTTACAGTACTCTACAGCATAATGAATTTGTACGAAACTAATCTATTCAGTGTTGTCTCAAAGAAGCTGAAATACATGGTGGAATTAGGAAACTGCCAACCATTTCAGTGTCTTTGCATATATGGTTACAAAAAAGGTACAACTTGATCGGAGAACTTGTGGTGATTATAGGGGAGTAAAGACCGTCACCGTTCCTGATCGTGACCCTATACCCCACATGTAACATTTCTCTATGAACATTCAACATATATCACCTTCATAAGCTCCAGAATAAAAAGAAATTCACCACAAGTTCATCACTATATTTCGCAGTTTTCAACGGACATTCAATATATTATAGGCAAAGATAATGTCGCTGACAGTCTGTCACGCACAAGCGATAACGAAACCATACCTCTATCGAAAAAACACTACATCTCAAATTTATTTCGGAATTACAGAAGCCTGACGAGCAACTTCAAAAATTACTTACTGGTTCCATTCATCTCACAACTATATAACATTAATATACAGTTCATTAAAGGCCATTACTGGTGCCTTACTGAGTCAACTAAATGGCTCCATCGGTTTCGATACTGAGCATGATCTTCAAACTGTCTAAGATAATCTGAAGAAGCCAAGTTATTTTCTACACCGTGGAGCCATGCAGCGACCTCTGCGCCTACCATATGGTGGCTATATTGTACAGAGCTCGGTATATATACCATCTACTTCGCGTTTTGGGCCGTAAACCACTCGCATGATTCTTCTCTCAAATGTAAGAAGCCATCTATCGTACTCAACTGTCAACGCCCAACTTTCACATCCACACATAACAACGGGCCTGATGACCTAAGAGGAAACAAAGCTCGACTACCAGCCGCTAGCCGCGCTATAATATTGTCACCAACACTGTTATGGTGAGTGATAATAGAGCCCAAATATTTGAAACTTCTCACTCAGTAGCCATGTCAGAGACCATCCATTTTGTTTTGAATTCATTGATCTGGAGTCCAGCAGAAGCTGGAAACTCTACGTTTCCGGGGTCCGGTGTTGGTTTGGCAGTATCCAGTTTTTATTTTGGTGATATTGCAAACAGATGAGTTTTTTTCGGATGCGGGTCGTCAGCCCACCGATCCATCTGTTTATGTAATATAATAACTTATCTTAATAACATCTAATCTAAAACCCTGTAAATCTTTATTTAACATTTATAAATTTATTATATATTTGAATTCAATTAAACTAATAAAATGAATCGATGGTCGATATCTTTAGTTTGATGAAACCTAACTTTAAGAGTTTTGGAAAATGTAGAAAAGCTACTGCACAATCGAATATCGATTCGTAAATTGTATAAAAATTATTGGCGAAACAATATTGAAATAATTGGAACGTATTTTATAAATTGATAGTTAGTTCTAAGATTATATCCTGCATGTGGAACAAAATTATTTCCACTTTTAATGTAGAACATTCTCAACACCTTGAAGACGACAGAATGTCGAACAGGGAGTATGCTAAGATCTCGGAATATCGTTCACGAAGGCGAATATGATGGTTGGAAACAGATAATCCTCAGAAACTGTTTTTGTCGGGCGAATATAGACCTCAACATGATAATCCACATAGAGTCAGCTATAGAGCATAATAAATCATTTTAAGTTGATATTGAAAACCATATGACTGACAATTTTCTTACGCACAATATTAGTTTAGTTTTTAACCCTTAAGTGTGCGCGAGTGTAATCATTTATGGGTTGTACCTCTGAAGCCACAACAATACAGTTTGTTTTTTAAATGTCACTCGGTCAAAGGCCTTTGTTAGATCTATAAAGAGTGCCGATACTTTTAATCCTTTATCACTACACTCCGTAAATTGGTCTAAGAATGATAACACTGCTTGCTCAGTATTTCTGTTTTTCCTAAAACCATATTGGCGTGAGCGAGAAAATCCATTTTGTTCAAAAAGAAACTAATCCTACCTTATATGGCTTTTTCAAAAATTTTAGAAAAAACAGAAAGTAGGAAAATTGGACGATAGTTACCGAATATAGTTTTATCAATCTTTTTAAATATTGGAACGACGAGCTCTTTTTAGTGATACAGGTAAACCCCCCGTTTTATTTAAAATACAACTGTTAATGGAGTCATAATGTTGATCGATAATTTGATATTTTTCAGCTTTGTCCATGCAGCGGGAGGTGCCATTAGAGTCAGAGGTCCCATTAGAGTCACCAACGCTCGTAAATTATTCATTTAATTCATTGGCAATGTGCATAGGCTCCGAAATTAAACAACCTTTCTGATTAATGATTTCTTTAATTTATACTGGATCTGGGTGTTCAAGTTTCTAAGCAACGCATTATCAATACATATAGCAGTTGTATCTGCCATTCGTGTCGGTTCAGAAATTAGCTAAGCCATGTTTAGAAAATACCACCTAAAGTGTATCGAGCAGTAAATTGGGTTTCTGAAAATCAATGTTATAGTCACCCATGATAAATAAATATGTATGGGGTAAGTCAGCCAAAATCATGCTGAATTCCTCGATGAATCTTGAAATACCGGTATTCCCAAGTCGATAAATACATGCAATGCATACTAATTTCGAATTTAAATATAAGATAATACCGACAGCGTTGAATGTTTGGCAGACTCCTAGGCTAAATTGTTTACAATTTAAACTACTATTGGTATAAATTGGAACACCACCCGATCATTTGTCATATCCATTTAAACTATAATCTGTGGTTTTCGAAATCGAAATCGTGGAGAAATCGAAAAGTCGGTTGCCCGACCATTTTTACTTCTCGAGAAATCTTCTTTTTTAGATACAAAATGCTCTGACGTAGAAAAAAAAGGCCGACAACTTTTTTAAGTCAATCTAAATTTGGAGTAATTTGGCCAGTTATTTCAACTAAATTGATTTTTTTTAATAAATGTGTGATAATGTCGCTTTCAATTTTATTTATTTGTAAACTTACATTTATTTATTATCGCAACTTCTAGTTTATCTTTCAATAAAAGTGAACTATTGTTGAGTGGACTAGCAATTTTTCGAAGCAATCTTTTCATCAAAGTCCTGGCTATTTTCACTATTTCAGTTTTTGAAGCTGTCCTGAAATAATTTGTAGACCCCAACTATCAACAGTTAAGCTGCCAGGATTTTTAAAAACTTCTAAGGTCAATTACTCTCTTCATGAGAATCGAAATATTTAGTGAGCCAAAAACACTTGCATCGTCACTCGTTGTACCAACTAGATCTTTATCAAAACTAATTTGGAATGAGTTTAATTTTTGTGTGATTGAACCATTTTATCCGAAGGGCAGCTGCATGCATATTAAAAAATTAAAGTCCATCCATCAACGCTTAGGCTAGTTTTTTGATTATTTGACATTAAAATGTTGACAGAAAATTCAAATTTAGATTTGTTTGTTTACTAGAAAGTGAATAAATTAATCGAAAAATTTGATTTTCCTGTGAAAATTTTAATTTTTACTATTTTTTTTAACTACAGCAGACTAGATTACAACAAACAGCAGAAATACCACAAATTCATAATTTTCTCGAGAAACGCGAATTCCCGAAATCGATGAAAACCAACTTCCCGAGAAACCCCATTCCGACAATTCTCGAGACAGGAATTCCCGATCCCAATCTCTAAATATGTATTGATGTTATCTTATACATAATTTCATTCAAATATGCGTATGGTACATACATACATACATTGATTGAACAGTTTGACCTTGAAATTTTTCTGAATTCAACTTTTGCTTAAAAAATATTATTTATGTGCTGTAAGTATATTTACATTTAAGATGCAGACTGAACACAAACAATTAACTTGTCACAACGGAATATAAGAATCGCTTAAATTAAAATACGCCTAACAGTCTTAGGTTGTGTGTTTTTTTTGATTAAAAATTTGTCTTGACTCTTAAGGCACTTCAGCTGGGTTGGGATTTTTGTTTCTCTAAATTTAAATCCAACATTGACAAATTATTATACATATAAAAATTTTCAAAAGTCTCGAATATTTTAATTATGATTTTCGAATGTTTGACTTTCTTAAGGTCAGTACGCAGTTGGCGTGAAAGAAATTTGCACGTGCCTGATTTAAAACACTACTAAAATCATGAAAAGTCAAAATTTCGCATCAAATTTTGCTCATGTCATTTTTATATGGAAAATTTATTTTCATGCCATCTGCGTACTATTCATTTTATTTTTTGAGTTTTCGAGAAAACGATAATGAGAGCTAGGTAATTTTCGAACCATTCAGGAAAAGGAGAGAAGATAGTTCGAGAGCACCGTAAAAATCCCTCAACTCCGCAACATCATCACAGTCAAGATGAGTTAGCTATAGCCAGAAGTGTGCTAACCGCGAAACAATTCGAAAAATAGCCAATGAAAACCTTAACAACTATCCGTACAAGCTCCAAATAGCCCGAATAGAAATTCTCGAGAAAGTGGTTCTTCATCTTCCAAAAAGATTATTTTGTAAAATAAAGCACCATTAATTCAACGACTATTTTGTTTAGAGACTATAGCCTTAAATTTGCCATACCACATACAAATTGGGAGTCGTTACGTCCATGGAGGCAATGTCTCCGTATTTTATTGCCACCCGTACAATATTTGTTCCTACTCAAATATACAGAAGATGTTTAAATTATTTTTAACAATTTTGAACCGCAAGAATAATATAATACATTTCGATTTCTCCAAGTATTTTTCAATATTTTCCATAAAGTTTTTGGAGTTGCGCTGGTGGGCCAATAATGGTAGTTTTAAATAAAATTCAATTTTTGATCAAATTGGGACATACAATTTAACTTGATTTAAAATTATTGCGATTTAAATTAAAGTTAAGTTCTTAAATTTGGGAATTTAACGTTTAAACTTGAGCTATATAGTTTTTCTTTGTTTCATTTAGAATTTATAAATATTTGCTGGAAATTCGAAGGGGGATTATAAATGTTGATTTTCAAAATCTCGGGTATAGTATTTGGACTAAAATCCTGTTTGTTTGAGAGCTAGGTATTTTTCAAGAAGTGGAGAGAAAAAAATTCCGCAACTTCATCAAATGTCGGTTTCAATGAAATCCGTAAATCAAGATGAGTCAACCATCCAGGAAATCGTAACAACAATATCCGTACAAGCTCACCAAAGAGCCTAATTAGTAATTCTCGAGAGTTGTTCTTAACTGGACTTATGAGCATTATTCAAACAATGTTTGGGCCTGCGAACAAAATTTCTCGCTTATAAAGAAAAATTAACTCAGCAATAGATTCGAAATGACTTTTCGGATTTAAAAAAGACGTTAAACTCAGTGCTATTTTGTTTGAAGATGAAAGCCTGTGTCATACCACATACTAATTTGCAGTCGTCTGGGATGGAAAGCCTTTAGAAATGCTTCAAGCTGCTGCTGATAATAATTTAAGCATTTTTAACGTTACGTATGTATTGTTGCCCATAAGGAGCCTCTTGGTTCAATTGCTGGAAAATTATTTAAAATTTTAGCAATCTCCGTTATTGTCATCCGTACCTCCTCAAATACTGTTTTTTTTTTATAAATTCGAGACAATATTAAAGTCTTAACCATATTCAGAAGACATTTTAATTATTTTATAGCATTTTGAACCTCAAGAATATTAAGCTTTAATCCACTAATAATTCAACCGAAGTTACATTTCGATTGTTCCAATTGTTTTCAACTTAGATTTTTGTGTTTGCCAATAAAACTTGTTGGTAGTTCTAAATAAAATTCATTTTTTGATCAAATTGGGTAATCAAGACGCAATCATTTCAAAAATTTATGAAAACTATACTAGCGGATTCGTCTAGAATCCACTATTTATTGACCAAAAGTAAAGTAAAGTATTTGGACTAAAATCCCGCTTTATTTTCAATATCCTGGGTTCTTAAATTCTGGTTTTGCAGTAAAACTGGTCTTGGAAGTTTTAATGTCTTTCGATTTTTTTTTAAATTTATATAAAAACGCGATGCTAACCTAATTTTTCTCCTTTGGGTCGCAACATACCTACATATTCTCCTTTATACTGTAAAATCTAGCTTAAATGGACACTCACTTAAGCAAATACCTCATATTTACGACCAAACATCTGACATCGAAGTCATGATTTTGAATAAACTATTTTTATTAATTCCATCCTAAATTTGATAGAGACAATTAGGGTTTTGAAAACCAGGATTTTGAACCTTATACAAATTTAACGTAAAGCTAGCTATGAATTGCTATAAAATTTTGAGTAGAAGTTAGAATTTTGAATTCGACTTAAAATTTGATTGAACCTAGACTATTTCATTTATAAAATTAACTATTTGATTATTTGAATTTTGCAGAGCTAATGGTTTACAATTTTGCTTATTAGACATTGCTTCCTCGGTACGATTAAATGTAAACAATAGAGTGAGGAAGAGTTCAAATTAGCAGAATCCCAACACTGAACCTGCTGTGGTGCAGATACTTACATTTGTAAACCTGATTGTATTGATCACCAAGCAATACCCAGTTAATTTAAGGAAATTATTGTGGGCGGGGATTCTATTCTTCTATTATTTTCTACGTCGACGTGTCGGCAACCTGTAGACAACGTCGCCTATGTAGATAATTCATATAAAGAGGTTTTGTGAAATAGAGAGTTTTATTGAATTTCCGTCAATGCATTTTAATCTAATTTTATAAAAGGACGGTACTTTTGTCAACCTACATTTTATGCTAAAGAATAGTTCAAGTAAAATCGGAATTCACATAACTTCTTAGTTAGCAAAGAGTAGAATTGTTTGAGTTATAATTATCAAATTTGTTGCTAAATCGGTTGTAATGTAAAAAGTTATTAAATAATTGAAAACTACTTGTGCACAAATACCTTGAAAATCGTTCGGCGTCAGATTTTTCACTGCATAATCATTAAATTTGCCCAAACCAACAATATGATAGCGTATAAAGAGGGTCTCAGAAAATAGGAAAGAACAACTAACAGAAATCAGAAACATGACACAACTGATAAAAGTCCTTACTAGAAGGTTATAACTTTCATTAAGAATAATCCGGGGATCTATGTCTATGACCGCACCATAAAACCAAGATATCCCGCAAAAAATTTAATTTGGCCAGCTTTTTGCAGTTGTGGAGTCAAGAGCCAGGTTTTAGTCATTTTACACAATATAGCTAGTTCACACGCCTCTATAAGTCTATAAGTCTAAAGACGCAATAAATGCAGAATAAAAATGGCGGATGCGTTTATGGAAAATTTTGGTGCCAAAGCCACACCGGAAGTTGTTTCACCGTGAAGCTCATGAGGAGCATGAAACAACCTGTGCGTGTTTTTATCCGTAAATAATCCTTAATTAAACGTTTTGTTTGTTTTATCTCAACATGTATTGCAAATCGATTCAATGTAAACATTTTTTAAATTTCTTCCTATAAGCAGCTTAATTGAATCCCCTTTAATAAAACACACGAGCCTGTTCCCGCTAAATCGGTTTCAAATCTCTAAAATATCGTAGGTTTTTAACATTATTTTAACTGTAGACGAGGACAAAAAATATTGCCCGTTAATCTACGTAAGGTAGATTACATGGCGTAATCAAGCGCGCTCATCCCTGGTTGTGGACTCGTGGGTCTTAAACTAGAGCGAACTAATTTTAACATTAATATACAATCGACATACATTTTATATTTTGGAGACGGGACGACTAAAAATCGTGAATGGAATTCTATTAAATATTGTAGGTACGATCAAAAATGTATCGGTAAAACACATAACTATTTATCAGTTAAAAAATAAATCGCAAAAACTTTCCTGTTAAAAATATCAATTTATCAATCAAACTGTTCTACAATAATAAAAAATATTAATAAAATTTTTCGCTACCAAATTTAGCTGACCTCACATAGTAAAACACACGAAAAATTGTGTTCCATCAGTATTACACATTTTTTCGTGTGGTTTACTATGTGAGTGTTGGTAAAGTTAACAAAACTATGATATCGATTTTTTTTTAAATGTTCTTTTTATTTTTTTATAAATAAATCTTTTCTCAATAGGTAAAATGAATGCTATAAGAGCTGTTGGTTGCAATATTACTTTGAGGTGAAGTTAGAATCTAATTTCAAACCAAACTAAAACGTTTTAAATTTACATCTATTTGTTCGGTGTAATTCGTGTGTTATGCCGAAATTCCATATAAATCATTTTAATTTCAACTGAAAATTCTTAATTTGAAAAAAAATTCTCTAAATTTCGGAAATTCGAATATGCGAAACATTGGAAGAAACTCTAAAATTCAAAATTAATTTTTAGATATTCAAATTTTAACTATTCTAAATTTTGTTTTATCTATCGTATACGTGAAATTACGGGTACGAAATTTGACTAATTTTAAAATATAATTATGAAAAAAATACTGCGAATTTGTAGACTCTCAAGTATTTTTGATTTAGCAAGGCAAAGTTTAAATTCAGATTTATGTAGACTCCAAATTAGATTTGGTATTTTGGTTTAAAAATAATTTTTTCATCTACAAATGTCGCGATTGAATCAATCAAATTAAAATATTCCAAATTTTGAAAATATTCTGGATTTTAATTAATTTTAATCGAAATTTGGAAAAAATTTGAACGTTTTAAATAAATTCAATGTCGTGGGATGAATTCTCAATGCATCTCATTCAAATTGTCACAATTAAAAACAGTGTAAAATTCTTGGAGTTTCATAAATGTTGATGAAGTTTTGGAGATCCGATGAAACTTTATTCATCGAAGATGAAGTTAGAATAAAAATTATTGGCGGCTTTTAAAAATTCACGAAAATTTTAAAAATCTTTAAAAGATTGTTTTAATTTTTTCTAATTCGAAAAATTGTCCGAAATTCGAAAAATCATCTTTATTTCGAATATAATTCAAAATTTGAAAACTTTTTCAAAATTCAAATTAACTTCCTATAAATTTGTAAATTTTGAATACCTATGAATTGCAACAATTGGAGAAATGCGCTTCAAAATTCAAATTTTCAAAATTTTAAATTTTATCATCAGAATCGTTCGTATACCTAAAATTAGTTTCAAAATTTTAAAATTTAATTAGGAAATTTAAAATTTTGGATTTTTCAAAACCGAGTTAATATTTCGTGTTAAAATATATAGGATTGTAAACGTCAACTTTTGCTTCTATATGTATGTATATTCCTTTCGGGGTTTTAACTATAACTTGTCGGACTTGTCCCCCACTCCCAGTGGCGACATCAATAACAATACCCCTTCTCCAAGAGTTGGGTGTGTTGTCGTCCATTAGCATCACCAGATCGTCGATTTTAATAGGTTTATCTTCTCAAACCATTTGGTTCTTCGTGAAATGGTCGGCATGTACTCATTTACCCATCTTTTCGAAAAGAGTTGTGTCAGGCGTTGCGCAATTTGCCAATTTTTCCTTACAGTTAGCACGCCATCGTCAAATTTACCAGTAGGTTATGGTTTGGTGTAAAAGCTTCTTGTTCTTCTGGATCAACGGAGACGAAGGTTGAAGGACGTGAGTTGATGATATTTTCGACTTCCGCAGGAAACATGGCAGTTCATCGTTAGGCTTTCTGGTTGGTAGAATTTATTTTAAACACTTTTTTATCGAATCTCTCCCAACAACCACCCATGTAAGGGAAAGCTTGCGAATACCCATAATACAAATACTGGTTCAAACAGATCGATTCCAACATGTGATCTTTAGGTAGATCTGCCATCTCTGGTGTACTTATTTTGGTGTACATATTTTCGATGTTTTGAATCAGTCATAAGTTCCGTCACTCGATGTTTTCTTGAGAGTAAAATGGAATATATCGTGTTTAAATTTATGTTTTCTTCACTTGCCAATCTGCTTCGCATACGAAGAATCATATTGTCGTCCATGGCATTTTGTAATTCGTGCTTTTTTTTAAAATCGCTGCAGCTGAACATTTTTTAGCCTATGTAATCATCGTGATATACTCTTTGATGCACCGTCCGTATAATTTCCCTTTCAGCTTCTGCCTCTTCTTCAGTGGGTTTAGTGGGTATATACCCATTTCCATTCTTTGAAATCTGTAGTCTCGGCGATACGTAATGCTACGAACTCTCGATACTTTCTTTGAACAGACCTGAGTCAACATAACACAGTAATTGAATTAGACCAAAATACACGTTTAGAGATTGATCGGCTAATTTCGCACCAAGAACTGCGGCCTGAACCTCCAATTATGGTATCGATTTTTGTTCCATGTTCGGTTATTAATCTACAAATCGAGATCGACAAATATATGCAGTTCTATTGATTTTGGTTTTGATTGTAAGTTCGACCGGTAGCATCGCGGAATTTTTATATCTTCGATTATTGGCATCACCTCGAACCATTTGAGCCATTTTGTTTGCTGGCTGTCATTAATAGGTTCACCGCAATCTTTGCGTACCTTACCAAAAATGTACAAAAATGAAATGAGTCCAAGTGGGTCGAATATCATCATGAGGGTTCTCAGAACTTCTCTCTTGGTTCAAATCCTCTATGAGCGTGAATCGCATTCGTGTCTTTAATAACTGAGATTGTTTCGACAGTTGAATCGAAGTTGTCCAGCCAATCATCTACATAATGGTTTTCGATAATAGCTTGCACTGATCTTGGATATTTTCCGGAAAATTGAGTAGCGTTATGGTTCTTCACATACTGAGCTATACTCGGCGAACAGGCTTCACCAAATGTCATGACACTTTCATTTCGCCGTAGAAAACTTTGTGTGTCTTGGTCCCTCTCTCTAAAACTTCTATCTGGTGGAACATTTCCTTTATACCACCGGTAATTTCCACTTTTCGCTCACGGAATCTAAACAATATATTTACCAGTGATGATAACAGGTCTGGTCGTTTCAAATAGCATAGAATTTAAAGAGACGTCGTTAGATCTGGGGTGCAGCGTCTCATATTTTGGCGTCCTCGATTGATAGCTCACGAGCGTAACCTTTAACGTATTTCTGATCTTTTTTCATCTTTCGCTCCAAGCAGCTAAATCGTATTCTTGCCATCTGTGAACTATCGGGGAAACGAATTGTAAGTTGTATATCTCGGGCTCTCTTATCTTCTTTTGGCTCGATGGATTTTATTGGCCATTTAACACTTCTAAGTCGATTACAACTATCTTCATGATGATACTATAGCTAATTCCCAAAAGGGGTTCGTCAAATCGGAAAACATAGTTGAAACATTTTATAACAATGCATGTGTTTCGATTACCCAAATGCGGTTGTAAAAAAAATATTTAATTTTTTGTGATTTCCTTCCCTTGTTTAGTAATTACTCGTGTATAACGCAAGCAGAATATATAAAAATTTCTCTTAGTTTTCTAAATGAGTACACACAAAGTACACACCCGATCACTTTGCATCATTCAACCCTATTCATTATATACATATTTAATACATAGATTGTTACACCATTGATGTAAAAATAAATTCTTATATACCATAACAACTTTTAAGATACTCGTATATGTATATAGTTTATGTTATATACTTGCACGAGTATATGTACATCAACATTTTCCTACTCAGTCTTCTCGTGTTGATTTCTGTATTATGCTATATCTCTAAAATGTTGTCTATATAAGAAATGATATATATGTACGTACATATATAATGTTTATGGCTTTATTTTTATTTAAAGTATAATTATAAAATTAAATTCTAAGAAAATTTTGAAGAAACAAAAAATAAATGAGAGAAAAATATAATTTAAATATTTTTATTATTATTTTTTTATAATTTTAATTTCGTAGAGTAGAAATAAAAATATAAAATTAATTTTTTTTTTTTTGTAATTTTTTGTATTTAAAATTGTTGTATGTTTTAAATATATAGAAACAATTAAGTTAGGCTATAAAGTTGAAAAGACTCGACGAGAAAAAATAAAGTTTGTTTAAAGTACACAACAATATACATTTTTATATTTTTTTGTCGACGAGGGGGAATGATTATTTTATAATAATATATATGTACATACATATATATTGTGTTTTGTTGATGTGAGACATTAATGAAAAAAAAAAAAAAATTTTAGTTTGATGTAGTAACGCGTTTATGGTATTGTATACACTATTTGTATAGTACTCGTATATACGAGTACACGTTTTAATGTTATGCGGTACAAGTTTATTGAATTAACTGGATCACATTCAAAACTATTAATTTAAATTTTGTGAATACAACTTTACACTACTCGTATACAATAAAAAAATTTGCGCGCGCGATATACTGGGTAATGAAATACTTGATTCCGCAATTGTTGTTGTACATTATATAGTTTTTTTTTTAATGCCATAAAGGCACATTGACTCGTGGCGGAAATCAAAGATTTCAGAATTAACCAGCTGTTTAAAATTGTACCATTTGTTGTGGTTCCATTAATAACTAACTACTAGTTTGAAGTTTATGACAATTTTTGTTTGACATTTAATATGTTTGACATGTGCCTAAATAAACTTCTGCAAGCAAATCATTTGATAATGATTTCAAATCCCGCATAATTGAGACTGAGTTGGATGGCTCATTAGTGTCTGTCAAAGTAGCCAAAGGCTGTCCTCAAAGAGGAGTATTCTCACCCTTGCTGTGGCTCATGGTTATCGATGAATTACTTGTTAAATTGCAGCGATCTGGGTTCATCGTGCAAAGCAACGCGGATGATCTCGTTTTGACAGTTTCTGGTAAATACCTGAACGTCTTATCTGATCTGATGCAGAACGCCCTTAATATAGTGGAAGTTTGGTGTGTTGAAAAGGGGTTGCACGTCAATCCCTCGAAAACTGATCTGATCGCGTTTTCCAGACGTATAGAGACAGTGCTAATTTATCTGTTCCCACTCTATTTGGTAGAGCGACTACAAGGACAGAGCACGTGAAACACCTAGGCATTATTCTAAATAGTAAACTATCTTGGAAATTTCACCTTGATCATAATCTCCAAAAGGCCATTGCTATCTTTTGGCACTGCAGAAGGGCCTTTGGCAATTCCTGGGGTCTGACCCCTAAAATGATGTTATTCATCTACAAATCACTGGTTTTACCCTTACTGTCGTATGCAGCAGTTGTATGGTGGCCAGTTGTGAAACTGACATCTTCTGTAGCAAGGCTGGATGGACTGCAGATGGCAGCATGTAGGGCTATAACCGGGGCTATGTCGTCTACTCCCCTTCTTGCTATGGAGTCTATTCTATGCTTGCCCGAATTGCAGGTTTACATTCTAGGTTTGGCGTGCTCTGCTGCGTTTCGACTGAGGTGCATTGGGGCATGGAATACCTTCGGGACTTGTACAGGGCATAGACAGATTCTTAATAAGTTTAAATTGAATGACAGGCTTTTGCCCGAATTTAACTTCACCAATTCATTCTCCGTCGTTTTCCCTTCGAGAGAACTGTGTCTCTCTCAGGATTTCTATAGACAGTTGTCTGAGTCGATAGTTTTTTTCGCGGATGGCTCTCGATCAGAAGTCAGTGCAGGGTTTAGTTTCTTTTGTCCAAAGTATGGTCTCAGATTCTCGGGTAGTCTGGGCAAACACTGCACGGATTTTCAAGCTGAATTAATTGCAGTTACCCATAGTGCATTTGAGGCGTTTAAGTTTAGTAATTTAGGCAAGGATATTACTATCTGCACGGATAGTAAAGCCGTGCTCAATACCCTTAAAAACCCTTTGACTACATCCAAACTGGTCAAAGAGTGCCAACACTTCATTAATCTCCTTTGCTCCAATTCGAGAGTAAGGGTCATGTGGGTGCCTGCTCATTGTGGCGTTGTGGGAAATGAGGTTGCTGACTTGTTAACGAAAGCTGGATCGCGAAAGTAAATTCTGTGGTCCAGAGCCTCGCGCAGAAGTAGCGTTCGGTTCAAAAGGCAAAACGGGTCATCATCGAACCCAACGTACTCGTAGATCAGTTACTATCCATCTCTTGGTTCAAACTGTTACAGTTTGCTAAGGCTGCATTGCGCTTATGCGAGTTAGGATAGATCCTCAAGGTTTGCACCATGGGTCCACTGTGGCATTGAGTGTGGAACCTCAGTAGGTTCCAACCGTTTAAAAAAAAAAAAAACTCATTTGATAACCAAACTATACAAATAAAAAATATTTTTACTAAACATGGTACGGTCGATGGGCTTTATTTATATTATTTACAAATATCAATGTAGTTATTGAGATTCTATCAATTTTAATTTTTTTCTTACACTAAAATGGTAAAACGATTCATCAAAAACCACATGAAGTTTTGTAGTTGAAATGCTCGTTTTAATGACTCCGTGGTGTGGCAGAAAATATCTATTTGACTTTTTAACCTCCTGTACTCGCACCATGTGGCCTAATGCATCATACTCAGCCATGAATGCCTTATACATTTTGCCAAGTTCCATTGATTGTAGGCGGTTCAAAGCGGCATTGTACGTTGTTCCAAGCATCCTACCTGATTGCTTGAGTGCTAGTTTTACAATAAATCGGTTGTCTTTTGTCTGTTTAGCTGTTGATAGAAAAAACTCTTCGCATTTCTGCGCTTCTGGAGTTCGTTTTATGAATTTCGAAACTTTTTCTATTTCCCAAAATCTGCGGAGAGATTTATCGATATCTAAATAGTACGTTAAAATTCTTTACCTCGCTATTAAATTAATATTACTCAGATTTCATTTTCCCAGTCACTATCCAACCGAAAATTGTTCTGAATGCTCGTAGTCACATGGGTAATTTTACAATTTCATGTTGTATAGCCTTCACAACTACTTCTATTCCCAGGAGTATACCAATGTGGCCGCTTTTGTTATATGGAACAGCAGTCCATTTAATATTGGTTTTAACTTCGTCTTCACTCGGTCTTTCTTTTAATTATTGAATTATTGTTGAAGTGATATTAACGTTTGCACATACCATGTTATTACTGTCCGAAGTGCTTCCATCTCGTGATGACTCATGAAGTGATGTCACCATATAAACAATTGTAACATCTATTACTCGCCTTTACTTCTTGGGATTTTTCGGCCGATGGTTTGTTTGCAAATCGAGCATTGCATATTCGAAGATGTTACAACTGGGTAAGCTCTAGAATTTAAATGTCAACTCTAAAAATCTAACATTGCCATGCGCTTTCCAAGAATTGTCAACAATTCTTCAATCGTCGGAAAATCTTTATCTGCTGTCTCTCTCGCCCAAAGAGCCCTGGTTTTACTGTCGAGTTTGCTTAGTGCAACGTGTACTAGCGAAGGATCCCTTTTCTGGGCATCTGCTCCTAATACCTTTAGTCCTCTAAGCGATTCATCGAGCGCATCGGTTACCTTCCTGATATTAATCGCGTTCGGTTGTATTATGCTTGGCTGTTCTAAATACATTTTAATGAACGCGTTTATTGTATGGGGCTTTCTATCATATCGCTGTATAAGTTTTTGAAAAGCCTCGTTGTAGTTGGCATCGGTGACAGCAAGAAGGCGAATTAGTGCTATGACTTCTCTCTTCAATATTCTCTCTAAGGTATTGGAATTTCTGGGCTCCAGTCAGAGTATCCTTATCGTGAATGGTGGAGTTATAAATATCGAAAAACGATTGCCACTCCATCTATTCGCCGTCGAATGTCGGAATATTAATTTTTGGTAATCGTACTTCGATGGTTGAATGCTGCGACACGTTCATGGAGTTGTCGTTTGTTTGCGGCTTTATAGATGAAAGGCTGCGTTTCCGAATAACCGCATTCAGTCCCGCAAGTACTAAATATAGTTAAATTGTCCTCAAATTCAGAAAGGTCAGATTCTTGATTAAACAGTTCGCGTTCTATAACCATAAATTCCGTTAACAGCTTCTGTGCTCTGTCTATTTTCACTTTGATCTCATCTGGACTAGCGATATCTAAATTCCCCCGCACGAACGTGGCTGCCTTAGTCATGGAACCCTTAATAGTGGCTCGTTCGTTTTCAACCCCTCCATTTTACACTATTCTATTATTAGCACTATTCACTTTTAGATAATAGCTATTAATGTTTTCTTTTTCTATTTATTTTAATGGTTATTCCGTCCACGTGCTAAATGCCACTCAACTATTACTATTAAAATGAGACGCGTAATATAAACCGCCTCCTATCGACGCGGAAGATTATATTATAATATACATTTACAGGGAAAATAAAAATTGACCGCCAGCGCTCACGAGATATTTCAATATGATCTAGCGGGCACTTTTTTAAACATTTTACGTTCAATACGTACAGTCAGTTGAAATATTAATTGTTGTCCTTCAAGTCATAAAAATGAAAATATTTCGAAGTATTTTCGTTAACCTTACTAATCATTAATTCATAATCTGATAAAACCGAACATAGTATCTGCGATAAAGCATCGAATCCGCATGTTGAAAAAATCAAAGAAAATTTTTTATAAAAGCCCATTTTCAACTTCCACCGCAGAGTGTCGAAACAATTCCTTTGCGGCATATCTATTCTATTTTTCTGAATTCTGAATGTTATCTCGGTCTTCATCCGAATCAAGCACTATCAGTTCAAAATGAGCTTGCTAAAACTGGTTTTTTAAAGTGCCTCAAATCTATCCACCAACCGAGCTAAATGCGTCAGTGTATTTTCGAAAAGATACAGAATTAGTACTAATTTTGGTTGAGATGATGGTTGTGGGCAGGTTATCGAAGAGAAACCACTTTGATGTGTCACTGTCAAAGCGTTATTTCCTATTTTAAACATTCTAGAATGCGCATACGGGAAACATTGACGACGCTGTCATTTAAAATGCACTCAATTTTCATATTCAGTTGAAATATTAATTTATATTCCCTCGTTTAATTTTGTTTCAAAATGTACATAAATTACGCTCTAAAGTGAAATTAAAACTTGTCTCAAATCTTATACCTTAAATTATAATTCAAGCAAACTCAAATAACAAAAAAAAAAAAAATTCAACTCAAAGTTTTATTTTTAACTCAATTTAAAATGCACTCTAAAGCAACATAAAATATTTTGGCTCAAACTAATACTAAAATCCTATTCTGGAATTTCACTAAAGCAAATCCACTCAAAAAATATATATATGTACATCGAAGTCAAATATGAGGAAATATTTATAATTTAAATTGCACTCAAATAATCTTTAAAATTTAAAATTAAAAAATCCCTGAATTTAACTTAACAAGTTCCACTCAAAATATATAATTGAAAGTCTACTCAATCACAATCAAATATAACAAAAAATTATTTTCTAATCAATATTTGAGTTCAAACAATTAATATTTGAAATGCACTCACGTTTTGTTCAAATCAAGTTGAAAATGTTACCATTTTGGTCGCTCGTATAATTAATTTAAAACAACTACAGATTTTAACTCAGATTCATACTAGCATACTTTACTTAAGCAAATTCACGCAAAGTAGATTATTCCACTCAAAACATATAATTTAAAATTTACTAAAATCCAAATAAGTATAAAATAAATGAAATTTTGAAAAGCGGGCATTTTTTCTCCCACCCTTTGATTTCAAACAATATTTTTCATTTGCTATTTTTCCTCATATCTCTTTTCATGTGCTCGGTATTCTGGGAGACCGTTATACTTAGAGCAAAAGTAGCCTCATGCGCATAAATTTTAGCCATAGCCACAGTACATAACGCCGTTTATTAGGATATGCTCACTGATTTCCTAAATTCAAATGTTCAGCAGTATTGGTAATATCAAGCTTTATTCTAGATCTGCCGAATTGTCTTGAAAAATTAGTTGTTTTAGATTCTTTTGATTTTATTTAAGTTTAGGTCACACTTAGATATAGGCGCAACTCACAAATTACTCGTGTCTCGATTTTTCTGGCATATAGATCCGGGTATTGGTCTAAGACCTGTGTTCCTTGCCAAAAGTCCGATGTTAACAGACACGCGCTCTGAACCTGGACTTTTTGAACCCATGCATATAGGTCTGGTCGGACCATTACCTCCATCTAAAGGTAAAAGATTCATACTAACAACAGTCGACAGATTTACGCACTGGCCAGAATGCTGGCAGTACCTTTGATTTAGATTAGATTAGATTTATTAGATTTATTATTAGATTTATTATTAGATTTGGTGTCCAACTTGAAATAACCACTGGTTAAGGCAGTCAATTTGATATATCTAATTCTATAGTTTAATAAGTTCTTATGCAAGTTTGAAATGTTGCATTTAAAATTTAAATTTATTTCTAAATAATAGTAAATAAAATTTAACGATATCAAATTTTAGTCGACCTTATACTAAGGACTCACATAGTAAAATACACGAAAAAATGTCTAATACTAAAGCAAGACCATTTTTCGTGTAGTTTAGTATTAGAATTGGTGGGCAAGGTTATCAAATATGGTATCGAGATAAGTTAATATATTTTTAAAAATATTATTGTATATTTAGTACCTCGTTTTGACTACTACTAGGGAGCGAAATTTTCATTAACCGGTAAACGGTAAAAAATTGGGGTGAAAACCGGGTAAATTAAAAATGAAACAAAAAGACATATACCGATACTTTGATAACTAGTTCAGATGTCATATGCAGAATTTTGGAATTTCGAATTACCTTGTAGGTTTATTCAGTAAAGGTGCTGGTATACACACCGGTATGGTTACATCGCGCCACTTCATTTATCTCATTTATCTTTTCATTTAACGTTGGACTCCTTTCATGAACGTTGAAAATTTATTATTACCAAGTTTGTAGCTATCGTAAACGTAATATTCAACTCACAAGAATTAAAATGAGTTTTGTCATTAAGAAGTTATTACTACGAGTAGTCGAGTACCATACCGAAATTTACCGGATTTACCGGTATATCCTATTTTTTTTTACCGGTATTTCGGTTACTTAAATTAATTGGTTAAGCGTTTGCACTTAATGCGGTGTCTATAGCTTCACTTTCGTTATACTCGATAAAACAATCAGAAGAGAACAGTTTTTGATTTCTGTACACTGTCTGGCACGATTTTCCAAAACTCTACTTTGTAATACATTTTCAGTTGATCTTAGCATTGACAAAAGCATTGACATTTGTTGTCGAGGAAAACTTCAGTAACAAATGTGAATTTTTTTTGTGGATTGTTAAATGAATTACTTAATGTTGATATGATCTTCAATTTTGTGAGTCTATATTATGTCGTTGTAGTGAGGTCTCTTAGTTACTTAGTTGGTTTGTAGCACATTGCAGTTTTCTGGTTGCTTCGTCTACTTTTTAACCACTTGTGTAATGTAAATACAAGACTGGATCTAGCACAGTACCTTGGGGAGTCCCTGCAGATATTCTCTTTAGCTCGGAAAATACTTCTTCACATCTAATTCGAAAATATCTGTTAGCAATATAAGATTTTAATATCTGAAAGTATTCTTTTGGCAAATCTCGATGCAGTTTATACTTTAATCCATAGGGTGCCACACTCTAGCATATTTTCATATTTTCAAGTGCATCGTCAATAATAGTTGTAATCCTGACATTTGCTCTATGGTGGAAAGGCTTTCTCTAAAGTATTATAGGTTTAATTTTTTTGTATAAGAGATTCTCAAAAATTTTCGAAAGTACTGGAAACAGAGAAATTGGCCTTTATGACTTTTCTTGATTAGATGATTTGTTCGGCTTTGATATCATAATTATTTCTGCTACTTTCCATTACAGAGGTACATATATCAGTCGAAATGAAGCGTTGATCACCTCATCATTTTTTAATTGGCGGTATTTGATAATTTGATCTTTTTAATGCTTTTGTAGCTTTCCATAGAGAATAATCAGTTTCTTTATCGTCTGTAAGACTACGCAGATAACGGGTGACCGATTCTTTTTTCAGTTCTCTAATTCTTTTCTTAAGCTTATTGCACAGGCAATTACAAATTATTTTGCTTTGTGGTGCTCGGTTTCTATTTGCCATGGTTTCTTTGGTTGTGGTTTTTTATTAAATAATTCCCTAATGTAGACTGGATAAGTGGAATTTTTGGATTAGAGGTGTGATATCCCATGCTGCTTCCATATTGGTGTTGTCTTCAACCAATTTCTTAAATAATTCCCAATTGGTTTTGTTATTTGTTAATTTAGCTGGATTTCTTAACAATCGTGGAACTAACAGTCATAATGATGGGCGAAAGTCAATGAAGGACTTTCAATATTTTCTAGAAAAATGTGGTTTTCGGATATACCTCTTGTAATGTAGAAATCAATTAGGTCCGAAGTTTTCCTTGTATCAGTAGGCCAATTACGTTTGTTTTCCTCCTGAAAGAAATTCACAATTGTAAGCTTGACCTGCGGCGTATAGTTCTTATACCCTTTGGAGTTGTTAATCTTGACCCCCAGAAAGTATTTTTTGCATTAAAATCACCTCCATTGATAAAATTAAATCCTAGCTGGCTCAATAACTTTTTGTAATCCTCTTTATTTTAATTATGTCTTGGAGGACAATAAATTGAACCGATAGTAGCTATTTGCATACTTTCTTCTTCAATTTTTATTCCCAAATGATGTTGAATATTTTCTTTCACAAATACTCTTGCTCTGTCCGCTGGTTGTAAAGCGTGATAAGAGGCGTAACCACGTATCATTGGAATCTTCTAAATTTGTGTGGGGTCGTACTTCGTAGCCCGGATGCCACCACTTGCGAAAACGACTTGCGATCGGTTACTTTACTCGATATAATATAGAATTTAAAACGTCAATTCAATTCGATCATGTTTCGAATTTTAAAACTAAATGCCTATCCTAGTTTGGAGTTAACCGCGAGTTATTAAATTTCGATGTTAAATGACATATTTCGTATATCCACTTTCAAAATCGCTTTAAAAAAGTAAGTTTTCTGTTATCGAGAGATACCGAACCTGATCCTAAAAAAAATGATATTAAAATAATTTTAAATGTTTAAAATAATAAAATTTTATTTAATTGGCAGTGAAACGCCATATATTCAAATATTAGTTAAAATATACAATATTCTGCATCTCAATAGTGGAGGCTAACCTTTATATGTATAGGAATTAAAATTGGCTAAATTTTATATATTTATATATGTATATCATTTGTCCTGACATCAGCCAATCTAACCCCGAACTTCAACTGGGAAAATTGAGGTCTTCGGGGTAATTTAAATTTAAATATTTTTCAATTTATAACATCTCTGATGCAATGAAAGAAAAATATTGATGTTTGATGACAATTAACCTCTGGAGTCTGGTGTGAGCGTATTTCATTATTTTTTAATGTAAACTATAATGACATTATCTCCCGATCAATCACAATTTTCAGCTAATTGAAATTGGGTTTTAAGTATTTCGTTCAGAAAGTCAGTCGGGTGTGTAAACTAATGATTTTGACCAAGATTAAATTTATAATTAGGTTAAGTTTATCATAAACTTTCATTTCATGTACCTTAATTTTTATGTGAATTGGCCCGCCTATGACATTTTATATGAATAGCAACACAAAACGAAACAACTCCACGAAACATCATCAATTATTATGATTATATATTTTTTTTTAAATATATATTTAAATTTGTATTTGTTAATTATATTTTATATCTATTAGTCATAATTTTATATTTACATATATATATTTTTATTTATATACAAAAAAAAAAACCATTAGCGCTCAAATCAACTTATATGAGTATTCTCTCTCGATTTAGAAATTTTTTATTAATAAATTATTCCATATATTATTCAACAACAAAAACCAATTTGAAAGATCCCAGCTTATATATAAGGGTACATAATACGCTTAGCTGTTTTTACAGATTATACATGATTTTTTGAAGGTTCAGCCGACCAAACATGGCCCACCTATATACGTATATGTATATAGCTTACTTGGCAATTTTAACTTTTGTTTTTCGTCTTACATCAAATTATTAAAAGTGTATGCGTGTAATACATAAAGAAAGAGAGGGAAAGAGAACATTCAACTCATGTCAAAATAAATATCACCCAAGTATCAATTTAATTTAATTAAATATTTATTTATTATTTTTTCGGTCTCATACATAATACCGATGAAAAACAGATTCAATGCCTGTATGTAATTAGAAATATTTTGTAATATTATTTAAAAAAAAAATTATATTTTCAATGCTAAACAAACAATTACAATAGTTTATTTGTGTACATAACATATTAGACTTTAGAGAAAACCCCAAAAAAAAAAAAAAAAAAATGTATAAATATAATTAAAATTAATACTTAAATCAAAAAATTGTTACATACAAGAAGTTGAGTGTAATAATAATATAATTAAATTAAATTAAATTTAAAATAATTGTGTATGTTACGTAATTTGAATAAAAAAACATAAAATTTAAATTATATTATGTACTTACAAAAAAAAAAAATTATAAAAAACGATTAGCGCAAGGTATATGGTTGATATATAAGTTATAGAGATTTTCTGTGTTGTTTAAAAATACTTATGGAAACTATCCTAAAAATCTATAAATTTAATTTAATTGCTTTTATAAAAATTATTTTTGTATAAATTGTATTTTTTTTATATAAATTAAAAAATTGTTTTTGGTATAAATTTTCAATTTTGCAACAGTCGCGCTTTATTAAGTTTTGTACAATATTTTTTTTTGTGGATAAAAAAACTTCTTAATTATTTTAATGACTTTTATATTTTTGGAGTATCTCATTCAAAAATTACTAGTTTATAGTCTATAGAAATTGGATTGATGCGATACACAGTGACGGACAAAACAATAGATGTGTTAAAGTGAAATTACGAATCTATAATAATCAGAGACAGTGGCGGCTCGTGGGTCTTTAATCATTGGATTATACCCCAAATCGTATCGACCAATCATACTGTTGCCTGTCCTTGGTAAACTATTCGAAAAGTTAATTGCCGTCAGGTTTATGGATATATTCCAAAAAAGTGGTACCTATAGTGACAAACAGTTTGGCTCCAGAGAAAATAGAACCATAGAGGATGCAATGATCAAATTGATCAGTTTGGTCACAGAGTCGGACAAAAAGTACAATCTTGGAGTATTCTTAGATGTATCTGGCGCATTCGACAACCTGTGGTAACCCAGCATTATGTTGGAGCTAAAGAGATTCAATTGCCCACGCAATCCCTATAACATCCTAAACAATAGTGTCTTCAACGGAATCATGAACTAAGAAGTCCAAGAAATAGCATAATCAAGAAAAAGCGCAGCTTGCCATAGACAATATGGTGGACTGGCTATCCTCTGAAAAGACAGTCATGATCCAACTTAAAGGTTCACTGGACGTTAGGAGACCACCATTGATTTCCGTAAATGGCCAAAGAATTAAGATGGTGGAAACTGTTATATGGCTGAGAGTTGACTTCGATGAACGACTTGGAGCCACTTTACATGTCTAAAGAGTCGCGGAAAATAGTAAGAAGGTTTTCGCTGTGCTAAAACGAGTTGCTAAAGAGAACTGGGGCCTCAAGCAACGAACACTATCACTTATATACGAAGGCCTTGTGGTATCTTCATTGACAAACGAATGTACTGCTACCATCGGCGTACACTAGTTAGTGCTCACTAGACTATCTTGGAATTACCAAGGCTTACAGAACAGTGTCAACTGACGCCGTTCCTGTCTTGGCCGGCATGATTCCTATTGATATACTTTTAAATGAGAAAATTGCCAACTATACAGGATAAGGAAAAGACAAAATGTGAGCTACGGAAACGTGATAGTGGAAGGCGATCAAATTCGGCCAAACCTCATGGGCTTGCTCAAGAGGAAAACGAGTAAAGCGTCAGTAGCAATATGGCAAGATAGATGGTCGAACTCGGTGGATGGCAGAATAACATATAGTTATCTGCCAAATATTGAGGCGAGATTAGAGACAAAGATTCCTCTAAGCGTATAGTTCACCCAAATGTTAACGGGACATGGTAGAATGGTCTCCTATATGCACCGACTGAGTTTAGCGGACTCAATTACTTGTGAATGTGGGCGAGCATACAATAGAACACATCCTCTATGACTGTGATCTAGCTCAGAAGCTAGAGATCAACTAATAACTGATTCAACAGCTGAATGGCCAGCAAGTAAACCAACTTTAATGCTGCCAAACAACCTCAACTGTTTTAGGAAGTTCGTGATACCGTCTTGAGCGGTAGATAGACACATGCATAAGTACAGAAGATTTTTATCTTAAGAATCTTCTTTCTTTTAAAAGCTAGTTAAAAAGTAGATGAGTATGCGCCTCCTCGATGGCAGCGACGGTAACAGGGCATCATGGCTAAGCATACCGATATAGTAGTAATATCTTCAAAAATTGTAAGTCCGCGATGGAGTTGTTAAAGTGTTAAAGACCTCCTGGGAACAGCTTCTTCGAATCAAAGCGACAAATTAAATGATTAAATAAATAAAAATATCGATTATAGCCATTCATTAAAATTTAAATAAAAATCCATACTAAAAGAGACTGTGAAGGCATTAGAAGAAGATCAGACAGACCTCGAAGATTAATATTGGGAAAAGACGCAGGCCATTTGATGAGCCTCGAGATAGCCGGCCATAAAGGTCGACTTCTAGAACGATCAGAAATAGTGGAAACATTTAAATCTGAAAAGAGTATCGTACTTTGAAAAATGTGGTATCTTAGGTCCTTGTCCTAGTAGCAGGACGAAAACGATCCTTAATAACCCAGTGGCAACCATCAAAGATTGTCACTGTCAAACCCATGGCTGGCAGAGAAATTTCCTTCACAAATAGTGAGGAGGTTAAAAATAAACTGCGGGAAATATAAAACCAGTAGTGGCTAACGTTTCGGTTAGAAAGGTCACGAACATGAGGAATGGCGTTCTAATCGAAACAGGAAGAAAGGAAAATCTGGATTTCTTCCTAGCCAGTCCGGAACTTTCGAATGCTGGGCTGGTAGCATCGCTACCAGAAAAGCGTCTGTCCAGGATAATCATTTATGATGTAGACAGGGCCGAAAAGATCGAGGCAATTAAAGAAGTTTTAATTAAACAAAGCTCTGAATCTATTAAGATCGGGGACTTGAAACGATGTTTCTTGACTGGGTTATAGAAGTATAAATTATCATATATTTGTGAACACAGCGGCAAAAATGGGCATGACGCTTAATGCGCTCCTTACCGTAAAGCAAACAGAGCGAAGATCGCCCTAAAATCGCTAAAGCGGTTGGGCATGAAATCAGACTATTGAAAAAGAAGCGATTGACATACTCTGCATGCAGGAACCATACGCAGTTAAAGGGGTTATAGGTGGAATGGCCATACGTCCACATGAAAATATTAAAGTAGCAATTGGCATCCTCAACAACGATCTTGATGTTCTTAAAGTGAAGAAGTTTCTATCTGGTCAGTATTTGCTACTAATATTCAGACGATGCAGTGGAACATGTGAGTAAACTTAATAGAATCATGGATGGTCTAAAGGACCATCCCATTATCATTACTGGCGACTTCAATGCTAAGTCAAAACTTTGACATATTCGTTATCAACGAAGATGAGCATCCAAGTACATATTCTCACACATGAAAGTTGGGCAAAGTTGTTCGGAGAATACACATAATGATTCCCTAGCATTAAAAAAAGTCCCTCGGTACGCATTAACCCATGCCAATTGGGAGAGTTTATACAGCCAACTAAGTAGCATCTGGCAAAAGACCTGAAGGTATCGATGGAGTTGAACAAATAATAACAAGATCAATAATCAAAGTCTGTAGCGCTGTCTCCGGACTTAACCGAATCAAGAAAATTGGTTTGTAAGTTATGCAAGTTATATAAAAGAGACAAAAATTCCGAAAGCAAAAGGCTTAACTATGACGTACACCGAAAGGCGTATTTTAACAGTTTTAGAGACAAAAGCCAAATGAGCTTAGAAGAGTTCATCACGGAACATGGTAATGCTGAACCGTAGGGCTTAAACAACAATTTGTTGGGAGGATACTACAAAATGCTTGTTTAATATCTTAACTACCCGATGACTCTGAGGGAAATGACTGTGACAGGGAAAAAGAATCCGTGCCGATCGTAACTAGCACCACATACACCAAACGTGAACCACTTCAGTAATGAAGAGGCCTTTTTGGCTATCATGTCTATGAATGCTGGTAAGGCGTCAGGACTAGACAACATCGAGGTCGAGGTGATACAACGTGCTCGGCATATTATAGGGCCCTGCATCACGAAGTTTATGAATACTTGTTTTAGCTAAGGAGTATTTTCCAAAGCTTGGAGAAATGGTAAATTGGATCCCAAATCTTATCGACCTATCATGCTGATGCGTGTCCTAGGTAAATTATTTGAAAAATTAATTGCCGTCAACTACAAAATAAGAAAAAGCCAAGACGTGAGCTATGGCAACGTGATAGTAGAAGGCGATCAAATTCGGCCAAACCTCTTGGGTTTGCCCAAGAGTTATCCAAATGTTAACGGGGCATGGAAGAATAGCCTCTTATATATGTACCGACTGAGTCTAGCAGACTCAAGTACATGTGAATATGGACAGGGCGAGGATACCATAGAACACATCCTCTATGACTGTGATCTAGTTCAAGAAGTTAAAGATCAACTAATTATATAAACTTAAGAGTTGAGTGGCCTTCAAGTGCACTTACTTTAATGCTGCCAAACTCAACTCTTTGAAGAAATTTTATGATACCGTCTTGAGCGGGCTAAGCTTAGAATGTTTCCCTATCAGCCAGTACATTTCACGTTGATTTATTTTAATTTGTTCAGCTTTTTGTCTAACGTGGTGTTTCCAGTTCAATCTTGAATCAAGATGCGCAATCCGTGATATTTGGCTGAGAAATGAATGGAAGTTGTTATTTGCGTGCAGCATCGCATATGTTACATGGACTGGTTCCAAATCGTCCAGCTTTAATTTTCAATCCCTGGTCTCATTGGCTGATTTTATCGAGTGTCTGTTGTAAGTATTCAACTGCTTGGTTCTGCGATTCGCTTGATGCCAATACTACAGTGTCATCAGCAAAAGTTTCGATGAAGGTTGTTTCCGTGTTCGGTATATAGGAAGTGTAAAAAAGATATAGGAAAGGCCCTAGTACGCTATACTGAGGCTAAAACTTCTTCATATATCTTCTTGTGATACTCTAATTTTTGTTTCGAAAATACGACTCGAGCAGTCATTTTGTGGAACTAATTTACTTATGTTGTAGATAAGACCCTCATGGGTCTGACCCCTATCGAAAGCCTGTGCTACATCTAGAAATCCGATAGGGCATTAGTACTGGAAACTCGTTTTAGTCGTTTCAAAAACAAGTTTGAGATAGTTGGTAACAAAGAGATCGGCCTGTATGATGTAATTTGCTCACCGGGTTTATCTGATTTTTTATCATGACTGTTTGTGTTGCCTTGAAACGCTCAGGTACATATGTAAGTCGGAAGCAACAATTGTATGTTAACATAATGACTGCTCTCTTTGATAACGGTGAAATTTCGTCAATTCCAGGTGAATTTTTTGTATTCAAATTCATATCTATTTCTTGTGCGACTTCTAGTGAGATGACACTATTGATCTTTAATTCAGATCTATAGACTGGTTTAGGGGCAAGATTGTATATCGTGTGGTTGAAATACTGATGCCAGGTGTCGTACAAACAGTTCGGCTTTTTCATCGTTACGTCTCACCCATTCTTCGTTTATATTCCTTACAGGTGGAACTTGGGTTATTGGCCTCGTATAACTTTTAGTAGCTTTCCAAAGATAATAGTTTTTGTAGGCTTCAGGACCCAGTCCTTTCAGATAATTTTCACTACCCGCCCATTTATGTTTTTAACTAATAGGTTAACTTTATTGCTTACTCGAAAAATCTCTTTTGTCCTTTAAACCTTTAACTCAATTAGATTGTTCAGTTTCCCTCTAAAAAATTCACAATACGTAAATTTATTAGTAAGGTTAAGTTTCCATTTCTTTTTAATGGTTAATGTACTCAGAGTCATTAAGACGGGTGTATGGTCGGAAGTAAGGTCTGATACCTTCGACTTCATTGTATGTCGAGGATAGTTTATTAAAAATATTGACATATTGATTTCTTCCGATATTCTGTATTGGTGGGCAGTAGATCGTCCCTAGCTTGCATAAATGACTCTTTAATTTCCTCTTGTTGGAAATCTAGGATGTTTTGTTTGATTAAGATTACTTGTCTTTCCTCGAGCACGACCACTGGGATGCAATGTCCAATAAGATTTATATCCTATAATTTTGATAAAGTTTTTCTCTGTAAAGTGCGTATCTGACCTTATGTCTATGTTATTGTTTCTTAGAAATACATCAAATTCTTGGGCTCTTGCATTAATCCCCTTCGCGCACCTGGCTATTATACGTAGGCACGTTACAGTGATCTACTTTTTATTTTTTTAGCACTTTGTTTGGTGGTAGCAAATTTTGTTTTGGTTTATTCTGATACACCTGGCATCCTTTATAACTAGCCGCATGACCTTTTGCTCCGCCCAGTGCACAAGTTGGTATAATATTTCGCGGCTTTTGACATTGTTTTGTTTGATGATTCCTTGCAAATTTGATACATTTGGTATACGTTTTTTGGTGGTTCAATAGACACCTTGCAATATAGCAGGTTCTTAATTACGTATATGTCTTTATTGTTTTATCCCTGCAACAGGTCTACGTAAATCAATGGGGAGTGTCTAACAATTTCCTCATTATTAATTGTGGATATTTTATGTATGTTGACAATGTTGGTTACTTTATGACCATGTTTCTCTATTGCTGCATTGATCTCTTTGATTTTGATATCATTATTGGATATTGCTTTAAACTGAGCAGGTTTCTCTGTCACTGCCAATATACTTAAGCTATGAGTATATTGAAATCTCTAACTTTGCTCACATTGATTGGTGGATTTCATTTGATTTCGCTAGACATATCCTTGGGGATGGCGTTCTGGAGAGACTCTTCGTTTTGCTTACATTTTCCTTATTTTGTCTGGGTTGAGTGACTTCATTCTCAAAATCCTCTTCATCCGTAAAATATTCATTGTTGGGATTTTGTAGGCTCTGGCTGGTAACATTTGTAGACACAAAAGGCGAGAGCACTATGTCATATGATTGTTAGCACTATGTCATATGATTATTGTCAATCTTAGTCTCACCATTTCTGCCAATGCCTCATTATTACATGGGTTCTTTCCTGTCAATTTCGCGCAATTTAGTTCGACGTTCGGGAGATCTGATTTAACTTTAATTGTGCTACCTTGCATCTTATGTACAGTTGATGCCCATGATAGTATTAATGGTAGCATACCTCTTCCGATCGTGCCATAGCTATGGTTGGCTAGAAACTGTTTCGATATCAGACGTATGATGTAAATACCATGGCTACCGAAATCTACTTCTACTGCTTGGGCATACAATTGTCCTCTACGATCTTGTGGCCACTTGATATCCGTTATGTGACCTATGGAGCCATTGACCAAGCCCTTCGTAACATCGGTGTTGGATCTGAGCATCATTTTTGCGCCTCGGATTATGACTAGTTCTGTTGGAAGTCCAGCTTATTTATCACACAAAAGAGCATTTTTAA
Source organism: Tipula unca (assembly GCA_951394425.1). Taxonomy (NCBI): domain Eukaryota; kingdom Metazoa; phylum Arthropoda; class Insecta; order Diptera; family Tipulidae; genus Tipula; species Tipula unca. The sequence goes on along the minus strand of OX596382.1, from coordinate 108,671,847 downwards.
ATTCATAATAGTGCATTTTTCAGTAAACACAAAAGCGCATGAAATACTGTTGTAACGGTTTTTTCAAATTTGAAACAGTACCATTTGCAGCCAACTTTACTCCGTACATTTCCCATACAAAAGAAAACATGATTAATTATACTATACCAGAGCATATTTAATGTCCAAAAATTAGTTTTAGAAATCAGTATAAAAATCTAAAAGTGAACTACGCAACGATAGGTTTACAAAAATATTAAAATTTTTCGATATCAAATTTTAATCGACCTTTCAAAGCAATCACATACTAAAACACACGAAAAATGTTCATGTATCAATGCTAGACGATTTTTCGTGAATTTTACTATGCGAGTATTTGGAAAGGTCGACTAAAATTAGATTTTTTTTTTCTATTTACTATAATTTATAAATAATAATAAATAAATAAAATAAATAAATTCTAAATTTTAATTGACCTTTCTATGCACTCACATAGTAAAACAAACGAAAAATTGTCTTGTGGCAAAATCATATATGACATTGTATACCTAACTCCTTCAACAATTAGTTGTAAAAAAACAATCCTCTACCGAGCCCACAAGTTAAAATTTTCAATGTTGTGCATTGCTTCATTCGATTACTTTAAAAGTTTGACTGGAATTTTAAAACCACTTTACTGTTCTCTTTATTTATAGCATGCACATTTTAACATAAGCACGAGAATTTTATTAATCCAAGTTGAATTTTAAAATAGCCCCATAAAAGCTTAAAGTGATTTCTCGCATCACATTTCAATAAAATATTTAAAAATTAAAAATATTTTTTTTTTTATTAGGAAATTATTAATTTTATGACATTTCAATATATATATTTTTGTATGTATATAAAATAATTAAATTTAATCTATAATCGAAAAGAAGTAAAAAATAAAATATAAATTTAAGATTTTTACAGGAATTAAAATTCACATATTATAAAAAAAGAAGAAATTTTATATTTTATTTTATTTTATTTAAAAAGATGTCATTTACCTATATATAAATATCTTAAGATTATTAATACCTTCTAGGTAAAATTATTATTTTATATAATATGTAAATATATTTTATGTCAAATAAAATAAATTTTATATACCTATCTTATAATTATAATTATTAATTTTAAGTTTAAATAATTACCTTTATACGAGAGAATATTTTATGTGTACATATGTACGTATCTACATATTATGTAAGATATATAGAAATGTGTATTTTTATTTTATTTAAATTGAAATGAAAATTCAATTAAATATTGGAAACATTTTTAATTAAAATAAATAAATTAGATATTTTTGTTCTTTACTTTATATATATATTTTTTTATGTTTAAATAATATAATTTATATACAATGTGTTTGCCATATTATATTCTAACTGCACAATACATTGTGTATACTCTCTAGCTAAGTTTATGAATATTATGATGAATAGTCATAAATTTTATAACATGTACATATGTATATATAAGTATTTAACACCAGACAAACTAAGGATTATTTAATTTCTATATATAGTTTTGACTTTGTAAATATATGTATACAATAATAGTTTGAATAATAATGCCATTAAACCGTAACCTTCTGCAGTGTTTATAAACGGGATAATAAAAAAACGTTTGCCGTGTATATAGATATGTGTGGGAGTGAGATGGGGGCCCTTTAAGAATTACAAAATTAAACATAAGACATATTTATGGTGTCTTTGCTAAACATAATTTTTTCGGTATGTTTCAATAAAATAGCTCTGCTAAATTATCAAATCTGATTTTTTGTTTCTAAAATGAAAATTAATATATATATATAATTAGAATAGAAAATAGTAAACAAAAATATTTCTTTCCAAATGTTTATAAACCTGTTTCAGAAGCAATTATTATTTAACCAATTTCAAAATTTACTAAACCATTTTGAAATTATAAAAATTAGTTAAAAAATTTATTAAAAATTAAAATTTTGACTGGAAAATCAAATATTTCGATTTATTAGTTCATTTTATGATGAACAAACAAAAATAAATTTGAGTTTTCTGTCAAAATTTTAATTTTTAATAAAATGTTTAACTAATTGACTCACGGCCTAAGTACTCATATAGCAAAACACAAGAAAAATTGTGTTGCTTTGATACAAGACAGTTTCTCGTAAGTTTTACTATGGTAGTGCTTGCAAAAGTCAGCTAAAATTTGGTGTCGATTTTTTTTTTTTAAATTCCATTTACTATAATTCATAAATAATTTAATAAAATTAATATAAATCGTAGCGCGAAGGGTTAAGCTCGCCAACCTTAATTATTTGCATTTGGTATAGCTGTGTGCCGCGCATTTCTGCATTGATTTCGCTGTCGAATTATTTATGTTTGTGTCAGATAGATGATATACCGAAAATTTAAAATTTTTGTTTGTACTCCGGTATTTAAAATTTAGTAAATTTTCGAATTTAAAGTTATTACAAAATTTTAAATTATAAAACACACTTTTCGTGTACCATACTGAATTTTAAGTAAATGTTCAAATCGGAATTTAAAATTTTCGATTTTTGAATATGTTTTTGAATATCATTTGAATAATTTATGCATTTCAGAATTAACTAAGATTATTTAATTAATTATTATTGAATTAATTAAGCATTTGAAATTCTAAAATTTGATATTTATTGAGTTTTTAAGTTTTATTAGAGCTTCACAATTTTGAATTGATAAATTGCGGCTTCAGTTTCCGAATTTCGATTTGAAAATTCTATTTTTTGGATGAATTAAACAATCCTGATTTTAAAATTAAATTCGAATTCAATTTAAAAATTTTGTACCGGATTAAGTAATTAAAAATTTGAAATTTAGAAAATTATCGAATTTAAACTTTTTTATACATCGTTTTACAAAATTTTAAATTAAGAAAATTTTTGTAACACACTTTTCGTGTACCATTCTAAAATTTAATTAAATATTCAAATCGAAATTTAAAATTTAAAATCTCACTTAGACTTATCAAAGTTTGAATGTCAAATTTCGGTGAATTTATTGTATTTACATTTTTATTATAAGTAAATAATTTATATATTTCAGAATTTACAATTTTTATAACTAATTATTGTTAAATTTAGCAACTTTCGAATTTAGTGGTTTAAACTCTAAAATATAATATTTATTTTGAAGTTTTATTAGAATTATACATATGTGAATTTATAAATGGAGGGTTCAGTGTCCGAATCAGAATTCGAATTCAATTTAAAAACAATTATGCAATCTGGTATTTAAAACTTAAACAAATTTCGAATTTAAACTTCTAAAATAAATTAAACTAAATTTTGTGTTAAGAACATTTTTTAGACACTTTTCGTATTTTGAATTTTAAGTAAATATTCAAATTGGAATTTAAAATTTAATTAGAATTATCATGTGCAATTTATTGAATTTAAAATTTTTTATTATAAGTTAATTTATAAATATCAGAATTTAAAATTTTCAATTTTAATTATCGTTAAATTTTGCAAATTTCGAATTTACTTTAAATTTTAAAATTTGATATTTCATTGAGGTTTGAAGTTTCATTAGAATTGTACAATTTTGAATTTATAAATTGCGAGTTCAGTTTCTGCATCATTTTTGAAATAAAAAATCTCTTGATTTTAAAATTTAATTCGAATTGAATTTAAAAATTTTATATTCATACCGATATTTAAAATTTAGAAATGTTCTGAATTTAAACTTTTTTTAAAATGCGTTTTACAAAATTTTGGATTAATAATTTTTGTTACACACTTTTTGTGTACCAGTCTGAATTTTAGGTAAGCATTCAAATCGGAATTTAAAATTTCAATTCGTTTTGAATTTGAAATCTCAATTAGAATTATCAAATTTTGGATGTCAAGTTGTGGTGTAATTTATTTATTTAAAATTTTTAAAAGCAAATAATTTATTTATTTCAGAATTATAAATTTTCATTATTGTTAATTTTAGCAAATTTTGAATTTAACTTTTGAAATTCTAATGCCCGGCTTCACGAAAACATTGGTTAACCTGCTGTTAAGTTAAATATTTAACCGACGTATAAATATTTATTTGATCACAATTAGGCGACTAAATATTTATACGTCGGTTAAATATTTCCAGATAAAAAAAAAATTGTAATCATATTGCATTGACAGAAATGGTGTCAAAATTACAATTTTATATGGAAAAGTTAACCGTTGGTTAGATTAACAATTAATTTTTACGTGAAACCGGGCATACATTTCAAGTTTACAATTGTGAATTTATAAGTTGCGTTAACAGTTTCCAGATCATGATTTGAAATTAAACAATCCTGATTTTAAAATTTAATTTGAATTCGATTTAAAAATTTTGTGTTCTATCCGATATTTAAAATTTAGAAATTTTTCGAATTTAAACTTTTTTAAATGTGTTTTCAAAAATTTTAAATTAAGAAAAAACTTTGTAACACATTTTTCGATTACCATTTTAGGTAAATATTTAGATCGTAGTTTATAAATTAAAATCTTAATTAATCTTAATTAAAGTTTTCCAACTTGGAATCTCAAATTTGGTGAAAAGTATTGAATTTTAAATTTTTATAATAAGTAAATAATTTATTCAAATCAGGATTTTCAATTATTGTTAAATTTTGCAAATTTCAAATTTAGCTTTTCAAATTCTATAATTTGATATTTATTGAGTTTTGAAAATTTATTAGAATTATACCATTGTGTATTTATAAATTGCAAGTTCAGTTTCCGAATCATGATTTGAAACTTTCAAATCATACTTTATCGATGAATTAAACAATCCTGATTTTAAAATTTAATTCGAATAATTTTATTGCAATCGAGTATTTAAAATTTAGAACTTCTTCGAATTTAAACTTTTGTTAAATGTATTTTACAAGGTTTTGAATTAAGAATGTAAATTGAAAATTTAAATTCGTTCTGTATTTCGCAACTTAATTAGAATCATCTAATTCCGAATGTTAAATTTTGGTGTAACTTGAATGAATTTTGAATTTTTATTATAAGTAAATAACTTCAGAATATATAATTTTTAATTCTAATTATTGTTAAATTTAACATTTGAAATTTCAAAATATTAGATATTTCGAAATTAGTGTTTGAAATTCTCAAATTTGATATTTATTGAGTTTTGTTGTTTTATTAGTTAGTTATTAATGCAATTGTGAATTTATAAATTACGGGTTCAGTTCTCAAATCAAGACTTGAAAATTAAATTTAATCGATGAATTAAGCAACCCTGAATTAAAATTAAATTCGAATTCAATTTAAAATTTGTGTATGCAATCTCAATTTAGAATGTCAAATGTTGGTGAAATATATTAAATTTTAGATTTTTATTATTAGTAAATAGTGTATACATTTCAGAATTTACAATGTTCAATTCTAATTATAGTTAAATTTAGCAAATTTCAAATTTAGCTTTTAAAATTCTAAAATTTGATATTGTTTTGAAGTTTTATTAGAATTTAACAATTGTGAATTTATAAATTGAGGATTCTGTTTCCGGATCATGACTTGAAAATTAATCGATGAATTAAGCAATCCTGAATAAAATTTAATTTAAATTCAATTTAAAAATTGTACAATTTAATTATTGTTAAATTTTGCAAATTTCGAATCTAGTGTTTTAATTCTAAAATATAATATTTTTAGAAATTTGAAGTTTTATACATTTACAAAAAAATTTTCGGTATTTAAAATTAATAATTTTTTCGAATTTAAACATTTAAAATTATTTAAACAAAATTTTTAGTTAAGAAAAATTTTTGTAACACACTTTTCTTGCACCATTCTGATTTTTAAGTAAATATTCAAATCTCAATTTAAAATTTAAAATCTCACTTAGAATTATCAAAGTTTGAATGTCAAGTTTTGGTGAAATTTATTGAATTTAAATTTGTATTATAAGTAAATAATTTATGCATTTCCGAATTTACAATTTTCAATTCTATTTATTGTTAGTTGTAGTAAATTTCGAATTTAATTTCTTAATTTGACATTTTATTTAAAGTTTCCTATTGTGAATTTATTAATTGCGAGTTCAGTTTGAAAATTTGATTTTATCGATGAATTAAAAATACCCGATTTTAAAATTTATTTCGAATTATATTTAAAAATGTTGTCCCATGAGTAACGGAGAAATATTGGTCCACCTGCTCAGAGATTCGTTTGCGCAGGTAAGGCTCTTACAACTGGTGGTCGCCAAGCATCCAGAGGGCTCTGTTTGCGACTGGGCTTTGTTAAATGAGCCACCAGCCTGGTAGTTTATTGGCACGGGTCGCGTAACACCTTAAACCGGCCCATTTGCCGTCATTTAGCGTGACCCGCCCCACACCTAGGTCACTTTTACCCGTAATTATAAAACTTATGACAGTTTCTTGTATTGTAAGCACGCAACCAAAGCAAAATACGTTATTGGATGTATGTTTAAGTTACCGTGAAGCCGGTGAGCCTCCTTATGGCATAGGTTTAAAAATCGTATAGTAATAGGCGACGAAGGCTCGCTTTGGAGTATACAGAACGAATCTTAGATAGTGGAATATCGAATGAACAAATATCTGCAGAGGTTGTGTAATCGGTGGTACTCTATACAAAGTTGAGAGGAGATAAAGAAGTAGGGGTCACATCTTAGGGTCATTAAATTTCTTTTATTCGTTGAAACCTAGAACAGGAACCAATTTAGATAGAAGACGATCGGAATGATTGAGGTTATGAGGTTAATACCTCTCCGGTCTAATGAATCATTCAGGGAATTTGAATTTTTTTGTACAGAACTTCTTCCCGCAGACCATTTTTATTACCCGAAAATTCTTTCGTTAAAAAATACAATAAACGCCAAAACTGCCATGATACGAAATATGTTTTTCCCAACATAGTAGTGCTTTAATACTGCACCATTCGAATAAAGGAAATACTTAAATCTAAGAAAATGGAGTAATATCAGATAACAACAAAGATGGTGTTCTGAAAGATGCCGGTATAGAAAGGCACCCTAATGTCTTCCTAACTAGGAAGGAAAAAATCGAGGCTTGAAACGTTGTTTTATAACTGGGTCAAAAAATGGAAATTTGGCAAATTTAACCTTCGAGGTGTAGCTTGCTGCAAAAAAATCTTGGGTTAGAACCTAAGGTAATATCTGGGTTGACCCTCATATATGGTGTAACTGATTTTTTGAGAATTATAAGATGCTAAAATACCATGCTCATTTCCAAGTTCCGTACAGAGCATGTTCGTATTTGTCATTGATGCAAGAGAAATTACTTATTGAAATGGAATAGGCGGTATGGCAACCTAGTATGAGTACTACGGTTTATATTGCGTATGTGCGGTTTAAGATTTGACCTAAGTCGATTCTATCTATTTATACAGCTGATAGAGTTCTTAAAATAATAACATAATGGAAAAATAAAGTGACCTTTTTGGGCCTAACCCATAATTTAAAAAATAAATCAAAAGTATCATTGGTCCTTCGAGCCGGATTATACGCATCGGCTATAAAACAGCAGAAATTCCATAGATTGGATAAACAGTAAAACCACGCTAATCAGATAAGTTACCAATTTTTATAAATAATTAGTACCGAATAATTTACCGATCGAATCAGTTATTTAACGCAAAGTGCATACAATACCAAAATTGATATACTATACCAGTAATCGTAATCAATACCAAAATTGATGATTAATATCGCGTGTGAAAATAAAAATCGAAAGCATGTTGCATTAGAAACCGTATAAAGAAAATCACCAAAAATTTGAAAAAAAAAAAAAAAACAGTTTAGTGAATAATAGTGCATAGTGACAGTGAGCTAAGATCGCCAAACCACAAAATGGATGCCCTAATCAGACGCCGAAGTGTAATAAAGGGCCTCCTAACTAGAATAGAAAAGTATTCTGCTACGTTAAACGACGAATCATGCGAAGATGAAGTAAAAGAACGAGCACATCGCGCGAAGGAGCTATTGCAGAATTTTTCTGATATAGAAGATCAGATTTTTAACGAAAACCCAACAGAAAGGTCGGAGAACGAGGAGTTTGAAGAGCAGTACTATCGCGTGATAGCTAAACTAAATAAATGGTTGCGCTTGAAAACATTGTCACCTACCAATCAAATGAACCAGATGAATGATTCAATAATGAATTATACCACTCAAGCAAACAACAGTGACTTCAAACTGCCGAGGGTAAATATTCCAAGTTTTTCTGGTGATTATCGGGAGTGGCAGAGTTTCTTCGACTTATTCAACACCATGGTGCACGAGAACCAATCGCTTTCAGCAGTAAGGAAATTTCAATATTTGTTGAACTACCAAATACAGTCCACTATATCGAGGAAACATTGGTGGCATTGGAAACATTTCAAAATTATTTCAATAGGAAACTAATCCCGAAACACAAGAAACCAGCAGGCAACTATAAATGATAAAACGCAAAGTAGCTTAGAAAAGTTATAGGACATACAACTACTTGATGGAGGGAACAAACCACTTGGTTTGTTATAAGGCCCAGTATCTCGAGCTTTATAAATGATAAATATAAGATACGCATCCTATCCCAAAGCTTACAGCTATATCTATGCTGTGGCTGATCGAATTCCAAAATTTGTAATTTTTAAAATTTTGAAGTTTTATTAAAATTTTTACAATTGCGAATTTATAAATTGCAGGTTCAGTTTCCGAATCATTTGATTTGATTTGATTTGATTGGAATGTTCGACCAAGCATTAATCAGGGCCTCACCGAACAACCGTTTACACATAACGTATAAAAAGGATTTGGATAGGTTCAGTTAATATGATAGAAATTGACTCGGTTACAGAAACCTGGTATAGCCAATTGTTAGTAATACAGGACGATACAGTTCTAATGTACTTTTATAATTTTTTCAGCATCACTGGGCTCTGAAATAAAATTGATTAGGTTGCTGGATCAGACCTATGAGATATTTCTGAAAATTCAGCTCAAACTATATTTCCGATTTATTTTATTCTGCATTCCAGCAATTAATTATTTAATTTACATTTAAGTTTAACGGCAGAGGAAACTAGATCAGCCTGTTGAGTGGCAACTTCCTCTCATATACGTCTATGCAGATGCCATTATACTCATCGCACGAGACATCAGAGCATTAGAACCCATTCTGCATGAATTACTAGGTGCCTTAAAAATAGCGGGCTCTGAATTAAACCCCCATAAATGCACCGCTCTGATCCGAGATTCCACAGCATCATTGGTACCACCACCCAACATAGTGTTGTCTGGTGTCACTTTCAACCGTGTTGATATGATGCGATAATGGAGTACTTATTTAACCCCCAAGTTAAGTCAGCCTCTCACCATTCGTACTCGGTGTCATCAGCCGCTCGGAATAACTCATCATAGGCAGAAATTAATACATAGAAATCAAGTACCCTATGAGACAGTTATCTCTATGTACCGTTATTTCCCCTGTGTTGACACATATGGTTTACAGACAGCTGCTCTAACCTTACCAAACCGACGCCGGCTAAGGAAATACGATTTTTTTTATTCTAAAGAAACTACTCGAGTTCTATCCTTCCCATCCTCGCTCACGTAAAGTCAAGGACATCTTACATGGTAAGACTATTACCAAAACAATCAAGGTACACCGAATCATTATTGGGGACACATCGTAGGAATCTCACCCAACTTGGGACGCCCCTGTTACACCTGGAATGACTCACTAAGGCAGGATTTAAGTTACTTTGGTAGACCTCTTATAGAATGGGAGACATTGCCCCCGCTACATACTGAATTAAGGCAAGTGGCCAATGAAATCTATACACTTGATGAATCGTACTCTAGTGCGTCACTTGGTGAAGAAAACCGGTAAGGGCTTAACATAGTCGAATAGCCCAGCCTTCCGAATCCTTTACAATCACCGCTAATCCCAACCACGCCGAGAGCAACCACCCCAGTACTAATTCAACTTAATTCATGAGCCATTCTCCCGCCTTCTTCCCATCCCTTGCTCGCAATTGGCTATGGTGCCATGACCGTTGCCGTATTTATGCCCATTCAGACGGCTACTTCCCCAATACAACTTCCACCACGTCTATACAAAAAACCACTTCAAATATTAAAACGGTTGCGTTAAAATTAGCCGTTCGTCCGAACAGGGTTTGTTCAACACGTTACAATGGGTGGCCCGGAGGGTCTCACTTGAGACACAAAAAATGTCACCACAGGTTTAGCCATTATTTTACAAAAGGGGATTAGGCCTGATTTAATTGGGGATACCCATATACCAAAATCTCACTAGAGCATATTTCTTGGGTATTGGTGGAAACGTCTTCTCCCTCAATACTAACCGTATGATCTATCCTACTTCCCATCACATCCTAAATATTTGTTTACATCATAAATTAAGCATCTATTTGTACAAATAGGTCAAATAACTTATAATAACATAAGGGAAACTGCTGCAAATTTGCGTATCAAGATATGGCAGTTTATCGCAGTTCGGTTATAATATCTAGATGTCACCACTGGCTAATAAACGCTATGTTACCAACATTACCAAATTGACAATACCCGTCTGAAATAACTTGGAAATAACAGGTAACGTAAAATTCTTGTTAAAAATCATTTGGTCACCTGCAGGATATAACTTTATTTATTTGTCTCAGTAACATGAAGTCATGCGAGTTTACTACGGACATCTGCAGTAATCTCCCTTAGTAATATAAATTATCCACAAACTTGACATAACTCCATTACGTTTGACGTATTCCGAATCGTTTTTTTTGTGAATATGATGTTTTTCCCCCTTGTATTTCACTTATTTCGCTGTTATTTCACCTGTATTTTAACACTAACCACATTGCTTTAAACCGTTTAGCACTTTTAAAATAAATTATTTTATATTGGAGATCAAAACACACATCTGATCGATAAGACAGTTTTGATCATCCCTGCAGGTTCAGTTTCCGAATAATGATTTAAAATTTAATTCGAATGATTTTTAATTTTAATTTTTGTATGCAATTCGGTATTTAAAATTAAGAAATTTTTCAAATATTGTTAAATTTAGAAAACTTCGAATTTAGCTTTTAAATTTCGAAAATTTGATATTGAGTTTTGACGGTTTATTAGAATTATACAGTTGTGTATTATCTTTTGAAATGACGAATTAATTTTAAATGGACAAAAAATGTTTGTCGCTTATCTGATCTATCATCAATTTAACATTTCACTTTTGCATTTCACCGATTCTTTGTTTACCACAAAAAGGTGATGATTCAAAATTTCACCTTCATTTCTATTTAACGCCATTTGTGTTCTAAATCATGATTTGAGAGCTCGTTTTCAAATTACATATATACTGTTGCAGCAACTAAAATTGGTATGTGAGTTCAACATCCCATCGGAGAGTAACAGGATTATAAAGACGATCTTTAATATTGCTGTATTACATCATCAATTACTATTAAGCAAAAAAAAATTTTATTTTGGTATATGCAATGCATTCCTTTACTCATTTTTTTTTATATGAAACGAACACAAAACGTTGATGTTGAACATCGAACACAAAATTTAACAAAAAATATTTCTCTTCGTTTATAATGTGGAACGACTATGTAACACATATACATGAAAAGTATCCTTTTTCTCAACTCAAACCATCCTTAATAATTTAGCCCGATTTTTCATTTTGTATGTACAGATATACATTCGTCTGTGTGTATATATGTATGTATATACGTACGAAACAAAGTCAAATTGTAGCCAAATCTAATGGAAAACTCCATCATAGTGGTATAGTGCGAGTAGCATAGAAAAAAAAAAGTATTGCAAAAAAGGATATTCTCGATGATGATGATGGTTGTGTGGTATTGGTAGATGATGGCGAAGAGGTGGGTGTTAGGTCGTTTCATTTATATCGTGCATGAAACAAACCAAAAAAATTTAAAAAAAAAATCATGGGGTGAAAGTATTGTGTGTGTGTATGCATGGAAAATACTCGGTTTTTTGTTTCTTTTTATTTTGTGATACGGTTTGGATTTTTCACTAGCGGGTTTGGTGTGAATAAGGTGGGCGAGAGAGTAGTCGTTACGATGTGGAGATGATGTGGCGGTATTCCTCTTGCACCCCCAGTAGGGACGAGTGAAGAATATGATTTTTTATATTCGTACATCTATATATTTCGGGGACACAAATTTTAAATTTCTTGTACACAAATAAAAAATAAAAATGTATATGAACCAAAAATGATTTTTGATTTTTTGGTTAGCTACCATTATTTTTTTTTATATATACTATACGAGTACCTACATATATATGTACATAAAAATAAAACTGAGTAATTAATGAAAGGTTTTTGAAATTGTTGTTGGTTTATTTCGATTTCGATTCAAAGTGGTGCTTGCGATATAACCAGACGTTTACACAATTTTTTTTGTAAATTACATAAAATTTAAATTACCTACATTTCAATCAGCAATTTGTATATAGTCTTACGAAACACCCTATTATATAAATTTTTAATATATAAATAATTTTAATTTTTTTTTTTATGATTATTATTATTAAAAACCGAACAAAAATAAAAATAATATTAATAATTTTTTATTCTTATTATTATTATATATATAGCTATACGTACATACATATATTTTTTATGTATACATTATATACATATGTGAAATGTGTATTTTGTGTATACACATATAAATATAATATAACCCTAATTGTACAAATATATTTTATAGAAAATTATTTTTTATATATTTAAAAAAAAAAAATAATAATAATAATCATACTAACAATAGTAATAATAATAAAAAAAAGACGCGTTTTAAAAACAACAACAAAATATATATATATATATATATATATATATATATATATATATATATATATATATATATATATATATATATATATATATATATATATATATATATATATATATATATATATATATATATATATATATATATATATATATATACAAACTACATATATAATAAACGAAATCGAAAACTTAACAACAAAAAAGCCAAAAACTACACAAAAACTTCAATACCGTGTCAGACAACAAAATTGAACCAAACCAAAACAAAGGCACGTAGATTATTATTAATAATTTTTTTTTTTTATTAAAATTATTGTTATTATTATGATTATTATTATTATTAGTTTTATTATTATTAATATTTTTTATATACGTACATACATATATATATGTTAAATTTGAAAGTATGTGCATATACGTACGATGTTGCTCGTATTTCTCGCGTTGGTTAGTTTTTAGAAATACTAAAATAGAAACTAGCTATACATATACTTGTACAGATATATACATAATATTGAATTTCATGTGAATTCGATTTTTGTTGTATTTTTTTTTTTAGGTATAAACTTATAAAAGTTGTATGGGGGACCGGAAAATCAACGGCGGAATTTTATTAAAATTGGCCAAAATGCGCATCTCCACGCTATGAATAATTATCGTTCTAATATTTATTTAGGAGTATAACCGTGGCCGCAAAATATTACGAATTGATGTATTGATTTTCCGTTACTAAGCTCCGGCTTCTTTGAAAGAACTTTTTTAAAAACTTTTTGTAAACTTTTAATTTAGAAAAAAAAAATGTTTTTGTGATTAACGTGGCGTCGCCTAAACCAAGAGTACATTTACAAAGTTTAAATATTTGAAGACGTTCCAACTAAGCAACAAACAAGTTTTGCAGTACATGCAGTCCATCTACAGGCAATTATTTCATTCGTTATTAAATCAGTCGCTTATTTTGAGCCTTCGACTGGTCTCATGTTTTATCAATTAGAAATAGAACGGATATAGAGTGTTTACCGTGTTCTGGATTCTGTATATAAACTGGCTAACTGTATATTTGTATATAAGTAATATCCACAATTTTCAAAAACACTGACATTCTGCCTTTCAAGCTATACATAATTATTGAAATTCAATTGTGCGTCTAAAAATTACCAAATTCCATAAAACAAAAGGAAATTGTACAATTAAACACGCGAAATTGTACGAAATTATACGAAAAACGAATTAAATAAAAATTTTAAAATTCGATTTAAAATTTAATTCATTTTTTTGTCCACATAAATCTTTCAAAAATTCAAAATATTTCAAACAGTTAGATTTTAACATTTTTAAATTAAACAATTTGAATTTTTAAAATTTATATTTAATTTTTAAATCTTGAATTTTGTATTTAAGTAAAGTTCCATTTGAAAATTTAATGAATTACACATCGAAATTAAATTTTAAAAATTTTAAATTTTACAACCAGTGAGATATAAAAAAATTGACATTTATTTTTAAAATTCGGTTGCCGTTTTAGAATTATGGCCTAAACAAACTCGACGCACAAGACGCGCTGATTATGGACATATTAAAAATAAATAAAAAAATTTTAAATTAAACAATTAAGATTTAATAATTTAGAATTTTGAAATTATAATTTAACGTAAAATATTTAATTATAATTAGACCTCAAATTAAAAATTAAGAGTTTTGGCTCAACATTTCGAATATCAAACGTCGTTTTTGGTCTCAATTTTAAGTAATTTGAATTTTGATATTTACAATATATACGTAAATTTTGAAATTTCGTAAAATACTGTCAAGCTACTTAAGATAATTTAACGTTAAGTTTAAAAAAATAAAAATTAACAAAATTTTAATCTAGAGTTTATAATTTAAATTATTTTGAACAATTTTAAGTTTGAATATTTTAAATTTATAGATATTAAATTTGACATCTATTTAAAAAGTTAGTTATTAGTTTCGGTTTTCTCTAACAGGATCTCGAATTTAAATGTTTGATTCTACATTTATAATATGGACATGAGACTAAAATTTCAGAGATTTAAATTGGAAATTTCTAAATTTAAAACTTTTGTTTAAACCTTGTTTTTTTTAACTTTTTTATCAATTATTAAATTTTAAGTAAATTAAATTTTAAAATTTCAGGCTTCCTTCATTGCTAATTCTATAAAATATGTTCCAGATTTGAAATTTAACTTTTTATCGATTCTAAAATCTTTGGATTCAAACTATATTTTCCAAAAATATAGGAATCTCAGATCTGATAATATTCGAAATTTTGCGTTCCAATCTTCTTCATATCACAATTCAATAAACTTAAACTCTACTGTCCAATACGGCTTATTGCATTTAGTTATTGACTTAGCCTAGTTTATGAACTTATAACCTATTTTAACAATTGCCTACAAATATTTGAATATTAAAGGACACTAAGGTGGTAGGCGCGGCGTCCCAAGAAATTTCTGCTAAGAAACGCGTCTGTTTAAGAGTGTGAAGTTTGTCCTAATACTAAATAAATATGTTTGTCAATTATTACTGACAATAATAAACAAACTTTGTTAAAAGCTATTTATCTTATTAGCAAATGTAGAAAAACAAAGCTCAAAAAAGCATATTCAAATAAACCTAGTGCAACATTTTACTCAAGAGATAAACACGAGTATGAATTTGTTTAAAGTAAATTTTAAATATAAATTTTAAATATTTGAATATAAAAGACTCATGAAAAACTCCAAATTATTGTGGACATTTTTTGAGTTTTCCACAAATTTAGAGAAAGTTAACTACTAGAGTGATTTTTAATGTAATTTAAAGAATTTCATATTATTCGATTTATGCAGAATTCCTGTCATCGTACATGTCAATACAGACTGGCATATCTTTTTTTCCTTTATCTCCAATTTAGCAGCATAGGGGTTTACTAGGCTACACCATCTTACTCTGTTGGAGGTTATTTCTTTATTTACATCCATAATTGTGTTGTGGTGGCAGATACCACACCAATTCCAGCATTCCCTTAAGCCACCTCTCTTGGGTATCATAATTGTCAAGCCTTCTCCATTTTTGTGGTATTCTACCAGAATTCCACACTTCTTGAATTAATGGTGTTATTTCGCTTTCAGTTGCAGATGTATTCAATTTGAACATTTCGGCGGTTATATTGTCTCTTCCAGCAGCTTTATTGTAGCTTCTCGATGACACTATAACTTTCCGTTTCGTTGGTGAATGGGAGTTGGTAGTTTCGTTGTCGGTGCCAGTTGATAGCCGAGATTTTCGGTGTTGATTGCGCTGTTTTCGTCAAAATATACTTTCCATCTCTTTAATTGTGCTAGATCAGTTGTCAAGACTATAGACCAGAGAGCATGCTTTTTATAGGTTCTTCAGCAGTCTTAAAAATATACTCTGTATATTGCCTTCGATCATTTCTTACCATTTTCTTTACTTGACGTGATGCATTTTCGTATCTACGTTTCATTTCAGCCGTGTTTTGTTGGTATGTTTTTATCTTTACCGACGACGTTCCTCAATTTTCCTGCATGTATTGTCGCTCATTCATGGTTTCCGTTTGTTCTCTTGATAGCCAAGCACCCTCGTAGTAGTCTTGATAAATATAGGCTTCTTCCGTTTCATTGAAGATGTTTCTTGTATCCATATTTCTGTCTGTATTGAATTTCCTTCGATTTTTCTTGGTGATTTTTACAGCGGCTGGCTTGATTTGGTATTGTGCTATTTGGTGGTCGCTGTGGACATCTATGCGCCCCTCATTACTCTCACGTCCAGTAATGTTGTGAGGAATTTCTTGTTGATCATTACATGATTTTTAGTTTTGCCATCCGGTGATGTCCAAGTATATTTATGAATATTTTTGTGTGAAAACCTACCGCCGAAGTCGATGAGTCTATATCTGTATTGTTGTTTCGCACTGAATCCAACGTGTTTCTGCTCATGATGGTGATCAGGTCGGCCTTGTGTATGTGTGTCGTCCTCTACCCTAGAATATCATATAGTTTGCGTTGCTGCATTTTAGTTCTACACTATTCTACCATCTGATTTCACTAAGCCCTAGAATCTCGATTTTGTAGTGTATCATTTCTTTTCTACTTGTCTAAGCCTTGATGTTTCTGTTAGAGTTCTGATGTTCCATTGTTCGATTCGTGTCCGTGTAGAGCCAAGGGTAGATATTTGATATTTAAATTTAAATTTTATAGAAGCCTGAATGTATCGGCATCGAATGCAAAATAAAACAGGGCACCAATTCCTGAATTCGATACGTATCGTTGCATGATATAAAAATGCTATACGAAACGAAAATGAATTGGTATTTCTGAATTCGAACAAATCAAATATTTTTACACTGTCATGTATTCTTTGGGAAATTGATTTTGATTGGTTATACCTCCTCGAATCTTAAACCTTGGTTTTATGTTTTAGACGTTTAAATATAAAAACATGTTGTTTCCAGTTTGCTGTTGGATTAGGCCAAGACCTTTCGTGTCATTAGCCCAAGAATATTCTTTAGGTAAAAGAATTGCGCAACGTATTCTTTAAGAAATACGAAGGGTTTTCTGACGTGATTATCACACCAGTGGCCCTATTCTGGTTTTCCCTGGGAATTGGGAATTGGATAAAAATATTGCTATAATTCCCAATTTAAATTTTTTATTCCTATTTCCCAAAAGTGTTTTCTGGTAGTGCTTGGAATAGTTTCCATAGAAATGGTTTCCAGTTCAAATGCCTACCACTAGAAGTACCAATATAAAAAAGGAGCTGTCATTTTTTAACAAAACACACCAACAATATTTGTATGTTAAGACCATAGACAAAACAGTATATAGATTTCCCATTTTTTTATTTGCGTATGAGCGAGAAAAAATATTTTCAATGTCATTGTTGTGTTGTTGATATTCCATAGTGAATACCGTGTTTACAATAGAATGCACCAACACAACGATGACATAGCAAAATTCAGAAGTTTGTCGTACTCCTCTGTTATTGTACAAATGATAAATCTAGTATGATTGTCTATGCTAAAACGTTTCGTTATATACAAAATTTCCCAATCGCCAGGATACACAGGAAAACGCCAACATTCCCAATTCCCAGGGAGAACTAGAATAGGCCCACAGAAATCCCATATATTTCTATTAATATATTACTTACGTTTTTTCATATATTTCGGTTGTGCTTAATTATTTTGCCACACACACACTACTAAGACATCGAATAGGCCTAAATCGGCCAACTGTAAACGCAATATATCTCAATATAAATATTCCATGATTAAGTCATATAAAAATTTTTCGGAAAGCCCAACTTTTATCAAGGAACTACTTGGAACAAACTATAATACACATATTGGCTTAGCGTCGCGTTTTTGGTTTGGCTAGAATCGGCCATAGAATATCCAGAATATATCAAATTTACGGTTTTCTGGAATAGTTGTATGGATGATTTCTGCAAATCCCATTTTTTATCAAGGAACTAATTGGAACAAACTATAATACACAATTTGGCTTAGTGTCGCGTTTGTGCATTGGCTAGACTCGGCCATAGAATATCCAGAATATATCAAATTTATACGGTTTCTGGAATAGTTGTATGGATGAATCCCATTTATTATCAAGGAACTAATTGGAACAAACTATAATGTATATTTTGTCTAAGTATCGAGTTTGTGCATACACTACTTTGACTAGAATCGGCCATAAAGTATCCAGAATATATCCAATTTACGGTTTTCTGGATTAGTTGTGTGGATGGTTTTTGGGGAACCCAACTTTTATCAAGGAATTAATTGGAACAAACTATAATACACAGATTGGCTCAGTTTTGCGTTTATGCATATTCTACAATGGCTTGAATCGTCCATAGAGTATCCAGAATATATAGTATCGTTTGTGCATTGGCTAGACTCGGTCGTAGAATATCCAGAATATATCAAATTTACGGTTTTCTGGGATAGTTGTATATGGATGATTTCCCTGAGCTGAGCAGTAGACACGATTAATATTATTCGAATTCGTATTCAGAAATACCAATGGCACGAATTTGTACAATTTTTATACGAATTCGTATTCAGGAATAGGGGTCCAGAATATTTTGAATTGACCCAATTTTGGATGTATCACTTGTAAAATAATCAATGATTGTTATGTAAAGTATAATTAAAATCGTTCGAGCTATATGAGTGACCATACTTTCGTATTTAACATAATTAAATAATTGTATCTAATTTTTTAAGATCTAGGGCTTTGTGAAAGTTTTTCTGTATGTACATATACAAAGCTTATCCAGATAACACTGTCCTATAAATTTTTTAATAGACCGTTAAACATTCTAACCAAACACGGAAACTAAATATTAATCATAATTAAATGTATAATCGAATTACGAATATAATTGAAATTTTTTTTTTTTTTTTGGTTAAATATTTTATGAATTTGAAACGAATTGAATAGTATCGTGGATAGATAGTTAGTTGTATAGGAAATGATTGTAATTTCTATTATGGTTGTGATAAAATAATCTATTAAACTAAAGAATAATGAAATCAATTAATAAAATATATTTTTGGAGTACACACATACAATTATTTGAATGTCCTTCATTTGGTAAATAGATATACGTACGTATATGTCTACAACAAAAGAACTAAATATTATATACAAAATTTATATATAATATACATATCTAGATAGATGTATGTATACAGATATGATGACTATGCCTCCATCGTTGACGACGACAACGACGATATATGAAATATAAATACGAGAATTTTATAAAATTCGACAAAAAAACCCACCCAGGCAATATTAAATTTGTTTGCGAATTTGTTTAATAATTCATTTGAAAAATTTATCATCGGGATATACGTCTGATGAGATATCTCTATATATCTGACTATATAGAAATATATGTACATATATTGAGTTTGGTATACATACGATAGATATTCTATATTTTTTGATACACACACACACATACACCCAGAATATCTATGAGAAAATTCTAGTTTTTGTCGAACTTTTTTTTTTATGTGCTTTTAGGTTTTTGTACAATTTTTAGGATGCATCTATATATTTATAGCGTATATATAGGTACGAACGTATATTTATCTATATATCGAAGAGTTGAAATTTTTATTTAGGCTACACAAAATGATAAAAATAATACTTACATATTGAAAATGCAATGGACACAGGGATGCATATTTTGACCATATCTATGTACGTACGTACATTATACAAACACACAAAATTAATAAAAATTCGATATATACCTAGTACCTACCTATATAGAGTAAAAGTTTCGATGTGTACAAAATTGTGCATCGGATATGGGTACTTGTAATTATTCAGAATTTATTGACTCGATAAAATAATGGATACTAATTTTTATTTTTCGTATTTATTTCCAGGTAAGCGCAGTATTTGTAAACACTAAAAATTCATCCTACCACTCTTAGATTGTAAGTAACATTCATGAATTTATATATATATATACACTAGTTGGTGATATTTATTTTTCTTATTGTAACCCTTTGAGATCATCTATAAAATTAGAAATTAATGCGGGGTTATTTATCTTTGGGGTGAAAAATGAATAAATATACAAAATAGAATATAAAATTGTTTTAAATAAATATTACATTTATTTTTAATAGATGTGAATCTACACATTTTTCGAGTCGATATACATTTAAACTATGTACATGCTATGCTAATGCTAGCTGCATAAAATATATTTATTTATGTTTATTTTTGTTTTTTCAATTCTAATTATAAATTTGTGTTGAGGGGTAAATATTATCATTGTGACTTTTAAATTTCGTCTACACAGTAAACAATTATTTACATTTTGATATAATACTCGCATCCCAAGAAGTTGATCTGATTACGTTGGTTTTGAAAAATGGATTCATTGCATCTGAAGTATACATCGTCATAAATCTAATTTATTTTCTGGACTCCAGCCTCTTAACCTAACCAGTGGTTCTTAAATGCGCAACTGCATAGCAGCTGGTCATCTAATCTATTAGTCAAATCGTGAATCATTAAAAATAACTATTCAATGTAAATACTCAATTAAACATTCAATTCCACCTTAATATGATTTCAATCTTTAATACAAGGATTAGAAATCCCCCTGAGCTTATTTAATTTAGACAGTTGGCTCATCGCCGAGTGTTTTTCTATTAAAGCAAAGGTACAGGTAAGTACAGTAACTCAAAAATATATTTAGTTCTTGGACACCGTATTTCTAAGCATCGTAAAAATTTTGGGGAATTCGTTTGAAATGAAATTTTTACTATATCTTACTTACAAGATATACCACAGTTCACGCAATAAAATAGCATACAAATAACACCTTTGAAAATTCATTTGCATCTTTGAAAATTCACAATAATTCAGACAAAGTTCAACTTTGGGAAGTTTGAAATATATGTTTAATATCACCATTCAATTCTATCTCTATTCCGGATAAACTCTGTACGACGATGTTTCGTATTTAAATTCTGTGAGAATCTTCGGTTGAAAAGTGAGTGTATTTTTACAGTAAGATCACCAATAAATCTCTTCAAATTAATCTATATATGTATAAGGTGCAGTTGGATTAAAATTTCTTAATTTAGTGTGATATGATCCAATTTTATACAGTTTGGAAATTAATTTATTTTGAAACCCATAAATGAATTTTTAATAATGTCATTTTACGCACGTCATCAGCTTCCAATGTCTGGACTTCAACTGCCTCTTAATCTAACTTCTGTTGCTTCGAATTTCAAAGGGGCTGTAGCAGCTCGAATATTCGACTCACCGATATTCGATACTGCCACATACAAAACAATTAGTGAAATTCAAATATAATCCAACTTATTTGAATTAAGCGTTCACTAACCCCATCACATATCCATCTATCCAACCAACACTATCTAATAACCGAACCACTACTATAAAACATTTATAGTAAAACAAGTCCGCCATCTAACAACATCACCACGAACAACAATGTTCGGTGATGCAACACTAATACATAAGTGCAATGTCGACCGTCGCCGGCGCATGTGTTCCATCATCAACAAAAACGAACACGAAGGCGACGTCATACAACAAAAACAAAACAACACAATATTGTCGTCCATTGCGATTTTTACCTTTACAAGTTCAAGTGCGTTATTTAATGGTGGTGAAAAATATAATAAAATTTATTATAAATAAACTTAATTAATAAACGTAAAATTAAATAATTATATTGTGAAACAAATAAAAAATTAATGAATGAATAATAATACCGTAAAACATAAACCAATAAATAAATATAAATAAATAAATTTAATAAAAACACAAATCATAGTTATAGTGTATTTATTTATTGATGGTCCGAATCGGACATACATAAAATTAGGAGCATTCCTACTAAAGGGCTTTATCTGATCGTTAATAATTTAATTTGTTTTATGGTCCGAACCTCTATAACCAAAAATCGGTCAGCCCCAATGATCGATAAGTTGAGATAGAGCTGCAATTTCACCATTTTGTTCGTGCGCATATTAAATATTAAATCACATATTTTTGCCACCAAGCGGTAGCCATTCAATTCCCTCCCCACCATGTTCTCCGAGTTTTTTTGGAGTATACTGGATTGACCGATCTGACTCTAAATATATAGGCTAATTTGAGGAACTGCAAAAATGTCGGTTTTTCATGTACTTATCATGCTCGAAATTGGTATTTTCTCTTACAACTTTCGATAGCAGCTTCATAAAATTTAAAAATCTGGGAACACAATTGTTACAGAGTCCGGTTCAAATTTTAAAATTTATAAAGTTTCAATAAATTAGATTTTTTTTTTTTGTTAAGATTGATTTGTGATCCTGAAACTTTGTATCGGTCGTTTCGCTTTTATACTGATATTAATGTACCGCACAAATAAAAGATCCAGGTTGGCTTTATATTTTCATAGCTGTTCATGAGAGAAGCTATTAAATCGAATTTTGTTGGCGGTAGCCCTCACTGAATGCCGTTTGGGGCTGTGTTGTATAATTTACGCCCCCTTTTTTTTGCACTCTTTTCACAGCATCTCGAAGGGCGATTATTTTCATCGGGATACCCATTTTGTGGGGTAGTAAATTGCAATGTTCTATGATGATTCGGATTGAGTTGTTTTGAACTGGTTTCATTTTTTTAACTCGTTTTATTTTTTAATTGATTTCTGGCCTTATTAATTTCTGTAGCAAATCCTCTTTCATGGATTATGGCTTTTCTTTCACGGAACCTTATCAAGATGCTCCATTGTCTTGTGTATATGTTTAAATCACGCCTGCAAAGCTTTAAACGCATTAGAAAGATTTTATGAGAGAGCTTTAAAGGCATTAGAAAGATTTCATATCTTCAAGTTAATAACCAGCCACTCGCCCAATGAAGGCTGTTAGTTAATGTTATTTTATTGTTACGACTTCGCCCGCGTTGTCCAAATATTTATAATTCGTATATATTAACGGATTTTACCTAATTAGAGACATAAGTGGAATTTAAATCCTACATTTTATCCCCATAATTTAATGCATAACTACGAGTACATCAAAAATTGATGGTGAGATTTCTGAATTGTATATGTTAAAGTTTAAAGTTATTTTGAAAATGCGACAGATCGGTAAAAATATTATCAAGCTTATTTTGGCAGCCAGCCAATTTGTTTTAAATTTTATAATTTAAAAAGCTTAAAGAGTGTTTAGTTTTTTTCTGAAATTCAAACAATTTATCAATTTATGAAAGCTCTCATCGTTTAGATTCAGATATCCCTTTACAATTTTTAAAATTTCGTAACGATAGAGGCAGTAAATTTCATCGGCCAAATTATATTGCTAAGCTTGGTTTGTTAGTTACTTCTTGCTAAAATTGTTCTGATATTCACCAAATTCTTATTAAGTTTGTATTGTGCTTATGAAATATTTTCAATATCGCTTGGAAAATAAAGTGCGTAACAATAAAGT
The DNA here is from genome assembly GCA_951394425.1 of Tipula unca. Classification (NCBI taxonomy): domain Eukaryota; kingdom Metazoa; phylum Arthropoda; class Insecta; order Diptera; family Tipulidae; genus Tipula; species Tipula unca. The sequence goes on along the minus strand of OX596382.1, from coordinate 108,648,008 downwards.
GAAACGAATAATAACTTGTCATCAACATTTAGGGGCAATCACAGACTCAGCACCAAAACAATTTTTCGTGTGTTTCAAATGAATGTTGTGAGCGCTGTCCATCTTGCCCAATATGACGGGCCGCGCCTGCTACATATACATATTTTGGTATTGGATAGAATAATTTTAGCAAGGATACCTTAAGCTAATTTTTTATTTAAAAATTAAAAAAAAAAGGTTTAAGCAAACATTTTAAATTTCTTACTTTTAAATTTAGAAATTTTAAATGTCTGAAATTATAAAATCTTAATTTTTAAAGTTGTTTTTAATATATAAACTCGTATTGCCCAATTATATATTATAGTAAGAATGAACATTTTTAATTCGATCTGATAAAATTCTAAATTTCAAAATTTAATTTAAATAAATAGAGACCTTTTCGAGAAATTTTTTCATTTTGAAAATCAAAATACTCTTTTTTAAAACCAGAATAGATGTTAAATTTAATATTATTTTTCTAAGTTTACAAAATTCAGATTGAAAATTGTTCAATATAATTTAAATTGTAATCTCCAGATCAAAATTTATAATTTAAAAAAATTGTATTATTTCGTATAGTTAAATTATCTTGAGATAATTTTACGATATTTTAAAATTTACGTGATTTTTACATTTTTTAAATTTAAGGTCCAGTTCGGATATAATTTTAAATATCGAAAATTAAATTACTTAAAATTGAGATGATATTTGAAATTCGAAATTTCCAGTCAAAATTCTTAATTTTTAATTTGAATTGGGTTCATGGTTTATTTATAATTAAATATTTTTATTTTAATAATTCAGGACTATTAAATCTTAAATCGTAAATTTAATTTTGTTTAACTTATTTAAAAATTATAAATTATAAATTTGAATGAAATTTTTCACTCAGAATAGCAAAATTTTAAATTTTAAAATTTACTGTTTATTAATTTACATTTCTCAGGTTCAAAATTGTACGAATAATTTCAATTATAATTTCCACATAAAAACTTAATTTTTAAAATCTTAATTCATAAATTCATATATTCACGGCTTGTCATATAAAAAATCAAAGTCGATTTTTAGGAAGCCAACCTTTGAATTTGAAATTTGAACCCAATTTCATAATTGGACAGTGTTGAACAAATATTGAATTTTTAAAAACACAATTTTTTGTATTCGCCACGGTTCTAAAATTTAAAATTGCCAAATTTTTAAAATCGGATTTCGATGTGTAATTCGTTAAATTTTGAAATGGAATTTTACTTAAATTCAAAATTTAAAAATTAAATTAAATTATAAAAATTTGTTTGAAATATATTGTGGATTTTAAAATTATTTATGTAAATTGACAAAATAAATAAATTAAATTTTATTTCAATGTTTATGAAATTTGCGGATTTTACGTCAATTGAGATTTTGTAAAGATTTATAATATAAAAGTACATGGATAAAAATTAGTATGTCGCATAGGTATATCGAGACAAAAATAAATTTTAATTTCTTAATTTATACGAATAAATTTTAAACTATAGCAGAAAACAAAAATTTGTATAAATTGGGATAAATTTTATGACTCCCACACGACATACATCTTCTGTATTTCAATTAAAACTAATTACTCCCAACTCTACTAAAAATTTGTGTCTTGTATTTTTATTTTTTTTTTTGTCTAGTTCTATTGTCTCTATACAATACAAAATATACTCACAGAATAGTTTACCATACTACTTACGAGTATGTACGAATATAAAATAATACGACATGTGGACGATATTTTTATTTATTTATTTTATAATTACATATAACTATTTAGTTTAGTTTTTTTTTATAATATGATGTATCATAAATATTAGTTTTACATATTTTGTTTTGTTATTTAATATAATTAGATATATGTACGGATATAGATTAAATAATTACTGATTAAATAAAGTTAAAAAAAAACTATTTAAGTTTGACTTATATATAAATTCTAGAATTTGTATCAAATAGAAAATTCTATTATTAAATTATTTAATATTTTTTTTTTTACATAATTCAATTTTAAAATATATAAAAGTGTATTTTATATTATATAAAACTGATTTTTAATTAACATTGTAGTTTTTGCTTACATTTTAGATTATTGAATTATTTTTAGAAAAAAAACTGAAAGCATACATAGTATCCAACTGTTGTACTATAAAAGGGATAGTTTTGATTAGAAAAAATAATTACAATAAGGGTGTCCATATATAAGAAGTGTACGCCGTACGGTATCTATTTAATTTATCAATGTCCCTTTTGCCTAAAAATCTTGACTTGTAATTTAATTCAAATTTAGAATTATAATATTTGAACTGCATAAATTAGTAATTTAAAATTTTTTGCTGGCCCATTACACCCCGATAACTGTTTAAATTAGCGTAAAAAATTTAAATTGTAATTATGTAAATTTGTAGAATTATTATGTCGAACTCTATCTAGCTATTTCATGCTGGGTTGAGTGGTAAATCATTTTTTAGATTATTTAAATCAATTTTTAATTTGTTCGCTCGTTACCGGGAAATTTCTGAATACCTCATAATTTTTTTTAAAATTCTTTGAGTGTGACAGAACCAGTTGACGTTCGAATATATTTTAAATAGTAAAAATTATAAAAAGTTAAAGTTATTGGGCGCCCTCAGGTCCACCGACATGTTTTAAATCTTTTTTATGATTAGTTGGGATTTGATCGAAACCAATATTTCTCAAACTTGTCAATGGTAGGTAAGTTGGATGCTAATAAAAATGTACTTTCTAACCAACAAAAAAACCAACCGGTGATTGATTTGAGACAATATTCCCATTGACATTAACTCTTTGTTCTATCCTAGTCTTAACGTAGCCTAGAGTACTTATCAGAACCATTGAAGTTATGCTCATGGTTTTAAAGGGTGATCAATTAAAAAAAAAAAATTTTTAATAATGGGTGTGGGGCTGAGCAGCATTAGAAGTTAAGCTAGAAACTCAGTTTCCCAGTGCTGGGCGATACTAAAATATTAGTAGAACTAACTTAGAATGGAGAATACAGAATTTTAGAAATTTGTTTAGTTTAAAAAATGTTTGTTTAATTTGTTTAGTAGAATTTTGAAAATTTTGGGCTTTGTCAATTCGTTTTGTAGAATTTGGAAATTTTGAGATGCCGAATTGCAAGGTCAAATAAAATAACAATATTTTGATCAGCTTATAGGATCAGTTGAGGGATTCATTTGCTAGTTTAGACTACATGAAGATTCAAATATAGTTTGTTGGTTGGACCGTTTTCAAATATGTATTTAAATTTTGTAAAACTTATGCTCTTGTGCGTTCGAAAATATTTGGTCAATTTAAAATCAACATATATTATGTTTCCCACCACTGCTCGACATCTCGAAATTTCCAATGTTAGCTTCATAGAATTATATTATAAAAAATAATAATAGTCTACGTGCGTTTCCTATTTATTTTAGGAATTTATGTCGCAATCAGATATTCCTGAGGTCACATAGCTCCTATGACGAATTACACAGCCTATCGGAAATACCACAGTTTTTTACAATGCTTGTGTTTTTAAGAAAGGTGCTATATGATACAAATAATTATCAACTGAATAAATGGATTTGACACTAGGTATTCCAATTCCATATTTTTACTTCCACCATTTAAGCAAAATTGTCATCTTAATACGGGACCGGAAAATATTATTATCAACATAAGTTCGATGAGATCCTGGAAAGCTTCGAGAAATAAAATTCATTGAATATAGGTATGCACATACTGTAAACACTAGAATTCAGGTGCCATATTAATAAAATCATAACCACTAATAACCACCGAAATTAATCGTTCAGTCTTACAAATTATCATTCGATGAAGTACTATTGAGATCTATAATTTGACGAAGCAAATTTTTTCGTTCCTCATGAACTTTAATATGTTTTGCTATATCGTTTGTCAATAGATCCTTCTTCGCCAACTTTCTTCATCGACGATCGATAATCGTTATGGTGCTATTATTTACTCTATTTTTAGCAAATATTAAGTCAAATGCGTCGTAGTGCTTGCAACTTGTTTCGTTTAAGTCGAGATATCGGTTTTAGTTTCGAAACTTACTCGCAACCTGAAACTCTTTTTTTATATCGAGCCAAACAACCTGACCCAATTGGGACCTGATGTAACAAATTGTAATAAATCATGGGCTAGGTTTTGTGGCCGGCTGACTTGGCTAGAGAGAGTATTTTCAAGACACTCTCAACACGTTGATTTTACCCAATATGTGGTCAACAGTTGGAGGACCTGAAAACCCCCATTGATTATTATTTCAGGAACTAAGAAATTCTGAAATCCTAAGGTTTTAATTTTACAAAACCTTTCTAAACTTTTCAAATTTTTTTAAATAATTTAATTAGTTTCAATTCCAAACTCCGTTATTGTTTAGAAATTCGGAATTAAAAATTTTAATTTTCAATTTCCACAATTTTTTTTTTGCTTTTAAATTTTGAGAATTACAAACAACTTTAAACCTCTGTCAAATTTTAATTTAAATAAATTGTTTGGTTAATTTAAGCATACTGCCGATAAAATTGGCTAAATTGTCCACTTTTCCAAATTTATGATTTGTTATGCTATAAACCTCTAGACGGCTACCAATTTGGGTAACTTATTTAGCCGCCTCGTGAGCTTACTTTTCTTGTTAGTTATTATTTTATTTGGGTTGGACCACATAAAATGGAAGGTTTACATTTTTTGAAAATAAGAACAGAAACATAATTTATTTGATTGCTATTAGTGTTATCTATGAATATGATCCATCGGTGTGAAGTTTTTGACAATAACAGAAAATTTAAAAAAAAATTAGTTTGCACAAAAAAGTGTAGTCGTTTACTTTTTTAATCGACATGGAATTAATTAATTATTATTTATTGATATTTCTGATGGTGAATTTATTAAAATGAAATTAAAATTCATTAGAAATTAGATTGACTTTGACGAATAACACGACTGTCAGAGGTTTCACCATAAACTGACTGATTATTCGGAAAAAGGAATGAACCATGCTTTCCAAATCTGCACGTCATATTATACTTTAAAACAGGGTTGGGCTCAGATTAAAATTTTCAAAAAATTATCATTTTGAGACTATTAGTCTTGAAATGCCTCAACGTACTTTACCGAATAACACGATTGTCAGGGGGTCACCATAAAGTGACTGTATTATTCGGGAAAGGGATAAACCATGCTTTACAAATCTGTCCATGTTATGCTATAAAACCGGACTGGGTACAAATGATAAATTTATTATCATTTTGGGACTATTAGCCTATGGAAATGCTTCAATGTACTTTACCAAATAACACGACTATCACATATTTCGCCCAAAACTAACTTTTTTATTCAGAAAAGGAATAAACCATGCTTTCTAAATCTGTCCATATTATGTTATAAAACGCGGTTGGTGTCAGGTGACAAATTTTACAAAAATTATCATTTTAGGACTATTAGTCGGGAACTGCCTCTACGAACTTTACCGAATAACACGATTGTCCGAGGTCTCATGAAAACGTGACTAATTATTCGGAAAGCCAATAAACCATTCTTTCTAAATCTTTCCATGTTATGCTATAAAACAGGGTAGGGCTCAGATGACAAATTTAAAAAAAATAATAGTTTTGGGACTAGTCTGAAAATGCCACTACGTGCCTACAGAATAACACGACTGTCAAAGATTCCACCATTAAGCTACTAATTATTCGGAAAGGGGATAATCCATGCTTTCTAGATCTGTCCATGTTATGCTCTAAAACTGGGTTGGGCTCAAATGAAAATTTTCAAAATTATCATTTTGGGTCTATCAGTCTGGAAATGCTTCTACGTACTTTACCAAATAACACGTCTGTCAAAGATTTCGCCATTAAGCTACTAATTATTCTATCCATGCTTTCTAAATCTGTCCATGTTATGATATAAAACTGGGTTGGGCTCAGATGAAAATTTTCAAAAAATCATCATTTTAAGACTATTAGTCTTGAAATGCCTCAACGTACTTCACCGAATAACACGATTGTCAGGGGGTCACCATAAAGTGATTAATTATTCGGAGAGCCGATAAACCATTTTTTCCAAGTCTATCCATGTTGTGCTATAAAACCGGGTTCGGCTGAGATGAATTTTTCAAAAAATTACACTTTAAGCATGGTTTATCCTTTCGAATAATATAGTCACTTTATAACGAAATCTCTGCCATTAATATTATTTAGCAAAGTGATTTTTGTTGCCGTTGATTTAGAATTTAAATTAATAAATTTCGTTTGTATTTTAATTTCAATTTTAAATAATAATTTCATCCACTTTTTTATGTGGAAAAATTTCACTTTGCTGAAGTATCGTTAGAAACCATGGTATAAAGCAATCATCATTTTTGCACTATTCGAAAAATTTGGCCCCCGAAATATGAATTTTGCGATTTTTTTTACCTTTGTCTCTTTGTCCTTATCACAAATCTAATTGTTACACTTGATGTGATGCACACGAAATAATTCCCATGTTCTTAGAATGGACAAGTTGAATTCATTTCTCTTATCAATTTACCGAGAAGTAAGTGATTTCCACAATCAATTTCTGTTTTGTCTCTGGGCTCACAATAAATTGAGAGAAAATTCCAATTACTTCCAAATAGAGTTGGGCTTCGGGAATTTCCCAACGGGAATTGCAATTTTAAATTGCATCACACATTTTTTAAGCATCATATTTTTTGAAATAAATAAATTGCATTATCTGAACAAAATTTGAGTTGAGTGTGTCCGAGAATACTATATACGAATATACGTTTTTAGTGAGCTCATACGCAATAGCATCAGTTCTTTAGGATTCCGTCTTCCAAATTGTCACAAAGCTGTTCTGCGTTTTGTCATGAACTACTGTACGATCATCAAATTTGATTTGAAGAACAAAATTGCAAATTTTAAATCGGCACAACGTAAGTTTAGCTTGCGCATCGACGAGTAGAAAAGTGTGCGAAACTGACGTTACATGAACGTCCATATCTATTATGACGACGGATTATCTGACAACCTTGGGCTGGTGCAGATTCTGGGATCATGTCCCTCTGAAAAAGTATATGAGCTCTTAAAAGCAAATTTTCAGACTTAAATTTAAACATCCAGTCGGACATCGTAGCTATTACAAGTGATGGTGCCAGTGTGATGATCAAATTTGGGAGACTATCACTAGCACATCAACAGATATGCTATAATCACGTCATTCACTTGGCGGTCATGGAGGTAATGTACCAGAAACAAAAAGTCGCAAACAGAATATTTGATAGTGACGTAAGCGATGGAACCACCGTCGGTGAAAATAATAATGAAAATGGTGTAGATTGGGGAGAGGATTCGGATGATAGAGGCACCGATGAAGATGAAGATAATGCAGCCAGTACGTCTTTTTCCGTCATTAATGCGGAAAACGATTCCGATGACGAGGACGACAATATCGTATTCGTTGCTGAAAAGACGGTCACTATAAAGTTCGCTTTGGAAATCGTAAGAAAAGTTCGCAAGATTGTTTTGAAATTGAAGACCTCGCCGGTACGAAATGCTATCTTGCAGAGTTATGTTAAAAAGGTCGAGAAGAAAGAGCTTTTCTTTCTATTGGATTGCAAAACACGTTGGAATAGCCTTGAATCTATGCTGGCCAGATACATTCGCATTGGCAAGCATGTTCGTAAGGCACTCGACATGCTCAATTTAAAGTTTATGGCCACTACTGACGCAGAAGAAATGTATTGCGAGGATATCATTAATGCTCTAAAACCTATACGTGTTGCTTTCGAAGCACTTAGTCGCCAAAATGTGAACTTACTTGCTGCGGATTCTATCCTCCAATTGTTGTTCGCAAAATTGGAGAATCAGCACACTGAATTGGGCGACGAGTTCCTATCCAGCCTAAAAAAAATGATTTTATGATTTTTTACGGGTTTTCTGAATTTTTCGAGAATTCCCGAGAATTATTTTTGGAAAATCCCGAATCTCGAGAATTGAAATTTTCATTATTTCGGGAAATCCCGAACCTCGAGATTGGGATTTTTTCGGAAAATACCCAACTCTACTTCCAACGTTCTAATAATCAGTGTTGCTTATTTAGCAATTTCAGTGCCAGGTTTAGCACTATCCAATTTATTTTAGCCCCATAAAAATAACTTTTGCACCCAAGTGAAATTTGGCACTATATAAATCTTTTTAGCACTTATTTTAGCACTAACAAAATGTTTAATAAAATTTATAGGCCCATTATCGAGATTAAAGATTTAGATTTTCTAAAGTTTATTAAAGAGGGAATAAACTCACCTTCAAACTTCGGATGAATATCGGTTATAACTTTCCGATATATGTATGTAGATCAAAATATTTGAATAGAGTTGAATAAAGCATTTTAATAGATTCTGATCCGACATAAAAACTCTATTATGAAAAATTGAGCTTTTGCAAATAATTTTCACAATTGGAAATTACATTTTTGATGTTATGTAAATTATTTGGTCCTTTTAAACGAGAAGTGTAAATATTTTAATTGATACCGATCTAACGTTAAAGTTATTTTATTAATAGCTGTTTGATAAAAAATTTGACCACTAGTCCTACCAATTGAAAATCAAATTTTTGATATTTATAACTAACAGCGACTTTAATTAGAAAATATTTATTGCAAATATTTTATTTGACGACAAAAATCACATTTTATGAAAAGTTGAGCTTTTTTTTTGGAAAAACTTTCAATTGTCGTTGAACGTTTTACTTATGGTAAGATGGACTTTTTAAGATAAGTTAATGAAAAAAATTTCTTGAAAAATTAAGCTTTTAAAAATAAGTTTCACATTATTGTTCTTTGAATTGGAAATCAACATTTAGATATTTCAATTATCTGTTTATTTAAAGAGAACAAATATTTGTTTCCGATCCAACATAAAGGTATCTTATGAAACAGTGAGCTTTTTGAAAAAAGTTTCATGTCTGCTCTTCAAATTGAAAATTAAATATTATAAATCATAATGATTTGTTTCTAAATTAAACAACAAGCATAATTATTCTAATTGATTCCGCTGCAACATAAAAATATTTATTAAAAACAGAGCTTTTTTGAAAAAAAATGGCCCTTCCACTTCGAAAACTTATACATGAAATTTGCGACCATCGAATTATTTAGTTAAAGCACAAAGTGTTAATATTCCAATTGACTACAATCCAACAGAAACTTCATTTATAAGAAGACGAGCTTTTTGTTAAAAAGTTTCACAATTGTCTTAATTAATAATTTAATATTTGTTGTTCTCCTTTTGTAATTAAATAACACTTGCACATTTTTTATTCAATTATGATCCAACATAAAAGCTCCTTTTTGAAAAAAGCTCTTTTTGAAAAAACATTTTGCAGTATTTCTATTTTGTAATTATCTGTTTCTCTAAATTAAATGATAAGTGTATTTATTTTATTCTATTTCATTCCAATTCGACATCAAATTTTTTTTTATGATAATCTAAGCTTTTAGAGAATTTAGATTTCACAATCTGTTCCAATTGGAAATTTCAATTAAAGCATAATGGTAAACATTTTAATTGATTCCGATCCAACATGCACGTTCTATTGTGAAAATAGGAGCTTTTTTAATTACAAGCTTCTTTCATTAAAGAGTAAATAAAAATAGTTTGTTAAATAGATTCCAATCCGACAAGTTAAGTTTTTTGAAAAAGGTTTTACAATATTGTTCCAGAAGTACACCCATTTTGATATTTGTAATCACTTATCTGGTTCCTTAATTAAAACAGAAATGAAAATATTTTATTTACCCCTGATTTCCTTTAAAAGCTATTTTATGAAAAGTTGAGCTTTTTCAAAATAATCTTCACAATATTGTTATTCGAATTGGACATTAAATTCTTGATTTTTGTAATTATCTATAATATGTTTATAATAAAAAAATTAATATTTGCTTCCGATCTGATATAAAACTTCTTTTATGACAAACGGAGCTTTGTGAAAACATTTATTTTTTCTTCCTATAATTTTGATATTTGGCTTCTTTAATTAAAAATCAAGTATGGATATTTGATTTGATTTCGATCTGACTTAACAGTCCTTTTATGAAAAGATGAGCTTTAAAAAATAATTTCACAATTATCCTTTGAACTGGTTAATATCCAGTTTTAATATTGGCTTCTTTCTTCTTTTATATTTTGAAAAGATCTTTTTTATGATGCAAAAGTCATAAGTTTTACCTTGGCGTGTGATTAAAACTGTAAAATGAAAAATGTATTACGAAAAGTTTATAAATTGGTGAAAGCTCTGCTATATGGACATTTCAAACAATTGTTAAAATGGGGTTTCAGTTGTTTGTGGTCCAAAATAGTGATAACGAAAAGTTTATAAATCAGCTCAATAAATAGTTTTATAGTACGAAGCAGGTATATATTATATTCTAGCCGCTAGTGGCTAGTTATAAGGGAAAAAACTGTTTCTTCATTCTCATTGTATCTAAAAATGAGCAAAAATTAATTTTTTTTTTGGTGAAAAAAGTTATATTTATTCCAAAAAAGTGTTATTCTAATTGCAAAATACTCAATTTGTAATTACTTTCTAATAATTTATAAACATGGTAATGGCAATCTAATAAAACTATCAAAAATAATTCGAATTCGAAAAATGTTTCAATTTGTGAAAGGGTTCGAGCAATTTAGAAATATGTAGCTTCACTTATTTTTGAAAAATGTGGGTTAAACATGGGAAGATACGTACATAGTAACGTTTTATCCATAAACAATTTCAGTAAAATTAGGGATGTAGAATTTATACATTTTGTGAATGAACCAGGGCCTAAGTTTACGAATTGAAAATCTAGCCAATCTAGCACTATCTTGACATCAATCTAGCACCCACCAAAAATAATAGTTGGGAACACTGTTAATAACGATGGAATTGTTAACAGGCACAAGTAGTATTTAATTAGTTACTGTAGATCAACAATATCGATGACACATTTTTTTTTTAGTTTATGGTGACTTATTATTATTAATAAAATTAAAAGTATTTTTAAAATAAGATCGTTAAACTCGAGAATTTAATCGTTTCAAATAAATTCTGAATTTTACATATTTTAAAAATTTAAAAAGAAACAAACAGTTGATGTTTCTACGTAACTAATGAAAATTGGTCAAATATCTATGCTGGTTTACGATTGGCTTTCAAGCCACTGAAATTTATAGATCAGAATCGTAAGGACGGAGTTACAGTATATCAAAGGCATTTATAGTAATTTATTTCGTTCTGGGCGATCTCAATTTTCAAATCATTGTTATTTAACAAATAAAGTATAAGTAATAATCAATATTTTACAATTCTATGGTATATGTGTAAAATCATAACATACGGATGTTCAAAAAAAAAAAAATAATTAAAATTCGATAAAATTTCCAATTTGCATATTCTAAAAAAATAAGAAGTTATTTGTATAGATGTACATACATATATGTGTGTTTGCATGAAAATAGGCAAAGGAATTTATTTCTCTTTATTAACGAGAAATAAAACTAAATACCAAAAATTGATATTTAATAGAAAAATCGAAATAAAAAAACAACATAAATAAAAGTAATCAACCAATAAACAAATCGAGAAATGAAAAATTGTCCATGGTCTGTCTGTCTGTATATATTCAACTCATTTTCTCGTCAATCAAATTTTCATCAACGAAATTTAATTCGTTCCAAAAATTCATATTAACTCTTCCTATATATGTACACAAATCTCTCGTTTATATATCAAAATAGGTATGATATATGGGGCAATAGCCAGCACCCCAGTAACTCACCATCATATATCAATTCACTCACAACAAATCAAAATACAATCTACTGTACAAAAAATATATAAAAAAAAGTTCATATTCATCCATTTTTAAATATATGTGGATTCAGTATAGAGGTAGTAGCAGGGTGTTGGGAAGCTCTCGAAAAAAAAATGTATAATTTTTATTTATTTTTAAATATTTGATTGAAGGATAATAGGTTTGAGGATAGATAAACGTTATGGGATTCTTTATTTTATTTTAAATTGAAAAACATTTATAGGTTCTATAATTTTACATGTACGTACAGTCTATATACATGTATGCATTGTCTCTTCTAAACCTATATATCGAGTATAATTCGACCTATCGAACAAAATATTTCGATTTCGATCATACACATAAACTATAATTGTAAATGGGTAGAATCGTTTTTCATATGCAAAATGTACAATAAAATAAATTAATAATATTTTAAATTAAAATAATATTAAATAATTTGATATTGTTTCTAAACAATTTATTTTCTAAGTACGTGATTTTTCTGCGTTACATTAAATATCAATTTTTTTTTTTACATTCATATGCTTTTCTAATAAATTTAAATTTATTATTGTTAGTCGAAATTTACCGAGAAATTATGATAATTAAATATTTATGTTTATTCTGCAACTTTGTACCACTGCCTTTGGCCTAGTACAAAACGGTACCGCTACTAGAATCTTCATCCGCATTGCGCAGTATAACTTTGTATACAGTTCTTCCTAAATTTGACGATTTTCTTTGGTCAAAATTTGTTTTTTCAGGTCGCCTGGACTGATATTCACATATTTGCTTGGTTTGATGCTCCTTATTTTGTGGGCTATATTCCTGATCGTAGCTAAGCTTACTTAACAATTTTCTGCAACAGATTTTGAAATTTAAATAAACCAGGGGTACACACATGACATTAATTCAGATAATTACTAGTCAATCATCAATCTAGGAAGACATGACCCTTCTTCCCACCCTTCTAAGACGACATATAATGGAGATGGCACCAAAACAAGGGCTATATCCATCCCCACAATGTTTTTTTTATTATTACTAAAGTTGGCTGAAACCCAAGCAGGTTCCGCACTCAATGCCACTCTGGGCCCATGGGGCAAACCGGGGATTCTATCACAATTCGCTGTCATCGTCATCTTCATCTTCAAGACAGTAGTCACACAAGGAATCTTGAACAAGTCCCATTCTTTGAAAATGGAGTTTAAAATTTAAATGGCCGGTCAGAGTAGCCACCAGAACCCTCAGTTGGTCTTTCTTCAGGGATAGAGCAAACTTTGTGAGCCTCAGATTAGGTTCACAATCAAGTACTTAGCCACTCGGCATGTAGTGGAAGCTAGCCAATTACGTTTAGCCTGCAAAAACATGTAGTTCTTAATAGCTTTCTTACCACAATTAAAGGCCAGGGCCACTGCCGGTTCAGGTCCAATGGATTTCATACTTGAGCCTGTTTTAGCTAAAACATCAGCTGATTACCTTCAATGCCACAATGAGCCGAAACCCACATAACTCTGACACCATGATTAGAGCAAAGGGCGTTAATAAAATGTTTACAGTCTTTGACCAGTTTGGAAGTGATCATAGGATTTCGTAATGAATTAAGCACAGAGTTACTATCACTGCATAGAATAGTGTCTTTTCCGGAAACAGCAGGCTTAGAAGCATCAATCGCACAACGTGTGTGTGCAATCAGCTCCGCTTGGAATACCATGCAGTTCCGGCCTAGACTCCCACATGATCGTAGGACATGTGCAGGACAATAGGTTCCGAAACATTCATCAAAATTAGAGTGGGACCCTGCATCGAAAAACGCGAGCGATTGAGCCACCCAGTCATTGAGTTGTTGAGACAACCACGAGTTATTTACTGAATAAACTACTGAGAACGAAATATCGGAGCAGAATTCTGGCAACAATTTGTCACTAACCAAATTAATTTCTGGTGTGTCTAAGATAACCGACTGAAGTGGGGGCAGAGATAAAATTGCGTGCAAAGCAATGTATAGAAGACGAGGACATATCACCCGTAATAGCTCGACAAGCCATAGCTTGTAAGCTATTAAGCTTCGCAATGACAGAAAGTGACTGAACCACAGGCCACTAAACATAGCATAGGTAAAGCTAGAGATTTGTAAATAAACATCAGCATTTTGGGGGTCAGACCTCAGGACTTCCCAAATGCTCTCCTACACTGCCAGAAAATGGAAGTGACCTTTTGCAGTTTAATTTCAATATGAGATTTCCAGGAGAGTTTACTGTTCAGATTGACATCCAGATGCTTGACACAACGTCTTACATTGCTTTTCATTTATTTACTAATCGGTATGCTTGGCCAGGTTTCCCTGTTTCCATCCCTGCCAAGTGGTGCCGCATACTCGTCTACTATTACCAGACTTATTTATTACATTAACGATTATTTTATACTTATATCGGGTTTTCCATTTGGGGCTAGACAATTTTGAACTTTCACGCACCCTTAATCAAACAACCAAACTGTCAGTGTCAAAACATCCAGTAAAGACAACATTTTCATCATGGTGAGGTACACGAAAGAACAACGATTTCAAATAATTCAAATTTACTACAATAATTCCGAGTCGGTGACTGCAACTTTAAGACCGTTAATACCAATTTTTGGTCAAGCTGTTTTTTGGCTAAACGGGTTCGTCTTGCTTGTGCTTCAAGAAACACCGCTTCATCCACAAAAAATAGCTGGATGGTGTGGTTTTCATGCTGGTGGTGTCATTGGACCGTTTTTATCGTTGATTAAAAGGACCGTCACGTTACAGATATGTTGCAACGTTATTTCTTTGGTCATTTGCATTAACTATAGACATTAATGATATGTGGTTTCAACAAGACGGTGCGAAATGCCACACAGCGGGTCTAACAATCGACTTATTGAAATCTAAATTCGATGAATGTGTTACATCCAGAAATGGTCCTGTCGATTGGCCGCCTAGATCGTATGAGGTGTTATCAGAGCCAATATTGAACGAGAGATAGCCACCGTTTCCGTCGAAATGTGTGACATAGTCATCGAAAATTGGGTTCAACGAATCGACACCTGCTAACGTGCCCGTGGTGGACATTTGAACGATGTCGAATTCCACACATAAATGTTTTGATTGTTCTTCAAGCCAATAATAAAATTTCGAAGATATCTCAAATGGTTTCCGTTTTATTTAAAAAATAAGTTGTCAAGTCCTTATAGGTCGAAGTCGTTTACTTCCTACCGCTTAGTGCGGTATCCATATATTTTTTAAAAGAGTTGAGGTTCTTTGGCATCATCAAAACAAGTTTACTTGCTGGCCACTAAATTCTTACGTTAACGCGAAGTTGATTTCTTGTTTCTTGAGCAAACTCACACCTTTTCCTTATTTTATTGTTGGCAATCCTTTCATTATGTCGTATATCTAGTGGAGTCATACTGGCCAAGATGTATCAGTTTATACCATTTTGTAAGCCTGCGTGATTCGGAGCAAGACTCTTCTATGAGCACTGATATGACGCAATGAAAGTGACTATTGTTGAAGTTTTCAAAACATTGAAAAAGTTCTGAAAAATTACGCCGACATAATTGGGCATCATTGGATTATACTCAGACAAAACGTATACAAACAACCCATGACCGAGAAAATACTTGAAATACTGTAAATTTTGGTTTCTTCATAAGATCGCCTGTTTCTTTAGGAAGTTTTTAATTTAAATTATCAACACCGATTTATGCTGGGTAGATCTACCGCAACAAATTTAGTTAAACTCATCGCAACAACTAGATAAAGCCAATATTATCGAATTTAGCCACTGCAAAAATGAGAAATCCTCCATTTATTCAACTTTTCAAAACATTTCGTCAATAGGTTCTTCTCATTCCATTTAAATAGTTTATCGAAATTGGAGGACAAACCTCAAATGTCAAGTACAATAACAGTATATTCAGGAGTTCTGAGTTTTCTTAATATTTATCGATGGAATTGTCAATGCCTTTGTCAAGTCACACATGTTTCTCATCTAAGCCAATTCTATGTTAAGTTTCATCAAACGATGGACCAGCTATATAAGATCTTAAGTATTCGAGAGAGTAGAAATATAATATGAAAATAAATTGTATATATAGAATATTGACGAATACAAAATGTTTGTGCATTGCTTCTCAATATGTGGAAATAAGCTAATGTAATATTGTCGTGATTCCAATACAATTGAAATTAAGGCGATTCCCAATTAATTGTTTTGGTCGCTACAGGACTCCCCTGCAGATGAAGATCCCCCTTTATGAAGCCACAAGAGTTAAAGTGCTATACGTACTGTGTTGCGAGCTCGTGGTACTAATATTTGATCAGACGAGGCTCGAATTCCGTAAGCTGGCTTCTATCGATCAACAAAAATATTATGATGTTTATCTTTGCTCGAGATAATAAATTGTTTGCGAAGGCGTCTTTATGTGGACTAATGATTTTATATGGTCTTTCGTAGGTTGGTGCGAACCTTGTCCGTGCTGACAAATCCAAAATCAAATGTGTTCAACGTTTTAGGGACAAAAAATGTGTTTTGAATAGCTGTTTGGGTTGCTGTCGGAACAAGATACTGCATAGTTGTGAAATAATTATGATTGATCGACAACTGTGTCTGCTGCTTGTAAAAGTGGAATAGGATTTTCGACGAAGAACTCACCGGGTAGCTTAATGGTTTGGCCATACACCATTTCGGCTGGTGAGCACTTCAGATCTTTTTTCACTGTACCTCTAATTCCAAGTAAAACAGTTCGAATTTCAGTGCTTCAATTCCTATTATTTTCTAAGCTACCGGTCAGCAAGTAACACGATCGATACAGGTAAGTATATAAGTATATCCATTGGATTGTAGAAGTAGTCCAATAATATCTAGATGGATATGTTCGAATCGACCTGGTGGAATTTCGAAATGTCCAAAGGGCGATTTTGTATGCTAGTGCGGCATTCGGAACCAGAAAAAATTTCTGAAGTTCTAAATCGGATTCTTGGGCTTGGCTAATTTTTGTTAAGTCGAAGTGTGTTTTTGACTGAATTACTCGAGTTAGAGGTTTATGGTCGGTGCTGGAAAATTCCTAATGGCATTAATCCTTTCTTCAGTAGGTAGAATACCATCAGGAGTAATTTTTTGACTGAGGAAGTCAAGTGTGCTGGCGCCAAATATGCATTTTACACTATTAATGTGTACAACCAACTTTACTAAATTTAGGAATAATTGATTCAAGTGCAGTTTGTGGAATTTCTCAGATTCTAAAGCTATTAGAATGCCGTCAATAGAGACGAATACGAAGTCTAAACCATGAGTGACTTCGTTCATGTATCGCTGAAACGTTTGAGTGGCATAGCGTAATCCAAATGCCATTCGGGTATATTCGAAAAGTTCAAATGGGGTAGTGATTACCGTTTTAAAAACGTCTTCAGGTGCTACGGGAATATGGTGATAACCACTAATTAAAACAATTTGGAGAAAATTTTCCAACCATGGAGAAATTTTATATGTGTGGTATAGGATAACGATGCGGCGTAGTACTATATTAAGTCGCCGGTAATCCCCACATGACCTCCAATCATTGTCTTTTTTCCTGATTGACAAATTCCTAATTCCTAATTTATGGCGAACCGAATCTAGCCTTCGTGGTCTTGACACAGGTAAATAACCTTTAGTGACAATATGATGTACCACGGAATGCTTAACTGGTAAATTATAATTTGGCTCGGTAATTAGGGCCGGATATTTTTTAAGTATCATGCCATAGACGCTGTCAAAGATAAAATGGATCGGTGAAGCTATATCAGAGCGATCCATTGTGGCAAGGGTTGGCAACTTTGTTGCTAAATCAACTAGTCGTTTATTTTTAATATCGACTAAAAGGCCAAATTTACTCATAAAATCGGCGCTACTTATTGGACGATTCGCAGCAGCTATTTAAAAATGCGTGCGTGAAAGTTCATAAGTTAAAATGGTAAAACGGTCAGTGTGCCTTTGAAATCGCAATGTTTTGTGTACGGGTACCAAATTTGTGATGATACCACCACTTATTGCCGTATCTCCGGTTAATTGACGGAGAACGTGACCGTGAACGCGACTTTGATCATGATTGCAACCATGATGAGCGCTTAAAACTTAGTCGATCGGTCTTCGACTGGGTCGCGTTGTAATTGAGCTCGAAATGGTCTGATCGATGTCGATTGAATATTACGCTTTGCTGATGCTATTTTACTATGCGGATTAATATGTTTATGCATATGTCAGAATAGTTCTGTTGGGCGTTGGATGCATACCCACCAAATCCTGGCCACTCAATAACTGAGGTAATTTCGATCTAAAAACGCCTGTTTGATAGCCTGTTTTCGGGTTGTTGTGATGCGATGAATTTACCCGTGAGTTTGAAAGTTTTTTGGATTATTGTTTGATTCGTCGGCAGTCAGTGTGCCCTTGAACTCGCAAGGTATTATGCACTTTTGGGCTCGGATACCATATTTATGAAGATATCAGCACGTATTGCCGTATCTCCAGTTAATTAACAGAGAACGTGATCGTGGGCGTAAGGACGGCTTTGACAGAGTTTGTGACATCTTCGAGATTTCGGTCTATCTCCAGATCTGCTATTATGATGACCGCTTAAAACTTGGGTCAATTTTAGCTTCTAGTCGTGCTAATCGGGTTTCGACTGAGTCTTGGCAATTTGGCAAGAACTTCGATATCTACTGTTTTGGTATGTGCGACCATTGCTATTCTTATAATTTCTGGGAATTTCCCAAACAAGAGAACGCACTGAGTCATTCAATCTGCCCTCAGCTAGTACTTTAATGTGCCAATTGTTTTGCATATGATTTTGTAAAATTTTCAATTATTTGCATATGATTTTGAAAAATCTAAATTTCCCAGGACCCCCACATGAAACTTGAATCAAAACAATTTTCTAGTCATAGCTATTGGAAAAACACTTCAAATGAAGCCATCTCCAGACATAACACTCTAGAGGCTGACTTTTTATAAATTTTCAATTAGGTGCATATGATTTTGGAAAATCTAAATTTCCCAGGATCACCACAAGGAACTTTTTTTACCAGTATTAATAATAAATATTTCGCAAATGTATCGAAATAAATTGTATCTCTGTTATGCAAGAATTAATAATCTTCTTTATCGACATTCGTATTTCGGCTGGAATTTATCGGTAATTTTAGTAGTATGATAGAAAGAGAAAATACACATCAATTCTAATGTTCAATTCAAAACAAAAATGTATCTTCATTATCGATTTTTTTCGGCTGGAAACTATCGGCTAACTTTAACAGGGTCAATAACTGAGGTAATTTCCGTTCTGCCGACGGCGCCAATCGATCTAAAAACGATACTGTTAAAGTTAGGCGATAATTTCCAGCCGAAAGTTATAAAAATTGGTAATGCAGATTATAATATTAATATGACAGCTGATAAAAAATTTACATAGCCGACAGTTTTCAGCCGATATATGTATGTCGATAAAGAAGATTTTTAATTCTTGGATAAAAAATAATACGATAAATTGGATTTTGATACAATTGTAAGACAATTTATAATAATACTCTAAGGAAAAGCTCCATGTGGGGATCCTGGGAAGATTAAATTTTCCAAAATCATATGTAAATAATTGAAAATTTATAAAAATTCAGCCTCTAGTGTTATGTCTGGAGATGGCTTGATTTGAAGTGTTCCAGACGTGATTATCACACTTATACTGGGGCAAAATTGAGTATTATAGTTAGTTTCAATTATTTCCTTGTTAAAAGTTGGGTTTAGCAATTGGAAAAACACTTCAAATCAAGCCATCTCCAAACATGACGCTCTAGAGGCTGAATTTTTATAAATTTTCAATTATTAACATATGATTTTGGAAAATCTAAATTTCCCAGGAAACCCACATGAAACTTTTCCTACCAGTATTAATAAAAAATATTTCACAAAAGTTTCGAAATAAATCGTATCGCTTTTATTCAAGAATTAATTATCTTCTTTATCGACATAAGTATATCAGCTGGAAAATATACTTCAACTCTAATGTTCAATTCCAAACAAAAATATATCTTCATTATCGATTTTTTTCGGCTGGAAACTATCGGCTAACTTTAACAGGGTCTAAAAACTCCTGTTTGATAGTATTATCACAGTTTTGCTTAGGCGGATCTGTGAGTCAATCCGATATTTTGTGACTCGCTTTATTAATATTAAAAGTTATTTCGACTATGTTGAACCAATCTGACGGGCTGTTGTAATTTCATGCTCATGTTAGATAGCTAGCGATTGCCAATTAATCGTATTGGTCGCTACATATCTGAAGAGATAAATGCTAAACTAGTCTATATCTTTTCGATACTTCGAAGAGTGGTAATTACAAATGTCGAGAATCAAACGCAAGATCATTTGAATCAATCAGCCACAAAAAAGAAATTTGGAATCACAAAATATTTTATTTGAAAAATGAAATTAAGGAATCAGTATTTAATTATTTGAAATAATTGGAATGTTTAGGGCATTTATGGCAAGTAATCGATTAGTCCAGCTTTTAAGATGAAGAGCCCCATTCCTAATATCTCCCAGACGTTATCAAAATATATTTTCATATAAAATATGTACATACTTAACTTATGTATGTAGTATGTACATACGAGTATCATATAAAAATATTTATAATAATGATAATATTTTTGATAAATATATTCGTCATAATAAAAAATAATGTATGTATTTTAATATTTTATACATTATTCATATTTAATATATGTATATATTTTCATTATTATTATTTTTTTTTTAATATATAAAATGGAAAATATATAAAAATTTGAACATTAGAAAAATATATATAAAAAAATTTATAACATCCATGTTGAATAATATAAATAAAAAAAAAAAACAATAGTAATCATCATAATAATGTACATAATAATAACAATAAATATATAAATTTTTTAAAAATATTGAATATTCTGAAGATCTTTTATTTGTTGGGTACAGTGCAGTCGCGTACAATGCATTTTATTGTGTCTATTCATATAAAAACACTCAAAAAATACAATTAAAGACTGTATTACAATAATATAAAATAAAACTATACTTTAATTATTTAAATCGAAATGTGTTTGTGCCATATTGTCTGTTAAAATAAAAGGTAAGTTGAAATATCGATCTTAGCAATAAAAATGTTAAAACTTTTCATAACTCTCGTACGTCGCATTTTTATTCACTCTGCCACCTAACACTTTATTTTGAAAAGCTGAATACCATAAGTCCATATAGGTTTTAAAACTTGTTGGTGTAGTAGCATCTTACTATAGGGATTGCCAGATCTGAATATCTTCCAATTAGCCAATACATATTTCTATATGGAATGTTAAGTTCCTCTGTTTTCTTTTTAATGTGCTCTTTCCAATTTAACTTAGCATCGAGATTCATGCCAAGATATTTGGCTGTGTTAGCATAAAAATCTTGTTTGGAATTTAGTTCTATTGGTATCCAGTTAACTATTTGATTGGTAAAGTTACTTAGTTGGTTCGTAACCCTTAACCCGTAGCTAAAATTGCAGTATCGTCCGCGAATGTTGTTTTGTTGTCCCGCTTGTGTTTGGTAAGTCGCTTGTGTAAAGCAAATACAAGACTGGCCCCAACACGCTACCTTGAGAAACCCCTGCAGATACTCTCTTTAGCTCATAAAAATATTATTCTTTTGGCAAATCTCGATGCGGTTTATATTCCAATCCAGGGTGCCATACTTTATCGAAGGCCTGTGCAGCATCCAGAAATATAGTTGAGCATATTTTCTTATTTTCAAGTGCATCTTCTATGGTGGAGTGACTTTCTCGAAATCCGAACTGATGTGGTGGTATTATTCTCTCAACCCAATTTTATCATTTAAGACTACGAATATAACGGGTGACCGATTCATTTTTCAGTTCTCTAATTCTTTGCTTAAGCTTACTGCAGGGTTAATTAAAAATTATTTTGCTTTGTGGTGCTCGGTTTCTCTGCCATGTTTTCCGTGCTTTTGGTTTTTCATTGACCAACTTCTTGATCTCGACTGGAAAAATGAAATTATTACGCTCCTTGTTTTGAATTACAGGGGTGCTAACCCATGCTTCTTTGATGCTGCGGGGTTATGCACTAAATGGCCATCCTCAGAATCCATAGGGGCTAGATTTACCAATGTTGATATTGGTGTACCACCTTAATTCAAGTTGACAAAAAAACTCATCGACCCAATAATTTTGGCCGGGAGTGTATATAAAATAATTAAAAAGAAACTACTATTATGATGCACTTTTTGACTATTTAATTTTTATTTTACCGCTTACTTCACCGATTTCACGTGCAAACCCCACAATGATTTGACAGAGAATGAAGCTAGAAAAAAATTTCTCGGAGAATATTCGAGATCTACAGTTATGAGTACTGTGATTATGTAAGTGCGTATTATAAATAAATAACTCTTTTAAATTTTAATTCGGCTGACTTCTGCATTTTGAGATCCATTTTTTGTCATTTCTGAGTCCAATTTATAAGTGCTTCGTATTCCGCTTAATTCTAAACTATATCCTGAAAGAAATAATTTCTTAAAATATTAAATTTTATCAAATTTTCGGATTAAGCACAAACAAAAAAATGTTGCATGGATCTGAATACAATACCGAAATACCGGTATTTAGGACAACCGAACTATTTGGCAATTTGTGAACTGAGAACACAGCAAAATGTACAGAACGTTTCAACTGTAAATGAAGATCAAAAGAAACGGAATCAGGTTCTTAACCTGTGTGAAAAATGGCTGGCCCGTAACACTATGAGCACTCATACTGAATATTGCCGCGCAAGAGAAGCTACAGGAAAATTTCTTCGTCAAAAGAAGCGCTAATATATAAGGACATGAGGAAACTCGGGAGACTATTTTGCCAACGCCCTGATGTCTTACTAAAGACTTCTACCCAAGATCCACAACCATCAAAATCATGAATGGATAGCTGAGAACAAACGTGGACGTATTCTCTCTGTTTAGCAAACCCACTTCCAAAATCTACTAAATCGGAGCCATCGCTCGAACAGGTGAAGAGGTATTTGTGATATATCTCACAGTGAAGGTGGCGGATGCAGCTATTATTAGGTTAAAAAATGGCATGACACCCGGCCTCGACGTAATCCCCGCAGAACTACTAAAACACGGTGGAGCGAAACTTGCATTTTATCTTTATGAAGTCGTCGTGATTATCAAGGACCACGGAGAGTGCCTGAGAAATGGAAGATTGAACTCTGGCGCTTCAGTATGTAAGGTGGAACAGTAGTATTGAAACTTCGCGGTGGTTATTCAATAAGTCAGGCTAAATTCTGGGATATGCAAATGA
Organism: Tipula unca; assembly: GCA_951394425.1. Classification (NCBI taxonomy): domain Eukaryota; kingdom Metazoa; phylum Arthropoda; class Insecta; order Diptera; family Tipulidae; genus Tipula; species Tipula unca. Next base: position 108,624,737 of record OX596382.1, on the reverse strand, counting down.
TATCGTGCTTCTTGCCGAAGACCCAATGATACCAAGGACAGTTTGGTACCACTTGATCGGAACGCAAAACGACTTGGTTTGAGAATCAACAGCAACAAAACAAATTGGTTATGAACACATAACACCTAGGAGCATTCCTAAAAATTGACTGCAATCGATAATGTTGAAGGACTTTAAATATCTCGTGTCTATTGTAACATTCACAAATGATATTCAGGCAGAGATTTACAGCCTCATTGGCTGTCGTGTAAACTCGCTCTTTATAAGGCACTTCTAAGACCTGTGCTAATTTTCGGAAGTGAAAAATTGTCCTTAACCAACGAGTGCAGATTATTATCAACGTTTGAAAAAAAAAAGGGAGTTCGATGCAGTTTTGATCCAAGCTTCTTGGAGGCTGCAATGTCATCAGATTCATTAATTCAAAGCCTCCATGGCTGGGAGAGAGAAAGAAATTCCAACGGTCAAAAATTATCAACGCTAGCACAGTGGTGGTCAAAGAGGTCCAAAACTCAATCGTTATGAAAAAATAGCCGTCCCTACAAAAGCTTGGCCAAACGATTTTTTCGATTTTAGTTTTCTTTGTAAAATTAGCTTTGGCGTTACATTTGTTTATATTTCGGAAGTTCCAATGGTCAAAAATTATAAACGCCAGCACAGTCGTGGCCAACAAGGTCTCAATCTCAATCGCTATGAGAAAATAGCCGTTCCTACAAAAGTTTGGCCAAGCGATTTTTATCGATTTTAGCTTTCTTTGAAAAGTTGGCACAGACGACCGCTAATGCTAATTATGTAGTTTTACTTATCTTTTATTAATTTAGTATAATCCAGAATGATTAGTTCATTCACCCCACTCGTATATATTTGACATACATTACTGTAAACAAAAAAAATTCACCGACAGGGTTACCGCTGACCAAGAACCAGGTCAAGCGATTAACAAAGAACAAATGGAGACACGATTGGAAAAATTGAGAGACGCTTGGAACGAATTCCGTGAAGTCGAAAACAAACTTGCATTGCATCCAGGTCAGATATTAGAATCAGAATATTTCGAAGACAAATACTTTGATACCGTGTCCGCACTACGACACATGCTGAATGTTCGATCTCTGAGCGTAGCACCTCAGGCTTCGACTTCTAACAATATTTTCATCAGTATAGAGGAGCATATGATGGTGATCGGTCTGGTTACCAAAGTGCGGATATAAGGCTCTCACATGTTACAATTGAACCTTTCTATATGAGGATTATTCAAAATGGCAGGCGTTTCAAGACCAATTTACCACATCAATTGATGGCAATGAAACATTATCAAACGTCCATAAATTTCAATAGTTAAAAGGTTTTTTAAAGGAAGACGATGCTTTCGAATCGTGTGCTCTAACCAAACGTACTAACCAGATACAACACAATCCAATGGCGAAAGTGCATACCTCAACTACCGATGGTTCAACTGGTTGTCCAATGTGCAGCAAGCGAAATCCACTCTTTTGCTGATTTCAATTTAAGAGGATGAAAGCTGTTGCACGCAGAAATTTTGTTAACCAGAGAGACCTGTGCCACAAATGTATGAGTTCAAATCACCACAATATTGTGACAAAATAACCTGTTACCAGTGTGGAGGCGGAACAGAAACCTATGTTCACACATACATCTTTGGGTCAACCGTCGACCATCAACTCAACAACCGATTCAACAATGAATATTGATAATAATTCTACAATCAACAGTGAAAATAATCCGACAGGAATAGATAGTTCAATAATTTTGAATTCGTACTCAAAGTTGAATCGCATATCATACTCCAATGCTTGTACCTCATTTAGTCCCATACGAGCAATATTATCAACCGTTTTAATCAACGTGCCAGATACCAATGGATCACTATTCGTAGTTAGAGCAGTTCTGGACAGTGGTTCACAATCATCATTAAGAAGTGAAAGCTGCGTTCATAGACTTGGCATCAAGAGAGTACGAGCTTCTCTCATTGTCAATGGCCTTGGCTCTAAGCGCGCAGGGTACACAAGGGTGCAGTTCAATTAAAATTAATTTAATTAAACGTATCTTTTATGTACGATAAACCGTCAACTATTATAATAACCGCGCTGATTCTTAAAAAATTAACAATGTGTCTTCCGTCAGTTAAAATCAACAAAAGTAACTGGCCAATTCTAAAAACCTTACATTTGGCAAATCCATAATTTAATATTCCTGGAAACATTGATCTAATTTTGGGGAATGATGTATTTTTGGACGTTTTAATGCCAGAGAAGGTTAATATCGAAACTCATTTATTTGAACAAAATACCAAATTCGGCTGGAAATTTGAAGGAAATATGTCTGGACATAATGATAGCATGATTTCCAGTTTCCATACATCTGTTGCTAACAATGAGGTGGAGTTGCAACTCTTACAAAAATTTTGGGAGATTGAAGAAATGCACCCGGATGTTAAATTGACTGCTGCTCAACAACAATGCGAAGACTTTTACCCAAAATCTACAACTAGAGGATCCAACGGTCGCTACGTTGTTCGATTTCCGTTTAAAGGATCTACCGAGATATTGGGTGGATCATTATATTGCGCAGCCAAACGCTTAGCAGCGATGGAAAAGAAATTTACCAAAAACAAAATGCTCGGAGAGGAATATCAGAGTTTTATGGGGGAATATTTCAGGCTGGGTCATATGAAGCGCATCCCATCAAACGAATTACAAAATCATCATATATACCTACCTCATCATGCTGTATGTAAAGAAACAAGTACAACGACGAAACTACGGGTAGTCTTTGACGGATCTTATAAGACAACGTCAGGCAATTCTTTAAATGATGAATTATTAGTGGGTCCAACAATTCAGGAAGAGCTCTTATCAATTTTACTCCATTTTCGAAGATATAACGGTCAAAAAATTATCAACTGGCACAGTGGTGGCCAAAAAGGTCTCAAACTCAATTGCTATGACAATGAGAAACCCGCGGTCCTTACAAAAGCTGGGCCAAACGATTTTTATAGATTTTAGTTTTCTTTCAAAGGTCAAAAAATAATCAACGCCGGCATAGTGGTGGCCAACCAGGTCCCAAACTCAATCGATATGAGAAAAAAGCCGTCCTTACAAAAGCTTGGCCAAACGATTTTTTTCGAAGTTAGTTTTCTTTGTAAAATTAGCATTGGCGCTACATTTATTTATATTTCGGAAGTTCCAACGGTCAAAAAATTATCAACGCCGGCACAATGGTGGCCAAAAAGGTCTTAAACTCAATCGCTATTTATGAGAAAAAAGCCGTCCCTACAAAATCTTGGCCATACGATTTTTTGCACAGGTGTAACATTTATTTATATTGCGGAACTTCCAACGGTTTAATAAATTATCAACACAGCGGTGGCCAACAAGGTCCCAAACTTAATCGCTGTAAGAAAATAGCCGTCCCTTTAAAAGTTAAGCCAAACGATTTTTATCGATTTTAGCTTTCTTAGAAAAGTTGGCAAGTGCGCCACATTTATTTATATTGCGGAAATTACAAGGGTCAAAAAATTATCAACGCTGGCACAGTGGTGGCCAACAAGGTCTTAAATTTAATCGCTGTTAGAAAAAAACCGTCCATACAAAAGCTATAAATTATATATATATGTATTTTAAAAAACTCTTGGATGTATTGTTAATGCTTGTGTTGTCACCAGGTATGTTCGGGTTAGATTACGCCATGTAATTTACGCGATTCATCGACAATTAAGAAGACTACTCAGCGGCCGTTGATAATGGATTAAAATTGATCGTTAAAAATTGTTTGCAATTGGTTTCCGTTTACTTAAAGCGATGTATTAATCAACTCACAGATATTGGCCGAAACACTCGGTAAGCTTTTGCGTTGCTCTGCGTAAATTAAGCGTATTTTCGATGGTTTGAGTATAACGGATTTTGTACTTTATGATTTGGCTACTTTAAGATATTTCTCGGATGCTAAAATATGGACATACCACAATGTCATTGGTTCTAATTATCCGAAAATTAATTTAGTTTTTAAAAATTCGGCACCAATTCGGAAAAGTCATTCAATCGAAGTACATGATCATATCTAATTTGGTGTCTTAATCCTCCCAATCTCGTGTTCTTCTAAATTGAAATATTTTTCGGTTAGCTTAGACCCATAATGACATATTGGAATATTCGGCATTATGATGTTAGTTAGCTGCCTAGGATTTTCCCAAGAAAATCCGGTAAAATTATTTAATCGACATACCAAATTTGGTTGTCCTAAACCCCCTAATCCCCAATTGTTTCTAAAATAAATTTTTTTCGCATACCTTAGACCAAATGACATCTTAAAATATACGTCATTATGGTGTTAGTTTCCTATAGGGATTTCCAAAGAAATTTTGGAAATTTATTTAATTGATATACACGAGTTGTAGGAAATTCACATAATCGGTTAAGTTATAAGATGTATGGGTTTATCCGAATAAACTTCTCACTTGCACATGTAAACATTTTTAGGATTTAGGATAAACTTTGTGATGATTCTAAATTTCTAGAGATAGATTTTAATTAAAATGCATCGAAAGGGATTATATAACTGACAAGGACTAAGGAAATCGGGTTTGGCGTTACTTAAGCTAGATATTTTGCTGACAATGCAGTGGGGCCACCAAATATTAGTGTTGAATTTTTGCGCGTCTTTGATAAATTCTAAACGCCATTGGTTTTAATCCAGTCCACATTTAGAGGCAATACAGAGCACTGTACTAAATTTACACCAATATTTGGTGGCTCAAATATCCGGCTCAAGTAACGCCATACATACTGGCGTTATAGACGAGTTGTCGACACGTTGATGTAGAAAATAATAGATAACGCTTAAAAGCCCATTCCTAGTTGTCAGAGCTATTTTACAAAAATCCTGGGATGAAATCCCAAGATAACTTTAAGGGGTTAAAAGTATATAAGATTATTTCAAATTATAAATTTAATAAATTTTTGACTATCTACATTTTGTAATTTACTAAATTACGTTTACCTCCCCAAATACTCAGAACAAGAGAAATTACCAGAATTTATAATATCATAATTTATTCGAAGTGAAACGTAGGCGATCTTTACGAAAGCTGGACTTGCATTGACTTTAGGATTTTTTTTTTTTGTTTATTTATATTACGACTGAGTCTTGTACCCATTTAGTAATTTACTTTGCATAATACAGTATTTTGAATAGTCGGCGTAATCAAGTGATGATCTCCAGTTTAGTGTAACTCCTCCCTCAGTCTTCTTGTTGGAGATGTAGTCAGCATACAGCGTATGGCCAGATTTTGATGCTGGTGCAGACGTTGTAGGTGTTTTGTTGCATGATGCTTAATTTCATCCGCGACAAGCTCAATCTTGAGATGGAGGTTGTCGTTTCGAATGTACCACGGTGCATTAACAATACATCGTAGGATTTTATTTTGAACTATTTGTATGATTTTGATATATGTCTTCTTGGCACATCCCCAGAGTTGGCTACCATATGTCCATACAGGCTTCAGAATTTGTTTGTATAACAGCAGTTTGTTATGGATCGCTAGTTCAGATTGTCTCCCTAGGAGCCAATGCATTTTTCTAAATTTTATGTTTAGTTCTTCTCTCTTCTTTTTTATGTGTTCCTTCCATCTAAGCTTAGCATCTAAAGTCATACCAAGATATTTGGCAGTGTTTGCATGGGGTACTACTATTGAGTTTATCATTATTGGTATATGGTTAACTTTTTGATTTGTAAAGTTCACTTGGATTGATATTGCTTCATTTAATTTAATTCGCCATTTCTTTGTCCAATTACATATCAGGTTAGTAGCCCTCTGTAATTTACTAGTGGAGTCATTGATGTTCTTTGCTGTTGCAAGTATTGCCGTGTCATCGGCAAAAGTCGCCATTGTTTCTTCTGTAGTTGGTACATCTCTAGTATATAGGATTGGCCCAAGAACACTCCCTTGTGGTACTCCGGCTGTTATTCTTTTTAGTTGGGAGTACTCATTCTCATACTTTACTCGGAAGTGCCTCTCTGATATGTATGATTTTAAAATTTGAAAAAATTGCTCCGGAAGATCTCGATGAAGTTTGAATTCTAGCCCCTGGTGCCATACTTTGTCAAATGCTTGCGCTACATCAAGGAATATAGTTGAGCATATTTGTTTGCTTTCTAGTGATTTCTCGATTACATCAGTAATTCGATGTACTTGTTCTATCGTAGAATGTTTTTCCCTAAATCCAAACTGATGTGAAGGGATAAGATTCCTTTCTTCGATAATTGGTTTTATTCTTTTAAGAAGAACTTTTTCAAATAGTTTCGATAATGTTGGTAGCAGGGATATTGGCCTATATGAAGCTTTATCATGCGGAGGTTTGTTCGGTTTAAGTATCATAATTACTTCTGCAACTTTCCATTGCTTTGGTACTTAGGACTTTAGGTGATTTAAAAATTTTAATGACTTGGCAAATAACTCGAGGTGCGTGAGCACCTTAATCGCGACTTACACAATTTTTAAATGCCACCTGAGCGGGTATATAACTTAATAAATAATAATTGATTGCACCCAGCAATTATTTAATAAAAACTTAATCAATAAAGTAGTATGTACGAGTATATTTATATAGCTTCTGAGCGCGTGTATTACCAACTAAACTTCCTGTTTCTGTGTCTCTATATCAAATTTCTCTTCCAAAAATAGTTCGCGTCTCTGATTTTTTTTTTTTGTAACATACATATATGCTATATACGTTCCAAAATTGAATAAAAATAATAATACTTATATACAATTTATTAAATGAGATATAATAATATTAAAGAAATTATTTATTTATTTATATTTTTTTTTTTTTTGTGTATTCGTTTTTATTCTCAAGTCTGATGTCAGACAACTCTAATTCCATGTGCTGGATTTTTTTTTGGTGTTTTTTTTTTTTTTTTTAATTTTATTTTGAACAAAAAACATAATTTTAAATTATTAAATTTTTTTTTATGTAATCAAATAAATCGTTAATTTTTTTTTATTTAATAACGCAACATTTATTTTAATTTTTTTGTATATACGAGTAGATACAATTATATATTTTTATATTTTATATATAAATTAATTTTTTTTTGTCTGAGATAATTCAATGCTGTGTTGTATTCTTATAAATAATGGATATATGTGTGTGCATGTATATCCAAACGAGTACGTTGGAAGTTTACTTAAGTCCATGTGTATTATAGAGATATATGTTTGAAGTGAAGGGAAATTTCATAAGAATGTATCTTTCTTTCTTTAGACTAGACAAAAAAAAAATACCTAAAACAAATTATAATTTGGTATCGATAGTAATTATATATTTTGAACACTCTTGGTCGACGCGGTACGTACATATATACATATGTACATAGCTACACTAAAATCATAATAATACATTTTGTGTTATAAGTTTACTTTTAATTCACACATGGCTCGAACACAAGTAAAATACACGAAAAATTAGAGCCTATACACAATGATACAAAAAACACAATGTATGTATATATTTGTATTATAAATAAATAAATAAATATTAAATTTATAAAAATATAAAAAATATAATAATAATATTTGAAATATATGCCCGCCAGGGTTGTAATCTTAGCAGCAAGACAAAAAAACATATATGTACACCTCTTTCCTGTTTTATTTGTTGTTGTTGTTATATACACTTCCATTCATTGCCACCAACAAAAAAATAAAAATTAAATAAATAAACGAATAATAAAACAAATAAATAAATAAACCATGCGAGTAAAGTAAACAAAAATATAAATACAAAAAAAAAACTCCATTTCTCATCGCACAGAACAAAATATTAAAATATGTATGTACGAAATATAGCATATATGTATGTAAAGACAACAACTACATACATACATATATGTTCACATATATAAAGTGTCATTTTTGCAAAAAAGAAATAAATGTTTTTTTGTTTCTGTGCAGAAAGCAAATATGCTTTAGCAGAAAAGGATTTGATGTCAAAAAATATGCAAAATTATAAATGGGCTTCATATACAAAATTTTTGGAGGAGCACATGATTTCGATCTTTTATATTTTCTTACACAAAGAATAAACAGTACATATACTAAAGGGCAGCAACTCGGGGTCGAACTCGATTCGCCTTAAAATTTCAAAACATTTAAATTTACAGCCAAATACTACACTGCCACAGCTTTTAAATTTCGTTAACCAAAGTGCATATGGGGTCCGTTGACCCTGGGGTCGGATCACTGGATCACTTTTAATTTTGAATAGATTAAAATGTCTAGTGGGTTGAAGCTATATATCAAGTTTTATCGTTCTGAAACGTGAGGTCAAAAATTGACTCAAATGGCCGATCCCATACGATGGAAAATGCAAGCCAAGGCTCATTTGAGGACCTTCTTCCCAAAACGTGTCACCACAATATCTTGCGTATAGTATTCATACAAATTATGCAACACAAAACACTCTGTCTTTACACAAAGTATAATAATGTACATATAGGACATAAAACTGTAATAGGAGCCCCGTGACTCCGAAGCTGATCTCGAATCGCTTTAAAATTTCAATTCATAAAAATATTCAGCTAGATACTGCTCAGACCAAGCTATTAATTTTCTTAATTCAAAATGCTTTGTTGTCCGTTAACCCCGAGGTCGGATCACTTATAAATTTGATCCAATAAAAAAATTTACCGTTCTGAAAGCCTTCCTCTAAAACTTACCGCCCAAATATCTTGCTTATAATACTCATACAAATTTTGCAACACAAAATAAAAAGCTGCAATTAACCAATTGTTTTTAATTTATATTTAGGGCCCTGTCACTCCGAGGTCGAACTCGTATCGCGTTAAAATTACAATTAATCAAAACGTACAGCCAGACACTACTCAGACTTAGGTTTCAATTTTCATTAATCAAGATGCCTATATGAAGTCCGTTGGCCCCGGAGTCGGATCACTGAATCACTTTTTAATTTGAATAGATTAAATTGTCCAGCGGGGAGAAGCTATATATCAAATTTTATCGTTATGAAATGTGAGGACGATGGTCAAAAGTTGGCTCAAAATGGCTGATCCATACGATCGAAAGTGTAATGTATAATTGACAACGCCTGTTTGAGGACTGCATTCTAAAACTTGCCAACCATGCACCCCAATATCTTACATATAGTACTCATACAAATTATAAAATGTGAGAATGTTGCTTAAAGTATTGACTTAAAATCCATACGTTGGAAAGCGTAAACTGAGAACCGGTCCTATTTGAGGACCTCTCCGCAAAATGTTCCACCTCAAATATATCTTGCATACTCATACAAATTTTGCAACACCAAATACTTTCTTACACAAAATATAAAAAAGTACATATAGGACCTAAAAAGCCGCAACGAACCAAATTTTTTAAATTTATTTATTTATAAATAAATTAATTTATAAGAGCACCGCAGTGACTCTGAGGTTGGACTCGAATCACGCTAAATTTTAATAAATAAAAGTGTGCACCCAGATACTAGTTTTCAGAGCAAGCTTTCAATTTGTATTAATCAAAATGCCTAGGGGGTTCGTTGCCCTCTGAGTCGGTTCACTGGATTACTTTTAAATTTGAATAGATTAAAACGTCCAGCTCGAGGTGAAGATATCAAATTTAATCGTTTTAAAATGTGAGAACGTTGGTTAAAAAATTGACTCAAAAAGGGTTAAGTTAGTTGACAACGCCTGTTTGAGAAAGTCACCCCAAAACTTGGTAACCTAGCACCTTGCGTGTGATACTCACACAAATTATTAAATATGAGAACGTTGGTTAAATGTTGGCTTACTCATACAAATTTTGCAACTCAAAATACTTTCTTGTACAATGTATAAAAAATTACATATAGGACATAAAAAGCTGCAACCAATTTGTATTTTTTTAAATTAGTATAGGAGCCCCGTGAGTCTGAGGTCAAACTCAAATCACGTTAAATTTGCAATACATCAGATACTAATTTTCAGACAAATCTCTTAATTTTTTAAAATCAAAATACCTGTGGGGTCCGTTGACCCCGGAGTCGGATCACTTTTAAATTTGAATAGATGAAAATGTTCGGTTAGATGCAGCTATACATCAAATTTTAACATTCTGAAATGTGAGGACGTTGGTTAAAAATTGGCTAAAAATTCATACGATCGAAAGTGTATAACTTAATTGGCAAGGCCTGTTTGAGGGCCTCCCTCGCAAAACCTGCCACCACAATATCTTGCGTATAGTATTAATACAAATTTTGCAATACAAAACACTCTTTCTTTACAGAAAGTATAAAAATGTACATATAGGACATAAAGAGCGCAACGGACGAAGCTATAATCTCGAATCGCTTTAAAATTTCAATTCATTAAAATACACAGCCAGATACTGCTCAGACAAAGCTTTTAATTTTCTGTAATCAAAATGTCTATGGGTCCGCAGACCTCGGGGTCGAATCTTTGGACCATTTCTAAATATGAATAGATTACAATGTCCAGCCAAATGAAGCTATATATCAAATTTTATCGTTCTCAAACGTGAGGGCGTTGGTGAAAAAATAGACTCAAATTGGCCGATCCATACGACTGAAAGTGTAAGTTAATTGACAAGGTCTGTTTGATGAACTTCCTTCAAAACGTACCGTCCCAATATCTTGCGTATAGTACTCATATAAATTTTGCAACACATAACACATATGTGCTCAAAACCCATACGATCGAAAGCGTAAGTTAATTGACATAAGCCTGTTTGAGGACCTCCCATAAAATTAGCCACCCCAGTATCTTGTTTATAGTACTCATACAAATTTTTAACACAAAACACTCTTTCTGACGCCAAGTATAAAAAAGTACATAAAGGACATAAAAATCCGCTATGGACCAAATTTTTAGAGGAGCCCCGTGACTCTGAGGTCGAACTCAAATCGCGTAAAAATTTCAATACATAAAAATGTGCTACCAAATACTACTCAGACAAAGATTTTAATTTTTTTTAATCAAAATTTCTATGGGGCCCGTTGACTCTGGGTTTGGATTATTGGCTCACTCAAATAGATCAAAACGACCAGCTCGAGATGAAGCAACATATCAAATTTTATCGATCTGAAATGTGAGGATGATGATTAAATAATTTGGCTTAAAATGGCCAACCCATACGATCGGAAGTGTGAATTAATTGACAACGCCTATTTGAGAAGCTCACCCCAAAAAATTAGCAACCAAGCACTCCCATATCTTGTGTACGCTACCCATAGAAATTATAAAATGCGAGCACGATGGTTAAAGTATTAACTTAAAATTCATACGTTCTAAAGCTTTTAATTTTCTTTAATCAAAATGCCTTTGGGGTTCGCTAATTCCGGGGTCGGATCACTGGATCACTTTTAAATTTGAAAAGAATACTTAGAATTATCAATACTGAATGCGAGCCTACTTCTGTTAGCTCTGTCCATTGGGGTCTTTTATCTCTCGAGGTAGGTTCTTTACTTACGCCATCGAAGGTTATTCTGCCGAGTAAAGACATTGAAGATCAAGCATCGCCACTTGCATTGGCAATTACGAGAGACTTCGAAAACTTGTGTCCTCTTATCACTAATCAAAATATTTGGAACAAACCGTTTTGGAACTGTGACCTTAAAAAATTAAGGAAATCTACTAGAAAACCGAAGAACAAAGCATTAAAGTCTAAGCGATAGATTGATTAGGATAACTTCTTGTTAGCACAAATGGAATATAAAAGAAATTTAAGATCCGCTCAAAAAGCCTCATGGTTGAATTTCTGCGAGGAGATTAACAGCCTGTCTGCTGTATCTGGACTCAATAAAGCTTTGGCTAAGAACAGTGTGTGTAAACTTGATTCTCTTCGCCTACCGGGCGGACAGCTTACCTCTTCCAATAAGGTAATTGGTAAACTGCTCCTCTCTGTTCATTTTATGGTTGTGATAGAGCTTTCCTCTAATTCTGGATCATTCGCTTCATCTTTTTATTGCGTGCATTGCTTTTAACACTGTTCCAAATTCTTGGAGCAGGAGTACAGTTGCTTCCGATTATACGGACCCTAAGTCGGTAAGTCTCTTGAAACCGCGCTATATGAACTTGTAACCAGGATTGTAAAATCTCTTAATATTAAAAAGATTTTGTGGCTATTTTTCTGGATATTGCGGAAGCTGGCGATAGCACTTCGTTTGGTCATTGACGAGTTACTTGTAAAGCTCGACTTCACGTTATGGAATCGATTCTTTCCTTGCCTCAGTTACGCTACTTTATTTTTTTATTATTTTTTTCTTTAGCCTGTTCTGCAACCTGTTCTATCACCTGAGGTTCATTGGGCATGGAATGTTTTCGGTTGTATTGTGGAACATATGTATGTATTTTTAAAAATTACTCCTCATGTTTACCAGAAATCGATATGGTTAATGACAGACTACTACCCGAATTCCATTTCTCAAATCTTTTCTCGGTGGCTTATTCTTCGAGAGATTTGTGGAGTTCGCAGGATTTTCTCAACAAATTATATGAGTCTCTAGTCTTTTTTCCTGATGGCTCTCGTTTTAACCTCAGTGCAGGTTTTGAAATTTACTGTCCTTGGAGGGGTCTGAGACTTTTCAGTGGTCTTTTTTTTTAAAGCTGTACTTAACTCTTTAAAAAATCCTTTGTCAAGGAATGCAAACATTTCATGAACCTTCTTTGTTCTAACAATAAAGTTACGGTCATGTGGGTATTGGCTCATTGTGGTAATGAGATCGCGAATTGTTTAGCCAAAGTTGGTTCCGAATTAACTTTAATTGGTCCTGAACCAGCGATTCCTTTATCTCTCAACTACGGGGAGCAAGCTATAAAGGACTACGCTTTGAAAGGCCTAAGGTTTCAGTGGTTTGAAATGTTTAGTTGGCGTAAGGTGAAGTACTTTATTAAGGAGGCCAATTTGAGATAAACGAAGTATGGCTTATCTTTAAAAAAGAACCAGTTAAGAATCTTGGTAGCAATTCTTACGGGACATGGCCGATTTAAAGATCACCTAAGTCGGATGTGCTTAGTTCATGATGCTATTTGCGAGGACTGTCTTGAGGAAGACTTCGTGAGCAGTTGTCCAGCTTTAATTTTAACCATTAAATTTAAATCAGTTGTCTCTGCCTTGGTCTAAACTTGTTCAATTTGTGGCATTGAGTGCGGAATCCTCGTGGGTTCCAACCAATTTTAATAATATGATATGATGTGATTTCACACGAAACGAAATGTTTTGTTGAATTAAATTCGCGTAAAACCAGAATTAGGTTCTCAACTATCGATTCAAAGGTCGTGTCATTTTGGTATGACGTGTACATTTATTTTTTTTTTATTTGAACATGTCTATAACATTTACATACATGTATGTAACATTTTGACATCTTTTTACGCGCACGTATTCACAAATATTTCGATCAATTGACTCTCAGATTTTTTTGTTTGTTTGTTGATATCGGTAGAAAATTAAATAATTTGTTGCTTTTCACATAAATACACATAAAAAATAAAAAAACTGACTATAAAAACACTACATCAATTCTGTTGTGCAACAAGTGTTTTGGTAGCACACACAATTTATGAAAATAAATTTATCAGAACTAATGTGGTACATTATTTGACTTTTGCAATATGTATGTACGCATATATTATGTAGGTATGAGTGCAGAATGCAACCATTTACTATGGTATAGTGTGGGAAAATTCACTCTATATAAATGTATAATGCATTATGCCCACTACTATATGCTATGTATGTATATTAAATTGACACAAATTTCCGTCACAATTACAAATAATTACAGAAATTATACGCGCGAGATCCAAAAAAAAATATCATTTTCCTACCTCCCTCCCTCCCCCCTATTAGAAATGCATCGAAAATTGTTGTTTTATATGCAAGTATCCCATGATTTGTATATGTGTACATCGTCGCGCAAATATACGCTCGAAATTGGGGAAAATCAGTTAATCGAATATCAGTTAAATTTCACACATTTACATAATTATTTACTGTTTTTATTTAAATCCGCTATCCGCAAAAAAAAAAACACAACTGGGAAACGCACAAAAAAAACCAAAACGGTGGATATTTTTCACCACACCATTTAATGTTGACATTTTCATTTCTGTAGTTTATAAATGTACATAAATACAAAAAAAAAATTATTTAAATAAAATGGAAATTGAAAAATTTGATGTATTAATAACTTTGGTTAACCGCAAGTGTGAAAAATCCTGCAATAAACCAAACCTTTTTTTTTATCGTATTGTTTGGATAAAATTTTGAGGTTTTTTAATTTTTTAGCTTTTCCAAGCAAAAAAAAAAAAAAAATCCAGAAAATCGGTTAGAATCATAAAACATATCTATCCTACGTACATAGAAAAATACATACAACATTAAAAAAAAAAAAGCAAAAAAAATTGTTTGGGATGGTTTTTCGGGAGGTGGAAATTATTTGTGTGTGTAAACATACATAAATTGAAAATATGAAAATTGAAATAAAAATTATTAATTTAATAATATTTATTGTAGATATTTTTCAGCAATTTGAATTAAATGGTATTTAATCTGGAAAACATTGAATATTAAATAATTGAAAAAATAACAACAACAACAACAACAACACTGAAAATAGCCCTAATAATAATTATAGACCATAAAAGCGCTAAATATATTTAGTTCTATATTTATCTAACTAAATTCGCGCTGAACATATATTTGTCTGTTTATGTCATTTATCTCTATATACTCGTACGTACGTAAACTATGTAGAGTGATTATTCAACATGATTAATTTTTATTAACATATTTTTTATGATGTATGTTTTATTAGTGTTGGATTTATGTATACTCGTTGAGTGCATTGTTTAATTTTTTGAATTTTTATGGCAAATAGAATACTGTTTAGACCGCACTGTAACACTGTATCAAATAAAATTTATGTATACCGTACTTAAAATACAATTATTCTCATTTCTGTCAATTGACACTGTGTTTTTTGAGAAACTAGTTAACTACAAATACATTATTTTTTCGGAAATAGTTGATATCTGCAGATAATTAGTTTTCAAAAGAAAAAAGGAGCACTTTGTTAATTTTTAACTATAGATAACTAGTTTTTACAAAACAGTGCAATTCAACCGTTTTTTTTTATTTTATAGCAAGTCGATTAAAAGAAATAAAAAGTTTAGGTAAATTTTAAAAAATATCCAAAATTTTTAGCTATTATTTATTCACTTGGATCATTGTTTGCTTTATGACATTTACGTATAGTAAGGATAAAGTATGTGTAGAACACTATTTGTAAAGAAGTTGATAAGATCCGACTGAACTTCTAGAATCTGACATCGAGTTTGCTGACACCACGTTAGCGTCGCTTGCAACTCCGATATTTCGACGGGCCAAACGTTTGGGCAAACGTCGTCGCCAGCGTCTTCAGAAAATACTGTCTGTATAAATAAATAACCCGGAAATATCACTGAACGAGGAGAAGTCAGGAATTTTCCGGGTCGAATTGAGTCGTCGAGTGCTTGACTCGACGAAATCATCGGATTTTGAGACCTTCAGGTGGTTTGGAGAGCAAGTCTCCAAAAAGAAAGAAATTTGAAGTGGTTGTCAGCTTTCAGTTGGTGACACCCAAAGCCGCTTCTTTTACTGATCCCTGGTCCGCCAGAGTATCCTCGAGTCGTAACAACCAACCTTAAGCTGATGAATCCGAACATTTCATTTGTGGATGGAAGATGGAAGATTGGCCGGTTCTTTTAGGAGATGGCCACGCTCAGAATTAAACAGATTAATTTGCAACATAGTAAGACAGCTTCAGGAATCGTACCTTCTTGATTGTGCTGTTTCTGGGATGAATTGTAACAATGGCAACTTTTATATTCGATTTCTGTCGACCAAACTCGGGCGTGCATTTTTATTAGTAACAACATTAACGGTTCCCTAATTCACTTTAATGTTTAATAATTCCTGTACTAAGCTGATGCTTGCATCAGTTTATTTATCGTATGACTCTGTCTTATCACCTCCGTCAGAGGGGCTGGCTAACCTTGTATCATGCATAAGCACATCCCTCTTGTAATCGGATGTGATGCTAATGCTCATCATTCGATTTGGGGTGGTAGGAATATTAATCAGAGGGGATCTTGTTTTTTCAACTTTAAAAGCTCTTCTTAGCTTGAAGTTCTAAATATAGGCAGCGAACCGACGTTTCTTAAATCCATTCGGCGTGAGGTGATTCACTTAAGTTTATACTCTACTAAGTGTATCTTTGATTTAACTTTTGATTGGAGGATGACGGACCACCTATAAAGCCATATCGTAACAGAAAATTGACCAATTGGGGACTTTTCTCTCTCGAGCTGGCTTCTTTACTTACTCCACCACTACATGCAGCTCCACTTGGGACGGCAATTTAAACTGCTTTTAAAAATTCTTGTCCTCTTATTACGAACCAAAAGACTAATAACAAACCCTTTTGGAATTCTGATCTTAAAAGGAAATCCGCTAGGAAACTTAAAAATAATTTCATAGTGGCACAAAAAGAATATAAACGAAGTTTAAGATCCACTATCAGAGCTTCATGGTTAAACTTCTGCGAGGAAATTAATAGCCTTTCGGCGGTGGCTAGACTAAATAAAGCCATGGCAAATAATGGTATTTGTAGACTTGATACCCTTCGTCTACCTGACGGTTAGCTTACCTCCTGTCATATAAATTTTGGTTTCCTTCTGTTCATTTCCTTGGTTGTGCCATTTTCAACTCAGATGATGTTACATCGAATAGGTTCCTTCTGTGGCTCCTGATTGGGACGTGGCTTATAAGCTGGTCAATCTCGATGTTCTGCGCAGGATTCTATTTTCCTTTGCACCGTATAAGGCTGGTGAACCTGATGGTATTTTCCCGGCTGAATTACAGCACAGCTTTCCTATCATTCAGGACCATATGATATACCTTTTCCAGGCGTGTATTGTTTTCTGCGCTGTTCCAAAATCCTGGAGCAGGAGTGGAGTCGTTTTTATTCCGAAGGCTGGCAAATCCGTTAATACGGATCCCAAGTATTTTGACTTATTAGTCTGTCCTCAACTTTTCTTAAAGCCTTAGAAAGAATCGTCGACAGATTTATTAGAGACAAGCACCAAATTACCTCCCCACTTTATAACATGCAACATGCTTACAGAATTGGTAAGCCCTGCAAAACTGCCTTCCATGAACTTGTAATCAGGATTGAAAAATCCCTCTTTTATAAAGAGTTTCGTGTAGGTACTTTCCTCAATAAAGCGGGAGCTTTTGATAGTACCTCGTTTATCTCGATTACTAATGCCTGTAATAATTTTGGTATTAATCACACCATTGTCAAATGAATTGCTGTCTCCAGGGGGTGCGCTCTCTCTCCTTCTGTGACTTTTGGCCATTGATACATTACTGGTTAAGCTGCAGCAATTTTGCTGCATTACACAGAGTTATGCTGATGATCTTGTCAGTTTCAGGAAAACACCTGAATTACTTATTCGAATTAATGCAGCATGCCTTAGATATTGTGGAGGCATGGTGCATTGACAAGGGTCTGCACGTCAACAAAACGACACTTCAGTTTAAGCCGAAATCCATATGGCTAATGATAGATCTCTACCTAAATACAACTTCGCCAAATTATTCACGGTGGTTTAACCATCAAGGGATTTATGGTTTTCGGAGGATTTTTTCCAAAAATTAGACGGGTCCATAGTCTTTTTTTCAGATGGCTCCCGCTCTAACCTCAGCGCTGGATTTGGGAGTCTACTGTTCTTGGTCTAATCAGAGATCTTTTGGCAGTCTTGGTTCGCTATGCACTGTTTTCCAAGCGGAAATAATAGCCATGACGTATAGTGTCATGGAGGCTTTGAATCTCGCTGTTAACACAAAAATATTATTCTGTGTAATGATAGCAAAGCTGTACTCAATTCATTGAATAATCCCTTGACTGTCTCCAAACTTGTCAAGGATGCACACACTTTATTAATCTTCTTTGCTCCAATAATACCGTTACGGTAATGTAGGTGCCAGCACACTGTGCCATCGAAGGGAATGAGATCGCAGACTGTTTAGGCAAATCTGGTTCCCAGCTAACTCTAATTGGACTTGAACCTGCGGCTCCCTTATCTTTTAACTACGCCAAGAAAGTTATAAAGAACTTTGCTTTGAAAGATCTAAGAAATCAACTAAATATGCTCTATCTTTGAGAAAGGACCAGCTAAGAATCTTGGTTGCGATTCTTAAGGGTCATGGTCGATTTAAGGGGCATCATGATGACTGTTTTGAGAGAGATGATGAATGCTTGTATTTTGTGTGCCAGTTGTCCAGCTTTCAATATTATTCGGTTTCATACGGTCCTCCATACCTTGGTTCAAACTTGTACAGTTTGGGAGGGCTGCAGTGCTGTTCTGCGAATTAGGATAGAATCCTGGGTTTACCCCATGGGCCAGCATTGAGTGCGGAATCCTTTTGGGTTCCACCAAATAAAAAAAATTAAAAAATAAAGTATTGCAATCGAAGACAAATGTCGGGTTCGGGTCGGGTAGGGCTATTTGAAGTTCGGGTCGCGCTAAGTTCGAGTAATAATTAGTTGGTAAAAGGTCGGGTCCGAAGTGGGTCGGCCTATTTGGAGTCGGGTCGGGTTGGGTAGAAATAAAATTATTCGGTCCGTACAGGTCTCTGCTATACTCAATAAAACTCGAAATGTTCACATATCAACCTAAATCTGCATACATAAACCAATTATTCCAAACCAAGTATACGTGAAGTTCTGTAGAAAAATCCCCTGGACCCCAAATGCTGTATAATGGGTCTAAATTTTTAATTGGGCTATCTCATGCGATATATCAAATGAAACGTATTTTTATATCCAATCTAGTGCTACACATTTGTTGATAAATTATGAACATTATTAATTAAATATTAATTTGTATAACGTTTTTATATTTAAAAATTAAATTAAGATTAAAATTTTAACGAGATATACTAGATTTTTCCAATTACGTCCAGGTGGATTTTTAGAAATTTAAGTTATTCCCAATTACTAGTTTTGACGGCTCCAATAAATTCGTATTCACAGAGAGTAATTGTTCCTGAGCAACAAAAAATTAACGTCATTGAAGACACGTTTAAGTGATAAAGTGATCAGAATTTTTTTGTAAATACAAAGATATTTGGAAAGTGTATCTAATTTTAGTCTTATTTTCATTTATAAGTCAAAATCACCGGAAATTCAGTTAAATGAGTTTTTTTAGTTAATTTCGAATTTATGTTTGAAGATAAATTCAATCTCAAGTCCTTAAATTAAATACTTCCAAGAATAATTCACTCTCAAATACTCTGCTAAATCCCCATCTGTGGATTTAAAATGTTGTAAGTTGAGTAAATATTGAAAAATTTTGAAAGTTAACTTTCACGAAGTAATATTTTCAGGGTTCCGTATATAAAATGAAAAACGGAACCCTTATGGTCTCACTCCGTTGTCCGTCTGTCTAGTATGTCACAGGCTCATAATCATTTAATCCATAGATAATTCACCTATTATTTCAGAAAATATTAATTGAATTAATTAATTAATAATTAAATGTTGGTATATCAAAAAATTGTAAATTTTAATTATCTGTCATTTTAAAGGGCCCACGATTCTAAAAATATTTTTAAATAGTTTTGATGAATTTTTGAGACCGAATTTTATAAAAATGTAGCAAAAATTGTATGTTTCCCTCTGAAGTTGAAGGTCCAAAATCGAGAAAATGAAATGTTTAATATTTGTTGAACTACAGGGTGTTGAAAATTTTTTACTAGTATTGATTTTATTGAATTTGTACTTGCGGGTCCAATACGACGACATCTCTAACAGTAGTTATCGTGATGGAAGACTTCAATAAATAATTCTCCAATAAAGAGAAGCAATGGAACTGGTCTTTAATCATCACAAGCAGTTATGGTTGAGATTCCGAATAGTTTAGGTCAACAAATATAATTTGAAAATAAAATATATTATTACAATTGAAAAGAACACTGGCCACGAAATCCTCGGCGGTTGAATTTCATACTTGCCCGGACTTTTTATTATCTTGGGAATTTTAAAAAATTTTAAAATAAAAACTTAACGGAAATTTTTTGATATTTCCAGCCACTTAATTCAGAGTAACTATAAATTTCAAACGACTTCGCGTTCTAATATTTAATTTTAATTCTATATTAACGTAAATTTTTATTTATTTTCATTTCAGGTAAGTTGAATTTTAAACACTAAGGAAAGGAAATGATATTAAGTAAGTTTTTGCTTTGTGTTATGGAAACAGATAATAGTTTATCCATTGTCTGTCGAAATCAATCTCGGGAACAATTAGTAAGTACAATTTGTTCTTCTAAATTCCATTACTTCTGTAATGAATATTAATATTTTTGTAATAAAAAAAAAAATAGAAAATGAAAGCAAACAATTTGGTCGAAAACGGAAATTACTTTTTTACGAATTGAAATGACTTTGAACTACAAGGTAATATATATTAGTTATTATACAATATTAATAAAACCAAAATCACCATCGATAGACCTTGCAAGTTTTAAATCCACTCCACTGGCAGTGATTACATAAATAATTAATCACACGGTTAATTAATTTAATGTATATGTACTCTTCCTTAGAAAAATCGCTTACGAGGCGGTAAAATAGTGAACATTAAGAGATTTAACTAGTAATGGTATATTGACGTATTTTTAGCATGTCTCTAGCTTGCCTAATTTTATTTTACCAAATTAATGCTAAAATTGGCTTCACATTTTCACTTGTTACATAATATTTTTTTTTTATAATTTGCAACTATCAATCATAACAATTACCATCATAATCTTACGTATTCATGGTGTGCGATAATATTTTTTGCGGTAATTTGACTAATTGGCTAATTTAACCCATCTGTCTGACATAATATTCATATGGTTATAGAGCAATTAAAATATTTTTCAGTTGGCATTTCCCCAAATATTTGAATTCATTCACGCCAAAATTTTGAGTCTCCTCATGAACGTTAATATTCAGGCAGTGGCTATTGCGCGAATTGACGGTTTTATGCATGAAATTTTAAAAAATAATAATTTAATTAACTTAATATTCAATTAAAACAGATTTAGTTAAACGGAACACAAAAAATTGAGATTCTTAAAGAAAGAAATGTAGTTTGTAAAGATGCCTGCCTGTAAAAACATTTATATAAGCGATGTGCAAAGATCAGTGATAGTGACTTATATTGATGATAGTAAAAAAAATAGTTTTATAAAATTTGTTGTAACATGAAGTGTGCAAAAATGGTTGATCAAACGAAAATTACAACACAAGCTGAATCTTCATCTTCGATGGGATCAAATACTTACTAATTACAGATGATAATGTTAACTTTACGTTAAACTCTACCGAACAAAGTAAGTTAGTGCATAACGTTGAGATAAGCGGTATATAGAAAACACCCGAAGAACATTTTGCTGAAATGTGTAGCTGCTCTTAGTTCGAAAGTTGAAGCTAACATTAAAGAAAACAACATATTGATGTAAAATCTACAGGAAACCAAACCATTGTTTGTACTATTCCTGGTGGAATACCTAGCTTTACTGATTTGCCATTTACATGTTTTCTTAATAACACTAAAATCATAAAATCCAGTAGCTCCATGTTATGATTAAAGCATGAATTTTGTTACACATTTTAAATTTTTCTTGACTGCTTGTATGCGTTACCAACAAATACAGTTCTTTCTATTTTCAATATGTGGGTTTGTTTGAAAAACATTATCGGCAATATTTAAAAGCGATTGACAAATTTCGACAACACTCATTTTACAGTCGCACTGTATCCCTCTGATTTGAGGTGGGGTTGGTTTCCACTGTGACTTAATCCAAATTATCATCTTCAGCGACATATTCAGATCATTCCCAACTAATATTG
Organism: Tipula unca; assembly: GCA_951394425.1. Lineage (NCBI taxonomy): Eukaryota > Metazoa > Arthropoda > Insecta > Diptera > Tipulidae > Tipula > Tipula unca. The sequence goes on along the minus strand of OX596382.1, from coordinate 108,602,751 downwards.
TTTTGATTTTTCGCCACTGATATCATAATTCATCATCATCTATTTCGCAATCTGATAAATTTGAATATTCCACGTACTTTATTGTCATTATTTGAGCCGTGATATGATTAAATTCATGATGCGATGGATTTGTATTATTTCCTCCTCTGTCTGACTAACCCAAAAAAATGTTCAACCGGGAAGTTAACTGAAATTCTATTAACGGGTTTTTAGTGATTAGTTCCGCAAATAACGGATTGCTTTAAATGTTTGTCTAATACCATTGAAACAGTACACAGTCTTCCTAGCACTTGGTTTGACATTTTCAAAATAATCTAGCATAATGTGAAAAGAATTTTGCTGTTCATATTTACAAAAGTTTTGTCTATTTTATAGAGAAAATTTGCAGTAAAAGGAACGTAATGTCTGCTACTACTGTCTTACTAAATATTTGCGTCGCCAATTTGACTCTCATTTTTTCAAAATGATTTGGATAAATATGCCGCGATGTTCATTTTGAACAGCTTTTGCAGTTTGTTTTTCTTACATGTATATAATTCTTTTAAAATACGCCAGCTTATACCATGCCGGGAGGCTTTGTTAAATCTGATAGATGAGGTGGATCATATAGAAACATTCTCTGTTATTTGAACTTTGATCACAAACCGTTGCGTTCACAAAAATATCAAACAAAATTTTAATTGTGTTGAGCAAAATATCAACCAATTGGTGTGACCCTTCAGTTTAATACAATACCATCGCGCTGTACGATTTGTATTCGGCCATTCAATTTAGCATTTTACGGAAATATAAAAACGCTACATAAAAATATAGCCATATTAATCAAAATATTAAAAAGTATTGGTATTGATGGGCCTCCGAGATAATGGATTTTAACTTTCTTTGGCAACCCGCACGCAATATATATATATATACATATATATATAAATATATATATATATATATATATATATATATATATATATATATATATATATATATATATATATATATATATATATATATATATATATATATATATATATATATATATATATATATATATATATATATATATATATACAGGGTGGCTGAGACCAAGTGTTACCAAATGAAAACGCTGTAATTTTTTAAATTTTGATAATTTTTTATTGAAATTTCGTGGAATATGTTGAAAACATATTACATTTTATGAAAAACATGTTACTGCTCGATATATAATACCTCCTTTGGCTCTGATTATTTGATTCAGTCTTCCATAGAAAGCATTGCATGCTGACCGAACGTGGGCTTGCGGAATTTTATTCCATTCTCGAACAAGAGCTGACTTCAATGCATCAACACTTTCGTATTTTTTAGTGAACACCTTACTCTCCAAAATGGACCATATGGAGAAATCCATGGGATTCAAGTCTGGTGAATATGGTTTTTGTAAAAATTGCTGTGTCGCTTGAGCTTTGTGTGACGGTGCCGAGTCCTGTTGGAATGTCCAACGGTTCATACCAAAGTGTTTACGTGCCCTAGGTAGCAAAGCATCGTTTAGGATCTTTTGGCAGTACATCTCTTGGTTTACCTTGACTCCATGTTCGATGAAAACCAGAGGAGTGCGTCCATCTGCAGTAACTGCAGCGCAAACCATAACATAAGCTGGTGATTGCTTGCGCATGGCAACTCTTGTGTCCAAATTATCGTTGGACTTGTGCTCTAACCAAACACGATCATTTTGTTTATTCACATACTGTTGAATGGTGAAAATTTTCTCATCGGAAAAGACAATTTTTGGAATTTCATCACGTTCGGCCAAGGCCTTCAATGCTCGTGTTCTTTCAAGCCTAACTTTTTTTTGTGCCTCCGTAAGATCTTGAACTTTTTGTATCTTGTAGGGCTTCAAGTGTAGTTCATTTTTCAATATGGTTTGAATGCTGTATCGTGAAACATGTAGACGTGCGGCTAATTGATTGGCACTTTGACGAGAATTTCGTTGGATTCGATTCTTCACCTTTCGTATCATTTCTTTTGATGTTGCTGTCTTTTTAGGACCGCCTCTGTTGCGTTTGGCGATGCTACCAGTTTCGTTGTATCGAGTTATGGTTCGATACACAAACATTTTATTCACATTCAAATGCTGGAGCTGACGAACTATTGCTGTTTGTGAATTTCCACCCAAATACAGTGCAATTACACTATTACGTTTGAATTCCATTACGATTTTTTTATTAAGATATTAATTTAGAACAATTATTTATTGACCACATATAAACAACTAACCAAACTTCAATCTGTCAAAAAACTGACGCGCGAAAATGACAACTACACAAATGACAGCAGAGTGAAGTTAGTAACATTTGGTCTCAGCCACCCTGTATATATATATATATATATATATAAATATATATATATATATATATATATATATATATATATATATATATATATATATATATATATATATATATATATATATATATATATATATATATATATATATATATATATATATATATATATATATATATATATATATATATATATATATATATATATATATATATATATATATATATATATATATATATATATATATATATATATATATATATATATATGCTTACGGGACTGACATTTCAGGTCATTTTACGGAGGTGGTCGGTATGAAGAAATTTCTCTGAATAGTGAGTGACCAACATTATATTTCTGGAGTTTGGTCTTTTTAAGGAAGTTTTGACAAATGGTAAATAAAAGAAACATATATATGTATTAACATTTCACAGTAATTTAATATCAATTCACATAATATAACAATTCATTATAAAGGGTGTTTTTTAAGTCTGATAAAACTGGAAATTGTAAAAAATAAATCAAAAAATTAAATGTTTACGCAAAATTTACTCTAGCAGATCTCAGTATACTCTGGCAAATTATCATGAAGAGTTCTCGCTTGAACAACGCTACGAAATTATTAAAATTTACTTTGAAAATCACTCGTCGATTCACTTATAGACGACTTCGTGATTTTTATAGCGCACATAATCGTCCATTTGAGCAAGCCATCCGTCAAACTGTGGATACTCTCTAGAGGATGCAATAACATCAACACGCCGAAGGAATGTGCGTACTGAAGAGAATATTGCCGCTGTAAACGAAAGTGTGGAAGAAGGTTCAAATTTATCGATTCGTCGTCTTTCGCAGGATATGGGGCTCTACATGGAAAATTTTGCGCAAAAATCTTGGCCTACACCATACTAAATCCAGTTGGTGCAGGAATTAAACCCACGGGACCATTATTCGAAAAAGTGGCCCAAAATTGGACGTCCAGAATGCGTTTCGTCAAGAACAGCGGCGGTTCCCATATGGCCGAAAATATTTTCAAATATTAATGCAATGTATTGATCTTTCGAATAAAAAAAAAATTGTTGATTACAATTTCAAGTTCTATCGGGCTTAAAAAAACACCCGTTACTAAACTTAAAAATTAAAACACATATGCATGTGTATTAACTATCCATTCAAAAATACACAATAATATCCATAGAATAAAAAAATAATAATAATAACTCATTTGCTTAATTCATTTTTATAAATGAATCCAGAGTTGATTGATGCGTCTTTTTCTCAACTTATATGACTGAAACTTAAGCAATTGACTTTATCATTTGAGGACACTTATTTATTGCAAAATGTTTTAAAGTTGCTAAAGTGTTGGCGATTTCAGAATATGTTGGCAGAGATTTTTAATTTTCTAACAGTTCTTCATCACTTTCCTGTGGACCTACCACAAGCGGGTCTGAATTTTCGACTCTCACTTCATAAACAATTGCATGTAAAATTTCATCTTTTAAAAAAATATATTTTTGGTCATATTAAAGGAATTGATTTAATTCGCATAACCTCAAATACACTGGTCGCTAAACAGAATAGGGAGGTGGTCAGGTTAATGAGAATGTTTAGAACAAAGTTTATTTAAGGAGGTGGTCAGAATGAAGAGGTGGTCAGAATGAAGAGGTGGTCACAGGGAGTTCACTGTATATATATATATATATATATATATATATATATATATATATATATATATATATATATATATATATATATATATATATATATAATAATAACAGTGTTAAAGGCCATTACTGGCCCCTTACTGAATCAACAATCTGGCTCCAACGGTTTCGATCCTGAGCTTGGCCTTCATACTGTCTTAGAGAATCTGAAGAGGCCAAGTCGTTCTCTACATCGTGGAGCCATCGTCGCCTGCAACGACCTCTGCGCCTACCATATGGTGGCTCTCCTTTCAGAGATCGCTGCACAATTCGTTCCGGATCAGCACGCAGAACGTGACCGAGCCAGCGTACTCGCTGAGATCTAACTTCATGTACAATATCGGGGATCTTCATCAGATCTCTGATCTCGAAATTGTACAGAGCTCGGTATGTACCATCTATTTCGCGTTTAGGGCCGTAAATCACACGCATGATTCTTCTCTCAAATGTAAGGAGCCATCTCTCGTACTCATCCGTCAGCGCCCAACTTTCACATCCAAACATAACAACGGGCCTGATCAACGCTTTGTAAAGCTTCAGCTTCACGGCACTTGATAAGTGTTTAGATTTTAGCAGTGGCCTTAGAGGATACAAAGAACGACTGCCAGCTGCCAGCCGCACTTTAATATCCTCACCCACACTGTTATCGTGAGTGATAAGAGAGCCCAAATATTTGAACCTCCTCACTCCCTCAAACGTGTGGTGGCCACTACTAAAATCTGGTGTGCCATTGTCTCTAAAACCAGAGATCAGGTATTTCGTTTTGGACTCATTGATCTGGAGTCCAACAGAAGCTGAAAACTCTACAAGCGGATCACGCATATGTCATCTGCATATGCAAGCACTTGATTGGACTGGCGATATAAGATGTTGCGCTGAGGTGTTTCAGTTTTACGAAAGATGTACTCCAACATGAGATTAAAGAGTATCGGGGACAGAGCATCTGCCGAACACCCGAGTTAACTGCAAAAATTGTCGATAGCCTGTTCTCAACTTTAACACAGCATTGAGACTGCGTCACTGTCATCCTACACAGTCGTACCAATTTTGTTGGCATTCCTAGGTATTCCAGGGCAGACCACAAACTCTCTCGATTGATCGAGTCGTAGGCCTGCCGGAAATCCAGGAACACCTGATGTACGGAGATGGATGTCTCATAATATTTAGATAGAATCATCCGCAGCGAAAAGACCTGATCAGTGACTGATCGATTCGGACGAAATCCTCCCTGATAGTCACCAACCAAGCCCTCCGCCAGAGGAGTGATTCCATCCAATAAAATGTATTACAGTAACTTGTATGCTGTGCAAAGGAGAGCTATACCACGATAATTCTCACACTTCAAGCGGTCTCCCTCCTTGAAGATGAGGCATATCGCGGCCACTTTCCATTCATCAGGCATAACTTCGGTTCGCCATACTAATCGAATAAGGTCGAAAAGACAGTTCCACAAAGTATCCCCTCCGAATATCAAGAGCTCCGAATTAATGCAGTCCACTCCAGGTGAACGGTTTCGTTTCATTCTCTGCATGGCCTTAGTGAATTCCTCATGGGATGGCTCCTCAGTGCAAATCTCCGCAGACCGTTTTAGGGGTGGCTCAACAACAGTCTGTGACGCATGATGAACATCAAGCAGCTCAGTAAAGTGTCCACTCCATGCGTCAAGTACTGCGTCGATGTTGACACAGAGGTTTCCATCCCGGTCCCGAATGGCGGTTGACGAAGGTCTGAAAGTATGGTGCAATCCAGTAATTCCTTTAAAGAAATTACGTGAACTACGCTCATTGCTGAGTTGTTGTACTTTCAGAACCTCGGCCTTCCACCATTCTCGCTTCTTCCGTCTACAAATCCGCTTAGCTGCCCTTCTTGCAAGAGCTGCCTTGTTTTTCCTTGCGATTGTGAGACGTTGTTGCACTTCATTATGGGCTATATTTTGTTGCTCAACTGCAAGACGACACTCGTCATCAAACCAATCATTCTTGGGTCTGACTTTCACTATATACCTAAAGTCTGTTGAGCAGCACTGACAACCGAAGTTTTCAGTACCTCCCAGACAGAGTTCACGCAGTCAGACTGGTAATTAGCTCCCTCAATGTTGTCGCTGACAAGATCCTGATATCGTTTCTTTTGATCTTCATTTATCAGACCTTCACAGTCGAAACGTTCCATCCGTTTCGCTGTGTTCCCCGACCTGTACGAAAACTTCCACCGTAGCTTTGCAGCGACCAAATAATGATCGCTGCCTACGTATTTGGTTGCTGACCGATAAGTTCTCACATCCTGCACAACCCGAGCTCGCCCTTTTGAAATTAACACGTGGTCAATTTGGCTCCGGGATGTTTTGCGAGGATGTGTCCATGTCTCTAGGTGTATCTGTTTGTGAGGGAAGAATGTGCTTGCTACTCTAAGATCATGAGCAATTGCAAAGTTCATCATTCTCTCACCATTATCGGTCGCAGTTTCGTGTCGGGAGTACGGACCTATGTTTTCACACAAGTCGGCCTGATTTCTGCCAGCTCTAGCATTAAAGTTCCCAATTACCATTCTAACATCGTGTTCGGGTATAGATCCCATCAGATCGTCCAAGTCATTGTAAAATGAGTCTTTATCTTGGGGCTGGCTGACTTCTGTGGGCGCATGTACACAAATTATCGACAGGTTGGCTAACTGCATGCGCAGGCGAAGCATACACACTCGGTTATTGACTGCTTGAAAATCCAAAACAGCCTTCTTTACCTGCGGCCCAAGAAGAAATCCAGCTCCAAGATTTCCGAGGTCATCTCCACTGTAGAACAACGTATAGCCCTGGGACACATGGTCTCCACTTTGAGGCCAGCGAGTTTCTTGTAGAGCAACGAGTTCCAGCCGATACTCTTTCATGCACGTGATTAGACCCTCCAACGCTCCTGGTTTTCTAAGTGATTGCACGTTCCACGTGCCGATCCTAAATCTCGTATCCGGGTACTTGAGCGGGGGTCCGGTGTTGTTTTGGCGGTATCCATTTTTCTTTTTGTTGATTTTATAAACAGTTGATTTTTTTTTACGGATGCGGGTCGTCAGCCCAGCGATCCAACCGTTTAGTCGCCTCCTACGACAAGCAAAGGATACTGTGGTGGTATTCTTAGGAAACATGTTCGTGCAATTTAGATTTACGAGACATGTGAGTGCCCCCCGACCACAGGGGTAGTGGCATTCTGGTAAAAACTCTGCGATGTCTTGTTATTGGCCTTTTAATGTGGACCACTGAAAATCTATTGAAGCGCTCAATAAGTTTTACTCAAAAAAATCTATCGTAACCTCTCCGTTTAGAAACCAAGCGTATTCTATTTGAAAGGTTTAGCTCGCAAATGTAATGGGCCTCTAATGGAATTTGAGTATTTAGCGTACAGCGTCATTTTATTGTCAATTGTAGGGTGTGGGGGGGATTGCATGATCATCGAGCTTTTTTTTCAATCTCTGGAGATGCAAAATTAGATTTCTTAATGTAAATAGCTATTAAGAATTTGTATCATACTGCAGATGAAATATTTTTAGTAGTGTGGATTTTAATAAACAAAAATTACAAATTTAATTTACGTTTTAAAATTTATAATTAATCACTCGCTTTACTATGCAACTCAACATTTAAATGGAAATCCAATATGAATATAGCAAGTGAGCAGATTAACATTAGAAAGAGATGAAATAATTTTTGTATTTAATTCCTATATGAAAAAACATGGCGGGAGTTCTATCTCTTTCTAATTTCGTTCATCTATCTCTTTTTACACTATGTTTAACAGTGTAAAAACTAACACATACATTTTTCTGGATTATTCTTATTGGATTCATATACATATTGTTGTTATTTTTTTGTTAGAAACTTCACATTCATATATGTTATGCTCTTTTTCATAGGAATTTAATGTATTGGATTTCTGTATGGGGAACTCTGACCAAAACTAAAATAACGAATTTACAAAACAAGGCGATAAAAAACCTTTATAATCAATCTAATAAAATAATTAAAGAAATGAAATTCACACAATACTAGGTCCAAAATAAAAAACGATAATCATAGGTACGCAACAAGAACGAGATCTCATCTTTATGCTATCAACTCTCAACCAAATTCTACCACTCATATACATTAATAATTATTTACAACAAACTGCCGATAGATGCCAGCAATGGATAAAACGAATTCTATTCTATATATTATTTTAGCACATTACCTTTCACTGGGATACCTCATTGGGCTAAATATAATATATTTACAATGGACAACAAATAAAATTTATGGATTAAATAATTTTACAAAACAATAAAATTTCGACACAAATTTTAGTTAACTTTTCTAAGCATTCACATAGTAAAACACACAGAAAATTGTTTTGCATTAGTACTAGACAATATTCTCTGTGTTTTACTATGTGAGTGCTGGGGAAGACTAAATAAAATTTGATAACGTCCATATACAATATAAAAATCAACTCCAAAATGTGTAATTTTTTGGGGGAGTCTTAGAGATAATTCCCTTACAATTAGGTCCTAAAAAGTAGGTACCTCCATCCTACAAATAATGCCAAATAGCCTATTTTCGTATCATGGAGCTAAAGGTTTCATCTATAGGGTCATTTGTACTAATAGTTTCCTTATTATAAATATAATTCGTATAAAAATTTTAGAGCCTATAATCCAGAGGGCGTTATCTCTAGGGTTTCCCATAAAAAGTTAAAATTGGGGATAATTTTTATACGTATTATTGAAACAGCCTGTTGTCGATTTCCATGCCTGTAATCAAAATTTTTCTATGACGCATTTTGGAGTACGGAATTATTCATATTTACATCAAATTAAAAAATTTACTATGGGACATATCTGAAAGTACTAAAATCTCAATTTGGCCTTAATCTTTAATTGGTCTAGGCTCATTATAATTCCAGGTTAAAGAACAACCCTTTAGTGTTTCCCATGCCTGTGATCAGAAAAGGGTTGTTCTTCAACCTGGAATCAAAACTGAACTTGGCCAATTAAATATTAAAACTAAATTGAGCTTTAAGTGCTTCCACGTTATGTCCTATAGCAAATTTTTCAATTTTATGTAAATTTGAATAATTCCGTACTCCAAAATACGTCATGGAAAAATTTTGATTACAAGCATGTAAAACGCCAAAGGGTTATTCTTCAACCTAGAATCAAAACTAGACTTGGCCAATTAAAGATTAAGCCGAATGGCGCCTTTTGTTCTACTGAATAAATGCCATAGTAGAGTTCCACGACAATTCACAAAAAATAATTCACCGAAAAACAATTAATCGAAAAGGACAATTCACCGAAAACGATAAATCACCGAAAAAGTTAATGCATGGGAACTACTGTACCGATTATAATGAATTCTAATTATTTGATGGAAATGGGATTGGAAAATGATTTTTAGATAAAGTTCTAGAATACAGCCATTTGGAACAGAACTAGGCGAACACTTGACCGATTATCATGAAACTTTACAGTTAACAAGTTGAAAGTAAATGGGAGTGGAAGATGATTCTTGAATAAAATTCTGAAATGTGGCTATCTAGAATAGAATTAGGTCAATCTTTGACAGATTATCATGAAACTTGAAACAAGTTGAATAGAAATTTGTTAAATGATTTTTGGATAAAATTACTTCTATGTGGTTTATATTATGATGAACCGGGATTTTGCTAGAAATATATAGATATCTTAATTATTATCTAATACACAAATCATAATTTTAGTACAACTAATAAAATATCCATTCTACAAACCACTAGAGCTTCCAGTGTCATTTCCGTGCGAACTTTTCGAGTTAATTACAAGCTATAGACCCACTCATACCTTTTTTAAGAATAAAAAATTGAGTTGAATAGCCCAGCATTAAGAAAATTTTAAGACTCTACTATAACTTCCGCAACAGTTTCTAAAATAAAAACCATTTTAAACCTAACGAAATATTAAAATTTATCAAATACATGGTTGGCTCTTTGCTTCAGTTTATAACCTTTCCTTTCATTTTTACTTTGATCGACAAAAATGTGTTCGCTGTCGCACCGATAAAATTTAATTCACCTTACAAATTCTAACCAAAATAATTTCTCTTTTTTAAATAATATTTAATTATTTATTTAATCAATTATTGTTCCATTTAATTTTTTAATTCAATTTTTTTTTTTTCTAAATATTTTAATTCGTCCGCGAATCAATTAAATTATTAATTTAAAAAATCGATTTGAGTGAGTACTGCGTGAAACTAATTATTTATTTTTTGGTGGTTGAGGTTTTTTTACTTCTTTTTTTTTCTACACCAGTAGCTTCTTATGATTGCTAATTGTTTTTGTTTTATAAATTTATATAAATTTGATGGGAAACTGTTATGGATGAGTACATGTGTCGAGCTGAATAAGTGGTTATAAATTTTTACAAGAGAGTATTACAGGTATATATACTAAAAAAGTGTAACTGATATAGCTAGTGGACTGATTGTCCTTTGAAAGCTGGTCAGACGAACTTTGAACACTTAAACATATAGGCTTGTGTTATTTATTCAAATCAATATAATAAAGTAACTACGTATAATAACAGCACAAATCACAGATAATCTTCAACACATGCTGTCAAATGAATTTTAGGTAATTTTTTAAATTTGAAAAAAATTTCAAAAGTTTTTATTATGGTTGAGAGTTCATTATAGAATTGGGCTCCAATGAAAATTATTGATTTCTTACCAAAATCAGATATTACGTTCAGACATTTGTACATGTGTAAAGATACGTGAAGTTCCAATAATGCACTTGTTGGAAGAATACTAACTCAACCGGAAGAACATAAATGTGGAAGTACAAAAATAATTTTGCAACTCCTATTTTGCATAATCTGTCATTTTTGTAATTTAGATTTTGCTGCAGTTTCAAAAGTTGAGATGGCATAGAAGAAACGTGAATGAATAAACGAAAAGTAAACCGTTTTTAAGACATGCATTGGATCAAAGGGAAAACCCGACATATTTTCAGGCTCATATAAGACATTTTTCATATTAGTTAACGCCTGCGAACAATCACTGGAGTTATAAAAAATTGCAGTATCATCATTCAAATCATTTATGAAAATCAAAAATAATAAAGGCCCAAGATCACTGCCTAGCGGTATACCACAGTTGATGGTTAAAATGCTGCTTGCGAAACCATTCATTACCACAAATTGAGTGCAGTTTTGAAGATAACCCAGAAGTTTATACGATATGCCCCTTAAATCATAACTATATAGCTTATCTAGAAGCAATCGATGCTGAATAGAGTCAAATGCTTTGTGTAGGTACAAAAATAGACTGATTGTCAAATTCCCTATAGATTAATTCGGTAATTTCAACTAATGTAGTGTCAGTGCCGGACCCATGTCTAAAACCATACTGACGACAATAAAAAAAATTCAATCATTAAGATATTCTATCATGCGATCTGCTATTAATTTTTCTAACATTTTGTCAAACACGGATAAGACAGAGATTGGGCGAGTTTCCAGATTTAAAAATGGGTGATACTTTAGCAATTTTCAGCAAATTGAGATAAATCACGGTTACAAACACTAGATTAAATATTTCAGTCAATAGGTGTGAACTACTACTGGCATTACGCTTCACAACAATGTTAGGAATGCTATCATACCCACAATCCTTATTATTATCAAAATTACTAATAATATTAAGAACCTCAGTATCCTGAATTGGAGACAAACAAATTGAATTCCAGTTATTGTTCATAATGACAGAGGTCCAAGATGTACCATTTACAAAGAATTTTTTGAATGCATTAACAATACTACTCGGCTCTTTATATACAATGTCATTAAATACATAAATTATAAATATATAATTTACAGTTTTTAAAGGCCATTACTGGCCTTGTACTGAGTCAACTATATGACTCGAACGGTTTTGATCCTGAGCATGGTCTTCATACTGTCTAAGATAATCTGAAGAGGCCAAGTCATTCTATACATTGTGGCCACCATATGGTGGCTCTCCTTTCAGAGATCGCTGCACAATTCATTCTGAATCAGCACGCAGAATGTGACCGAACCAGCGTACTGGAAGGGTTGGGTGTGACGAAAAATGGTCCACATAAATCTATACCAACTACTGAAAACGGTCTTGATTGAGTTATATGATCAACAGGTAAATAGCCCATTATTTCAGAAGCTAATTTTGGTTTATTTCTAAAACAGAGAATACATTGATTAACTACATGTCTACATAAATTTCGACCACCAAAAATCCAATATTGGGGCTTAAGTTATATAATAATGTTTGAGGACCACAATGTAGTAAACGCATGTTTACTTGGTAATATGATTGAATGTTTTGTAGCGGAATGTAATTTGGAATTACTCAGCCGTCCTCCAATACGAAGAATTCCCATTTCATCAATAAATGGAGATAATAATTTTACAAGTTTTACAGTTTTTTACAGCTGAATGTTTTTTAAATGTTTTGAACATCAGTGCTATATTCTGTTTGCTAAATAATCTTAACAAGACAAGTTAATGAACGATTCAGTTCTTTGGAAGTAAGTTCTCCAACAACCCTAACATGTTGTTTTGTTTGTGAGCTGTAACGCGAATAAGTTTTGTAAACGATGGATATTGATCAAATAAATCCAAATCTGAAGCTGGAGTACAAATTGAAACTGAAACCTTTTTCCGAAGATCTAAACTTTGTAATTCTGAACTGATCTTCAAATTTGAATTTCTGGGCCAGTTTGATTGGTTTTCCAACAGAAACGAAGGACCTGACCACCATAAATCTTGGCTTAGAAATTCACGTGGCATTAAGCCTTAAGATAAATATTATTCAACGACATATTAAAGCTTTCAATTAGCTTATTTAAGGTTTGTGCCAATAATACAGCGGCATAAAGCTCGAAACGTGGAATGGTTTGCCTTTTAAGAGGAGCCACCCTGGGTTTTCATTTTTATAATCCGTGATTCTCAGATAAATGACACAACCAAAACCTTTCTCAGATGCGTCTGAAAAACTGGAACTGTAATTCTATGTAATGTAATGTAATGTTATGTAATTTTATGTAATTTTATTAATTGAGATTTAAAATCGATCCATTGATCGCGGAACTGTATGTGTAATATAATCATCCCAGTCAGTATTGTGGAGAGTTCAGATTGTGTGCATTATGATTTTTGCGATTAAAATCATTGGAGAACATAATCCCAAAGCGTCAAACAATTGACATATCTCGGACAAAACATTTCGTGTTTCTAACGAGAATTTGGAAAAATTCATTTCGAATGTGTCGTGTAACGTGCCCCAAGAAAGACCAAGTTCTAACATTAGATGAAGGTTCAGAAGAAATTTCATGGGCATTTGAAAATTATCAGTTGAATCAGAACCTGTTAGTACATCATCAACATAAAAGTCATGCAATAAAATTGGCGAACCGAAAGGAAACGAATGAACTTCATCCAACGCCAACTGCCGCATTGTATGTGTTGCTAACTATGGAGAACTTCTAGTTCCATAGGTCACTGTGCATAGTTTGAAACATTTTATATTGGCTGACTAATTATCTCTCCACCAGATTCGCTGTAAATCTTGCTGAATTTCATGATATTTCATGATATTTTTGAAGAAGATTTAGCGGAACCATTAAAGACCACTCTTAACTGAGTGGTAGTACTACTATCTTTCGTTACAAAATGGTGTGGTAAATAGTTTGCTTTCTTATATGAATTGAGGATGATACTTGAATCAAGAGTGTCATATGACCTAAAGTCAAGTATTCATCCATGAAGTCTCGGTATTGTTTATAAATATTTGGTTGACAAATTAATCTTCTTTCCATGGCATAAAAATGCATTAGCGAGGAATAATTTGAAAGTCCAAGATGATTAATATCGCCATTCACAGGAAGAGAAACCGAGTAACGACCTGAACTGGTCCGTTTGTTAGTTTTGATGAAGTGTTCCTCACAAAATTTTTCATCTAGTGAAAGATAGGTTTTAACAGAAATTGTCTCTAGCTCCCAAAAGGGTTTCATATTTTTACTTAACGATTCAATAGTGCAGTGTGCTGCGGGTGAAGATTCATCTATCGTATACGACAACATTACTCTACCACTTACCACATAACCGAAAACAGAGGAATTAAGTGATGGAAGATTTTTCAAAACTAAAATAGCTAAGCAAAAAAAAAAAAAAAAACTTCCTTACCAGACTGAATATGGGATTTCAAATAAACAAATTTGACAATTGCGTCTATATAATTTTTTCTGTATAAAGATCTAGAAATTCATCCCTGAATGTCAGTAATTTAAGCTCCGGAAGCTTTATAAACATAGAAGGAATACTGTGTCCGATTTTCGTGCTGTTTGCTGATGATTCGAAAATAATGGTTCGTTTAGTTTGATTTTCAATTTTCTTCAGATCATGTAGCTTATCAAACAATGTGCTTTCTACGTACTCATAGTCTTCTTCGAAGGACACGCGATCAACTGAAGCGGCTTCATCTTGCAATTCGATTATGAGTTGTACTTGGTGATATTTATTATACAACAACTTTAATCTACCAATGTTAGATTCAATTGCTCCATGAGGTGAACGGGTTGACAGCGTGTTTTTTAATTTGGTTAGCTGACCTTTAAAAGCACTTCGTTGCTTCTTTAAAGCATCTTTTGTTTTAATGGACATTTCACTCCCGGTTGGATTTTCAGAATCTGACATTATTTTTAATGTTAATTTTTGAATGTTAAAAGTATTCGTAACAATCATGCCATGGTTGAATAACGTAGAATCAGTGTTGCTTATTTGTGCCAGGTTTAAGGTTTATTTAGATTTTCTAAAGTTTATTCTATTTTGTTACGAGTCATAAGTTCGAGAGAATAAACCCACCTTATTCGAATATGTATGCTACTAAATCTACTACGTTTTTCTACATTTTCAACAAATGTACGAGCTCAGTTAAACTTAACGTTCTTAAATAATGTATAATTCATCATTCAATAGGGATTTTTATGCGAGCGAAGGTGGCAGGTGATCTTAAATATCAACATAATGAGCGCCATTTTTTGTTTTCTTCTACCTTGTATTTCGCCAAGTAAATAGTTCAAACTTCCGATCAATATCCGTTATAACTTTCCGATATATGTAGATCAAAATATTTGAATAGAGTTGAATAAAGCATTTTAATAGATTCTGATGAATGAAAAATTGAGCTTTTGCAAATAACTTTCACAATTGGAAATTACATTTTTGATGTTATGTAAATTATTTGGTCCTTTTAAACGATACAAATATAAATATTTTAATTGATTTCGATCTAATGTTAAACTTATTTTATTAATAGATTTTTGATAAAAAATTTGACCACTAGTCCTACCAATTAAAAATCAATTTTTTGATATTTATAACTAACAGCGACTTTAATTAGAAAATATTTATTGTAAATATTTTATTTGACGACAAAATTCTCATTTTATGAAAAGTTGAGCTTTTTTTTTTTGGAAATACTTTCAACTGTCGTTGAACGTTTTACTTATGATAAGATGAACTTTTTAAGATAGGTTTAAAAAAAAAAAAAATTCTTGAAAAATTAAGCTTTTAAAAATAAGTTTCACATTATTGTTCTTCGAACTGGAAATCAACATTAAGATTTTTCAATTATCTGTTATTTAAAGAGAACAAATATTTGTTTCCGATCCAACATAAAGTTATCTTATGAGCTAAACAATGAGCTTTTTGAAAAAAGTTTCATGTCTGCTCTTCAAATTGAAAATTAAATATTATAAATCATAATGATTTGCTTCTAAATTAAACAACAAACATAATTATTCTAATTGATTCCGCAACAAAGCTGAGCTTTTTGAAAAAAAGCTATTTGAAATTTGCAACCATCGAATTATTTAGTTAAAGCACAAAGTGTTAATATTCCAATTGACTACAATCCAACAAAAACTTCAACAATTAGAAGATGAGCTTTTTGTTAAAAAGTTTCACAATTGTCTTAATTGGAAATTAATAATATAATATTTGTTGTTCATCTCCTTTTGTAATTAAATAACACGTGTTCGTTTTTTATTCAATTATGATCCAACATAAAAGCTCCTTTATGAAAAAAGCAGTTTTTGAAGAATCATTTTGCAGTATTTCTATTTTGTAATTATCTGTTTCTCTAAATTAAATGATAAGTGTATTTATTTTATTTTAATTGATTCAAATTCGACATAACAGTTTATTATATGAAAGCTTATCTAAGCTTTTAGAGAATTTAGGTTTCGCAGTCTGTTCCAATTGAAAATTTCAATTAAAGCATAACGGTAAACATTTTGATTGATTCCGATCCATTCTATTGTGAAATTTGAGCTTTTTTAATTACAAGCTTTTTTTATTAAAGAGTAAATAACAATAGTTTGTTAAATAGATTCCAATCCGGCAAGTTAAATTTTTTGATAAAAGGTTTTACAATATTGTTCCAGAAGTACACACATTTTGATATTTCTAATCACTTATCTGGTTCCTTAAAACAGAAATGAAAATATTTTATTTACCCCTGATTTCCTTTAAAAGCTATTTTATGAAAAGTTGAGCCTTTTCAAAATAATCTTCACAATATTGTCATTTGAATTGGACATTAAATTCGTGAATTTTGTAATTATCTATAATGTGTTTATAATTAAAAAACAAATATTTGCTTCCGATCTGATATAAAACTTCTTTTATGACAAACGGAGCTTTGTGAAAACATTTATTTGTTCTTCCAATAGGAAATTATATTTTCATATTTGTAATCATTGGCTTCTTTAATTAAAAATCACGTGTGGATATTTGATATGATTTCAATCTGACTTAAAAGTCCTTTTATGAAAGGATGAACTTTTTGAAAAATAGTTTCACAATTATCCTTTTAACTGGTTAATATCCAGTTTTAATATTTGTATCATTGGCTTCTTTCTTCTTTTATATTTTGAAAAGTTGTTTTTTATGATGCAAAAATCATAAGTTTTACCTTGGCGTGTGATTAAAAATTTGAAATCAAAAATGTATTACGAAAAGTTTATTAATTGGTGAAAGCTCTGCTACATGGACATTTCAAACAACTTTTAAAATGGTTTTTCAACTGTTTGGAGTCCAAAATAGTGATAATGAAAAGTTTATAAATCACATCAATAAATAGTTTTATGGTACGAAGGAGGTATATATATTCTAGCGGCTAGTGGTTAGTTATAAGCGAAAAATACTTTCTACATTCTCATTGTGTCTAAAAATGAGCAAAAATTAATTTTTTTTTTGGTGAAAAAAGTTACATTCATTCCAAAAAAGTGTTATTCTAATTGCAAAATATTCAATTTGTAATTACTTTCTATGTAGAATTTATACATTTTGTGAATGAACCAGGGCCTAAGTTTACGAATTAAAGTTATTTAGCACTCTATACAGTCAATCTAGCACTATCTTGACATCAATCTAGCACCCACCAAAAATAATAGTTTGGAACACTGCGTAGAATTAAATGTGGAGACTTGACTTGGGTCCTTATGTTAGCGGGGATATTCAAATTTTCTAAAAAATCATAATAGCAGTCAGTGTCAGAGTTAGGTGGTCTATAAATCCCACATACACTAGTTCGATTGAACCCCGAAAGTTGGATACATATATATATATATATATATATATATATATATATATATATATATATATATATATATATGTATATTGTTTATAATCTGTAATCTTGGCAACAAAATAAACTTTTGTTTGTTGTTATTAAGAAAATATATGGCCGCGCGTATACATTTATTATAAAACAAAAAAATTCTTATCTATAATACACTTCATTCAGCCATGCATGATTCAGCATAAAATACATTATGTAGAACATAAAAATCAAAGAAAATATTATTCGAATCGTTCGTTATACTCGTACGTACGTATATCATGTACGTACATATATATGTATATATTCTCAATGATACGCCACTGAAGTTAATTTATAAAAATATAAATTATTTATTTTATTTTATTTCACTAAAGAATGACTCATACATTTTTATAAATACAATATTTTTTTATTATTATTATTACTATTGTTACTATTTTGTTTCATTATTATTAAAAATAATAATAATAAAGTTTATTAGTTTTCAGTGCTTTCCGAAATAAATAATTTTTTTTTTATTTTCTTAATGTATTATATAGAAATTCTAGAATTGTTTTTTATTACATTTGAATGAGTCAAAAATGCTGTGGTGTATATGCGGCGTACATACTCTTATGTACAAGCGGGAGGGAAGTGAAATAATAATTTTTTATGATTTTATTTTTTACATATATACATACATATGTACATAATATATTGTATTTTGGGTAGGATTGGAAATTATTATTTTATTTTATTCAATTCTATTTCTGTGAGTTGGGCAATATAAGAAAACTGTGTTGTACACATTTATACCGAGTATACGAGTATGTATATAGAATATACATATATTATTGAGGATAACAGTCGTCCTAAGTGGTAAATTTGTTGATTTAGATTCTATGTATGTATATTGATTTTAGTTTTACACTCGCCTTGTTCTTCATATCAAGTTAAGAAATGATTGTTTTGTGTTTTTTTTTTTTTTGTTTTATTCAGGGGGTACACCAAATGATTGTTCAGATGTTGTAAAAATTAAACCGAATGTGTAGCATTTGAAGATGTATCGTTATCGTTGTTATAACTTTTTCTTTTCTTGTTTTTGGTATATATTAAGATAGTATATTCTTGAATGTTTATTTTTTTTTATGAAGAGCAAAAAAAAATTTCATTTCTTTCGCTTCGTGAAAATCGATTTGTTTGTTTTTGGTCATGAGTTTCTTTGTTTCTGTGTTTTCTCTTTGTTTTTCCAAGTTGGAATGATTAGAAAATTATTGTTTGAATATATTTCCAGTGTTATATAATTTTCTCAACAGTTCATATGCCAATGGTAATCTAATTTAAAAATCAAAGGAATTAATTTTCAACCTCATAAAAGTATTTCCAATTCAGGGATGGGCGAGGTAGACTACGCCATGTAATCTACGCGGTTATGGACTCGTAAAATATAACGTAGATTTCTCGGCAGTGTCCTGCGATAGTTTAGGATTAGAGCTCGAATAAACCAGTTCACAGTTGTATTTGTAAAAAAATAGTTTAAAACTGTCACCGTCCGAATCGTATTGTTATCCTTAAGAAATCTGGTCACCGTAATATAGAACTAGTTGACAAAATCACACTTTGAATTGTCTACATTATTGACGTTGTCGATATTATCTATGATGTCTGGGTGGTCGACGAGGCAATACAATAGGGCAAACCAATTTGTCATTTATAATCCCACATCAAATATTAACGCGGTCAAAATGCGTTGTTTTTAAACTTGTAGCAGCCACCAACAATTTAGTAATCAATAATTCATATGCTCTCCGAATGCTTTTTAAAATCAGATTTGACAAACAAATAATGCAGAACGTAAAAAAACTCATGGTCATTAGCTCTACATGGATAATATTAAAAACTAAATACATCGAAATTCATTTCCAGAAAATCCTTAACACTTGTATAATCTTACAGGTAATTCTAACACCATTCCAAGTGATAAAACCTGAACATGAAATGTGCTCAAACTTTTCCTCCCGAATGATGAATGTATTGTTACTTACTTTGGTTGCCATATGATTGTTCATCGAAGAGATAATTTATAAAAAAAGCCCCTTTGATGCGGTAACTGTTCGGAATTGTATAGAATATGCAGATTTGGGTTAAGTCCTTCGTCAAACCGTTATTTCCAATTATTTAAATTTAGCTTAAGTTACTTAAGATTGCGTAACAAATCAACGTTGAAATACTCTATAAATTATAATTAAAATTGGATTCAAGCCTATACTAGAATTATAGTTGGAATTTTACTTAAGGAAATCAACTCAAATATAATTTAAAATGCAATCAACTTTTGTTCATATTCAGTCGAAATATTAATTTATTTATAACTCCTTATACCTTAAATTATAATTGAAAATTTACACGCAAACTCAAATAACACAAAATGTTATTTTCAACCAATCTTTGATTTTTAACTCACTCAAATAATCTATAAACCGCATTTAAAATTTTACTCAACGTCATAAGTTTACTCAATCACAATCAAATAAAAAAAAAACCTTTGTCTTATAAATGTTTGAGTTTTAATTAATATTTAAATTGCACTGAAAATTTGTTGAAATCTATCCGTTAAAAAGTCTGCAACACGCCTTTAAAACTCCATAGTACAATTCTACGTTGAATTTCACTTTAAAAAATCCAGTCAAAACATATAATTGAATTTTGGACCCCATCTGACATTATAGAGCATTTGTATAGCCTCATATGGATCTAACCCTTGACACGATACCTAACGCCGTTGCTTAGGGGATGCTTATTGATTTCCTAATACATATATATAATGTTTTAAAACAAATTTAAAAATTCAGCAGTATTGCTAGAATCAAGCTTTCAATCTGGCCATCGTATAGTTTAGAACTAGTTACGTTTTCTTCAAATTGTCTACGATATCTACATTATCTACGTTGTCTACGGCGTAGAAATTAATAAATGATGCGTAAATGCCCACCCCTGATTCCCATCACTTAATCACTAGATTCAGGACTTCAACTTTATTTTTGTTTTATGTGACGCTCTCCTGAATGAACTGAACTCTACAAATTCAATATTAAAATACGATTTTTGTAATTCTCACGTACCATAAATGTGAATTATTTCCTAAATATTCTTAAATTAACAGAAACAATTTGTATACTGGGATGAGGGATGACTTAGGTCAATAGCTAATAAAAAACCTAATACTTGAAAATATATAGGTGGTGTCGTTTATGCAAATTCCCTGACATGTGTATGATGTGTGTAAATTTCATATCATGCAAATTTGACCAAAAACTGAAAGTATTTTTGAGTTACTTTGGACCTAGACTTACGAGAGCACAGGAATTGTGCCAATTTTCTGCCAATTTCGTGCTATAAGTTAAGCTTTTTCAATTATTAAAATAAAATAAAAAATTTTTAGTGGAATTTAAACCTCGTCTTTATTGTTTAATAGTAAAATAACAACTGAGTACTTATTTTAAATTTTTACATAAATTAAATTTCGTAATATCTGATTAAATATGTAAGTCTTTCTTAAGCTGCGACTGCCTGGTTCTTGAATCCACAGCTGCAAATCGCTTGACAACATAATACTTTTTGCAAATTTATCTAAATTGATTTGCTTATATTTATCGGAATCATTGTCACTAATTTTTGGCAAGATGCAACTTTTGATCTGCTAACCTGTTTCAAATCTAATTTCAGAACACAAATTTTGTCAAACTGTAATCGTAGAGTAGTCTGGCACGTTTAGCGGACAAATTCTGGCTATCTGTACGATTTCCTTTTTTAATAACCCAGTAACTCTTTCAGCCTTCCTAAACTGGAATTTGTCTAACCATGGAATTAGATGTACTCAATCTTAGGGCACCGTCATAGTCCCAGGTCCCCGGATTTTGCTTTATATCATTGTTTTGGGCAAATTTAATAATTTTGCGATGTATAAACCTCACGCTAAAGGAATCAAGGTACTTGTGCACAATTAGATTTCGATTATTTAATTTCATCTTTAATAATAATAATACAGTCTTTAAAGGCCATTATTGGCCCCTTTCTGCGTCACAATCTGGCTCCAACGGTTTCGATCCTGGGCTTGGTCTTCATACTGTCCTAGACAATCTGAAGAAGTCAAGTCATTCTCTACACCGTGGAGCCATCGTCGCCGCCAACGACCTCTGCGACTACCCTATGGTGGCTCTCCTTTCAGAGATCGCTGCACAATTTGTTCCGGATCACCACGCAGAACGTGACCGAGTCAGCGTACCTGCTGAGATCTTATTTCATGCACAATATCGGGGATCTTCATCAGACCTCTGATCTCGAAATTGTCAGAGCTCGGTATGTTAATACTACTCGTATTTTTTAGCTTAAAAACTAGTTATCTAAATAAAGCAGAATCAAATGTGCAATTTCAGTTTTCTATAAGAAAAAATTAGCTACCACTTTTTAAAAATTGTAGATTAAAATGCATTGAAGGAAATTCTATTCAATTGTCACTACTCGTATCGCATTGAACCTAAAATATTTTGGTCAACCTAGTTTAGACACCATTGAATACCGCATTTGTACCACCAAAAGTGTTAAATGTACCGGAGCTCTCAAAAAACCATAAACTCAAAAAATTACCTCGGATTGATGCAAACTTTGATCTCTAAAGCTATATTTCGTTTACAATAAATCTTTTAATTTATGATAGCATAAACTAACAAATTTCTTCGGACCATACGGTCCATCTAAAACTTTGTAATATTCAGAGAGTTCTTTCGAAATATTCTGGTGGAATTTTTCAGAGAGATTCATCTCGCCAAAAACATTCTAATATTTTAAAATGTGGAATCTCGATTCGACTAGAGAAAAAATCGTTTCGTTGAAAAAATTCCAACACGTTTGAGAAATTCCAACGCGAAGGAACTTTAACTCCGAATTTAATTTTGTTGGAACTTTGCTATTCTGTAACTCGATTCCATTGAAATTTTTGAATATTTAAGTGGAAAAATTGCCGTCTGAAAATGATGGTGGAATTTTTGAAAATTGTGAATTATTAAAATAAAATTAAAATAAAAAATATTCCGAGATATGTATGTATAGTGCAAAACTCATACCAACGACCATACCAACAGACGGTTATTTCCTCATAGTGAATTGATCGAGTAAAATTTGTTTGCCGTAATCACGACTTTTTTGAATTTTTGTCATCTTTATATCCCTTTTAATCTTTGAATAAAAAAAATATTATGTCAATCGTTTTTCTGCTAACCGCGGTGGTATTAAAAATAACTGGGGTCTGGTCAATGAAATTTTATTTTTTTCCCGTATATGAATAGATCTCCCGTTAGAATTTTTGAATAATATTTATAATGGGCTGAACTAGTTTGTGCCGGGTGGTTTGTTGATGTTACTACTAAATCCTTTGATGTAGTTGATCTCAAGCGACTTTTATCTATACTTTCGGACATTTTTTTTAGAAGCGCATCGAATAATTAATTCGCCTCTTATCTTGCTAACAGAATGGCGGGTGTTAAGATAAATGGAACTTTTAGTGCGCCAAGAACTATAAACGTTGGTGTTCCACAGGATTCTGTGTTGGGGCCCCTTACATTTTTTAATTTATATAAACTCGATTTTTAGACTCAAATTATATTGTTATTGTACCGGATTTGCTAATGATTTGGCTTTAGCTTATATTGGTAATTCTTCAGCCGATGTGATCTTCAAGATTAATTCTGATCTTAAAGTTCTACATTTATAGTTTGATTAGCAGTTTGTAATTCTTAGCGATAAAACTAAATGTATATTTTGTTTAAATGTCTGGATATATCATAGTGTTACGAATTGCACTGCCGGTAATTGTCATTTGGACTGTATTAATATCGAGCTTGTTAATTCGTTTAAGTATCTTTGCATATATTTGAACACTAAGTTGGAAACCTCATGTTACCAATTTGAAAGTATATATGTACCGATATAAGTTTGATATAGGTTTTCAAAAATGTTGTTCCCAAGATAGCAGTAATTGCATTTCTCACAAACACACACATTATTTAGCACGAAATTAATTTCAAATTTTCATAATTATTATTAGTTTTTTAAAGGCCCATCACTGATTCAACTATCCGGCTTCACCATTTTCGATCTTGAGCTTGGCCTTCACATTATCGTAACAAATCTGAAGAAGCTAACTCGTTACTACACTAATTCGGTTTTTGGGCCGTACATCACACGCATGACTTATCTCTCAAAAATAAGGAGCATTCTCTCGTACACATCCGTCAGTGTCCAATTTTCACAACCATACAAAACAACGGGCCTGATCAACTCTTTGTAAACTTCAGGTTGATAGATGTTTTGATTTTAGCAGTGGCCTTAGGGCATACAAAGTACGATTGTCTACTGCCAGACGCTCCTTAATATCTTCACTCACACTGTTATGGTGAGTTTTAAGAGAGCCCAAATATTTGAATCCCCTCACTTCCGCAGACGTGTAGTGCTCTATTTGACAGTAATCAGTGGTATTCTCGTATTTTTTAACTCCGAAGAAACATTAATCTGACAATACTATAAAAAATGGGGCCATATGATTGTTGGCTGATTATGCAAATTGCACTATACTGGTGGTGTTGAGGATTTTGCCAGAGCTAGTGCCAACTCAAAACATAAGGAATTATTTCCAAGCTCTTGTATGAGACCATATGAAAGTTCCAAAAGACATTTTCGGTCTCGGAAGTTCATAGGAGTTTGAATTTTTTTCATATCAAATTATATGCAGAATGGTCAGAATGTTGGCAGAGCGTGCCCTTACACTTACTATCATCTAAGGAATTCTTTCCGGCCTTGGAAGTTCTTTGGAATTAAAAAAATTTTCATACCAAATTATTTGGGGTCATATGAAAGTTGGCTGATTGTGCAAATTGCACCATACGATTGGTGTTGAGGATTTTACTAGAACGTTGCCATTACTACGACTAGGGTGACAATAATGGAAAAAGAGAACATTCATCTAAAAGGAAAAGGACATTTATTAAAAATGTAACAGCAGTTTATTTCTGTAAATAAATGATTTCATCAGACGATTCCACAGAATCATATGTATCTGAGCTTTGAATGGCCAATATGTTTTAAAATTGTATGTAATATTCAGTGTAGCACGTACTGTAGGCACTTTTAGGTACTATTTCGCTAATCAGTCCACAGAGCCCCATCAATCAAAAGACCCTTTTCATAATGGCATCTTGGTAAGGCTGCCAGATATTCATGCGAGTAAAAAAGGTCATTTCTGGTATTTTTTATTTGTATCCAGAGAACGATAGGGAAGGACCGTTTCCCAGAGCTAAATGATAAAGGTACTTAAACCGTGGGATGCTATCGTGGGATGCCAACTCAGGATTAGGAAATGTAATTTGCTTCAAATAACAAAATTTCTCCGAATTTCAATACTTTAATAAAAGTTCAACTTAATCCAAAGGATTTTCATTTCCAAAATCAGGACTGCTTCAAAAAGAGATGCTGGCGTTAATTTCTGGCGTTTGAAACCCCAAAGTTTCAAATTTCTTGTGTTTGTTTATACCTTCTTCCGGGTATAATGATCCTTAATGGTTCTGAGAGAGATGTTTGCCCCTTTTTGATATGCCCAAATATTGCGACTCATTTTCTCCAATTTTTCAGTTAGACAATTCAAGAGTCCATTTAAGATTTGTGTGTTGTAGAAATTTGTTTTTGTTTAATGCTTTTTGCAAACATATTTTTCAACGCATGGTGTTTTTTATTAGATTAGTAATTATTTAAAAACGAAAAAAAAGGATATAAGTTCCGGGAAAAACAAATTGTTCCAAAGATGGACCGGAGGTCGAGCAGCCTTTATTTTGGGCAGGATTGAAAAAAAAATCTTAAGTTTTACAAAGTTCGCTGAAAAGTTCATAATTTTCCGATCGCAACAAAGCTTTCACCCACTTATCACTCTCAGATATTCTGAGAGTCCACTATACGCAATTTGCAAGGCTATATCGTTTTAGAATACTAGGAAGAAAGGAACAAAGGAAGAAAATGGTAATAATAGTAATTTTGTAATATTATTTTCCTTACTCTTCCTATTTTAAGACGATATAAGACGGAATTAGTAAGCGAATTGGATAGTGGAATCACTGGTATCTCAAGATAAAAAATATAGAAAATTAAAAAAGAGAACAAATGATAACATATTTAAAAACAAAGAAAAGTAAAAAAGATCAGAGTGAAAAAAGGTTCTATTTTAAGACCTTCTGGCCATCCTAACTATGACCAACTCAAAACATTAGGAATTATTTTCGATCTTGAAAGTTAGAAATTTAATGTTGGCAGAGCTTGCCCTTACTATGGCCAATGGAATTATTTCTGGCCTCGGAAGTTCTTAGGAGTTAAAATTGTTTTCATATCAAATTATATGGGGCTGTATGACGGTTGGCCGATTGTGCAAATTGCACCATACAGCTGGTATTAGGAATTTTACCAGAGTTTTCCATTATTATGGCCAACTCAAAACAAAAGAATTTATTCCGACCACGAAAGTTCTTAGAAGTTAATAATAATATTTTTACCTATATAAATATAAATTCATAATAGTTTTAGGATATTTATTTTATAAAAGGTGGGCTGCGATATATCATCATTTTATTAAACACATATATGAAAAATTTCTTTTTATTTTGTTTAAGAAAAAAATTAGGATGGGATGGAACAGTATTACCTGTTTGATGTACGTTTTGGTTTTTTCTGCAATGAAAATCTGGAATAACTTCATATACTTATATAATATAGAATAGCAAATTTAACTCCAATGGAATGGAATTTTTCCAGTGGAAACTTTCCAACCGAGTTACAGAATAGACGTGAATAAATTAATTTACAGATGTATAAGTATTATATTTTACGAAGTTATCTGTAATAATGGAAAAATAAATAAATCAAAAGTAAAATACTATAATAGGGTATTAAGAAAAAAATTAGGGGCTTTATTCAAAAAGTTACAATTTAGAAATGGTATAAATCAATAAAATCGGTGTCACATTTTCTCCACGGTTCATTTTTCACAAAACAGATTATTTAGCACAAAATTAGTTTAGAATTTAAATAATAGATTTCTATTAAATAAAAGTTTATTAATTTTATATTCTGGTGGTTTTTGAGATGAGAACTTCAAAAGAGGACAGGGCTAGCTTCGATTCGTTTTTTTTTTTTTTTTTTTTTTTTTTTTTCTGGAACTCACTTAAATTATTTGATTCGTGTACCATGCTGGTTTTGGAAGGCCCTGTATTTTTTTTATATATATATATAGATTTATTATATTATATATCACTCACCAGAAACAAAAGTACACCATCAAAAATAACAATAATAATAAAAATAAAACAAAACGAACTTCATCGTTCCGTTCGTAAGATCTATAATTAAATAAATAAATATTATGTATTTTATGTTATATGTATTTTAATGGATTTTATTATGTTTTTTTTTTTATTATTATTATTATTATTATTATATATTTATATATGTAGAATATATTATTTTGTTGTTGTTTTATATTATATTATTTCTACATACCCCGAGATGGTGTGCTATAGATATGGGGGGGCACATGCTATATATTATATTTATATATTTTATATACATTATATAATGTTTTTATATAAATAACTATGTATATATGGTAGGTATATATAAAATATGTGGGGTATGATATAGGATTTGAGTATGAGAGAAGTATAAAAACTTATTTAATCGTATAAAAATAAATGTAGATATGGGAACGTTCATTTTCTGTTGTTTTTTATTTTTATTTTTAATATATATTTATTTTTATTATATGATTAAACTTATTTTTTTTTTTTTATATATATTTAAAGGATAAATAATATATAATATATAATATATATATATATATATATATATATATATATATATATATATATATATATATATATATATATATATATATATATATATATATATATATATAGAAATATACAAAATATTATATCGTAATAAAGGGTAGAATGTGTGATGAGGATTTAGTTAGTTTGAAAGAAAAATATGTATGTATATATGGGGGGAAATGGTTTGGAAAAATCGAAACATTTTTGGTTATGTTTTCGGGTGTTCAAAATGAGCACAACATTTATTTCTATATAGCCAGACAGCTTCATTTCAATTCAAGGGTGTTAAAATAATGAATCGATTGCAATATACTCGTACGTACATACATATGTACCACGTGCAAAATAAAACTGACACTTGCACAATGTTTAACAATAAAACAACAAGACAACTTAAAATTAATTAATTTTAATTAATTCAATTTTATTTATTTTTATTATTATTTTTTTTTATTGTATAATTTATACAAAAATTAAAAATCCGAATAAAATGTTTTAATTAATATTATGGAACATTTGTTTTTATTATACATACATTATAGAATATACAAAGGTTCATTAATTAATGTCTTAATTAATTTGTTCTTCTCCGGGTTATATACAGTCGTATACATTACATTATATATATATGTATATGTGTGTGTGTTATAGTACATAGAATACCAAAAATATTTGGTTTTTGGTTCTCATCGTTTTAATTATTTAAATTTTATATCTAAAAAAAAAAATACGAAATACAAAATAATTTAAATTATTTAACATGGAGCCCTTTTTTTGTGTATATACGCACAAATCAGAGCTAACAAAAATATATTAATTTTTTATTAATTTCCACGGTTGTTTGCGTAACGAATATACAAATTTGAGTTTCCTTTTCAATCGCGTATCAGCGTACCTTTACAAAATAATTATAAATTATCGATTTACTTAATAAAATTTATTAGTTTGATATTTTGCATTAATTTTATGTTGTTAACCTTATTTTCAATTAAATATAGGTTTTTTTTTACTGTGCTCTCCATTTTTATTCAGTTCTAAAATAAATGTTGAGTTTCGTATTTAAATAAAATTTAAACTCATATATATGTATTTTGCTTTGGGGGGTTAAATAAAATAGTTATTTTTTATTTAAAAACATTTGCAAAATTCGAATAAAATATTCAAGAGGTGGAGAAATTTTTTTAATACTTTTAACTAATTTTGCTCAATTTTCTTGACTATAACTGCGTATAATTACAGTTTTCGTTGAAATACGATTATAACTATTTTATTTTTTTTACGATTTAATGATTTAAATCTAGAATGTATATCGTTTTATTTAACGACATTTTAATTTTGCCAATTTCGTATTTAGGACATTCACTAAATATTTAATTTTTAATTTTTTTTTATAATAAAAATTATAAATTATAAAATTATAAAAAATAATGCTTTCTTGTGCGCACTATTCGTCATCTCACGGGATGCACATTATCATTAAGAGTAAACGTGGTCCGAAAACGATCTATTGTTATTCGAATTAGCCGCTCTGAAAGACGATTATGTACGCCATAAAATGGACGAAGTGCACGATAAGTTTGACGAACAGTCCAATTATTTTGAAAAAAATTCAACAATTTGCAGGCGTTGCACTGATGTTAGTTTATCCATAATGAAATGTCAAGCCAATCTAAACAAAAAGCAACTATCAGCTGTTAAATATGGGTTATCAAATAAAGCAGTGTTGCCAACTCAAAGTTGTGAACCTAAAAAAAAACACCCCTTACTATCGAATTTTAACAAATTAAAGAAAATCGAGGATCCCAACAAACTTCCAGTAATAGTTTTAGCAATAATCGACTCAATGACCTTTCCTAAATAACGTGAAAATATGTAATGATCGCCTAAACCTCGTCCAACAAATGTAAAACATCTATACTGAGTAGACGATACAAAATTTTTGGTAAATATTTAGTTAATTTTTTAAGTAATTTTGAGAATAATGTTCTACCGTTTATGGATGTTATCGATATGACTTGATTATTGCAATTTTCCAGATTTGATTTAGATGCACAACGATATTGTCCTAGTTCTGTCCAGATGGATTATGTACAATTTTCGTGTCTATATTTAGATTTAATTTTTTATACTATTTATTAGTAGTTATACGCTTATGCGAGGACATACGAGGACATAGCTGGATGCTCAAGCATTTTACTCTAATATCATTAAAAATAATTTATCTAAAGTGGATATGACCACTGTGCTATCCAATACAAGTATATAAACAATTCAGTTATGGCTTTTAACGATTTATTTAACATCGTAATATTTATGTGTTACTCTGTAATCCGAATAAGGTCTGGAACTTTATTAGTCTCAAAACCAAAACAATGACCTACCATCAACCATGCCATTCAAAAACTCTGTGTTTTTGTTAAGGATGCCACATGTTGCGCTCTAACTACGCCGATAACTGAAACGCATGTTTATTATTTTGTTATTTGCTTTGTTTTTGCTGCAAGATGATTTTCTAAGTTCAATCGTGTATGATTCTTCAAATAGAATTTCCCTTTGTTGAGGTCTCTAAAATTACGAAGGATTTTCTTAAAAATTGATGAACCCAAAAAATTTTAATTTTCTTGGAATTCGTATTCCTGTCTGGGTTACCGACTGTTTTCCGACAAGCAAATAGAAATTGCTTCAAATAACAAAATTCTCCGAATTGCTAAGCTCTCCAAATGATCCTAATTTTTAAAAAAAGTTTTCTCGGTTTCCAATATGACAACTGCATCAAAAAAGTGAAAATTCTTTTCCATATCGAGGACCTCGCAGTTTCGAGGCGATTTGCTGAAAAGTTGGATTTCACTGAAAAAATATGCATTCACTCAGGTTCTCAACACGGTCATCGGTTCAAACAATAAATTTCTTGGGTTTGTTTATGCTAACCTTCACGATATAACAAACCTATGTACCTCTCATGAAAGGTTTATTAACATCTTTTTAAGAAGAACAATTTTTTTCACTACTTTTAAAGGTGATATTTTATTTTTATTTTTTAACTAGTTTCGAGCTTTTATCTGCTCATCATCAGATGTTGTTTAAAACTTGAACCTGGTTGGCCATCACTGTGCCAGCATTGATATTTTTTTACCGTTGGAATTTCTGCAATACAACAAAATGTGGTGACTGCTTTGTGGTGGTCTCAAACTCAATCGATATGAGAAAAAACCGTCCCTATAAAAGCTTGGCCATACGATTTTTTTTTTAGATTTTACTTTACTTTGAAAATTTGGCACAGTGGTGGCCAACAAGGTGCCAAAGTCAATCGATATGAGAAAAAACCCGACCCTATAAAAGCTTGGACATACAATATTTTTTCGATTTTAGTTGTCTTTGAAAAGTTGGCAAAGGTCACAAAATTATTAAAGCTGGCGTAAATGGTTGCTATAACAGGGTCCTTACCCTAATTGCAAAGAGAAAAGAGCCGTCCTTTAAAAAATGTGCACATAAGAATTTATTTTCCACCAAATCATTTTTACATATTAAAAAAGTCTGGGATGAGCATTTTAGTACCAACTGCATATTTTTTTGTAGACGAAAAAGTCTGGGAGAGTATAAAAGTAAAAAATTCCTTGTGTTGTCTGCGATATTTTAAAAAATCCCCGGTTGAAACCCTGGGATAACTTCAAGGGGGTTAAACAATAGCCTTTAAAACCGATAACAAAATACAACAAAAACGTCAAGAAAAAGCCAGCCAGCCAGCCAAATGATTCCGGGATATATAAACTGATTTGCAACAACTGTGAAAGATTTACATCGGCCAAACGTGGAGAAAATTTAACAAACGTTTTACAGAACACATCCAAGAAATTAAACAACCAACATCCACCATCAAATCCAACTATCCAGCTTAAAGCCTGTATTCCATTGTGAAAAATTTACTGACAGCAATTTTTTGCTGATATAACGAAAGGAGAAAAAAAAAATTAAAAATTCCATTAGTGTGACAGAGTTCGTATTTTTTTTATATTTTATTTTATAGGAAAACTTTTATGGTTACGTTTTGACAGCTTCTGTAACATAACCGAAAAATTTCATAAACTTTTTTATGTTTAGCGTGCGAACATAATTTTAAAAATATAATATAAAATAATTTAAAAAAAAAAAACCTACAACAAAATGACATTTGACCATAAAAATATCCAAATAAAATTTATATGTGTGTGGAAAAAATTTCGTATCGGCACATAATTTTTCTGTCGATGTGTATAAATGTTGCCATAAAAAATACTCAACTTGATGGCAACACACAGATTATGGCAACATACTAACACAAACACATTTTTCTTTCCAGTAAACTTTTACTGATAATGATGATAGTTGTTTCATTCGCACCACCCAGCAAATCTATATTTTTATCCCATTTTGTTTTTGCTGTCAGTAAATTTTTCACAATGGAATACAGGCTTTATGAAGCATGTCAAAAAACTCAGGAAGAAGTTCTTCCATGTCACTGTACAGGGTGACATGGAGCTATGCAATGCGCAGGTGGTATACTGTACTTGTGTGAATGGGTTTAACTGAGATTAACTGAGAGTCCAACAATTTCAAATTGTTTATTGTTGAATAAATCTTGACAATGTTTACGTCAGTTTAACGCTTGACCAATTGTATAATTTGAAAGTGATCGAAAGTGATGACCAATGTATATCACCAACTACTGGATGAACAGGCAAAATTTAAAACCAGGGGCCCTACTATGACTTTCGACTACGATTTTCGACGACGGTCGTTCTTCTATAGTAGGCAAAGGAAGAAAAAGGTAAACAATAGTAAATTCCATCGTAAACTACCTGGAACCGAAAAATCGACGTGACGTAAGAGCATTATAGGCGATATGTCCAAAATTTCTCTAAAATCATATTACCAATTGTCTGGCCACCTTAGGTGATCTCTTAAATCTCTGATAGACGCTTCAAATTAATGTTTGAATTAATCGGTAACTTTATATAATTTTGCCATTTGATAAGTCCTTCTGGCATATAGTATTTGCTGACATCGCAAGATTAATTTCCTGCAACCTTTGACCTTAAAGGCATAAATGAATCGCACAATTAATATTAATAATGCAAGTAATTTACAAAATGCGATAAAAGCAAAGGTTACATCAGGTGACACGATCAAATTCCAAGAACACATCGATTAATATTTTTATAGTCCACTCAAACAATATGTATTTAAATTTAAAAGTTTCTAATCAAATAATGGGGCTACATGTGAGTGACGTAAGTAAAAATAATCGCTCATGATAAAAAATCAAAAAGACGACGACAAAAACATTGAACCGTAAAAAAGCCTTTTAATAAAGTTGACGGAACAAAAAAAACAAAAAATTAAATATCCTCCGGAACAAACTACTGTATGTATGTATATATAAAATAATCAAAATAAAAATGTCATACCACTAAAACTACTACTATTATTTTTTATCGAAATACATCTAATATTAATTAACTTGGTGGTATTTGTATATATAATGTACGTCGTCGTTGTTGAAAATATATATTAAATTATAACTTTGTATTCCAATTTTCTAATAGCCTCATAAATTATTTATATATTATACATTAAAAAAATATATTTTAATAAATTACAATTATTTTTTTTTGTTCTATTCTGTTCCATGAAATAACAACCTTAAACGACTAAATAGAATTTTTTTTTTTTTTTTGAAAATTAAATAATTTCCTTAAAAATATATACAAACAAACCTAAAACCATATACTTATTTATTACTAAAAGCAAATAATTTTTAAATGAACTATTTTTTATGGGTCAAATTAAAAAAAAAATAAAATAAAATTTGTATCGATTTCACACTTATTGTGTTATTTTCTAAATATTTCTAATAACTATATATTCGTATGTACGATATATGTATGTACACGATATACAATACACAACACAAGACGAGTACAAAAATGTAAAAAAAAAAAAAAATTATTGTATATAAGTAATAAAAATAAAAATATCTAATAAATATTTATGATGGTATAATAAAAACCCAACAACATTGTTATAAAAATTACCGAATATGTACTAAACAGTAAACATACATACATACATTGGAATTTTTCTGATGAAAATTCATAAATGTTTATGGAAAAATATATGAAAGTTTTTATTTTTCCTGTAATTCTAAACTTTTTGTAGTTGTTGTATTTTTAGTGTAATGCTCTTAACTAAAAAAATAATCATAATAATAATACATAATACAAAATTATACGAAAATACAAAAAAATATAAAAGACATTTTCCAAAAACAAACATTATATTCGTACATATTACATTTATTTCTCATTCTCGTGTTGTACATAACAAACTAACTAACTATACAAATGATAGCGCTGTGCGTATACTTATATAAAATGTGTGTTGCCAACCAACACCTCCGACCGCCTTATACACATGCATACATTCGAAAATATAATTTTTGCTATTTACATAAATCATCTATTGCTCAATAGATGGCAGCCTCGACATATACAAAATGTTTTAATCAAGTGAGGCTATGGCCGCCCGGTATATTTATGAATTTACTCGGAAAAATACTTATTTTCGGTGTACGGGACCCAGGTAAACCGCGTGATTTCCAGTAAAGAACCCAAAAATACCGGCACCATCGAGACAAACAGCCTCGAACATTCAATTTATGCTCATTCACATCGTCATCTTTAATGCAATCGGTACCTTCTACTAATTTAATTGAAAGATCAATAAACTGGTTGGTACTCAGACCGATGAGGAAATTATTTCAACTCAATCTACCAACTATTTATTATGAGGATTTTGCAAACGAATATGATTTCATTAAACGGATTTCTCCTAAATCATTGGATCACGTTTATTGGTATGGCTACGACAATCTTAAACATTGTTAATTCGTTTAATTCATTAGTAAGGTTGACTTTAGTACTTATGAGATAAGCATAGACTTGTGTGGGTTTGCTGCACCAGGGTCCAGTTCCCCTGAGGTATGATGAGGTTACCTCATGTGGTTTGGTTCGTTTGAGCCGCCTTACTTCGTTTGTACTATCCAGTAGTTGTACGGCCTCAACGTTGGTGTGGATGAGAAGTCTCTTTTCATGTTTGATGGCACATTCGCGGATGAGGTCTATCAATTGTTTTTTTAAATCATTGTGTATTTCCATGTTAGTTACAAATCGGTAAGTGTTGGTGACCATTTGAAGAAATTTATTTTGGCTACGTTGGATAATGTCTCTATTGGACTTATGAGTACAACCCCATAACTGCGCACATACATCCATATTGGTTTGATGATGGTCTGGTAAATTGGTCTTTTGGAATACAGATTCATTTTGGAATGATGTTCAAATAACCAGTACATTTGACGTTGTTTTAATCGTATCTGTTCAGCTTTTTGTCTCACGTGATGTTTCCAGTTTAGCATTGAAAATAGATACAAACCAAAGTATTTGGCCGATTCAACCTGCGGCACGTTGATGTGTATGTGCTGGTTCATATTTTTGGGTCGGAGCGTTAATGTCACATGGGTGGATTTACGCTCATTAAGAGCGAATTTCCAATCAATCGTCCATTTAGAAACGTTGTTCATTGCTCGTTGAAGATTTTTCACTGCCCTTTGTTGAGATTCGTCTATTGCCATAATAACAGTGTCGTCAGCAAACGTACTGATGATTGTTTTGTTCGTTGTAGGTATGTCTGCAGTGTAGAGAAGGTAAAGGAGGGGTCCTAATACGCTTCCCTGCGGAACTCCCGCTAGCGTCGGATAAAAGTCAGAACATGTTTCTTCATGGATGACTCTGAATTTGCGATCAGAGAGGTTTGATTCAAGCAACTGGCAATAATTTTGTCTATCATTTTGCTCATGTTGAATGTTAATCCCTCGTTCCAAACGCTATCAAAGGCCTGGGATACGTCCAGAAATACAGCGGGGCAATATTTATTTTCTTATAAATCAGGAACGTTTACCATTGGCTTGAGACGTTTCAGAAGGAGTTTTTCAAACAGCTTTGATAAGGTCGGGAGCAGTGAGATTGGTTTGTACGATGTTACTTCTTCATCTGGTTTGCCTGGTTTCTTCAGCATAATTAACTGGGCCGTTTTGAAGCATTTGGGTACATACTTCAACCTCATACAGGCATTAAATAAGTATGTGATCATGATGATTGCTTTACGTGGTAGTTCCTTGAATAGACCCGGTTCTTCGGCAATTTCCATTGAGGTGACCCTTTTAAAATTCTGACTTGGTTGCTAAACAGGTGTTACGTCGATGTTGGATTGTCATGGGGTTGAAATACTGTTGCTAGGTGTTGAGCAAAGAGTTGCGCTTTTTCTTTGTCTTGTCGAACCCAACTGCCTTGAGCATTTCTTATGTGTGGTATCCGAGCTGCAGGTCGTTAAAATTTTCTGGTGGCTTTCCATAAAAAGTGGTCTTTATCCATTTCTGAACCTAGCCCGCTTTAGTAGTTGTCGAAAGTTTTTGTTTAAAATTTTTGATTAGCCTGTTCCCTGATCTCAGCAGGGTATATGACTTCCATGTTCGCTTCTTCCTTTAATTCTGGAGTAGCGTGGCTGGCGGCCTTTCGAGTGTATTCAATGAAATTCTTTGTTTGATGTTCCAATTCCTCATTACTTTTGATACTCACTTTTAATTCAACTAGCTCTTCTAACTTTTCTCTGAAGAGATTCCAATCCGTAAATTTATTAGTAAGGTTTCGGCTCAAGTGTAACTGGATGAAATACTCTTTATGATAAAGAAATCAAGTAGATCTGGTAGTTTACCTGCATCCATTGGCCAATACGTTGGCCCCCTTAGAGACAGATATTCACATTTGTTTTCATGAATGGCTTTGAACAGAGCATTTCCTTTTCCAGGATAAATTATCTTGGAACCCCAATCTGTATGTTTTATATTGTAGTCCCCTCCAATAATGAATCTTGGGTCTAGTTTATTGAAGACGTTATTAAATTGTATCTTCGTTGGTGTATACCGTGGAAGACAGTATGCTGCCGCAATATTTAGATCTGCGCCATTATATTGGATTGAGATAACCGTTGTTTGCATATAGGTTTCCCGAATATTCTCTTGTTGATTATGTTTGATATTATTTTTAATTTATGAACCCACCTCTAGCTCTTTCACTAGGATGGGTTGCCCAGTAGAAATTGAATCCCTTTATTCTAATAAAACTTTTGCTAGAGAAGTGCGTTTCTCAAATCAGAGCAAAATCTATATTGTTTGTATGGAGAAATATTTCCAGTTCCTGAGCTCGTTGTTTGAGCCCATTGGCGTTCCAAGTCACAACGCGTAGGAACGAGTTAATCATTTTTGTGTATGCTGACTTTTTTACTTGGCGGATAGAAATTAATTTCCAGTTTTGCCATTCTCTCTGCTAAATGACCAAGTGTCAGTTGAATTTGACTGAGCATTTTAATGATTTCAATGTTATTAGACTCGTTATTAACTTCTGGGTGTTTGTTGTTTTTTCTTAATTCATTAGCTGATTTGGTGATTTGCGCATCCAACTGTGGATGGTGTAATTGTAGTTTGAGGTTTAGCTGCTTTGGTTTGTAATCGATGTACTACGCTTGTTCTATTACTCTGTTGACTTTTAATTTTGTTCCGATATACAGGGCACCCTTTATAATTTGCAGTATGTACTTCATAATGACAAACAGCACATGAAGATTCGCTATCTGGTTTTTTTTTGCATTTGGTTGTGTGGTGATCTTCAGCACATTTCACGCATTTGGTTTGACGATAGCAAAAACTCTTGGTATGTCCGAGTTCTTGACAATTTGTGCATTGTGGAACGGCCCTTGTCTTGTTAGGTGGCTCAATTTTAACTGTTCAGTATTCACGTTTCTTGATGTTGAATAGTTCTTTATTACTTGTCTTTTTGTTTTAAAGCGACGTAAAACAATGGAAAGTGTTTCTTGACTTGTACACCATCAATTGTGACCATTTTGAATATGTTGGTAACACCTACGACTTCATGTCCCAATTTTTCTAAGTCTGCTTTAATTTTATCATGACTAATGGATGATGGTAGGCCTCTGATAACCACTCTATAAGCCTTTTCACTCTTCAGAAAGTAATGATACGTACATATTCATCACAAATTAATATTTGTAAGATAAAGAGTAAACAATATGTAAATGAATTTACCTGTAACGCCAAGTACCTTTGTTTGTTCAGGTTGTCTAGATGTGTAGGCGCTTTGTATACAGCCAAAAAAAGCTTCTCGCCAGGCTGTTCAATATCCTCAGATGATGCTGAGGGATCTGTGAATATTGCTGAAATGTCTTGAGTGAGGGCAGAGTTGTCTGTGAAAAGCTTAGCGATTCCTTCTTTACTCTTTCCATGTATCGCCGAGGTGGTGTCGCATTCGGAGAAGCTATGAATAAGGATAACCGTTTTGTTTCTTTCATTAGCAAGAAAATGCTCTTGTTGAACTGTGATAGTCGTGCTTTCATGAAAGTTGATGTCAACAGAAGTTTTTGTGAGCGCTTTTCGCTTCTGCTCTGCTCGTTTGGTGCTGTTGTTCTGTACTGATGGCAAATTAATAATATGTTGGAAAACTGTTTCCGTCTCATGCGACGGAGTAGGACACCACCGTCTACCACATTGAAGTGGTGGGTGAGATCCACAGTTTGTCGTCTACAGGCAAAACATCATAGAGTGATGATTTTTTCCCTTTTCGCATTCCGCCTTCGTTGAACAGGACCAGGGGTATGGAGTTAATTCATATGTCAAAAGCTCTTCTATATCTTTATCGTCCTTTTTTGATATGACAATTCTTTGGAAAATTGTCAGACGGTTAATTGTAACTTTATCACCATATTGATTTTAATGGTGCGGCTCATACTGGCACCAAATTTACTGCCGACACAAGTTTGCTTGGTAGTAGTCTATTTTAGAATTTCCCACGATACCTGCTGACAGTGACATCAGTGAATCCAACTTTGGAAAAGGGGGATGATCATTGAACCATTCGTGTATTTTACCTCGATCTCATGAATCTCTCGTTTGCCGTGATACTCGGATATCAACGTGCTGCTCTCCAGTTGCAAAGACCACTTCAGCAAACTCTTCCAATGACGAACAAATGGCGGTGCCCCCGTTGATCCACAAACTTTTCATGGAGCGCATAAGAGTTTGTTCTATGACCATATCCGATCAATTACCTACCCAAGGTATACCTGTACGATTAATACTGAAGTACCCCTTATCTGTAAACTCCTTATACGCCTCCGGATGGCTAGCTTTTAGTTGTATCATATCTTGGACATAGAGATGGGTACATTTTGCGTACTGGAAGTGCCCACTTGTGTGGAAGAATGGGATCATCTGATGTACACACTTTAAGTACCCGTCCCAAATACCGCATGACGCTCAGAATCGACGAACTTCTTCATCAGGGTAACCATGTTGAAGTATAGAACCCACAAAGGAGCGGTAGGGCCATTATTCTTGAGAGATTTCTGATGATTCTGAAATTTCATCAAAGCTGACACCAAGGAAGCTTTCTCTTCAACTTTGTCCGGAGTTCCTCCATGTTGGTTAGCATAGTCAAGATTTTTCTCTTCTCTTCCTCAGAAACATTGGCTCCTTCCCGAACAATTTGGCATAAAACAAGCTGACCAACCAAATGTCCGAATACTTGGCATGAAGGACATTGCATGAACACCTCATGAAGGACATTAGGGTGTGAAACCCACCAAGTCTCACAACAATGTTCCCAAATCGATTTCTCTAACCTTTAGGTATAAGGGCTGGTCGAATGTTACGAGGCAAACTGTGGCCCCTATCTCTTGACTATTTTTTAAAGAATTAAAAAATTAACGAAAAATTGAAAAAATACCTCTTGAGACACCCCCCCCCCCCCCCCCCCTGTTAGCTTCACCCCCACTCCACAGTGGTAAAAATACTATAAAACAGTGTTTAAGGGCCACTATTGTGCCAACAATCTGACTCCAACGGATTCGATCCTTGGCTTGGTATTCATACTGTCTTAGAAAATCTGAAGAAGCCAAGTCGTTCTCTACACCGTGCGGAGCCATCGTGGCCTGCACCGATCTCTGCGCCCACCATATGATGGCTCTCCTTCCAGAGTTCCGGATCAGTACGAAGAACGTGACCGAGCCACCGTACCCGCTAAGATCGTATTTCATGTACAATATCGGGAATCTTCATCAGATTTCTGATCTCGATATTGTATAGAGCTCGGTATGTGCCGTCTATTTCGCGTTTTGGGCCGTAAATCACACGCATGACTCTTCTCTCAAATATAAGGAAACATAACAACGGGCCTGTTCAACGCTTTGTAAAGCTTCATCTTCGCGGTAAAATCTAAACACTTGATAGGTGTTTAGATTTTAGCAATGACCTTAGAAGATACAAAGCACGACTGCTTCCTGCCAGCCACACTTTAATATCCTCACCCACAGTGTTATCGTGAGTGATAAGAGAGCCCAAATATTTGAACCTCCTTATTCCCTCAAACGTGTAGTGGCCACTACTAAAATCTGGTGTGCCATTGTCCCTATAACCAGAGATCATGTATTTTGTTTTGGACTCAAAATTGATCTGGAGCGCAACATAAGTTAAAAACTTTACAAGCGGATCAAATATTTCTTTAACTCCATTGCTATTCAGTCTAATCACGCATATGTCATCTGCATATGCAAGCACATGACTGGACTGGCCATAAAATATGTTGCGCTGAGGTGTTTCAGTTTTACCAAAGATGTACTCCAACATGAGATTAAAGAGTATCGGGGACAGAGCATGCCTGCCGAACACCCAAGCTAACTGCAAAAATTTTTGATAGCCTGTTTTCAACTTTAACACAGCATTGAGACTGTATCACGGTCGTTCTACACAATCGTACCGATCTTAACGGCATACCGGGCTATTCCAGCGTAGACCAAAAACTCTCTCGATTGATCAAGTCATTGGCCCGCCCTCATTGGATTTCCAGGAACACCTTATGTACGGGGATGGAAGTCTCATAATATTTAGATAGATCCATCCCCAGCGAAAAGACCTGATCAATGACTGATCGATTCGGACATCCTCCTTGAATCAACCAGGCCCTCCGCTAGAGGCGTGATTCTATCCAATAATAATATAGAATAACCGGGCTAACGGTTTCATTAATTTGAATGATGACCACAATATTCTTTATTTTAATGAATGGCCTAATGGCTTAATCTTTGTTCTTCCAGTCACTCTTCGATATATCAATTGAATCTGGCCTGTTCAACATGGTTTAGCACACTTGAAACATTTATTTTCTAAACTTCCTCTAAAGATCGTGGTTTTTTAAGAAGTCAAAATTCTCTTTTTGTCCGATCTCGACCTCGGAAGTTACTGTTATACTTAAAATTCGAATAGCACGTCATCGTTTTAATAGTTTCGTAAACGAAACCGTTTGATTCTAATTATTAATTTAATTAATTTTTTATTTATTTCCAGGTAAGATGCGATTACAATCATAAATTAGATAACTGTATACAGAATTTTAGGTGAGTGAATAATTGTGTATGTTTTATTCTGGCTTCTTAGACCTTTGGAAATGAGAACCAATGTACTTTAACTGGTTCTGCTTCGGTTCTTTCTCGACGTGATGTCTAATATTTGGTTAAAATTAGCTGGGACGCAAAGAGTATGGTTCAACGACCCAAGAACATTACTTATAATCTTTTGTATTTGCTTATTACAAAAGTAAAGACTAAAGCAGTGTAAAATTCGATTAGGTCAAGGTATCGTTCTTATACAATGTTCCTAAACAATTGAATTCGCCATATTCAAGAATCGAATAGAATATTTGTGAAAAAAATTTGAACAAAATACGCATTAAGTTATCTAAAACGAGGCCAGTATCTGCAGGGTTTTGTAAATTCGATGTCATGAAGAATGCTATATGTTAGACCAGAAGAAATCTCCCTTACAAACATTACTTTTTGATCTAATCAAGAACGTAGAATATGACCTGTAAAATGGCCATATATTCTGTTAGAATTTCTATGGTCTTATGATGCTCGCTAAAATGCGAGGTGAGAATAAAATTTTATTTTTAATTCCTTTAAGTTGAAAACTTTATGGAATCAAGCAATCTTATATAATTCTTATATAATAATAAACAGTTTTAAAGGCCATTACTGGCCCCTTACTGAGTCAACTATTTGGCTCCAACGGTTTCGATCCTGAGCAGGGTCTTCATACTGTCTAAGACAATCTGAAGAGGCCAAGTCGTTCTCTACATCGTGGAGCCATCGTCGCCTGCAACGACCTCTGCGCCTACTATATATGGTGGCTCTCCTTTCAGAGATCAGCACGCAGAACGTGGCCGAGCCAGCATACTCGCTGAGATCTTACTTCATATACAATATCATCAGCGTATAGCAGACATCTTGCAAATTTGAAACAGATCACCACATCGTTTACGAAGAGTGAAAACAACAATTGTCCCAAATGGTTGCCTTGAGGAACCCCGGATGTTGCACGGAAACAACGAGATTGAGAATCGTATAACTTGACAAATTGCCAACGATAGGTAAGAGTGCAACCATCTGATTGGGATGAAGTTGGAGTTTATTTTCATTAGCTTGTCGATCAGAATTGTGTGATTAATTTTATCAAAGGCCTTTGAAAAATCGGTATAAACCACGTTCAGCTGTAGTCTGGAATGAATCATACTGTGAAGATGGCCGCTGAAAGACTCTAGGTTTGTGACTGTCGACCTTCCAGCAAAAAAAACGTGTTACACAGGCGAAATATACTTTTTTGTATGGAAAAACAAAAATCGGTGAACCATTGATTCAAAGAGCTTTGGAATGATAGAAAGTATGGCAATCCCGCGATAGTTGATGATCTCGCTTCGCTTACCCGATTTGAATATGGGACGTATGAAGGATATTTACAGATTTGGAAAAACTTGCGTTCGAAGGCTTTCCTTAAAGATAACAGTAATGTGATCACACAGGCTCTCTGCGCAATTTCTAATCAGGATGTGAGGAAAACCATCATGACCTGCACCCTTATTGATGTCAATGTTGGATATACAATCAAAGACTTCTTCTGAGGTAAACAATTGTTGAGTGAATCCCTAATTATTTCCAAGCTCAAAAGCTTTGACATTTGGTATCTGATACGGTTCATAGACTGATTCGAAGAAATTAGGAAATAAATTGCACATATCAACGGGAAGCCTAGCAGAGCAACTCTGAAAGGTCATAGGCGAGGTGACTCCGATAACCTTCCTTCTAGTATTTCTGAACTGACAAAAACCTTATGGGTTGGAAGACAACTCCACTCTAATCTGCAGAACGTAATTATGATATAACAAACTGTTTTAAATTTTGAATTCCTTATGAGCTTTAGTGAAAGCAGGATAATACTGTTTGCATGAAACATGTATAGCGTGTGGGCCTTACTACGACGATTCTCAAGGCCTGTCAACTTAACATTATACCATGGTTCTCGAAATGGCGGTTTAGTAGCGTTCGACGGAACATACCTTTCGATACCTGTCTTGAGTCGTTCATTGAATTGTGAAACTATGTCATTCAAATCTTGATCAGTTTGCAGAAAATTCCAGTCCGAATTGTAGAAATATTCATTCAGAGCAGCGTAGTCAGCATTTCTAAAATCAACCGCATTTACAGATTTACTGGACCGCATTCTTCGTGAAATATATTTATCATTATTGGAATGTGGTAGATGCTCGAGCAGCCGGTAAAATCCTCGCATGCCAAAACTTCTGAGAACCTACGGTCAGTTGTGAATACAAGGTCCAGAAATTTCCCTCGACTATTACACGTACGGTTAACTTGTGTTGCAGAAATGCTTGCGAAGTAATTAATCGGAGCCAAGGAAGGCATTGTCCTCGTCAGAAAATGCCGTAAAAACACCATCGATATCCAATCAAGTAGTACTCGGAAGATTAAAATCGCCAATAATCAGTAATTTTTCATCGTCACGTATTGCTGGCAGCACCTCCAAATCGATGAACTTGAAGAAATCTAAAAAAAATGTATTCGTTGATTTGCGACGTGAATTTAAAAATTCTTTAATCAAAACTCCAGGAGGCCACGCCGATGAATCCAGCACTTGGTTATGATATACATCATGAGATCATTATCAGCAACTAGAAAAATCAGTAACTAGAAAGATTTTTGATTCATGTAGCCGCTATGGGTAAAGTTTGTTTTAGTGTTTTTCGAATTTACTTTGCTCGGAAGCTTGCAGTTTATTGAAAAATAAACTGAAAATAACCAATAATGGCGGTGGTGCGTGTTCAGTAAAATCATTATTTTTAGGAAACTGTTTTTGTCACCAATTTTTGAGTATAAACATGTATAAGATATAGTTACGTGCAACGATAGCTGAACCTATGCAACATCCTATCTATGTATATGTATTCCCCATCCACATATATGTTAAAAGAAAACATTATATTTTGGTCGAAAATTTAGATTTTCCCCCGCCACTATATAATACATTATGCACTGTCGTATATACAAATGTAGTATCATGGAAAACTATTCCAACTTATTCGGAAAAACATTTTTTTTTTGTTTCTCTGTATATGTGCATATCATATTCTCTCGTATACAATTTTCCATTGCGGCGACGATATACATTTCGTTGGAATAACAAAATTGTAATATTGTGTAACAACAATAAGAAAATGCACAGTAGTTTTTCCGAATTTTTTTTTTTTTTGTTTTGTTGGTATATGTATGTACAAATATATGGTTACGGAGTTTTGAGGTACAACAGAG
Organism: Tipula unca; assembly: GCA_951394425.1. NCBI lineage: Eukaryota > Metazoa > Arthropoda > Insecta > Diptera > Tipulidae > Tipula > Tipula unca. The sequence continues at coordinate 108,558,346 of OX596382.1, read as the reverse complement.
TGTACATATATGTATATAGAGAGATGAGGTTAGATTTTCATTGCATTATTAATGTTGGTGTTATATATGGTGATCATTAAAATAAAAATAAAATTTTGTTTTTCGTTTTCTAGGAATGGAAATTGTTTTTCTTTTTCTACTCTGCTCTTCTTCTATGTGTGTATATTACATTCAACCATTTTTATATTTTAAAATAAAATTAAACTGAAAAAATGTTTATTTTTTTTATATTTTTGCAATTTTATAAATAAATAAATATATTATGGTTTTTATACATATATGTATGTATGTACATATTATGCACACGGAGTGGGAGGAAATTCTATATATGTACATATGCATATTACTATCGATACGAGATGGTGGTACGTTAGAGACTCTACCACCATCGAGCATAAATACAGACGAGAGATATGGTTTTATGTTTTTGTTTTTAAAAATTGATTATTTAGGCAAAATACATACATCTCCTTTATATTTTTAGTGGGTGTTATCTTTGAAATAGTCCTATATATGTGTATGTATTTGTATATATAGAGACGTACATACATTTAGATCAATCATTTCGATGTTGATTCTCATATGCAACTGTATCGTGAATGTATGTACATATATATACATATGAGTTATGTATAAATATGACGGAGAAATTTAATTTCTTCGCATAATCGATTTTAGATTTTATTTTATTTTTTCGTGAGATGTACATATATGGAATTGAAAATTATGTTATGTCTGGTATTTTATTCGGTAGGAAAATAAAAATATTATTAGTCACTCGTATATATTTTTCTTATGTTGTATAAAAAATTATTGATTTGACTTATTCCCTATCCTGGAGTTACGCGCAGTTCAAATTTTTTTTTTGTCTCAATTTTACAAAAAATTATGACTTTAAATTTATAATACATATATAGCTTGGAATACCAATTTAATTTAATTTAAACATGTACTCTTGTAATTAGGCTAATTGATAAATTACACAGATTGCGCCAGGTATACTGATTCAATTATTAAATCTTGTTGGCTGGAGTGCAGAACTTATGTGTTTAATAGAATGGAATTTACGAGAATTACAAAAATACATTTAAGCTTAAAGTTTCATTCCAAACTTTAATTTCATATAAGAAATAATTACATATTGTGCCACCTACCAAATTGTGGATACGTACGAAAAAAGCAAATCATTTTAAAGATTAAAAGCTCAGTAGGCGCTTTTTGAAAGCTTATAAATAATTTTGTTACTACCTTTGAGTAGTATTTTTAAGCTCATGTATTTTTAAGCTCTTAACACGGTTAAGTATAAATGTCCACAATGTGTTCGGTACGAGAAGTCTTTCGCAAGTTAACCGGCCCTTCACTTAAAAACCATCGGAACAATTAATTAGTTCTAAGCTTTTTTAATTTTCATTTCGAACTTTTAAGAATTTTGAGCTTTAATTTCATTTCAAATAATTACATATTGTGAAAACTTCTAATCGTGGATATAATACATTTCAAAAATTAAAAGGTTTGTTAGAGCTTTCTGCGATCCGATCTATGTATATTACAGATGGATGTCCTCAATGCATTTATAGATTTAAAGTAATCTGCTAAACTCGGTGTTTCTTGGAGCAATCTATCAGTTTAAGTTTTAACTTTTAACGCAAGCTTTTAAAAGTTTAAGCTTGCAGTGTAAAATGTTTGTAATTGTAAAAGCTTAGTGAGAATTTTGATTTTTATAGCAAAGATACTGAAAACTAAAATTGTAATTGATTTTAGTTTGTTTCGAGGGCTTTTGACAATGTGTGGTTTAAATGTTCGTTGTTTTTTCAACTGAATATTGAAATCCTTATTCACCAGGTCCTGTAAACGAGATCACTAAACTGGCTATAGTACAGTAAAACAGTTGAGTCGTTCATTGTCTCAGACGCAATTTGTTCGTTACGTCTATAAAACCAAACTTGATGGACGCTTAGCCCATGTTTTCATCATTTTTTGTCCGTCTCTAACTTCATACCGTCCTCGAACTTATCTAGCTTTCAGCATTTACAGCTCTGTCTCTAAAAATATTTCCATTAAATATTAATTTCCTGCGTGGTTTAAAAGTTGAAAAGTATAAGGCCCGTCGTTGTACATTTCCGCTAAGCGAAGTGATAAAACATAGCTCAGTTTAGCTTGATAGTTGACACTGTTGCACATTTCAACTATTTATTTTGGAGGCATGTTTAGTTTTTAATGGTGCACAATAATTAAATTCTGTTCTTATCAGGTTTAAATAATTAATTATAGATAGTAATTTGAAATAGAAACTAAACCACATTTGTAGTTTTCTGAATATATGTAGACTTAATTTTAAAAATCTACATAGTTTGGCAAATTAAAGTTTTTCGAAATTTTTGTTCAAATGAGATTATTTTAAAAACTTTAGAATTTAAAAAAAAAATTAACCTTAGAATTACTTTGTTTGTTAATTTGTAATATTTTTGATTATCTTACAACTACAAATTTAAAATTTTGATCTGGTTGTCTTATCTTAATCTCTCCTTAATATACCGACATACTTTTAGAATTATCTTGTATTGGATTCATAACCTCATTATAATCATAGATGGTATATTTATCTCCTGGAATCGTTCAATATGTGTCTTTCATCAATCAGAAAACGTATAGGTATCGAAATTTATTGACCAAATACAACCAATAAATTTGTAAATTAAAAGTGAAATTAGATTTTTTGATAAAATTTGGTGGAATATTGGAAATTATAAGAAACCTAAGATTAAGTTTAGCTTAAATTTCTAAAGCTTCTTAAACAGTTTAAACTTTTTAAATGGCTTAAATCCTTAGATTTCATAAAATTTCGAAATTTCTTAAATTTTCAAATTTCTTTAAGCTCATAAAAAATCTAAAATTTCTATATTCTCAAAATTCCTAAGAAGATCCAAATAATTAAAATTCTAAATCTTGTAAAAATCCTTCGAGTTCCTAAAATAAAAAAAATATTAAAATTTTTCAATTTCTTTTAATTCTGAAAAATTTAAATTATCTTAAGTTCTAATTAAATTATAAATCCTAATTTCTTATTTAATTCCGACAATTCTTAAATCTTCAAAGTTTCTTAAAATTTCTAAAACTCTAAAAATCGTTTATCCTAAGAAGGTAAAAACTATTAAAATTAATATTTAAGATAAATTTCTAAAAATTTCTAAGATTTTTAAAATTTTCAAATTTAATTTCATTAATTTCTCTAAAAAGCATAAGATGGGCTGTTTTAAAATCAAACAGGCCAAGATAATAAGATGCTGGAAATTATGTAAAAATTCTGGTTCGAGGATGCCCGAGTAGAAATGTGTTCCAGAACCCCTATATATTTTGAGCGCTGGACGAAAATTCGCTAAACATTTTAATTACAAAGATTTCGATATCATAAGACAATAATTTAAGCGCTAGATTGACGGCTTTATGTATAATGTGGGCATGGCTAAATTACTAAAATAAAAATGTGTTAGAGTTCAACATAATAAAAATGTCCTAAAAACACACGATTTTTTTCATAAAAGGCCTCCCACCATGGTAACATCGAGACATGGGATATTCAACTCAAAAGCTAGTATGTCCCTTCAAAAAAGGGACGATTGGCAAGTCTAGTTTATAAGCGGTTCGTACCGTCCACCCTATTTATTTGTACACATACCATGAGGAAGAATAGGAAAGATTTAGATTCTGGGGAGCTGGTCCTAGAGAATTTCCCAATTGACCATATAGTAGATGTAATTAAATGGGCCTATCCTCTAAAGAAAAACTAATCCCATGATTTTAGCGGATCCTACAAAGCTATAAGTTTGAATAAACACAAAATTCGTTTGAGCTTGGCTTTTAGATTTTGTAAGTTGGCCATACAAATAATGTGAGAGAAGGATATTCCAACATTTCAAAATACCCCCCCTGTCACAGCATCGGTATGACCAATTTGATAAATTTCTAGAAACAGCTCCACAATATTTGTTCATAATGAGGAAGGTCTATTCTATCACATCAACTATATGGCCAATTGACAAAATCTCTAGGGTCAGATCCACACCTAGCTTTGTTGTTGAGTACTCCGCATGTTCTCCAAACAAGTCGTGTCGGGATTAGTGTATTGGAGCGTTTCAGGTTCAGCTTTGGTCAGTCTTGTCTTTCAACGCTATATGTGAGGGTGTTAGTCCAACTTTAGTTGGCTGAGGCTACTGCCTCTTTTCTAAGGACTGTCTTGAGCCTGAAATAGGCATCCCCTGGCTTGATTTGTTTGGTAGCAGTTGGAGAGTTGTACCATGCCTAGCTCGTTCATCCACCCTGAAGTTCCCCATGACGTCCGAGTGACCGGGGACCCAGACTATCCGGATATTGAAACGCCACCATTGAAATCAGAGATACGATTACAGCGACTTTAATTACTTATTAATCGAGGATCACATTATACCTCAACCCAGGCAAGACCTCCTCAATCGCTATCATTCTGCTTGGTACACGCTGCAGTAATAAGGGGGACGGGCGGATATATCCACTTCCAACTTATCACAGAAGACTCCAGGTCCTACTTTACCGTCTCTATGTTGGAGCCATCCGTGGACAACTGGATAGCTTATGTTTCCGTTCATCTAATAATCTCTTGAAGGTCACATGGCTCGAAACCCTTTCTCGTTCTGTCTGAAGGCATTTCAAGAGAGATACGGCTGATAGTCGCGTGGTCGTAATCGCTGCCATCTGCTTACCATAAATATCGCCATCTGCTTACCATAGTTCCCATCCCATTCCTGTAGGTTACATTTTCAAGAGTTGGCTATCACACACTCACCCCATACATAACTATAGGTCTTACAACGGGTTCAGGCTCCATCTCTTGTTTACTAGGTCTTGTTTACTCTTTCTCACCCAATATTACGTTCAGAAATCTTGCTTTATCACTATAAGCTAAAGTTATGCAGTTCAAGGTAGCTGGGCATACTATCGAGATTTTATATATCCTGGTAAAGAGTACCAGCTCAGTTTTGATTGTCAATCCACATCTGATAGCCCATCTTTTCATGATTAGGAGAACATTTTGGGATTCCTCCTGAACCATGTTTAAGTATTTTCCAGAGACAGCTACCGCTACGTCATCTGCCTAAGCAGTTACTCCAATCCCCTCTCCAAAGCCAACAATAACCCATTGATGACTATGTTCTGTAGCAGAGGGGACAGAGCATCTCTATGCGGGATTCCCTTAACCACACGCCTTCTAATGGTGGGTTCCCCACCTCCAAGTTAATCATCCTGCTCATAGGAGCCCATAGGATAAATTTTTTAGTTATGATATCTTCTACGCGCAATGAATGTGTTTCTCGATAAGTGCTAATCTCTGTCGAATAGGCACTTCCTGGAAAGTTGGTTTTGATGTGGAGCTTGTAAGATTCCTCGCTGCGGTCCAGGAATCGTTCGATTTAACTAGATAACTGGGACTGGTTGGATTCGTAGAAAGTATCTTCCTAAGCCGAAAGTTCTCGGAGACTTCTTGCATTTTATCACAGAAGAGTCTTCAAATTATCCTCTGTGCCTCCCTTACTTTCTTTTTATATAATTTCAGGTCCTTCTTATAGGAATCCCAACTCTGAATCTTTCGTACTTTTGGCTCAATTAAAGGCATGTTTCTTGCCCCCTGGCCTTAACTATGGAAATGTAACAAGGTAAACGTTAAGGCTAAAAGTTACATATCGCTGGTCAGAGAATGAATGTTTTCCCGCCCCTCTATATTTTCTTACTTTATTTTGTTTAAAACGATTTTTACAAAAAAATTGTACATTTATTAATTTGAGCCGTTTTGATATAAGGGTTAGGAAGGCTAAAGTTACTATTCCATGAGAAAAATTGGCTGTCAGTAATTTTTAACTGAAACAATGAATTAAGAAAACCGAAAATCGTTAATATTTGAATTTACAATATATGTGTGTATTTAAAAATCAAACGTTTGGCATGCGCACACAAATTATTCGATAGCTGTCAAAAATTATCATAGTAATAGACTCGAATAATTTGGGTGTGTTCGGTATTTTCAAATAAATGTCAAAAATTTAATTTACGATATTTTATCACAGGCTTCGGACACAGTCTTAGTGTACCAAGGTTTTTTTCTGACCAAATAGGCTTAAAATGATGAAAATCTTGTTGCAAAAGAGCGATTTTTCCACATAACTTCGGGTCTTCTCTGACCAAATATACTTAAAATGATAAAAATCTTTTTGAAATCGACCTAATATGCAAGAAAAGAGTCATTTTTAAGTTGCCGGGCATTCTCCTTTAAATTTAAGTACCCAAATCTTGTCATTGTCGTTTCAACAAACACAAGCTTCCCCACTCCAGTTAAAGACATACACACCACCGTGCTTCACCGTTCCAACCAAATTTTTTATGTTGAGTTCGGAATTTTGTTTCCGCCACACTCTGACCTTTCGGTCGTTGCCAAACACGTTAAATTTACTCTCATCCGAGAAAATAACATTGTTCCAAAATTCTGCAGACCGCAGGACATGAGCTGTTGCAAAGGTTAAACGCTTAGTATGCAAGAAAAGAGCCATTTTTCCACATAACTTCAGGTTTTTTCTGACCAAATAGACATAAAATGGTGAAAATTTTGATAACAATATTGGTACACCAATTTATACCAAAATTAAAAATAAAAATTAGTTCTATAATTAATCGCTCAGGCATTTATGTCCTTTTTATCTCGAATCCATTGAAAATTAAATTAAAAATTAAAATTTCAATAAGAATTCTAATCTTTATAACACGGATAGTCCTTAAAATTAGTATGATATTGTTACGATCGTGGCGACATCTCTGTTTGAGTGGCGACACTGTCGTTGGTGTAAAACTGTTATAAAATAAAAAAAATTGATAGATGTGTCTAGACTTATCTAGACTGGTCGAATGTTGTGGAGATTTTTAGAATGGTTGGAATATTTGGTGTAAATGCGCGACGGACGTTTGGGATTGGATCAGTTGTGTATTAACCGTGAGAGTGCTAATAGTAATTAAAAGGAAAAAGTGAAGTGTTTATAAATTAAAAATAAAGTGTTATTAAAGTCGTTTAGTGTAAATAATCGGAATAAATAAATTTAGTGTGAACTAGAATTTACATCGTTTGTTTTATTCACAATCCAGTGATCGAACCTTGAATTTGACAAGTCAAAAAACGTAACATTATTATAGAAACCATCTCGTTCCATCAGGAAAGTTTTAATATTTGTAAAAAAAAATCGTTGGGAGTGGGTTGCTAATTTTTCTAAAGGCATAACTCATAACCATTAGTTAGAAGCTAGATGTTTAGTTTGTATATAGTTATTTTTAGAAAGACTATCAAGACAAGACGATTGTTGTTTACTATTTATCTATATACAATTTAATCAAAATAATAACAAAAGTTTAATCCGGTAAATAAAAAGATTAAAATATATTTATGTATTCCGTATATCATTCGCATAAATCTCAATAAATTTCTAATTAAATGCAATATTTTTATTTTTTTTTGCTATTTTTTAATAATAAAATAATTCATATAAATCGTTATTTATTTTTAATTTATATTTGCATAATTTTATATTCTACTGCTTACATATGTCTAAGACTAGAAACTATCGCTACTTACTTTTTTCTTTTAGCTAATAGCACCGCGATTATAACGGTGATGTAAACATTTTGTTTTGTATAAAATCTTTGTATTTAGACTGTTTTCGAGTAGATTTTCAAGAAGCTTTAAATTTAAACACAACAACAACAACAACAAAATTTAACTTAACAATTTATTTTAGCATATTACATGCATCATGCATCTTTTTTTCAGGGAGGTTAGACTTATGTATTCTAATGTATTCGCGGAAATAATTATACCACAGAGCGTATAATAATGATGTACTCGTACTCGTATATACGGAATTTATATATGTATACAGTCTGAAGGGAATATCAATTATATAATGTGTCTGTGCGGTGTGTATGTGGTTATAATAAACACCCAACCAAACAAAATCGTTTTATTTTTATTTTTTCACTCGCTAAAATGAATGGGCCCTGGGATGTACATAATTTAAAGTACAGATGTGTCATACGTATATACATACGCGCGTTTAACTTAAACAACATCTTAATAATAATAATAATAAGATTACAGCAAAACGCATTTACGACCAATAATTATTAGTTACTGTGGTACACATAATGGTGTATAATAAATAAATTTGGCCAATTGCAAATTTCGGTTAAAACAATTTCCAAATTTATGTAATGTGCGGAATATAAAATAATTATCACATATATATCCACTTAAAGATGTATAATTTTTTTTTTTACTGATGATGAGATGCTGCGCTGTTTTATCAAGCAACAGGAAATATATTTTTTTTTTGTGTTGTATACAGTAATCAACATAGCGTGATTCCTATATACACAACTCTAGCTAAACTGTGCACAAATTATAGATGCAAAATGAAAAATAATTTCTACTTTTTTTTTTTTTTTTAATTTTATTTATTTATTAATTTAATATTTTTTTATTTATTCGTTTATATATTTTTAAATTAAATATTGAATCAATTAATATAATTATATATCAAAGATACAAGGCTATATATACGCTCCATGTGTACATAGTGAATTATAAAATAAGCAAACCGCGCTCTTTGTACCTTATAGCCAGGTGTGGTATGTGTGGCAGATTATAAAACTGACAAATTTTACGAAATAACATCGTGCGATTGGACATGGTTCTTAATTAAATATAATATCAGCTTATGTTAGCACTCGACATTTTAACATTTTTTGGTAAATAAATTAACAAGCAAACAAACTGTTGTGCTGCAAAAAATACTGGACCATAGATTGATACTTGAATATTTTGTATTTACTGCCTAGCTATGTTTTATGAAATTGTGGCTCTCATGTGTCCAATGGGTCACTCCCGTCTTTTTTAAAAATTTGACCATCGGTTTATTAAAAATTATAGGAGCGAGAGTATTGAGAGACTGGTTCCATCTGTCCCTTTGTTCTATTATCTAATTATAAAACTTAAAACAACGTGTTAGGTCGCTTCGCTGCCTTATATATATTTACAAATGTTACAGCTATTTCTCAGAATTTTCATTAAAAAATTATTTATTTTCGTCCAAAAATCAGCCATTTTATAAAAAAAAAAAAGTTTCGATAGCAAATTTTAGTCGACCTTCGCAAGCATTCACATAGTAAAACACACGAAAAAATATGTCGCAGTGATGCAAGACAACTTCCGTGTGTTTTACTATGTGAGAGCTGTCGAACATTTTTTAATATTTTTGTAAATTATTATTTATAAATTAAATGAAAATGTTGGAGCATAGATTGATTATTGTATATTTTGTAGTTATTGCCTACCCATGTTTTATGAAATTGTGACTCTCATGTGTCCAATTTTAAATTAAAAATTTGATTATAAAGTGACCAGAATTTCAAAGCAATTCAATGAACATCCTAAATTGAAATTTTTCATCCCATCCCAGGATTTTGAAAATAATCCCAACATTTGATATGATCATTTTAAAATTTTGTAAACAATGTGTTAGCTTACATATCCCTATCGTATGAAGTAATTGGCACAATAAGCTCAGAAAGTCATATGAATATGACTCCATACATTAAATTATGAGTTTAACTAATGGTTCTCAAGAACCATGAGTGCCGGAAACCGTTTCTTTTCGTTGAACACCATGGATCTTAATTAATGGTTCTAGAGACCATGAGTGCAAAAAAAGGTTTCTTATGTTTTCGACTTGGCATGGTCTCTTTTTAATGGAAAACCACAAGTGCCGCTAAAAGTTTCCTTTGTTTTCGTCCGAGCATAGGGTCCACTTGCTGTGATAAATCGTTGAGCACCAACCGTGTGTTGTAATTGGCGCAAATGGATGACATGTTATATAGATTTTAATTAATTAGGCACCATAAGTCGTGTATACAGGCAATGGTAATTCGATAGGGGCAGGAATATATAGGAGCGAGTTACTTTAGTGCTATTATCTTATTACAAAACATAAGTAAAGTTGGCTTTGCTCTATTATCTTATACAAATTAAAACATGTCGGATCGGAACACTTTCCCAGTTACACATTTATTTTTAAATGTTACAGCTATTTCCGATAATATACATTTTAAAAAATTATTTGTTTCTGCTCTATTTGATTTAGGTCTAATTGCATGTTCAGTGCCACATCGTTCATTTTTTATGTTTTATGTGAGGTTTGGCAAAATCGACTAAAATTATGAAATTCGAATAGTAAATTGGTTTAGGATTCATCAGGCAGCCGACTGGACTGCCTAAATTCTTGAATTAACATTCTTTTTCGTTGTGGTATTGCGGCCTAAATGAAAATAAATTAAGTTTACAAACGGTTTAGGTTGAAAAATATAAGAACATTGATTGAACCTAAAAATACCCTACCAAAGAATTGGCCGAATTTCCAGACACCGTTGGATACTTAATTATAATTATCTCATAACTTTGCTAATTTTGTTTAGAAATATAATTTTATACCCGGAATTATGCAAAAATATCTTCTAGATTATATTTAAGAATTGGGAAAATGAGACGCTAGCAAGATAAAATAGGCTAATTGAGAATTTCAATTCTGTTACGTGTACAAATCATTTCGATTCGCCAATCGGTTTTGTATGAAATTTACCATGCTCATGGCTCTCCCCAGAACGTAAACCCCAAACCAGCATATACCAGCATACGGTTATTGCATTCTACGACGCCATTTTGCTGGAGCAGTTCTCTGGGAACTGAATGCCTTCCCGTGCCATGTATTCTTCAAATTTCTTACCTAATTTCTTAATACTTCCAAGTGTTCTCCTCCTCGATTCAACCGCAAGAACTTTATTTTCTTTTCAAACATTGTTTTTTGGTTATTTCGACAAATTCTTTGAATTTTCCAAATACTTCAGATTTGTGCCGCGACAGGTAGTTAATTGACAACAGCTTTCGATCGATTTTCCGACTCTTTAAAGGAATTGTATTCTAGTCATCTTTCCCTTTAGGCATATTTCGCAGTTTTCCTTCTTTTCGCAATCATCTTTGCAATTTGCGATCGCGATGTCGTCGACTAGACCTTCTGATGAGACAGACTTAACTACTTCGATGTCTCGATGTCCAAGAATAGCATGCCATTGGTGCGCACACATACTAATACGTTCTGATTCTATCTACGCTCTTTGTGGTTCTCTTAACTTATACAATTTACCACAAATGTCTCCAACAGCAATCTTCCTTTTGTTATTTCCAATACGAATCTCGCAAATTTCACCATGTGTCCTTTTTCTGTTAATTTTCTGTCACTGAAATTAAGTTCCCATCGATTCCAGGCATAAACAGCATATTCTCCAACCTCACAGATGTACAAGCTACTCGAACAGAATCTTTTCCTTCAGAGACAATTTCATGCCCATTTGCAACGCGCACTTTTTACGATGCGATAAATCCAATACGATGAATAATTCCATCTTGCCGACGATATGGCATGTTGCTCCGGAATCCAGTATCCAACCATCGCATTTTCCTGTTGTTAATAGAAATTCGTCATGCGATTCTTCAGTCACTATGTTCGCTTTCTGACTTTTGTACCCCTCAATTTTGACTCATTGCGTCTGGAAGCGCGAAACTTACTGCAGTATTTACGTATCCTTTCTCTTTGCAAAACTAACAGTCAGTCTCTGGTTTCGCCTTCATTAACACTTTCAAGGCAGCTTCTTCACTCCCAATTGTCGGCCGATTCATTCTTCGCTTATATACACTGCGATGATCTTTGATCGAATCAAACTCGAACTTAGTTCCTCTTCCGATCACGCTTCTAATGAGAGTACAATGCAACTATGTGTCTTTTCATCGTTTATACTCCAATAACTGGTCGGTCCAGTGGTACAATGTGACCTATTTTCAATACTGCTCCGTTTCCGATCACATGCTTACGCATTTAGCGCCAATATTGTTAAAATGTACCGGCAAATTTCAGTGCAGCACGAAGATCAAAAGTTTCAACTCATCTTGTGGCGAAACTCACCATCTGAGCAACTATCAACAGTTAAGTTAAAATGGTGACGTATGGGACCTCTTCAGTGCCATTCCTTGCCACTAGATGTCTTAAACAACTAGCACTTGATCACTACCGTATTTCACCTACTGCTGCCAATGCAATCGAGAAAGATATTTACGTTGACGACTTACTGACAGGAACTAATACAATTGAAACTGCATTAGAGTTAAAAAAATGATGTCACCAAAATTTGCAATCCGCTGGCATGGAATTAAGAAAGTGGTGTGCCAAGTCACCTGAACTTCTTAATTGATGAAAATAATATAATCAACGCTCGGCGTTTTATTGTTTCCATCATCCGACAAGTTAAAAATTTTCGTTAAATTCAACGAGAGCGATATTTTCGCAGATTGATCGAATATACGATCCCCTCGGTCGAAATTATTGTTTCAGTCGTTATGGCAGTTGAGTCCAGATTGGGACCAGTCACTTCCGCAGCATTTGCACACCTACTGCGAAACATTTGATCGTCATGTGTTCAACTCCAACCAACGACTAAGCATCCAAATACATGGATTTGCCGATGCCAGCGAACGCGCCTATGGCCTATCGGGGTATCACCACTTCAAAAGACAACTTTGCCTAGGCTAGAATTGTGGGCAGCAGTATTACTCCCTCGACTAGCAAACAAAATCCACGAGCACCTCCATTTCAACATCGAGCAAACATTCTATTGGTCTGACGCGACAACACACTCCATTGGATAAAATCCTGTCCATCCAGACATTTGTTCCCAATCGAGTCGCCACCGTGCAAGAAATATCGAAAAAGGAAAATTGGTTGCATGTACCAACTGAATGCAATCCAACTGATCTGGTTTCGCGGGGTATGGTACCAGAAAAATAAATTTCTGCTTCAAGCGTCATCACATTGGCCAACGCTACATAAAGAATTTCCAGTACCTGAGGTATTGAAAATTGTGCCAATCTCAAGTGCCAAGATTTCAGAAAGCTTAGGCGAATTGTTGCTTACATGTTGCGCTTCAAGCTGCTACCGAACTTTAAATTTAGAGGACCGCTTAAAATCGAAGAATTGGATTGAGCTATCAACACCATCGTTCGAATGGTGCAAAGTCAATCTTTTCCTGATTGGAAAATAATAATTTCGTCGTAAAACATACATCGCTTCGTTCATTATCGTTGTTCTTAGATAAAAATCATATTATTCGAGTTGGTGGCCGTCTTCAACATACCACATTTACATATATCTCGAAACACCCCATTCCCTTGTCCAACTTACATCATTTAACAATCACGATAATTCGGCGAGTATTGTTAGCCGCCGTTCGTCGGAAGCTTTGGCTGCTGTATGGGATCACATTATGCAAAAAGGTGTTTCGTGAGTACAAGAAGTGCTCGACCGATTCCCATGACACAACAGATGGGACGCTTACCACCGGAGAGGATGGTGGCTACGCCACCTTTCTACATGGTCAGGGTAGATTTTGCGGGACCATGTTATATTCATTATCGCATTCGTGGTAAGGCACCAACAAAGAAATACCTGTGTCTATTCATCTCTTTTTTTACGAAGGCAATCCATCTAGAATTGGCTTCAGATCTCAGTGCACAAGCATTCATGGGATGCTTCAAACGTTTTGTGGCAGCCCGAGTTCTCTGCAAGCGTAAGGCCAATTCAGAGTTGTGCGAGCTCTGTGGGCTGCTTTCATCTCAGCAATTAATGGAGCAATTACAACCGATGTGCGAAGATAACAATATTGAATGGAAATTCACGCCGCCTGCCTCACCAAATTTTGAACAATTGATGACGCTTATTAAACAAATTGAGGCAGTTCTTAATTCAAGGCCGCTTGGACCACCAACCACCAGCATCGATGACTTCTATTGCCTTACGCGTGTGAATTTTTTGATTGGACGACCCCTCATTGCTTTACTAACGCCTAATCTACCTGAACGACTAATGTTAGACACCTGGAAGCAGATCGAATTTTTCCATCAAAAATTTTAGAATCGATTGGCAACGGAATACTTGCGATCTGGGACCAACCCGATCAAAAATCTATTTTTTGTAATCATAAATTAATTTATTTATCTTTTTTATCTCAACTTTGGAGAGAGCAACATCATTGTAAATACAACAACAAACCTAATTACAAATTAATTGATACCTTGTTTTTTATTTCATACTACGAGTACGTACATCGATTTCCGCGTGGTTATTTTTTTATCATCGGCACAAAAAAGCTTGTACCCCAACATAAATTTAAGTTTGAAAGCTCCTAATCATCGAAATTTGGAAAACTTTTAAAGCTTTTGGATAAATTTGTAGCTGCCAAGAAGAACCAGTTACATTTAATTCTGGTTGAAAGTTTATTACCTTCTTTTATAAGCTACGATTAAAATTTAAATTTGAAAGCTCCTAATCATGATGATTTGGAAAATGTTTATTAAATTTTTAAAGCTTTCAGATAAATTGATGCTGCTTTAAGAAGCATTTATATTAAGTTCTGGTTGAAAATTTGCTAAGTTATAAGCTATGATTGGCATTTACGTCTTAAAGCTCCTCAATCATGGTAATTTGAAAAATTTTGTGAATTCACCGATTTATATTTTAAGGCACTGCATCTTTTATAGCACTCGGATTCTTTATATATGCAGGTTATTCAATTGTAAACCAAACATGTTTCTTGTAAAACCACGCATCAATTCTGAAATTAAATTGATCTAACAAGAACTTGTAAAAGCCGAACATCTCTATAATGTAACTATAGGCCCAGTTACAACATGTATATACGATATATCCCATTCCACGAAGTAAACCCAACAACTTAGCGCGGAGAAAGATCTGTATATACAACCAAACCACAAATCTCAATAGATATGAAAAAAAGCGAGAAAACCAATAAGAAAACAAAAACCATAAATAAATTGTTACATCACACAGAAGAACACAGAAGGAGGAATAAAAAATAAAAATAAAATTCTTACATAACACCATCAACGCGCAACTGATACTACCATATTACCAATAAGACACCAACAAAATCAGGAAAAATGTTTTTAAAGTAGAAAAATACAGAAAAGAGTACAAATCCAAGAAGTAGAAGACGTAAAAGAAACCAACAACAATACCAACAACAACAACAACAAAATAACTTACTTCCTTTCTGCTAAAAAGCAAATTCATAAAATTTTTATAAATTCTTGTGA
This sequence comes from Tipula unca, assembly GCA_951394425.1. Lineage (NCBI taxonomy): Eukaryota > Metazoa > Arthropoda > Insecta > Diptera > Tipulidae > Tipula > Tipula unca. The sequence goes on along the minus strand of OX596382.1, from coordinate 108,543,063 downwards.
AGGGCAACACACAAATCTTTTTTTTTATTTCTGTGTTGTGCTTTAAAAATGAAAAGGAATTTTTATTCCAATTTTCAAGTTCAAAACCGAAAACTTTTCTTGTGTGAGTACATACTTATGTACATACATACTATATACGTATGGCTGTACGTATTTTCTCTTTCTCGGTCGGTCGTCATCATCTCATTGCATAATTGTTGTTGTTGTTGCTGGCTGTTACTTGTTAGTAGTATTGTTGTGTATATTTATAGTTTAGTGTTTTGTTGATTTGAAAATAAAACCAAACACAACAAAAATCTTTTCGGTTTAGTCTGTATTCGGTCTATATATGAGTACATGTGTGGGGGTATGATTTTATATTTATATACACATACTGACCTATCTTAAAATTTATACACTTGAGACATTTTTCTGACCAACAACTACGTATGTACGTACATACATACATTACATATTGTGTACATACATATATATGACGTATGTATGTACATTGGAGCTTTGTCTATATGAGCTTTATGTACATATACATATATGTATTCAAACAAGAAGTAGATTCATGTTATATAATAAGAACGAGAAAAATTGTTTCTGTGTAAACATAAGAATGTATACAAAAATGCTGTGTATGTAGATATTTTGTGGTGTACGTACGGTTGTGTAGTGTAGAGAGATGTAGTAGACGAAGGAAGTCTAATTTTAATGAATGAAATTTTTTTTTGCATTTTTTGTGTTTTGTGTATGATTTTTCTCTTGTTGTTTTTCTGAGATAATGAACTTTTTTTTTTTACTATGAAAACGTATTTGTGTTCAATAAGATCTTAGTAAAATTTCTATTCAAAGATTTTTTGTATTTCTTTTTTTTTTAAATTTATCTACTTCATGGAATATTGATATGAAATTTTGTGTGTGGATGAGGTGTGAGAAAATTAGGAAAATTGTTTTTGGTTTAAATATACAAATACTTACTACTAGTTGTAATTTTTTTTTTCGAGTTTGCTTTTTTCGGCAATTCATTCAGCTTGATAGTATTTCACTACTAATTCATTTTGTATGTAATATATCGCTCACATATGTTGAATGGACAGTTTGTGTTAGTAAATTTCTTAAATCGATGAATCGTGGAGAGCACTGAAACTCATACAACATCAATTTTAATTTTAATTATGTATTTCGAAATTCCAGTTCAGACAGTCACAAGGTGTACAATGAATTGTGGATTAACAAACTAAATCAAAATTTAACACGATTTAAAATTTTAGGAAATCGAATTTAAAAATATATTTTTTAAATTAAAATTTGATGTTACACCAAGCCATACTTTTAATTCACGGGTAAAAGTCGACTTTTACTTTAATTTTCGTTAAATTCATTTACCCTATCAAAAAGTAGGGTAGATCGAGTACTCAAAAGTAAATGTTTAGCGTTTAGATTGTTAATTTTTTAGTGATCTACAAATTAAGTAAGCAGAAAATAAACAAAAGCACGTATTTCAATAAAACAAAAATACTAAAAATCGACTTTTAGCTAAGTAGGCGGTTTACCCGACAATTGGTGCGCAGCCTTACTTAGAACATGGTAAGAAATCAGTGTTCTTGGTTGTTTTGTGATTTTATCACCACTTTAAGAAAATGCCTCTTTAATCGAATCACCAAATTGGACTGTGTCTTGACGCTGCACCAGCCAAATCAGCCCGCCACAACGAAACCTAGCCCATTATTTATTACAATTTAATTACAATTTATTAAACCAGGTCCTGATTGTATTACACTTGCCGTTCACAAGACTACCGTGGCCCGTGGGCGGTGTAACTTCAAATTGAACCTATACCGCCACTTTGTAACTTTTGATGTAACTGTGATATCAAGATGGAACTTGGGGCAGAATTTATTACAAATTAATTACAGTACACTGGTAAGACGCCGAAAAATAAAATGTAATTATTTTGTGTAAAAATCAAATTATTTTAATAAACGCTACTGAAATTTAAAGAAAAATACCAAAATGTCGATACAAATTACCTGTAATAATTAATTACACCAGACTGCCACCATATTTGGGATAGAACCGGATGTTGTTTACACTATACGGTATTTTTACAGGTGATAAAATCGACTTGTTTGGTATTTGCCGTTGACTTGAAATAGACTTTACCCAAAATAATTAAAAATCACTACTTTACATATACCTTGTACCGTATAGTGAAAACAACATCCAGTTCTATCTAAAATATGGTCGCGGTCTGGTGTATTAAATTATTACAGGTGATAAAATCGACTTTTTTGGTATTTATCGTTGACTTGAAAAAGACTTTACCCAAAATAATTAAAAACCACTACTTTACAAGATATATATGTACCGTATAGTGTAAACAACATCCAGTTCTATCCAAAATATGGTAGCGGTTTGGTGTAATAAATTATTACAGGTGATAAAATCGATTATTCTGGTATTTATCGTTGACTTGAAATAGACTTTACCCAAAATAATTAAAAATCACTACTTTACAAGGTATATATGTACCGTATAGTGTAAACAACATCCAGTTCTCTCCAAAATATGGTAGCGGTCTGGTGTAATAAATTATTACAAGTGATAAAATCGACTTTTTTGGTATTTGTCGTTGACTTGTAATAGACTTTACCCAAAATAATTAAAAACCACTACTTTACAAGGTATATATGTACCGTATAATGTAAACAACATCCAGTTCTATCCAAAATATGGTAGCGGTCTGGTGTAATAAATTATTCCAGGTGATAAAATCGACTTGTTTGGTATTTGCCGTTGACTTGAAATAGACTTTACCCAAAATAATAAAAAATCACTACTTTACAAGGTATATATGTACCGTATAGTGTAAACAACATCCAGTTCTATCCAAAATATGGTCGCGGTCTGGTGTATTAAATTATTACAGGTGATAAAATCGACTTTTTTTGGTATTTATCGTTGACTTGAAAAAGACTTTACCCAAAATAATTAAAACCCAGTACTTTATAAGGTATATATGTACCGTATAGTGTAAACAACATCCAGTTCTATCCAAAATATGGTAGCGGTCTGGTGTAATAAATTATTACAGGTGATAAAATCGATTTTTTTGATATTTGTCGTTGACTTGAAATAGACTTTACCCAAAATAATTAAAAACCACTACTTTACAAGGTATATATGTACTGTATAGTGTAAACAACATCCAGTTCTATCCAAAATATGGTAGCGGTCTGGTGTAATAAATTATTACAGGTGATAAAATCGACTTGTTTGGTATTTGCCGTTGACTTGAAATAGACTTTACCTAAAATAATAGAAAATCACTACTTTACAATGTATATATGTACCGTATAGTGTAAACAACATCCAGTTCTATCCAAAATATAGTCGCGGTCTGGTGTATTAAATTATTACAGGTGATAAAATCGACTTTTTTGGTATTTATCGTTGACTTGAAAAAGACTTTACCCAAAATAATTAAAAACCAGTACTTTATAAGGTATATATGTACCGTATAGTGTAAACAACATCCAGTTCTATCCAAAATATGGTAGCGGTTTGGTGTAATAAATTATTACAGGTGATAAAATCGATTTTTTTGATATTTGTCGTTGACTTGAAATAGACTTTACCCAAAATAATTAAAAACCACTACTTTACAAGGTATATATGTACTGTATAGTGTAAACAACATCCAGTTCTATCCAAAATATGGTAGCGGTCTGGTGTAATAAATTATTACAGGTGATAAAATCGACTTGTTTGGTATTTGCCGTTGACTTGAAATAGACTTTACCTAAAATAATAGAAAATCACTACTTTACAATGTATATATGTACCGTATAGTGTAAACAACATCCAGTTCTATCCAAAATATGGTCGCGGTCTGGTGTATTAAATTATTACAGGTGATAAAATCGACTTTTTTGGTATTTATCGTTGACTTGAAAAAGACTTTACCCAAAATAATAAAAAACCACTACTTTACAAGGTATATATGTACCGTATAGTGTAAACAACATCCAGTTCTATCCAAAATATGGTCGCGGTCTGGTGTATTAAATTATTACAGGTGATAAAATCGACTTTTTTTGGTATTTATCGTTGACTTGAAATAGACTTTACCCAAAATAATTAAAACCCAGTACTTTATAAGGTATATATGTACCGTATAGTGTAAACAACATCCAGTTCTATCCAAAATATGGTAGCGGTCTGGTGTAATAAATTATTACAGGTGATAAAATCGATTTTTTTGATATTTGTCGTTGACTTGAAATAGACTTTACCCAAAATAATTAAAAACCACTACTTTACAAGGTATATATGTACTGTATAGTGTAAACAACATCCAGTTCTATCCAAAATATGGTAGCGGTCTGGTGTAATAAATTATTACAGGTGATAAAATCGACTTGTTTGGTATTTGCCGTTGACTTGAAATAGACTTTACCTAAAATAATAGAAAATCACTACTTTACAATGTATATATGTACCGTATAGTGTAAACAACATCCAGTTCTATCCAAAATATAGTCGCGGTCTGGTGTATTAAATTATTACAGGTGATAAAATCGACTTTTTTGGTATTTATCGTTGACTTGAAAAAGACTTTACCCAAAATAATTAAAAACCAGTACTTTATAAGGTATATATGTACCGTATAGTGTAAACAACATCCAGTTCTATCCAAAATATGGTAGCGGTTTGGTGTAATAAATTATTACAGGTGATAAAATCGATTTTTTTGATATTTGTCGTTGACTTGAAATAGACTTTACCCAAAATAATTAAAAACCACTACTTTACAAGGTATATATGTACTGTATAGTGTAAACAACATCCAGTTCTATCCAAAATATGGTAGCGGTCTGGTGTAATAAATTATTACAGGTGATAAAATCGACTTGTTTGGTATTTGCCGTTGACTTGAAATAGACTTTACCTAAAATAATAGAAAATCACTACTTTACATTGTATATATGTACCGTATAGTGTAAACAACATCCAGTTCTATCCAAAATATGGTCGCGGTCTGGTGTATTAAATTATTACAGGTGATCAAAAAAAAAAAAAAAAAAAAAAAAAAGTGGCGGTGTATAGGTTCAATTTGAAGTTACACCGCCTACGGTTTTCTCACGAACGGCAAGTGTAATAAAATTGGACAATTGGATTTATGTACATAATGGTTTAATGTATTTTGTATAATAACATTGAGTAGTTCAGCTGATATGTTATCATTTCCAGTGGCTTTGTTATTATTCGGTTTCATTATGGCACTTGTTTGTAACTTCCCGCTCCGTTGATGAATGGGTGTTAATGGTTTCGTTATAATTGCCATCTGAAAGTACTTCGTTTGGTTCGCCATCTACTTTCAGTTGTCTTCGAAGAACGAAGTTGTTGGTCGTTTGTGGTTAGGGTTTATCCATACGCCTTCTTTATTGGTGGTATATACAGGGTGGGCTAACTGTTTCCGATGACTTTTTCCAATAAAAGCGAATCGATGACCTCAATTTCAGCTCGAATATTTTTTTTAAGTTGTTGAATTGGTTGTGGTTGCGTTGATACGCAATTCATGCAATTTGGGCCACAAAAAACCAGGTAACCTATTGCGATAACGTTCCCCATTAAGGGCATTTTCACACAAAACAGTGACTCTCGGAAAATGAAGTTCTGCTTCCTGAATAACATGAGGATTCTCCGCTCCCGAAATTTGACAATTATGAATATTGATGTACCCATTGAGATGAAAATGAGCTTCATCTCTTAACATATCTTAACAAAACGACAACGATTTAAATGGTTGAATGGACTCAATTTTTGAGTTAGTTGAATTATCAGAATAGTACATGTCGACATAGTTCAGTCTATCAATATATGTTATTTGATTTTGGTGTCCCAGGATAAACCACTTACAACAGTCACTTATAGCAGCGCTACTAGCATTAGTAGTCCCGCATGTACCATCATATACTCATCAAGGTGTCATATTTTTTAGGGCCATTTAAAAAGTATGATGAGATCGTCTGATCTAATTTCATAAAAATTTATTCCTGTACCCTTAAAAGCGCTACAGACGATTCGATTTGGTCGGGCGGTCCGGCCGATTTAAAGGAATTGTTCAATATGCCAAGATGTATTGCCTAAAAATTATTTTCGGAAATAATATTTTATGAAAAATTGGAGAAATTAGGTTTACAAACTACCATAAATTTAAATAACGTTCATACACATGAATATGCAGCATCTTCACCGACACCAAGTTCCTCAAGAAGTTTCCACTTTTCTCCTATTAGACCCCAAGCCAATAACGAATCACCAGGGTCCAATACACCCATTCCAAATATAATCACAATAAGGACGCCACTATACCAGTAGAGTAAAATATTTCGCCAGAAGAAGATGTTCAACAACCAACCAAATTTACAGTCACCATCAAAATATATAGCATGAAGGATTATCTTATTTTTAATAATTCGTAAACGAAGTAAAACTGTTTATTTAGTTTTCAGTTTTAATTTTAAGTTTGTGTGTTTATATTTTTTATTTAAATAAATAACATAATTTGAATTCGTGAAAATTCGTTTTACTTACTTTAATATGGGTTTTGAGAATTTTATCAATCGCTTTACATGTTTCTGGAACTATTTCCGACAACAATTGTGGTGATATTGCAGTACTGAACTTTAGATCGGCATAATCTCTCCCTGTTGCTAAATATCTTAATGTAGCTATCAAACGTTCTTCAGCATTTACTGCTTCTCTCATAACCGTATCTTGCCTACTTACTAACGGAGTCACTAAACTTAGCAATTCAATGAAACCATTATTAAATAGTTACGAAAGTCATCACCAATTAATTCTTTTAATAGCATCATATTCATATGGCTAAATTTTTTTCGCTCTTTCAACCATGTTTTTGCCCACAGTTTTCTTTCTCTAGTATTGATTGTTGGTGATGCTGCTAGCGCCAGGCCAATTTTTTGCCTTTTTCACAATGACATGATGCTTCCTCCGTAAATACACAAAAACGGATCGTCTGTCGACAACATTCAATTTAGTCGTCCGACGGTCGGTCAGATAAGTTGAGACTCCACTTTACATTTTATATCTTAACATTTAGAAAAGGTATTGGATATTTATCTGAAATTGCAAACTCTATAATGGTAATACACTAATACTATTTAGGTCAGCTGCTGATTGTTTGGATTTGTACCAAGCCTAGAAAAGGCTGCGATTATATTCTTCTCTCAGTCAGCCAATATTGAAAGTTGGTGCCCAAAACAAATATAAAGGTAGTATCTGTCGCTTGTGTGAATTGGCCACCGAGAAATGGATAACATTTATATTTAGAGTAACTTAATCCTTCAAGGATAGTGCTTGAGATGGAGTTGGCAAAAATTCATGTTATCATGTACATACATTCATATTGGCCAGGTTCTTGTATATTAAATTATAAGTTTGTATGTTTTAATTTCATAATCTCGTTCTAAATATTCGAACTTAAAAATTTTATACGTTCTATCTATCTGATGCTTTTATAAAATGTTTCAATTCCTATATGGCAATATTTTTCAAATCTCTGAAATCTGAACCATATTGATTGGAAAATATGAATTTGAAACTAATTCAGATTCCGGAAATATTCTGAATTTTCTGAATTACTAAATCTGAGGAAGTTTAAGAAATTTGAATTGAAAATTAAAAAATTTTTATTGTCAATTTTCTTAAACCTACGTAACTATACGTAACAATTTTGCGTTTAAAAATTCTGCATTTAAATAACAGTTGACATGTCCCAGGAATTTACGAAATTTAAAATTTTCTCAAATATATGTATCTGAATATAACAATTCTAGATCAAATTCCATGTTCAATATTTTTCAGGACTTTAAAATTTGAATTATTGGAATTTCCATTTTAAAATCATGCCTTAAAAATTTAAATCCAATTTTATAAATGTCGGACGTATCAAATTTTAAATTTATTGAAATTTCGAGAGTTCTGAGATTTACGAAATGTGTGGCATTCTCAAATATTTTAATTACAACTTCTAATTCTGAATTCTGTGTTTAAAACAATTCTGACAATTTTACAAACCTCGGAAATTTTAAATTCTGAATTTTTCAAAAACGTCCGATGTTTTTGAGATTTACGAAATCTATAGAATCTCATCAAAAATACTAAATTCTATAATTTTGATATTTTCGAGTCTCTGAAATCCGAAACATAGCGGTTAACAATTTTGAATTTTAAACGAATTCATTTAGCAGTAAAATTTATGAAATTCAGAATTTCTCAATTATTTTGATGGCAAATTTTGAATTTAAATTTACATTTTGAAATCTTTAATGCTTATAAAACTCAGAAATTACATTAAATTCTGAATTTTAATTTTAATATTTAATGGAAGTCAAAGGTCCTCACAACCCTCGGCCAAATCAGATTTCTAAACTCTGGTAATTTAAAATATTGAATTGTAATTCTAAAACATTGAAAGCTTTCGATTTGAGTTAGGTTCGTTTGATTTTCTTTTGTGTTGAATTACCATTTAAAAATTCATTGACGATAGATAGATTGTTAACTTGCAATATTTTTGAGGTCTCCGAAATGTGAACCATATTGGTTAAAAATTGTGAATTTGAATTTAATTCAAATTTCCAAATTCCGGAAATATTCTGAATTTTCTGAATTATAAAACCTATGGAATGTACGGAATTCGGAATTTGTCAAGAAATTTGAATTTAAATTTAAAAAAATTCAATGTCAAAAGACCATAACATTTGAGCTTAAAAATTTCGAATTTTCAGGTTTTTTGACGACCATATTGTAGTTAAAAAATCCTGGATTTAAGTTTTAAAAGCTTTCCGAGATAAAATGTTGAATGTCCAATGATGGACATGTCCAATGATTTTATTCTCTACAGATTTTTAAAATTTCTAGAATTTAGGAAATTTCTAATTTCTCAAATTTATGTATTTGGATGAAATAATTCCCGATCAAACTCAATTTTCAATAATTTTGAGGACTTTGAAATCTGAATCATTAGAATTTCCATTTTATAATCTTGTATCAAACTTTAAATCCCATTTCATAATTGTGTATTGGTTAAACATATTTTGAATTTTAAACGAATTTCAATTTTTTTAAATTCTCAAAATATCTATGTATGAAAATATATATGTTTTTGAGAATTACCAAATCAATAAAATTTATGAAATTCAAAATTTCTCAATAAGTTTGATTATAAATTTTTAATTTAAATTTAAACATTTTGAAGTCTGAATTATGACATCTCAAATATTTTTGTGCCAGTTTAAATCTCGGGAAACACCTTAAATTCTGAATTTTCATTTTAAAATTGCAAAGAATTCTAATTCAAACTCTGAGTTGGTGTAGGTATTAATGGAATTTTTTTAATTTTATCGAAAATTTTAGATTTGATTTTAGGATTATGACATCAGAATTTTGAATTTCAATTTTACACCTCTAAATATATTTCAGAGATTCACAATTTTATTAAAAATTGTGATTGATAGTTTTGAATTTCCATTTTAAACTTTGGAAATAGCAAATATTAAATTTTTCGAAAACAATTGAGGTTTGTGAAATTATGGATTATGGAAAAAACAATTTGTCAAATGCAAAGTGTGGCACATTTAACTTTTAAACACATGTGTGGCACATTTAACTGTTTCTAACCTAACCTATAGTAAATTGAATAATATAAAATTTACATATTTTACAGATTTACAGAAAATTCAAAAGAAAATTCGAATAAATTGTTAGAATCATGGCGAAATTAAGTTTTTAGGTAAATTACCTCATCTCTATAACATCAACATTTCCTACAAATGCGTGGACGATTATTGTTCCTGATAGCACTGAGGATCAGATCTTTTCCAATTCGGTGTGAATTTAGAATCCACATCCTGGAACTCCTTGAATTGATATGATATCCGGTTTAACACATATAAGTTAAAGGTCTAAAGGGATTTTATTTAAATTGATAAGCGCTCTCTCTTTGTTTGAAAGCTTATCCTTTATATATGGCTCGGAAAGCTAATTATTTATACAATTGTCTAAATTCTTATATGATTCCGGAATTATTGATACAATTGTATAGATCTATAGTTATGTATATGTATATAGCTGAATTCATAACTCCCTCTAGCTCTTCCAAAATGTAATTAAAATGGAAAAAACAAAAAAATTCCTCTAGAAAATTAATAATTTAGAATTACATGCATTGTCTCGGGTGCACACGCATGGATATATGTATACATAATAAAGGCATATAACATCACCGTCCACCCTGTGATAAACATTACCATCGCATAAAATAAATATATACATACGGATACATATGAATATTCTTTACAATATATTTATATAATTTTAGATCTAAAATATAAAAACATTTTTATATTTTCGTATTGTTTTGCTACACAGAAAAATGATTTTTCTAAAATAACTGGCAGAAAGTATATAGCAGAGAAATAACTATGTACATATCTAGCTATGTAGCGCTTTATGGTAACATGTATGTATACATAAAAATAAAGAAGCAAAATAATTGTTGTTGTTGTTTTTCTATTTATTTTTTCCACCCACCACAGTACGATAAAGTATCATTAATTTCATCTGCAATGGATAATGCTTCTGCTGCTGCCGCTGCCGCTGCTATATGAAACGAGACGACGAGATGTTTGTATTGTATGTATATATGTATATACCAAGTTTATTAGAGGGATAATAATATTTCATATATTATTATTATTTTCACCACTGTAATTTACTATATATATATATATATATATATATATATATATATATATATATATATATATATATATATATATATATATATATATATATATATATATATATATATATATATATATATATATATACAATATATATTATTTATTTTATATAATGTATATATATATATATATATATATATATATATATATATATATATATATATATATATATATATATATATATATATATATATATATATATATATATATATTTACGACTACTACTATTATTATTATACAATAAAATGAAATATTATATTCTATATAGTTTTGTTTATATTTTATAATAACAGAAAACATTAAGGTTATTTTTTCTCTGGTATATATGTACGTATGTATGTACGAGCGAGTATAGAGCTTTTTATAGAGCAGCAGCAACAACAATAAACTAAAGCATTTCTACTACTGCTGGTTATATAAATTAAATATATAATGTATATAAATATATTTTATTTATATATAAAAATAAAAATAAATAAATAAAATACAGAATTTTGTTGATTTTCGTAATGAATTTTAATAATATAAAAATGGAAGAAAATTATATATACGAACGAGTACATATGTACCTACATATATATATATAGCATTGGATTCATTATTAATGCTTGATTTTATTATTATGATTATTGTATAAATATAATTTTTTTTTATAAGTTTTTATATTTTTTATTTTCGAAATAAAATTCAAAACGAGCAAAAATAAATATTTGATGAGCTTTTTGCATTCTCTGTTCTGTTTCTGTGCTATATATGTGTACATAAACCACCCACTATACTGCGCAAACCCTCGTCCTTACATAATATATATTTCTTTCGCTTATACATATATGTATGTATGTATGTATATATTCGACCGTCAAATAATAATGAATTAACATTTTCTTAAACAATGTAAATTATAAGAATAGAATGAATTTGGAAAATATAATAAAAATAAACCAACTAAATAAATAATATTGACGAGAGATAGACATGATATTGTGTATAAGTTTAGTTTTTTTTAAATTTTTAGTTTAAAAATCCAAATAAAATAAAGTGCCACTGGGGATTACGTGATGAGAAAGTTTTCCATTTAAAATATTTTGTTGTTTAGAACTTTTGTATATACACCTTGATGGCTTAAACTAATGTGAGTTGTTCTGAAGTTCACACAATTCTATATTCATATCTACGAATTAAATCTTTAAATGTGAAAAAGTCCTTTAATTTTGGTTGCAAAACGCCATTTTAAACTTCCTGATTTTTCAATTCCATAAACGGCTACCCTATGCAAAAATCGATGGTCGAAGAATATTCGAAAAAGACCTTTTCAATTTTGGGATGTTTGTATGTCGGTATTCAAAGTGTTGACTCATCAGGTAGAGGGGCAAAGTTTTGCCATCGCTCTGTTGTAGACTCCTGGGTGGTCATTCTGTGGTGCTATCTCATATTAGGCGATTAAAAACTGGGGAAATTATAAATTGTCGTAGCTTACGTGGATGAATTGTAGATGAATAACGTCACGTCGCTCATTGATTTTAATGAAAAAGACCACAATATTCTTCCGTCCCGCTTTTACTAGTGGCAAAAACAAACAAGAAAAATAGTTAAAAATATTTTTGTAAACAAAAACAATCATTATTGAAATTATTTTCATAGGGAGAGGTTGTGCTTCATGCATAATCTTATGACGTATATACTCGTATATACGTAATTTTTCAGAAATTTTTTATCAGAAAATTATTTATTTATATAATTTTGTTTATTTTAATTAGACTGGAATTGTTTTTTAAATTAAATTATAAAACCCAAAATTCCTTAAAATAAGCAAACAAGGAACATTCGCACTTAATTTTGTGACGTCATTAAACAAATATGATATTATAAATAAATATCATGTATATATATATATATATATATATATATATATATATATATATATATATATATATATATATATAAATATATATATATATATATATATATATATATATATATATATATATGATAAAATTGAAAATTGCCATATGTATGTGTTTAATGACGCCACAAAATTATGTGCGAATTTTCCTTATTTGCTTATTTTAAGGAATTTTTGGATTTTTTTTTTTTTTTTTCAATTTTATTTAAATATTTTTTTTTTTTTTTTAAAAAGGACTTGGCATAGACACTTTTACGGTCCATAGCCTTACCTTACATTCACACAACATTCATTCAATCCATTCATTCATCCCATTCACACAAGTACAGTATATACCACCTGCGCATTGCATAGCTCCATGTCACCCTGTACAGTGACATGGAAGATGGAAGATGGGTCGGCCCATGAGTTCTACATTCCAACAGAGGGTCATAGATGTTTTCAATTTAATCACCGATCGTAATCGGGAGATGAAAAATCCCTTTTGCATCCCGCCTCTGTTGGGATTCGAACCCGGTACCTCCCGATCCAAACGTCGCAGCTTTTAACCACTGCGCTATTTGCTCGGTATTTAAATATTTTAAATAAACAATTATTACAATCTAGTCACCTGGACTAATGAGCAATTTTATTCTAACTTAATTTACTATGTTGTATTAATCTATGGCTTCTTCCCACTGGTGTTCCATAGTGTCTGATAAATTGAATTAAACCACATCGTTATTGTGGATTTTAGATCAGCATTACGCTGTTGACACTAGCAATTACACCAGCTCAAAAGATTTAGTTCGTTTGAGCCTGCGTACAATATCTGTGTTGTTTAACAGCTTAGTTGCCTCAGTGTTAACATGTTGTTCGAGCCTTTGCCTATGTCTCACTGCATTTTTTTGGATTTCCTTTGAAACAGTGTCCACTTTAAGGTCCGTATGGAGGTCTCTGTTTCTAACATACCATTGTGTTTTGAAATCTTTGGATGATTTCCACGTTGCTCTGTTTGGTACAACCCCAAAGTTGGATACCATAAGTTCAAACACGTTTTAATATTTTGTTTATAGAGCGGAGCTCCTTCCTATCAGCCAATACATCTTTCTATATTTAAGCCCCAGTTCTTCACTTTTCGTTTTGACGTGTGCTTTCCATCGTAGTTTTGCATCTAGTCTCATGCCAAGATACTTAGCCGTATTGGTATACGGTATTATTTCTTGATTAATTGTAACCGGAATATGTTCGAGTCGTTTGTTTGTAAAATTGATGTGGACTGATTTAGTTTCGTTAAGTTTAATTCGCCATCTTTTGGTCCAGTTATGTATTTGAATAATAGCTAACTGTAAACTATGAGTTGATTCTTCGTTGCTATCTCCAACAGCTAAGATTGCCGTGTCATCAGCAAATGTCGCCACAGTATTGTTTTCTAATACAGGGAGATCATTAGTGTACAATAGGTATAGGACAGGACCTAATACACTGCCCTGCGGTACTCCTGCCTTGATTTGTTTCAATTCAGAATAGGAATCGTCTAATTTTACTCTAAAGAATCTATCTTTCAAGTATGATTCTAATATTGTAGTGAATTGCATTGGTAGTACAGTTTTTAACTTATAGTTAAGTCCTTCGTGCCAAACTTTATCAAAGGCCTGTGCAACGTCTAAGAATATCGTTGAGCAGACCTTTTTCTCCTCTAATGCTCTTTCAATAATATTAGTTATTCTGTGTACTTGATCTAATGTTGAGTGTTGGTTGCGAAACCCGAACTGATGATTTGGAATCAGGTTTTTCCTCTCAATTATCGGATTTAGTCTTTTTACTAATAACTTCTCAAAGAGTTTAGACATAACTGGTAATAGTGATATTGGCCTGTATGATCCAGTTTTGTGTGGTGGTTCCCCAGGTTTACGGCGGCATTTATAATATTGATGAGCTTTAATAATGATTTCCTTGGTAGTTCTTTTAAAATTTCTGCTGTGATAAGGTCATAACCCGGCGCTTTTCTCGGATTCATGACCTCTTTTGGTGTTGCTCGTAGGATTTCTTCACTTTCCTGTACAACCTCTCCAGTTATTATTTCGGCTTCCAATGATTGGTCATCATGTGGTTCAAATATTTTTTCCAGGTATTCAGCAAAACTTCGTACTTATCTTCGTTATTTCTGGCCCATTTGTTATCTTCTGTTCTGATTGGAGGAATCTGCAGTATTGGCCTTTTAATTCTTTTGGTTGCTCTCCAGAGAGAATAATCAGTACTAGTGTCATTAGATAATTTTCTGAGGTAGTTGATGATAGATTCGTCTTTCTAATCTTTTATTTCTCTTTTAAGTAGCTGAGTCAGATTGTTTAGCTTAGTTTTATCTTGAGGGGCTCTAGTTTGTTGCCATATTCTTCTTGCCCTTCTTTTTTCTGCCAAAAGCTTTCTAATTTCAGGTAGGGTAGTTGTTTCCCTTAATTTTCTTTTTAACTTCAGGGGTGTTTTCCCAAGCTGACTGCGGTATGTCACTTATGAACTTGTGAACTTCTTTTTCTAATTGCTCCTCACTCCTTAGCGGAACCATTAAGTAAATTTTTGTTTCTAAAGACAGTCTACAGTATTCCCCATTTGTGTGCTTATTTACTAAACTAGGATAGCTTTCTTTTTGATTGATCCTTTCACTTAATTTTAAAAGTATTGGGAGGTGATCAGAGCTAAAGTCAAAACTTTCATCTATATGTATATAATTTACAGATATATTTTTCACTATAAAGAAATCAATCAGATCTGGTATTTTATTTGGATCGGTTGGCCAGTAGATCGGTTTACCATTTGATAAGGCTTCACAACCGTATCTTCTGATAGGATTGAGGAGTTCTTTCCCTTTGGTTATTGTTAGTCTAGAACCCCAGTGGATATTTTTTGCATTAAAAACTCCTCCAATTACAAATCTTTTCCCTAGTTTAATGAAGAATATTCGAAAAAAAACTTTTCAATTTTGGAATGTTTGTATGTCGGTATTCAAAGTGTTGACTCATCAGGTAGAGGGCAAAGTTTTGCCATCGCTTTCTTGTAAACTCTAGATTGAGTTTTTACATCAGCAACTCGTACAACACCATCCTTGCCCGGGTTGAGTTGAATGATCCTACCGAGACACCATTTTAGATTAGGTAGGTTATCTTCCTTCGGTAGCACCAGCTGGTCGATTGATAGTTCGCTCTTTTTTGCTGACCCTTTATATCGTTGTTGCAGCAAATTTAATATTAATATTCAGAGCTCCATCTGTGCCAAACTTGTTGGTGTAGTTTACGTAGATGCGCGTATCTAGCTGTTAATGCAACCTTGACATCTTTAACGTCGGGCTCGATTACTGCAGTTAGTTGGTCATTTATTAAGAAATGATCCGGCGTTAATGCTTCTAAGGTTGTCGCAAAATATTGTGTTGCATAAGCCGCGTCATCCCACAAATCGTTTTAGTGCGGCGATGAAGGCTTGCGAAGTAAGATCGGTTACAATTTCTAGGTGAACAGCTCGTGTCGTGAAACATATAAATATGGCAATATACGCTTTTGTTGAAGTTTTCCCTCGTATTCGATAATGTATGCGGATCGGGCCACAGAAATCGACCCCGGTAGTGTAAAAGAGCCGTGCTGTTATGACTCGTTCTGCAGGCAGGCTTCCCATGAGATGCTCGATATTCCTTGACTTGGTTCTGAAACACCTAATGCAATTATGAACTGTACGGCGAGCTACAATTTCTCCGTCAAGTGACCAGAATCGTTGTCTAGTAATGGGCAACAGTGCTTGTGGTGCAGCGTTGAGAATGACCAAACTAAGAAACAGGAGTTGTGTAAGAATGCAAGGCCATGAAACCATTCTGTTGTCTTGCATAGTTGACTTGGAAGCCTACCTCGACTGATGATAGCGGCTGGATTTTCGGATGTTGGTACATGATTCCATTGGCTGTAACTATCTAATTCAGCCATCAGGAGGGCACCGCACAATTCGAGACGAGGTAACGATGTAACTCTTAGTGGTGCCACTCGTGATTTCGAGCACACTAAAGTTTCGTTTATATGACCATTAACATCTACGGATCGAAGGTAAATTGATGTTCCATACGCAGCAGCTTCACTACTATCGGAGAAAGCTTGAAGTTGTGCGCTTTCGATCAATCCAACGGCAAAATGTTTTGAGAAAATTGTAAACTGTTTAGGTCACAAAGATGTTGTCGAAATTTCAACCATCGAGACTGATATTCTGCCGGAAGTCTATCGTCCCAGTGAGCTTTTAGTTTCCACAGCTGCTGAATGAAAATTTTACCTAATATGTAATTCGATTGGTTGCATGTGACCAAGTTCCTAATATTCCGCCATAAATTCGTTGTAAGCCTTTCGAAGGGTCTGATTTTGATCTAACCTTCGCTCTAAATGGTGGAAACACATTATGGCTAAATTCTGAGAGTTTCCGAAATGGCAAGCGTATGACGTATCGGCGTACAGTTCTATATTGTGTGGAAGAGACTAACTGTTGATATCAATAAGGCTGCTTGGTTGATATCCAGTTATTCTAGGCAATATGTATGCCTCAATTTTAGTGGAGAGTTGGATACTAAAGGATACTAAAACACTTAACTCCTAATTTGTGGGCCAGCCTTTTCTTTATGAAGGGTAATTGTGACCCAGAATCTAGAAGGGCTCTGCATGCAACGGGTAAACCGTACTTGTTTAGTACGTGTATTACAGCCAGTAGCCAGTATGACTTGACATTGTGATTTGATGTGGTTATGCTTGATTCGGTTTGAATAGAGCCAACCGATGCATGGCCACTGGTATAGTTTAATGGTTGACAAATGAAACTTTGGCTATCAGGTTCAGAATGAGCAGTGCCACCATTAACATTTTGAATAGAACTCAACGTTGGATATTGATGTAAGTTCCAATTCCAATTTTAATCGTATGCCAGTTCAATACGAAATACATAGGGCAGTGATGGCGAACCTACTTTTTTTGGTGGGTCAAAATTAATTTTAAAAAAATTTCAATTTAGAGACGCAGGTCAAACTAACTACATATCTTTAAAATTAAAACAATTATTATATTTACTTTTTTTATTATTTAAAAAAAAAATTATACAAACAATTCAGTAAACAAATAAAATATGATTTAAATAAATAAATATGACAAAATGATGTTTAAAGCAATTTCTTATTAAGTTAAATAAAGTTAAAATGCTGTGTTATATCACAAAAAAACATTAGATCATTTAACCATTGCAAATTTGTTAGCTCAGGATAATTTACATCCTCTTCATGTAGAAATAGTTTTATTTCCTCCAGGAGACTAACAGAACGTTTTAAAACTAGACCGTGGCTGAGCCATCGAACGTTATTATACATTAAAAGTGAATACTGAGAATCAATTTCGGATAATAATTCAGCGAATTCACGCTTATTCAGAGCTCGTGCAGATATAAAATTGACAATATTTGTCACTGTTGCCGTAACTTTTGAAAATGGTTGTAATATTGTTTTAACACACAGTACCTCCTGATGAATAATACAATGAAATTCAACTGGTGGACGTCCAATGTATTTTTTGAGCTGTGTAATAAATCAAACGTTTTTTCCAACCATGCTTGGAGCACCATCTGTAGTTACGGAACCAATCTTCTTTATCTCAATATTCATTTTTTCAAATTCTTCTTTAAATCCATGCATAATCTCTACACCTGTTGTTTTTCCTGTTAATTCTTCTCTCATAATATTCGCGGATTTGTATTTAACCGAAAACATTTCAGTATTTTTGAAATCGGAAATTAATTGCATAGAAGTATTTTCGTCCATAGTTAAAATTCTGTATTTTACTGTGTTCCGACTAATTGACAATTCGTTTTATAATTAGATCTTTTTCTTTAAAATCGGAAAACAACGAATTGCTGCAATCTAAAAGAGCTTTCTTAAAAAACTCTCCTTCTGGTAATGGTTTCCCATATTTTGCAATTGAGTGTGCTAGCTGAAAACTAGCTGATGTAATATTTTTTTTGGGCACAACAAAGGATTTCAACGTATCAGTTTGAGCTTGATGTTTTTTTAACTCCTGCGAAAAGTATTCTTTTATCTCTTCATCTGTTAATGAAACTAGATTTTTGTGAATAGTTTCAAAATGTCTTTTTACATTATAAGTACGAGTTGTGACATTCTCTTTGCACAGAATGCAAAGCGTTTTCTTATTTTTTTCAATGACTCCAAATTTGAAAAACCATTCTTCATGCATGATACAGTCTTAATGTACTTGGTTCATTAGCCTTATGTTTTTTGCTCATTGACATCCTGAACTAATAATATAAAATGCAAAAAATTACGTATTTCTAAGTGTTTTGAAAAAAAATTAAATTTCTAAACATTCTCTTGGGTATTTAAAAATAGTTTGTGGTTCACTCCTTGACCCACGGGTCATGGGTTCACCATCACATAGGGTTTATATAAGAATATTTGGATTAGCGTAAACTGCCAAGGAAGATCTTTTGCCAAAATTTTGTATATTTTATAGTTAACTTATTTTTTTTTCTTTTGTGGTATTGAGCATTATAGGTAAAATGTAGAATCAAGTCAATGAAAACTATTGAGTCCGGTTGGTTAAAAATTAATCGGAGAAACTAAAATATTTCTGATTTTACTAAAACAAAAACAAAAAGACTCTTTTTCCAACTCGTCATACACCTTTCGAAAAAAATTAATTAAGTTAAGTCGTAAAAACACATGACTTTAAATAAAATTAAAAAAAAAGTGAAAAATATCTAAAATTAAAGGAAATTTTTTTTTTTTTTAAATTAAAAATAAATAAATATTTGGATTTAACAATAACAAGAAATATATAGTCTTTTCTTTTATTACTACCATTATTTTTTTTTTACTATACGTATAAATACTTTTATTTAAAATATATTATTATTTTATAGTGGAGGCGCCAACTTCTTTTGATGTTAAAAAAAAAAAAATTAAAAATTTATTTTTTTTTTTAATTTTAATGTAATATTAATTTTTCATTTAAACATATTTTTTTTTATGACGAAAATTTATATATAAATATATAAAATATATATATTGTTGTATTCTTGTGCGCTTATTTATTTATGAACACAAAAATAAAATTAATTTTTAATTTTTTTTTTTTTTTTTAATATTCTCGCGTCTTTTTATTTTATAAATATTATGATTTAAAAATTATACATAATTTTATTTTTTATAATTTTCCAAGCACACACACACACACACATATTGTATTCATGCTGTGTGTGTTAATTAATATTAATATTTCAATATTTTAATATTTTTGTTTTGTATAAAATATTATATTTAAGTAATTGAAATGTGTTATGTTCGTGTATAATATACTCTCGTATAGCTATAGGTGGAATGGTGTTTATAAATTTATATGGGCGGATTTACTTATACAATGTACATACATCAACCAAAACCAAATCATAATGTACATTTAACTATATATCTGTTGTTCTTTATACGCTGAACGTTTCGTTGGAATTTTCTAAATTCCAAGAATTTATTACAACGAGAATGTGATGTAACACCGAGGTGATATCTTTCATATATAGCTCTGTAACAACATCTGATTTCTATCGTACGGATAGACAACAACAAAACTTTTGATTATTTTTATTTTATTGATTTCATATAAAAACGAAAAAAAATTATTTTCCATTTTTCTTCTAGTTTTTGATTATAAAAAATTATTATTATTTTTTTTTTTTTGTTGATGAAACACAAAAAAAAATTATATTTTTTGGCGCCAAGTAATTTACTAACGCTTTTAGTTTTAATGCATTTTTAGATCTTTTTACTAAACAAAAAACATTTATATTTTAAGACTATTTTTTATTTTAACTAATAATATTATATTTATTTATTATTATGTAAAACCAGTCGTGATCCTAAGAATTATACATGCGTATAGACGTACTCGTATATGTAATTATGTATGCGGCCTGGAAATGGAAAATACATTCATTTAATAACTCTAATGTTTTGTAATAATTGGCTTTGATTATCACGTTGTGGTTATGAGTTGAAAATTAGCCGGCGACTGAATGTTGCATCCAAAATTGTGTTTGATCTTAATGGCTTAAATATCTACATCTCTTAAACACGCATCGAATTCGAAATATTCCAATCATGGTATAGATCAGTGGAAAATGCAGTTCAACATCATAAAATGCAATAAAATTTCATTTTATTGTACCGCACAAAATGTGCTTGAAAGGTCAAATGTATCTCTAGTGTAAAATCATAAAAAAAATTGATTTCACCAGTCCATAAAGCACACCAAACAGTAACTTTTCGTGGATGTAACGGCGATTTTGCATATTGAAGTAGCCATTCAAACAAAAATGAGCCCCATTTTTGAATAAAATATAAACTGAACTACATTGTCCCTATGTTGCACATGTGCAATCCATCCAGTCTTGCTACCGAAGACGTCAGTTGCACAACCGGCCACCAAATAACTGAAGCATAGGACAGTAAGGGTAAAACCAGTGATTTATAGAAGAACGACTCCATTTCGGGGGTCAGACCCCAGGAATTGCCAAAGGCCCTTCTGCATTGCCAAAAAATAGCAATGATCTTATGCAGATTATAATCAAGGTTAAACTTCCAGGAGAGTTTACCATTAGCATGACACCTCGGTGCTTAACGTGCTCTATCCTTGTGATCGCTCTGCCAAAGAGATATAAGCACTGTTTCTACGTCTCATAAAGGCAACCAGAATAGTCTTTGAGGGTTTGACGTACAACCCCTTTTTAAGACACCAAACTTCTACCATATTAAGGGCGTTCTGCGTCAGATCAGAAAACACAGGTATTTACCAGACACTGTCAAAACAAGATCAATGCACGATCAATGCACGATCAATAAACCCAGCACGATCAATAAACCCAGATCGCTGCATTTTATCAAGCATGAGCAACAGTAACAGTGAGAGAACCCATCCTTGAAGGCCGCCCTTGGCTACTTTGACAGACACTGATGAGCTATTCAAGTCAGTCTCAATTATCCGAAACTTAAGCATGGAATCGATGAATTTAACAATAGTTTGATCAATAATAAAATTGGTACACACACTTGTGATCGTCGATCAAAATCTCCCGCAATGTCCAGGCAGGTACCTACTACTGTTTGTAGTTAAGTGATCTTTCGATCCTAGTTACGAGTTCATGTAGAACCGGTGGGAAGTTAGTACGAAAAGTTAGCACGAAAAGTTAGCACGAAATTGACACTGGGAGCTCTAGTGGTTTGAATCTTGGATAATTTGTTTTTTGTACTAAAACAATGAATTGTGTATTAGATAACAATAAACATATCATGAAATAAAAAAAATACTTCAAAATATTTCTTAATATTTATTTTAAATTAAAATTAAAATCAAAATATTGTAATAATCAAAGTATATAGAATTTTCGAGTACTGAATTATTCAAATTTAAATCAAATTGAAAAATTTACTATGGGAAATAATGTGAAAGTTCCAAAAGTTCAGGTTGGCCTTAATCTTTAAAATGTCAATGCTTGTTTTGATTTTCGAAACGTTTTTACGTTTTCCATGCCAGTGATCTGAATTTACAATTTTTTAAGATTAAAGATTTGAGGACAGCGGAATTTGGTGTGTGTGGGTGCGCCGCAGAGTTCTAATATGTATACATAATTCGGTTTTATTGGAATGCGTCAAAACCCCATATGAGTGGCGAAATTTTGTTGTTTACTGTGGTTGTGACTCCATGACAAATTAAAGTTATGGTTTTATACTACAAAATTCTTTTTTTTATTTTCTTTATTATTTCCCATAGTAAATGTTTCAATTTTATGTAGATTTGAATATTTCAGTACTCGAAAATGCGTCATACAAAAATTCTGACCACAGGGATGGAAAATGTCAAAGGTTGTTCTTTAACCTGAAATCAAAACTAGCCTTGACATTTTAAAGATTAAGACCAACCTGAACTTTTAGTACTTTCACATTATTTCCCATAGTAAATGTTTCAATTTGATGTAAATTTGAATTATTCAGTACTCGAAAATGCGTCATACAAAAATTCTGACCACAGGTATGGAAAATGTCAAAGGGTTGTTCTTTAACCTGAAATCAAAACTAGCCTTGACATTTTAAAGATTAAGACCAACCTGAACTTTTAGTACTTTCACATTATTTCCCATAGTACATAAATGTTTCAATTTGATGTAAATTTGAATAATTCAGTACTCGAAAATGCGCCATACAAAAATTCTGACCACAGGCATGGAAAATTTCAAAGGGTTGTTCTTTAACCTGAAATCAAAACTAGCCTTGACATTTTAAGGAATAAGGGCAAATTTAGCTTTTAGTACTTTCACATTATTTCCCATAGTATATTATTGATTCAATGTTTGTTTGAAGAACAATATTTAACTTAATTTTATAATATTTTATTTATGTATAAAATATTATAGAATACAAATTTTCAAACTTAATATAATATAGTTTTGATTTCGTGCTAGCTTAAAAATTATCTTATTTGAACAATCCATTTTTCGTGCCAACTTTAGTACAAGATGTATAATAACCATGACTCAAACCACTAGAGCTCCCAGTGTGTTTTTCGTGCTAACTCTTCGTGCTAACTTCACAGACATCATGTAGAGCAGTTTCGCAGGACTTGCCAACTATGTATAAGCATTTTATATGTTACTGGGAGGGCAGATAGTTAAATAATTATCTTTAAGAAAAGTATAGGTCAGCCTAATGGGCCTAAAAGCCTTTCGGTCAGTATAATCCGACTTGCAAGCTTTAGGTATGAATACAACTCTACTCCTGCTCCAGGCGTGCGGTACAGTACTAAAAGCAACGGAGGCCTGGAGCAGATTGAGCAGGTAAGTGCTGATGTGTAGAAAACCATGATGTAATTCAGCCGTTCGGACCAGTCGATTTGAAAGGTGCAAATAAGAAAACACTACAGCGTAAAACATCAGTAATCAGCCTACGGGATACATTTCAATCCGGGGTACCGACAAAATGTCAGACCCAGGAAAGTGGACAGACAATAGTAGCTCACCGATTTCTCGCCTGCACGAGGTTAGTTTAGCGGAAGGTGGACGAAGATTATCGAGTCTACAAGTATCATTCTTAGCCAGAGTTTATAAACCTTTTAAGCCAATAGAAATCGATTCCAATTCGAAATGAGATTCGTTGTTTTGGTTTTAATTTTAATATTACACACACTCTTCCTTAACTGTTTAAGTTCAGAACATTAGAAGGGTTTGTTACGCTTCTTCTGGTTGTTAATAAGGGGGCATGACTTTTCAAAAGCAGTCGAGATCTCTTTTTAGATCTGTTAATACAGTTGCCTGCAAATCAAGACCTGCGGTGGGCCTAATCTGGTTAGGCAAATCTAGTAGTGAAACGGGCTCAGAGGAGAAAGTATCCAAATTCATAAGTTTCCTATTACGATGTTTATATTGTCGATGTTTGTAGTTTATCAATCAGCAGTGCTACATTCATTAATAACATTCATTAATTAGAGCGGCATCAATAGCATTAGAAATATAAATGCACGCCCTAGTTTAAAGACAGTGAAATTATAAAAGAACCTGCAAAACTTCGAATTCAAACCAGAAACCGCACCATCAATAAGATACGGTTCCTGGATTAGACAAAAATTTGTATGCGATATAGCAAGCAAGATTCCCTCAACTAATAGGAAGCTGATTTGCTATGACGCCATCATGAAGACCAACTATAAATAAAATAAAGTAATAAAATAAAATCCTACCGCCTTTGTGAATCAAACAATGCGAAATAGAGGGATCTCTTGAGAATGATCTTAAACTTTGTCTAAGTTTCTTTTTTAAATTGGCCACGGGCTCTTTAAAATTTAGCTGATAATCCAAGATTAGCCGGAAATATTTAAATGATTTTACCGATTCCTTGGACTTCAGTTGGACTCTTTACAAGAAAGTGAATGTTAAAATAATGGATTGGAAACCTGAATGGCACAAATCACATTGAAATACATTAACTTGATGTATTTCAATGTGATTCAAAATCATGAACGTGAAACCATCTCTTTACCAATCTTATGTAATTTTTAATGAAAAATAAAAGGGCCATAAGAAAGAAGAACAAGAAAGTTAAGGGCCATAAAACAGAGCCTTGCGGGACCCCAACTTTAATAACTTTTACACCATTAAGTATTTTATTCACGCAGACAGTTTCAACTCGATTTTGAAGATACGATTTAAATAAAGAAAGTGTCGAGCCTCTGATACCTATTTATGATAACTTCCAACAAAATTTTGTGATTAACAGTATCAAATGCTTTTGTAATCTCAATGAATGCAGTAGTTTGAAAAGAAATAAGTGTTTTTTCAGTCGATAATTTTTTCTAACTAAATAATTCAGTAAACGCCCTATAATAATTTTTAAAAATCTTTGAAATGTATTTAATATTGTAGTAGGGCGAAAATTGTTAGGACCAACACGGAAGTTCTTTTTAAATAGTGGGCTTTTTCCATTCATAGCTGCTGACACAATTTCCGATGCGCTAATTGGAAAGAACAAAAGGTTTAAATTACTGTACCTGGACAAAATCGTCAGTAATAACTATGTTTTGGATTTAGGTATATTGCTAAAGTATTCATTAAATGCGTTAGCAAGGTTAGGATTGTCATTCTATTCATTATTTTCAACTTTCCATTTTGATTTGATATCTGTTGCGGCATCCAACTTATTTCTAAAATAACATTCTTTCCTCAGTGGGCTCAAGGTTTTATTTTGTTTTTTCTTGAGCACATCATCACTGCGATTTTTGGATAATTGTTTAGATTAACGATTTCGATAATTTATTAGATTTAATAACGAATCATTCATGTAACGATTGAGTGTGAAGTAATTTCGTTTAATTAACAATAGATTTAAATTCATTTAGAATCAAAACAAATTGATCATCCCAGGAAAACATATCACTCCAATCACTAGTACACAGCGCCTCAGAAAGTTCAGTGGTATAATCACTCGCAAATAAATTCAAATTTGAAACTTCAATAGAATATTGTTGGCAAAGGGTTTCTGAAAATACATGATCCATGCAAGTGCCTGAACTTTGTCTAGTCACACTTTTTTAGAAAAGAGTCCATCCCAAATAAAGAACACTATAATAAATATCCATCTTTTGCATGCGAATCCTTCAATAAGTTCAAATTTATATCACCAAGTATAGAGTTTTATGTTTAGATTTATGATTTATCACTTCGAATTTCTCGATTTGTATAATCTCCGAAACTACATCACATTTCGGCATGCGTAAAAATTTCGGAAATTTATTAAAAAATTTCAAAATTAGTTAAAAGAATCAGCGATGGCGAACCTTTTAAAGCATACGTGCCAAAAAATTAAAAAAAATATTGGCACGGAGGAGATCATTAACTGATTTATGACTAATTCAGTAACACTACAATGTGCTTTTCGTCTGCGTTCAGGTTAAGCAAAAATCTTCCATTGATGTCAGTTTTAATAGATTAAAAAGCTATATTTCATTTTTTTGCCCTCTAAAATCGTAAAAGTCAACTGACTGAACCAAAAAATTTCAATTTATTCTGAATTGCCAGGCTCTCTAAAAATGCAAAAGAGTTAAAAAAAGGTAAAATGAAATCGAGTTTGCTTCAAATAACAAAATCAATCTGAATTTTTTCTAGGTTCTCCAAATATGGGAATGAATTAATTAAAAGTTCCACTTAATCCAAAAACATTCCATTTACTAGGTTTTCTTAATCCAAAAACATTCCATTTACAAGGCCATCAGCTAAAAAAATTCATTGACTTGTGTTTGTTTGTACTTCCTTCAGATAGTTCTCATGAGATTATTGCCCTTTTTTAAAATACCCAAATAATGCGATCCACTTTCGTTCTGTACTTCTATAGTTCGCATGAGATGACATAGGTAAGGTGATCAGATATTTTCGAAAGCAAAAGCGTATTTTTTAACAAAATTTAAATATGAAAACGTTCCAACCAAACATTAAACAAATTACTTCATGCAATTATTTCAATCGTTATAAAATTAGTCCCTGATTTTGCGACGAAGCAATCTTTCAAACTGATTTCGGATCTCTAAGCTGATCAAAAAATATTTTACTTAAACTTTAACACGATGTTTTATCAAATAGAAATCGAACCGATGTATTGGGCAGAAGACTATATGCATAAATAGTAACACTGTATATTTGTATATTAGTTTGTACCAGCAAATTTCATAAACATCGAAATTCAGCATTTCAAACTATGTATAACAAATTATCGAAATTCTATCGTGCAAAATTTTGAAGCTCAATAAAACGAATTGAAATTTTAGATTTATGCATGCGAAATAGTTTGGAAGTATTTAAAATTTAATTTATTTCGTTTGTCTTTCAAATTCAGAGGTTGACTTCCTAAAAATTCACTTCGATTTTTTGCTCTAAATCTAAATCAAGAATTCCAAAATTTTTCAAGCTTAAAATTAAAATTCTTTCAAATCTCTTCCGTTTAACTTCGAAATGGCTATTTCTTCATAATTCCATAAACCTTCTTCGAAAAGCTAATATTAAAATTTTAGAGATTTAAAATGAAGATTTTTAAATTTAAAAGTAAGAAATTTAAAACTTTGGTTTAAACCTTCTTTTTTAATTATTCAATCAAAAATTAATATTTAAGCCACTCAATTATTGAAATTTCAGGTACTGTAAATTATTAATTAACAATTTAACCATCCTTGCTAATTCTATATAATAGATACATTCCAGATTCGAAATTTAACAATTTTCGTTTCTAAATTCTTTGAATTCAATTTCAAAAATAGAGGAACTTCAAATCTGATCAGACCTCTCTAAACTCATTATATCCAAAAGCAAAATATGTCCATGTAGTCTTTGTAGCAAGTGCGGTCGGTTATATTGGGCAATGTGGACAGTGCTAATATCATGCATTCAATGCTCAATTATAAAAACAGATCCCATGGCATCAAACCAGCCATATATTTTAGTCGACCCCTCCAAGCATTCACATAGCAAAATACACGAAAAATTTAATGGCAAAGGTCTAATATCATTGATATCATTTTATGGTTTTTGGGATCACAGTTTTCCAGAGAAATGACTTAAAAAAGGACTGGGTAAAACTTTATAATATATATCATCAACATATCAAATGCTTCTGCATGCGATATATCAACTGCATCTGAATAAACTTTTTAGAGCTGCACTAAAAAATATCACAGACTAAGAGCTTCAAATGTGAAATAAAAAAAAGGAATTAAACATTAATTAATTAATTAAACTTTTTCCGAACCTGGTTAACTCAAAAACTTCCTTTCCCATTTAAAATTGATTTAACTTTTATTTATGATTAAATAAACATTTTGTTGACACGTGGCCCTAGATTATCTCAAAAATAATTTTTTTTAATGAATTTCTGACTAGCAAAAACAGGGGTACATAGTTACAGGGATATATGCCAAACTAGATGAAGAATGACCTAAACCTACAAAAAATATTGTAAATTTTCATTTTCTTCCAAAAGTACATAAAGTAATTAGATTAGACTGTTAGACTATCGATTAGACTATTCTCACTACTTTCAGATTTTGCATAGTTGTACACAACAAACGGAAAATAAAATTCAGATTAGACGCATGTTATTTGGCTAAACTCGAATTGGTATTCATTCCGAAATGGCGTCTCCGCTATATTACTAAAAAAAATTTGCTAAATTTTCGATTCAATTTTTTTTTTTATTTGATTGGCATTAGTGAAAATACTCAGACAATTGAAAAACAATGACAAAATAAAATGAATGTCAATAGTCGTTAAAACTTTTAAAATGAACTTTAGCAAAGATTTAATGGGCCTGGTGTTAAACACAATAACTAATAAATAGTATTGGATTTTCGATACCACGAACACAGTATAGGCATTGATGAATACCAAAATGTTATTGAATACATTGTTGTTGTAAATGTTTAAAGAAAATGTGTTTATACACCTTCCAATTACTAATGGAATAAAATTTTACTCAAATGACTGGCTCCTCTATTTTATTTCCGTTGGACCCTCTATTTCACTTATAGTCGCTTTAATTGCGTCTTTCAAAGCCTCAATCGTCTCTGGATGGTTGGCATAACATTTAACCTTGACGGATCTCCACAAATAATAGTCCAACGGAGTCATATCGCCGCTCCTAGGTGGTACGTTGGCATGCGATTGATAATGCGATTTTCGAAGATTGGGGGGCTCACAATACCAAGTAAAAATGCAATGGATAAAGTTGCCCGCAAAACCCTATTGCTGATGTTCATTTCTTGCGAAAGATTGCGGATTGAGGTGCTGGAATGTTGACGCAAACTTTCTGCTATAGTAGCAACATTATTTACAGTAGAACAAGCTGGATGGCGATGCGGAATGTGTGCATTTTCTCTAGCATGCCAGTCGAACGAACTTTATTTCCAAATTGTTCACCAGAATATAATACAAAATTTTTGTCACTTGAGAGAGTTATGAGCGGTGAAACAACCACTAATTCAAAAACGAACAAAAAGATGCGGCAGCAATAATATCTAATTCAGCCAACAATTTTAATCGCTTGAAAATTACTGTCAATAGAATTCGTTGTATTTAAGATTGTCTCGGAATATTTGGATAGATCAGATATGATTTATACTGCGTGCGCAAGGAGGTCAATGAAATCAAATGGAATGCTTTGTAAATTAGAAATCTGTATTATTTATTCACAGTTTTGTCCAGATTTGGCATAAACTAAAATATTACAACAAAATTTGAGGGTTTTTTTTCATTTGGAATTTTAATTTGTTTCCAACCTAGAAATTCGAATTTCCTGCAGGTTTAGTTTAGGTTCTGTAAGGATTTGAATACATTTTATTATTTTATAAAATTTAGTCTTTGCTTAATTCTCCTACCTTGCCCTGTTTGAATAAAAAAAATGAATCTGAAAATCTTGTTCGATCAGTTCCTTTCGTATTAACTTCTAAATAAATCTAAATTGCTAATAAATTTTTATTTTTTATTTTTTTCAGGTAAGTTCCAGACACATTAACCAATCTATAGCATCGTAAGTAAAAAAAATGGTCACTCTTTCTGAACGTTAATGACTTAGGTTGCCGATTGTAGGAAAATATCATAAATTCCAATGAACTATCACTCTCATTTCTACTTTGATTTATATAATAATCATTCGCTTGATATACGGGGTGGTCCATTTTAGGGATTGAATCGAGAATTCATTTTTATCTTTCGAGAAATTTGAACACATTTTTTTATTAAACAAAATTATTTTTAGTTAAATTTGATTTTGGACTGGAAATGTTTTGTACATAAAAAATTTAAAATCTAAATCAAAACTTATTTTCAATTAATCCTGTATTATTTAAATCTGCGTCAATGAACAAAGTACTTAAAACCAGTAAACTGGAAATGATGCTCACCATACCAGGAATGATACGATTACAGATACAAATACTTTATTTTGTATAAGGAACTTGAAAATTCCAATAGAAGAAGCGATAAGACATACCACGGTTCTGAAAGCCAACCAGAATTTCGACGTCCAGCTCTAGACGAGTATACAAAATTAATGCAATTTGTAGTAATTTAGTATCTAAAATATAGATTATCCGGTAGTAGGTAGATATGTCTATCTCACTTCTTAAAAAATAAATAAATTTTTAGAAAATTGTTCTTTAGCTTTAATCAACTCATCGTTGTGTGGGTATTGCTAGGTATTAAATGGTACTTTAATAATCATTACTTTAATGCAACTGTATGCCGACTGATGTCCAGAAAGAAAACATTCATCTTCTCAATCCTTTTATCGTTTAGTACTCTAGTTTTCAAAAAATGGTAGAATTCAGTGAAAAAAAGCTACCCTACTGGTGAAGAAAATAAAATCGCAGTATTACCCGGAGTCGCTATATCACGAATTTCTGGAATATCACGAATTAGTGTCTTACGAATATAGAAACACATTATTTTGTTAATGGGCTATTGCAAAACTGGTGATTTTTTTAAATTTTACATAAGAAATACAATGGGCTTAGCCCATTTAAGCCATCTAATCTATTTTGGTGTCTCTTAGCAAATTTAATAATTTCCTCTGCAACTGATTAAGCCTTCAAGTCCCTATGGCATTAAATTTGGCAGGGGGCAACTAAAATACCTAAATAAATTCAACTATTTGAAGCAATGATCGAAAAAAATCTGATAAAAGAAATCTAGATTATTTATTCTGGACACCCAACTTACTGGCCATCAGATAGAAATAAAATATCTGATTTAATAGATTTCTATTTAATAAACGGAATTGCACGCACCAATTCTCAGGTAGAAGATTGCTATGACTTATCATCCGATCACTCATTAATAATAATAACTATGAGTTCCAGAGGTTTAATAGCAGAACCACCTCATCGTCTAGCTATATATAAATACAGTCGAACAAAATTGCCAATTGAGTATTGATGATATTGATGCGGCCGCGATTGATTTAACACATATATTGGAAATAGCAGCAAAAGAGGCCACCCTTGATATTAACAACTTTGAAAAAGTTAATAAGCCTTCACCTAATATACTGTAGTTAAACCAACAAAAAACGGACACTACGGCATTGAGAGAAGAAGAAGACTCAGGAATCCAGAGTTACCTTACTGAACTCTCGGCGACCGAGAAAACAGATTATTCATCATTTTATATGGAAGGTAACAAAAAAACTAAAGAGGCCAACATTATCGAATCCACCAATTAGGCAACCAAATGGAAATTGGGCCAGAAGTGACGTAGAAAAGACTATTGTTTTCTCTTACCACTTGCAGAAAGTATTCACACCAAAGGAAAAAACTAACAACAGTGAACTACCAAAGGTTACGGAGGCCCCTTCGAAACCATTTCCTTTAAAATTTAAATGGAAAAAAGTTAAAAATACCATTAAAATTTGTATAAACCCAAAGAAAGCTCCAGATCACGATTTGATTATCGGAAAAATAATTGGAGAATTACGTGATAAATGCATAAAACTCATAACTTATATCTTGTATTTCCCTAAAAACTGAAAACTATCGCTAATTACAATGATTCTAAAGCCTGGAACAGACGAAA
This sequence comes from Tipula unca, assembly GCA_951394425.1. Classification (NCBI taxonomy): domain Eukaryota; kingdom Metazoa; phylum Arthropoda; class Insecta; order Diptera; family Tipulidae; genus Tipula; species Tipula unca. The sequence continues at coordinate 108,511,191 of OX596382.1, read as the reverse complement.
CACAAGTCGCATCGTGCAGGCCAATAAGTATACTTCCGATGATTTCTAAACTGTTTGAAACAGAAAAGAAATATTGTTCGGCGATTATCTTAGACATTGCGCAATCTTTCGACAAAGTATAGCATCAGGGGTTTATATATAAAATTAAAACTCGTCTGCAAAAAAAATTCACGCAGTCCTTGAAAGCTACTTGTTTCAAAGAAAATACCAAGTTAAACACAATTCAGCCAATTTTAGTGAACTAAATGACATAAACGGAGGAGTTCCGCAAGGCAGTGCCAGTATTGTATTTGTTGTATACTGCCGTTCTACCAACAACTGATGCCACATCAACATTTGCAGATCCCTAAAAATATTCCTAAAATTGAAGGTTCTACTATACAAAATAATCCATATTCCTATACGGAATTCATTATAGGGCTGTACAAGCGCATCAAATATAGATCTTTTACAACAAACGCAATCAAACATACTTCGCTATATTACCAATGCTCCATGGTATATCCGAAATTGCAACATCAATAGAGAGACCTTGGGATTAAAACGGTCAAAAATATGATACAAACACATAGTTTGAAGTACCTTTCGGAACTGGAAACTCATCCTAATGAATTAGCAAGTCAAGCATTAAGGTAACCAAAATATAGACCGCTTCACTGAGTAGTAGATCCACTAGATCTAATGAATTAATAAATTTAATTTAACTACATATTTAAGTTAACACACATTTAATATGCGTCGGTTGTGGCAGTACTACCGGTGGAGTATTTTAAACTAAATTTGATGGTGTATCGATATCCCCGATTTTTCACAAATTTTTACAGAATTTTCTAAATAACTAGCATAGACACAAAATTGGTCCGAAGGTGAGTTACCTTCTCTTCATTCGTTGAACCATCCTGAGCTTACCAAAAAGCGTTGAAACCCCTGACATCGACCTTACTAAGATCCGTCAAGTCGTCTAAAAAGGAAGTTCCCATAAATGTTATTCTGAATGACGCTAAACTAGGACAGGTGCAGAGCAGATGGAGCACAGTTCTTCCTCCTCCTCATCACCGCAGCTAGAGCAGACTTGTGACTTTGGCAGCTATCTTCTTTTCTCTATATTTCCAAATATTTATGGATAGGCCGAAACCGGTCGGCTTAGATCTTCTGAGATAACATTGATTTGATTAGTCTCGTTTATAGCGTCTTTAAAGTAGAGCTTCGATCAGGAACATCAAACCGTAATTAAACGAAATATTTTTAACTTTATATCGCGAGCACCGATGGATTGGTAGATTATTAAGGCTTGTGTTCCAAAAACATTAAAATGAACCTGTTTTGTTACAATTTTGCATTAATATTAATTTAAAAGAGCAAAAATGTAACTAAAAATCAAAGACCGGAAGAAAAAGAATTTCCTAAAACCGCGTAGGAAACCGGAACAAAACATCTTTTGGAACTGAATCCAAAACCAGAACGATAAAAAATCTGTTCCATGCTTTAGAGTAGTGTAACTATAGCTTAATTAGGCCAACATTTTACTGCTGACTCGTGTCAACGAACTGGAGACAAAATACGTTTCTGTCGTCATTCTTTTACGAACATATTCGACGTAACTGTGAAGGATGTGACAAAAGCTTGGCTCTTGAGTCCACAACTGCAAACCGCTTGTCATTATAACCCATTTTTCAAATTTATCTAACTTGAAGTGCTTATATATTTAGCGGACGCATTGTCACTATTTTCGGTAGGATAACCTGTTTCAAATCCAATTTCACGTACCTTTCGTCATCTATCAAAACATATTCCCAAAATTTGGTAACAGAACACTGACTGGGTATCTGAACGATTTCTGGCTTCTTACAATAATAAAATATAAATAATATTTAAAATAAAAAAATTCTCGACGCCTGACTCACATAGTAAATCACACGAAATTTTGTCTTGAATCAGCGCTGGACAATTTTTCATGTGTTTTACTATGTGAGGGCTGGGCAAGTTCGATAAAATGTTGGTGTCGAGAATTATTATTATTTTTTACTCCACAGATAACTCAACTACTATTTCAGAAAAAAATTAAGTATATTAATCAAAAATTAGGTATAATCGTTAGCCATTGAATTTCTCTAATTTGGTTTGGTGACCGATATTTGGTTAGCTGAATTGACAATAGCGTATGCTGGTTTCAATGTGTCGTTCGAGATTAATTTTGGTTTGTCCCTAATTCAAATAATAAATTGTTTGCGTATGCGGCGTCTAACCTTGTATGGTCCATCGTATGAAGTTTTTAATCCAGTTCGAATTTTATTATGACCAAGTCGTAATCGCAGTTGTCGAGTGATTTCGGAGAAAAAATATCGATTTGTTTACCGATACCCAGTAAAACGGCTGGTACTTCTGAGATCCAATTAATTGTGTTGCTTCGAACTTTGATAGCAGATTTGATCTGTCGGTGTGAGCGCTTGACATTGCCTTACGGATGGTAAGCCGTTGAATGTACCCGATGTTAGTCGAGGAGTTTCGTTAACTTTTCTGAGAACTTACTTTTGATTTTTGGCAGGATAAATGGTCGTTTCGTTGTTGATCTGCAACAACGTTATCGGTACTTTCCTTGGATTACGTTTAAGTCTTAGGTTGAATGCAGAGTATTGATTTTCGGCATCCGAAAGTACAGTAAATATAGTTTCCTGGCTTTGGTAGTTTGGTATTCGAGGGTCTCGGGTTCAATTCCCGAAGGTGAAATAAAGATTGTGTGTTTTTAATGTGCGTTTTTCCGGGTCTTGCATCGTGGGCCCATTTGTAACATTGATTCCTGGAGTGATCAGCCGAACTCCCAACTCTAATTTGTTTTTAAATATGACCGCCCATTCTGGAAAAACTTAACATGCATTGAAAAAAATCCTTTAAAATTGTCATCCCGTATCGAATTGATCCTAAAATAATTTGGTCTCCGTAGTTTAGAACTAATTCTCAAAATCAATCTAGGAATTGTCTACATTATTGACGTTGACTACAGGTTGTCGACACGTCGACGTGGAAAATGACGCGTAAACGCCCATCCCTGAACCCCATACAACAGTATAGGTTTGACCACTGAGACTTAGAGCCTGTATACTATGTGGGGCTCCATACCCCCTCTGTTTCCAATGGCATTTTTGTAGGAGTAGGACGCTACAGTAGCTTTATTTAGTCTTTCGTATAAAGAAAGATTCAAGAATAAAGCCATTAGCACTTTTTAAAAAAAAACTTTCACCAATCTTCCAATGACCCATCATTTTCTCACTAGAACATCGAACAAAGGCAGAAAAATGTTATCAAAAGTTAAGTACAAATCTTGCGGTTTATTTAGTTTCGCTGGCATTTTGTTGTTTATACTGTGTGTGTGTGTTATTTTTTTTTTTTTTGCTAAATATTGTGAAATTAAAAAATCCGCCGGGATTACCACCCCAAGTTTTTAATATAAAAAAAAAAAAAAATCTTAAATTTTCATTTTTTATTTTTCCTCTTTATATAGTACAGTCGAGTATAACAACATTGGTTATTAACATTTCATTTATAAATTATTTAACAAAAAAAAAAAAAAAAATTATATATATTTTTTTTATTTTTAAATATTTTATTTTATTGTACTAACAAACTTCAACGACCCCAAAAAAATAAATTTATTCCAACATCCCTTATATTCCTTATACGTTTCATGAAAAACGACCAATATACACCACTCTGCTGCTTGGTTTGTTATATCAGAAAAAAAAACTCTAGTAATAATAATAATAAAAAAAAATTATTTTTTATAAATATTGTATATATATATATATATATATATATATATATATATATATATATATATATATATATATATATATATATATATATATATATATATATATATATATATATATATATATATACATATATATATATATATATATATATATATAAATTTATAAAAAAAAATTAAATAAAAAGAAAATAATAAATAAATAATAATAATAAAAAAGCATGAACATTTATTTTTATTTTCTTTATATTTTCGGCGCCCAGTGTTATTGATTTTTCGCATACACACAGTTTTTTTCCTATAAGTTCTTTTTTTTTTTTTTTTGTATTTTTCACTACTTACTGCTTACAAAGTGTTTTTCCCATTTTCTCTGCTGTTTATGTTTATTATTTATATATTATATATATAATATATATACATACATTTATAATATATACATTTTTTGTTATTATATTCTACAACAACAAAAAAGAGTTTATGTAACATAAAGTTTGTTAGATGTTATATAAAATAAAAAATAAAAATAAAAGGAAAAGAAAAGAAAATACAAATAAAAAATGATGTTGTATGTTGTTAAATACAAAAAAATAAAACATTGTAAAGCCTATCAGCGTTTTTATTCTCTCTCATATAAAATGTGTAGCAGAGTTTTCCAAATACAACAAAAATATATTCAGCAAGACAACAAAAAAATAAAAACTAAATAAATATGCTATCTTTATTAGCGGACGACGGAATATTACCCATTGCTGGTGCTAATGGCAACGAAGATACGAAAATCAATACTTTTGTTACTCGCATCACAGCAGTCTAAAAAAAAAATGTTACAAAACAAAAACAAAAACACCACGGGACGATGGAGGTGAAATAATGGTGGAAAAATACAATACAACAACGAAAAACATAACAAAAAAAAATGGCAAATTAATTATTAAAAATCTTTTTATTGCTTCACCCTGCTTTTCATTGCTACTGGTTTCTCGATATACTATATAAAAGAAATTAACTTTTTTTTTTGTTTGGTTCATGGTTATATGCCAAAGTGTGGTAACGGGTGATACGCTCGGGATAGGACGATTTTAGTCACGATGTTCATTTAACTGAATAATGAATATTCTTTTCTTTACAACATTAACTGATACAACTTAAAAAAAACATCTACCGAGATTTTCGGGAAGTATTAATATACATTACCATTTAGATTCATGGCAATAATTTGTCCTTATTGGATGCTAAATTTTATACAACTACTTCACATGGTATATTACTAACTATGAATATGTATACATAAATCAATTGTGTTTTGATGTGGATTTGCAAACATCTTTGCTTGCCACTAATTCCTGCTTTGCCGAAAATCTTTATGTGATTTGATTGTTGTGCTCGGCGAATAAATAAAATAATAGTGTATCAACAATTTGGCTCGAACGGTTCCGATCCTGGGCATGGTCTTCATTCTGTCTTAGACAATCTGAAGAAGCCAAGTCGTTCTCTCCACCGTGGAGCCATCGTCATCTGCACCAACCTCTGCGAATACCATATGGTGGATTAGCACGCAGAACGTGATCGAGCCTGCGTACTCGCTGGGATCTATCTTCATGTATGTACATCTTCTGGTTCACGTTTTGGGCTGTAAATCACTCGTATCACGTAAGCGCCCAACTTCCAAATAAATAAAATTAATAAAATAAATCAAATAAATTAAACAAATAAAAACAATAAAATAAAATTATGTGATTTAATAAAATTAATAAATATATTTAAATTAATAAAATACATAATATAAACAAAATAAATTAATTAAATAAAATAATCAAACTTTAAAGAATCGGATTATTCAAATCGAGTCGAAACAATCGCTGTATGAATATAAATTAAATAAAATGGAGGCATACTTGATAAAACGGTTCAAACTGATATCCAAAATGATTTGGAACAAATTGCTTCACGTTCTTGACATTAAAATCCAAGATAACGATATTAAATCGGCATATTTTGTTAAACCTTAAGGAACACCTCCATCATTCTCAAAACAATTCGAGAAAATCTATGCTAATTCAAACGGTTTGGCATGATTGTAGTGTTAGTTCAGGCCTATCGAAAAATCATAGTAAGATTTATGCTAAATATTGAAAATTTTAGTGAGTAGTTTTTGTGGTAAATATTGAACCTCTTAGCTTTATTTATTTCATAAATTTTTATGACAAAAGTAAGTAAATTAATTATTCAATGTTACTTTTTAAATATTTTATTATTTGCCTAAATGATGACTGTCTTTTATAATACACTTATATTTGACTAAAGCTTGATTTACACTTGACGGCTTTCGACGTCTACAAAAAACCTGAGATACAATGATTAAAATTTATTAAAGCGAGAACGAGAAAAATATATCGCCTGCAAAAAAAAATCATACCAAAACGATCCCAGTAAACCAAAAAAAAGCAGATGCAAACGAAAAAAAGATGTCGAGCTTCATCTGCTACTATAAACAGACGTCAATTCATGTACTTAAAATGTATAATATACTAAATTTTGTACACACATTGAAAATAATTTAAAATATTATTAGTTATTATTAGTTATTTTTGACGTTTCTTGCAGATCTGCTTAATCGTTCAATGTAAAGCAAGCTTAATACATTCATAAATATCGAGTTTTAGTATAAACTTCTCAAATCATATATGGCGTGTGAAGTTTGTACTAAGTAAAACAATTTTTTATTTTTTTTATTTAGTTCTAACTTCACTCGCATGCCTACACGGCACATCTCTGGCAGTATTCATATCATGAGTCATTTATCACCGCCTCAAACAAAGTTGTATATGCAGTTGCTCAGCAAATAAAAGAGAAACTTAATTTAAAATTAATTTCTTTGATGCAAGCGTGGTAAAATCTTACTTAGGAAAGATAATATAGTTCGAATATATTGCGAATTGAGTCATTCAATGATAACAACTATATCCATAAAACATTTAATGGGAGTACTGGTGATCCGGATGCTGTTGTAGATTGAACTGTATAAGCTGTCATCATCTCAGTGCAGGGGTCATGTAATAGTACAAGAAGTTTATTTCATTATTTCATTTATCAAATTAATTTTTAATTCATTCCTTACATTTTGTTCACTTATTTTATTGTTGAATTTTTATTTATTTTTATCTAAATTTGAATTTTTTTTTCTTTCATTTTATCAAATTTCACATACAAATTATTTATTTACTTTTTTTGTTATTGTTTATTGTTTTTTTTGACAGTCGATTCAATTTTTTTTTAATTTTTATTTTCATTTTGTTGAGGGTTGCCCGTGCGGTAATTAGATGGTCGAATTTATTTTTTATTTTTTTGACAATATCTTGCCATCAGGTAATTTTTATACCTCTTTTTTATTCTTTATATTTATGTAACCTGATTATTGAAATAGAGGCTTTCGATGAGTTTGAATTTGACGTTCTGTTATTATTTTATTTTCGTTTAATTTATGAGTAATAAACTCAATAATATGTTTTAAAAAAATTGCCATAATGAATATTTTTTGTATGTACATGACTTTAAAATAAAGCAAATTTTCCATCCGGACGGCACTCCAAAGAACACCACCATCAACCCCACCGCCAGGGAACACAACACTGCTGGGTGAACTAAACAATGAGGAGTAAAATACCTCTTCCATCAAGCATAAAATTTCCAAGCCAACTGACGAAGCCACGCCCAGTGCACATAATATATCTTTTGTTATAATAATTGTATTACATTGCTGATTAGCCTTCAAAGGATATCTTATCCACACAAAAATAAAAAATAAATAAAATTATTTAAATTTATAAAATAAATTGAATAAAAAAAGTCAATAAAATAAGTTAAATAAATTAAGTAAATAAAGTAAATAAAATAAAATAAATAAATCAAATAAATTAAATAAATAAAATTATTTAAATTAAAGAAATTAATAATATAAATTATTTGTGGCTTGTCACTGTAAATTTAATTAAATTTAAAAATGATTCAATTTTCCGTGTGTGCCCGCATTCATGGGAAATATTTTGTTTTCTGCCCAACCTCACATAATTTGAGTTAATGCTGTGAAATTTACCAATCTTATCTTGGCCACCAAAATTGAATAAAATCACTAATCACCATTATTTTTGTGCTACCAAAAGTGAAAGAATTAATTATTAACTTTCAATTGATGAAATACTTGGATCTTCACAATTTTATACCATATCATCAGTTTTCATCGTAATCGATCGACTAATGGTTTGAGCAACTACGAATATTCATCTAATTTATTTCCTCTTAATACCTTTCGTTCTTATATGGTAATGTCGTTCCCACTCACCTAGATCGCATTACAATTCTCAAATGGGGTAAAGTTAACAGAATTGATTTTCAACTGTGCATATTCTCTGGTAACTCGTTATCGTTCAACAGTTAACAATTGTTGTTGATCGAACCAAGCACTCACATAGTAAAACTCATGAATAATTGTTTACCACAACTGTTTATGCAAAACAAATTTTCTTGTGTTTTACTGTATGATTGCTTGGCATGGTCGACTAAAATTTGTTATCAATAAATTTTAATATTTAATTTTTTAGTAAATAAGGGATGCTCTGCTTTTTTTTTATTTTATTGCTTGAAACATGTTTAAGCAAACTATGAATGAATGCTAAATAATTAATCCTAAAACACGATTCTGTAAAACCTGGGCTAATTTTCAAAGCCAATTAATATAATTTTCAAAACACAATTCACCAACCAGCAATCGGTTTTGTTGCAAAGGGTGTAGTTATGTGGTGCTGGTACAAATATTATTTTGTTATTTATTAACAAGAATAAATCACACTTCAGCGTTCTACAAATATTTCCACGGTATCTGATTTCGATAACATTAGATAACAGCAGTATTGTCGGATTAGTAAACTATTATTGGTTTTGTTCCAACAAATCAGATTCAAAAAATAATTTTTTTCGGACAATATCTAAATTAATTGGATTTTAAATTTAATCGTAATCCATTGACGGTAGACGACAGCTTTATCTGGCCAAATAAATTATTCCATTTGCAAATTCATACATCGAATTCTTTGGAGATTGTCTCTGCCACTAGTACTGAGATAAATCATCATATACACCGTAACAAGTTATCCTTCTTCAAAAGGCTCCACCGTCGTATTGATTCTTAGCCTAGGCACAATGTTGAGTGGCAAGAAAGGGGTTCCTAGATTTTAAAATATTCAGTTAATTTTAGTAATTTCAAATTCTAGAAAAAATTGTATCTCTATTAAGAATTTAATAATTAATTTAAATTAATTAATTTCAAGCTTTGAAAATTATTGCATTTGCATTCATTTCAAATTTTTAGTTTTTAATTTAAATACATTACATTAACAAAAAACTTCAAAAATTTGGTGGGAAATATTTTAAAAAGATTGCGGCAATCAATTTATTTGAAGTTGTAATTAAGTTACGAGTATTTTATTAGATTTCGGAAATTAGTACTATCTACGAATTTCGAATTTAAATTTCCAATTTTCGTAAATTGATTCCGAAAGTGACCTGAACAATGCCAAGAAGATCGATTCAATCAACAGTGTGTGTATAGTAATCACTTCCTAGAAGGTGATCATCAAACCAATGAATTCATAATATTCCAATAATAATGATCAGAGTAAAACCCACAACCGTAGGATAATTACTAGACAAACCCAAAATAATCTCCCGAATACTATCGGTGATTAAATTGAAAACATCTAACAACCTCTGTTGGAATGTAGAACTCATGGGCCGACCCCATCATCCATGTCCCTGTACAGGGTGACATGGAGCTATGCAATGCGCAGATGGTATACTGTACTTGTGTGAATGGGATGAATGAATGTTAGTGTGAATGTGGGTATTGCACCGTGGGCCCATTAGTGGCATTGAGTGAGTTCTGGAGTAAAATCCGCCCAATTAAAAAAAAAAGAAAGGCTCCCAGACTACCATAGACTTAAAATCGTGCATTGCACGTAATGCAACATGATCGATTAAAATGCAATAAAAATTAATTTTTAAATATAAGCACTAAATATACATTCGATGGACTATTCAATAAACGCCGCCATTGATTGTCATCTACATTTAAAATGAAAGTCTTTTATTTTGGTTGGCCCGTGGAGTTAGCTATCTGGTGCCACTATCCTTTAATATATCTTTAATATATCTACTCTAGCAGACGTAGTACACAAACAGCCCCACCAAAAAGCGTTTAAAGGTATCGGATTGAGTTTTGACGTTTGACGAATCGACGTTTCGTTGGTACAACAATATTTTTCAATGCAGTTGGCCTGATAACTGGTTGCCATGTATATATAACCTTCCCAAGAGCGAGTGCTACTGACTATATCAATCGCAAGTAGTTCAACTTAATAAAGTTGCTCGGAATATGTGAAGATTTAAATATATCTGTCTGTATACGTATGTTCCACCGAGGCTTCTATCACTTGGAGATAATCCGTTGGTTGGCACCAATTGTAATAATTATTCCTGACAAAGACACTTCTTGATCTTATAACAATTCAAACAATAATCGCATACTGTGTGATGCACAATATATGCGTTGGACACTCAGAATTTTCAGAAAAAGTCGTAGATTCCGAAGACGATGTTGTTTTAATTGCATTCTTTATATGTATACATATTTCCACTATCACATTTTGGATTTAGTCCAATGTCAATTGAGTTAAATTACATTTGGGTTACCTAGCATTTAAGCCTAAAACTATTGAATTGAAGAAAAATATCCGAGACATTCATCACATTTTTCTTAATTTTTTAGCTTTGTCAGGTAGTTTATTCAGGTTCAAGAAATTGTATTAATGATGATTTATTCGTTCCTCTTATGGTTGGGCAGCTATCGTCTGATATCGTGGTATGTTGTTGAACGATGTTGTATTTGTTGGTGAGAAAAGTTGACTTGTCAAGACACAATAATACAGGGTGGATAATATCAAAAGGTGCCCAGTTATTTACCATTACACATTGATCTGCGGTACCAAAACCCGTAGGTGGTTCACTCAGAAAAAAATACTATAAAATTAATAGGAATTCATCTTTATTTAATAATTTTATACTATTCTTTTTGGTCAACGGGATAAGACCTATTTAAATAATAAATATAAAAATTTTATATTAAAAGGTAATGTTTACTATTGTATCAATACTGGTCACATTTTCAAGTGATAATTCAACATGTTAGTTTCCAACGTTTTCGCATTTTAATTCAATATCACAAATAATATGAAAACTATAGGATTGTATATATTAAAAATAACAGGATAAACCTAGCATCATTTTGAACTAATAGTTCACTATATAATTCCAATAGTATCACAAATTAATTGAATATGATAAATATTATTAAAAAGTATAAGATTATACTTTAAAAGTAATATGAGCGAAAGTAACATCATTTTAAAATAATAATAAATGTTCCATTAATTCAACAGGACCAATGTTTCTAAGTTTTCTAAATGATCCGTACTATTAAATTAACATGCGCAATCTAATTTAAGTTACATGTCGCCAGATTTAAATCAATGTGACCAATCGTATTAGTTTATAATAAAACAGGAAGGTAATATTTAATTCAAATTTTTATTGCTTTTCCAAAAATCTAAACATACAATTACTTAGACCATATTACAATTTTATACACATAATCATAATGCAAATGGTTTACATATTTAGTATTATAAAATTACATTTTGCTTTTCAAGTTAATTTTTAATATTTCAATTTAATTAATCCTAATTTTATTATTAAAGTAATTCATGAAATAATTTCTTAAATACAAATATAAAATCAATAAATAAACGACAAATGAAAAAAAATTAACTTAGTTAATTCTTCTCTATTAATATTAATATTTTTTTAGGCGAAAAGCTTTAATACCATTACTTAACAAATGTATGTGAATTTGAGGCCCGTGAAATTCATATACGCTATGAAATGAAAAATTTTCAATTGGCATCTCGATAATATACGATTGATAGTGCTGGCTAAAATATGAAATCTTCCACTGCTTACATATAAAATATGGTAATGAATTATGTAAAAATATTTCCTCAATTTCAAAAATAGCCACACCGGTTTGAATATTTGATTTAGTTAGAAAAAATTGTTTTTTAAAAATTTTGCCTTTAAACGTAATTTTTTTGGCACATGAAACATTGTTAAAATCTAATATATTTTGTTTAATATTTTTGTATTTTTCGTAAAAATTGCACAAAAAAATATCTTTCTCTTCAAAGATTAGATCTTTTTCGAAAAAGCTTTTAGATGAAAGAAGATGAGCAAACTTAAGACATGCTTTGACCGCAAGAGTATATGAAATGTTAACTCTTGAATTGGTTACTTTGGCTGAGTTCTTATAAATTCTGTGAACCGCTTCAAATCGCATACACCATAAATGCTTTAATGGTCCACATTTGCGAATTGCTGTCGGATAATGTACCAAAAAATGATACTTTGGTTTTAATGGTTCGTTAAAAAATTCGATGTAAAGAGAATTATGCTTTGAAACTAAATGTTTCAATGTATTTAATTCATATGCATGAAATTCTGACAATAAAACCAAATCGATTATTTTTACTAACACCAAGTACAGTTCCCAAAGTTTGTCATTTTCCGGTATTAAGTCAGCAATCATTAATGGCAAATAATTAACAAAACACATCGTCTCGCGCGCAGTCATTTTTAATGTATTAGACTTTAATACAGCTAATGTTAAAGGTGGTGAAATATTACCTATTTCTGTCTCACCATAGTCGAACATTTGTTTTCTGTAGTTTAATCCATCTAATGTAAAATATTTTGACTTTTCTATATAATGAAGTAAAATTTTTGAAATATCATACTTGCAAATACCCTCATATAGGTCATGCATAATATCAAAATAAAAATTATCTGTTACATGAAAAGATGGTATTTCGTTAAAAATGCTATTTTCTTTAATCCCAGTTAATTTTTCGTTATTAAGAGTTATATCATTTTCATAGTTTTCATTAGTTCGCAAAAAATCTTCGAATTCATTTATATCTTTCTGCGTATCAGTTTTGCTTCGTTTGCAACCTCTGCAAAAATAATTTGAATTAAAACTGCTAGAAAACCCTAGGTATGTATTTAAACCTAAGTTGTCTCCGAGAATAAAAGATAATACAAAGAAAATATGAAAACGTTGATCGTCAACTTCTATCAATATACCTTGCGTCTCTAATTTTTTAATTATTTCCACAAATGGCTTTAATGTAAAAATATTACCGAATTCAGAACGATCTTTAGTTTTAAAGAATCCTGCAACAAATATGTTATTAAGCTTAGATAACTGATGTATGGGAATTGTTGGGAAAGTGTAGTAAACACCACAAATTGAATGATCTTTAACATGGGGTCCTAAAGGGTTGTCGACAGAAAAATCATCTAAATAAAAAGCCATTGGTAGAACAATTTTTCCTGGAAATTCCGTCATTTTATCTTTCCATACACTACCATGTATTAGATTGGAATATTCATCAACATTTTTTTCTTTTAATTGATTAGTGTTTTCCAAAGTTTGTTTTAAAATATTACCACACTCGAAGTATTTTTTGATCTGAAAATCAATAGGCATTAGAACGCCGGTTACTTTATTCGTATCAAGCGTTGGAGCGTTATTGATAATTATTTCACACACCTCATTATTGATTACATAAAATGACGGTTTCTTAAATAAATCGGCCCTTTGAAGTTCTTCAAGGAATTTGTACTCAGTGGTAATGTTATCGAATGGATAAACAAATTTTTGTAGTAAATTTGTTGCTTCGGATCTGGCCAATGGATTCTCAATTAAAGGCAAAATTTTATATTTCAATACGTCTGATATAGGATCAGTAATTTTAAGCTTTATTTCGTCAATAAGACATGCAACGTTTTTTCGATTAAAATTATCGTTATTATGAAGAGCCAATGTAAAAGATAGACCTGGATAAATTTCAGAAACAGGGCTAGAATTGATTTTTTCTCTTAGAAAACTATGTGATGTTACAGTATTATAATTAATTTGACTATTTATTAAAATTTCAGAAATAGCTTGGTTTTTTCTAGGCAACTGAAGGGAAGAATGTTGATTCGTTTGCTCGCAAGTTTTAACTTGAATTTCAGACTGCAGTTTTTGATGATTTATATGAACTCTATCTAAGTGTCTTTTAAATGAATGTATATTTTGAAAATTTTGATAACAATTGTGATGAAGGCATTGATATTGTGAAATATCTTTTGTACCGTGGTAAGATTTTATATGATCAATGAATATTTTTGAGGAGAGAAGTAATTGTTGGCACATAAAACACCTGAACATTATGAATAAAAATATAAATTAGTACTACTAATGAGATTCGATTTACAGTTTATCGTTATTATCTAAGCGCAAATACTGCAGTAGTTTCGTCAAGTTTGGATTTGCATTTAAACTAAAATTATAAAAAAAGTTTTCTATAAACGAGTAAACATTTTTCCCTTCGATCGGGTACTCAAAATTCATAACATGCATTAATTTAAATGTTATGTCTAAACTTTTAAGAAAAGTGGGGAATTTATAGACGATACCGTCATAAAATGTGTAAAAATTTGTTAATGTTCGAAGATTTTCACCAATAACTATAATGATTGGTTGAAAAGTTAAACTTTTTTCTAAATAACGATTTTTCAGTTCTTCAACTTTACTATTAAGTTGGCTGATTGTTATACAATGTAAAACTGTAGACTGTTGTGCGTCCGAAATGCTAGGTTTCCAATTGATTTTTTTATTGAGTTTTACACGTGAAATAATAGATGATTTTAAAATTGTGTGGAGCAGTAGGAAAATTAAGCAATCGCGGGAATCTGAAAGAAAAAGAAAAGTGTCTTGTAAATTATCTGTAATCAAATTTAAATGATACGAATAGTTTATTCATACTTTCTTCGATATTTTCATTAATCTGGAGCAAATGAACACTTGATGTTTGATCCTTTATGTGATCCTTTAAATACGGTAAAATTTTGATGACAAATGCAGGCCACTTAGCGAATAGTTGAGTTTCATTTTCGGGATATAATATCTTGTAATCTATTTCAATCTAAAAAGTAAGTAAATGTATATAACAATAATTTATTATTATAAGAGTAATGCAATTTTATTTTACCACAGTATAACCAAGGCTGTGCTTCAGTAAAGGCCATTTTTTTAAAACTTCCGAGTTATGTGATTTAATGTCCTGTTGGCGATATATAACTAAATCTGCCCATTTCTTCTCTACCTCTGACCAGGGTTCGTTATTGTGTGTTAGCCATATAACTAATTCCTCAATAAGTTTGCTTGCATTCGCATCGACTTCCTGATTTGAATTTGGTGTTACTTAAATGATGATTGAAAGAAAATCATATATAATTAATAAGAAATATTATCTTTCTAAGCTGTTGGTACCTTTTGGTAAAATAATGTCCGAAGTACTTTTAGATCGCTTTCTCAGTTTAACTCGTGCGTTGGCGGCTTTATCATGAAGCTTGCCTATTGGGTTTATGCCACGTCCTCGTTTTTTATAGTAATATTCCTATTAAGTGATAATTTTAATGTAATCAGGAATATATAAAAAACTAAATTTAGTCTAATTAAAAAATTTTCATTTAATAAAATTAATTTTCATTACAAATAATCTGCATGCAATACAAAAACAAATAACACTTGCAATATCTTCGTTTGGGAATAGGTTTTTTATTGCATTTGTCCAACTTATAATATCCGGCATGCTCATAACTTTATTCGCATTTGTAAAGCTGTCTACAATTATTGATATTAGGTTTTCTTTTTGGATGTCATCTAAATATTGAAATTCTTTGTAAAAATTTAAAATGCTTGCACCTCTTATTGACTCTTTTAACATTGTTTCTAAATTTATATTGTCGTTGTTTATTTCTAAAAATGTAATTTGGGGTACAGGAGAATTGCCATTTGATGATGAGCATGCATCGATCCATTCTCTGCATGAAGTGCTTACAGAAATTGTATCAGCCTATAAGTATACACAAATAAATTTAATTATGTGAATAAATAGCAAGAGCAGCTAACTAATTTACTTTGCGTCTCCATATATTTAAATGATATTTGAATTTGGCACGAATCCCCAACATGCTAATTGGAAACAAATCGTTTATGTCGTTATCGGTTATTACCAAGAGACTTTCTATATCTAATGCACACTCTAAAAATTAGACAATGATATCAAACCATATATTTATAGTTGTGGTATTTTATAATAAGACATATTTATATATATATATATATATATATATATATATATATATATATATATATATATATATATATATATATATATATTATATATATATATATATATATATATATATATATATATATATATATATATATATATATATATATATATATATATATATATATATATATATATATATATATATATATATATATATATATATATATATATATATATATATATACATATATTTAATGTATAAATTTAATTTACCAACTACTCGGTTTAAAACAGCCTGGTCAAATCCAAAACTTCCACAAATTAGCAATTTTAGTTCATCTTGATATAAATGATTTCTTGTATCTTCCTCTCGGTTGAGTACTGTCATTTGAATGTTGCTATTATCATTGTCTTCCTCTATGTTAACAGTACTAATATCAATGTCGTTAGTGGCATTGGACTCCATTTACTATTAAATATTAATCATGTTCAATATTAAGAAACATGAAGTTTAATAAAAATTATAATTGCTATGGCAGTAAAATGGATGCAAAATATTTTTAATAATCGTATAAACCCTATACAATCAAAACTTTTTACTACAAAATAAACATATATCGCACAATCATAAAGTTAAATTTAAATGTTGTTAATAATATTAAATAAAGCGCAGGAACTGGGTATAATCAATTCCAAACATTTTTATAATATTTTTAGTTAGAAAAAAACACGTTTTGAATAAGATGTTGGTTTAAAATTGTAATCTATTATTGTTAATTAAGAAATTTAATTGATTGTTCATATAGTTGGATAAAGCATATTGCATTATGAAAATGATAGTTTCTTTATTTCATTTACAAAGTACAATTATATAACCAACACCAGTTTTGTGCAAGAGTAGTGGTCAAAAATTAATGCACACATGCTAAAATAACCCAACATTCTTAAAATACACCCACCATGTTAAAAAACATGGTGGACACAAATTAATTGTTGTTAAATTCTTGTTATTGTACATTAGAATAAC
Source organism: Tipula unca (assembly GCA_951394425.1). Classification (NCBI taxonomy): domain Eukaryota; kingdom Metazoa; phylum Arthropoda; class Insecta; order Diptera; family Tipulidae; genus Tipula; species Tipula unca. The sequence goes on along the minus strand of OX596382.1, from coordinate 108,494,108 downwards.
TGCAGTTATAATTAATAAATCTATGTATATAAAACTCAATCTCTATTATATATATATTATTTAATTTAAACACAATTTCACCAAAAAACCAAAATAGTTTTAGTAAATTTTAACTTACGGCACTTCAACTGCGTTTCAGTTATTCACTTGGTAATACTTCACTCAAACACTTTTTAATTTAAACTATTTTAAAACAGTTCTTATTTAATAATTATTAATTTACTCATATAAGAATAAAACTAACTTAATTAAATATAAATAAATTTCATTTAAATTTTTAGAACTTTTGATTGTTTTCAACACTTTTTTTTATTCACTGAACTGATCTTGCACACACGATGAAAATGTATAAATTAAAAAAATGCAAAATAAAACGATCATACATATTTGCAAAAGATCTATTGCTGTCTTTATTTTTGTATGTACAATAGTTAAATACGTTCAATATATAGGGAAAAAAGAGAGTTCCAAATTTACATTTAATCTAAATCTAAAGAGAAATAGAAAATAAAACGGGATATTTTCAATAGGTATTGTTGAAGGAAGAATAGATAGACATATTAACAAAATTGGCTAAAAATATGTTGACCGCATTAAAATAAAAGTATTATACTATAAAATATATTACATAAAATGAGATGGTATTATATAAATAGTACGTACCTTTAAAATGAAATAAAGATCCTTTAAGAACTACTTGAATCAAAAGGAAGTCGTATTATTCTAATAGGAAGTTAATGGGAACGAAACTTTTGTTAAATAATGAGATCACATTATTAAAGTTATCGACCATTTGTTATAATATTAATAAGACAAGTAGCATTAATTTAACTGGATTTGTAGTCAAAACAATAATTTGTACTTTTATAACATTAACATGTATGGACTGGTTGAACTTATAACTTAATTTACAAGAAAATTTTTAATTTTATAGTATATTAATATTAATATCAGTCTTATAAAATCAATAGTAGTCTTATTAACTAGTTAATAAGATATTTTTTTCTGAGTGTTGAGTTATATTCATAAATAAAATGAGTAAATTCCATTTAAATGAAGTATAAATGCGGTTTTTACAGCGTACTTATCTATCTGTTCATGACGTTTGACCGTTCTCCGTAGCTTTTGTCCCGGTTCACGAATACTCGCACCAACGCCATTTTTTCTACAATACCAGAACATTATAACGTTTATAATTATTTTGTTAGCTTTGAACTTTGCTTCACGAAAATGTACATCTGTACCCACCTTTAAACGATGTTGGTACAATACCAAAGCGAATGAATAATAATGTTTTGCTTTCTCTTTATCTTATGAAATTGTATTGCAGTACCGCGGTACTGTTTCATACTTCCATGAATCCTTATTGTTGTAAAATTTACCATTCGTAAAGAATCTGTCAATATCTTTTCTGACATTTATAAAATTCATCGTCATTTCTTCTGACCCTAGAAATACGATAATTTAAATTTGTGTTGGAATAAAACAAGTATATATACAGCCATTCCATGCGAAATCAGACACCCACCCGGAGGCAAGGTGTCCAATTATTTTGAAATTCGGGGAGATGGTAAGTCTAGATAAAAAAAAAATATAATTTGAGTAAAAACTCGATGGGGTCAAAATACGCGGAGTTCAGTTATAATTTGTTTTTGTCGGAAACTCGTCAAAATGTTCACATCTTTAAGCTCGTTGGAAAGACAATTGTACATACTTTCAAGTAAGCGTTTTAAACTTTGGTGTTAATGTACAATATATCGTTTAAATTTCAGTTTTAAATAGTATTTTGCTGAAAAATCGAAATGCTCACCCTTTTATTTTTATTTTTTTATCGTAAAGCACTTGACAATACCTTTCAAATAAGCCGTCTTTCACGATGGAGACTCAACGGGCTCGAGTTTTATAGAACAAAACGTCATAACAAGTTACGGTGGAATTTAACATTTCAGTACAATTATTAATTCTAAACTACGAAATTTATATTTTGGTTCTTACTTTTACAGTTTTATCCAATAAAGTTAATTTATTTACAAATTATTTTAATTTAAAATTATAAAAATTATCAGAATTGGAAAATCGACGCGCTGTGACGTGGTTGTTACCATTGGGAACAAAGCAATAATAATCGTGAGTTCTTCTGATGGCTTTTAATGACTCAAATTTTTTTGCTAGTGATCGTGCCACCCTTCTGTACTCTTGATTTGTACAAAATCTAAAAGTAATGTTTGATTCATTTTTTGTAGCCCAATCGAAAAGTTGTTGTGCTGTCGTTATTTGATCAGCGTATGGTCACTGAAAGCTGGCTTTCGTGGCATTTCATTTCGATTTTTAACTTCCTCTGATATAGAAATGATTAAAAGTGTATAAAATTATGTAATTGTACCATAAAGGAACGGTGAGTTAATATATCCTAAAAGTTAATTAATAAATATTTTATTAGTAAAATAGCGGAAGGACGCCATTTTATGTATAATCAAACTCTGACAAGAAATCATATTTAAGTTCAAAATTTTAATTTAATTTTTTATTTTTTAATTTAGCAAAGTATGCTTCTTCACTCTTTTTCACGATTGTTACCAATCGACTCTATATTAGTCCTATAATTATTTTTATTTGCTTATTTTAATTTCTTACCTAAAATTTATTTAAATCCAAAACAATAACTTACATAACACAAACGAAAAATTATTTAATCAAAAGTGCTAAAGAGTGTTGGTAAGTGAGATTAAGAAAGCCATCAAAATAATTATGGATAGTGTACCTGGACTACGTTTATTTTGGCCCGAATAAAGGACTGGTACGATGGATGCCTATTCTAAAATGGGTTGAGCGCTGCAGAATTAACTCTAATGAATCCAATTCATGGTATATCTAATTCAGCTACCGGAGTTGGAAGAATTAACCAGACCGAAATTAGTCTGATGAGTGCCATCCGAGCCATTCCACCAGCTCCTCTGCCTTAAGAGAAACGCCGTATTACAAGATCCCAGTTCAAGGTAGCCTGAGATATTACCAAGAACAAAATTCAACAACGGCGCTACCAATACATGAAATGCAAATTATACATACACGACGGAATTGGGGGTGCATTCAAACAAAATGCCACGAAAGCCTACGCTGATCAAATAACGACAGCACAACAACTTTTCGATTGGGCTACAAAAAATGAAATCAAACATTACTTTTAGATTTTGTAGAAATCAAAAGTACAGAAGGGTGGCACGATCACTAACAAAAAAATTTGATTCAGTAAAAGCCATCACAGAAACTCCCGATTATCAGTGCTTTGTTCCCAATGGTTTTTTCCAATTCTGATAATTTTTATAATTTTAAATTAAAATAATTTGTAAAAACTGTAAAAGTAAGAACCAAAACATGAATTTCATAGTTTAGTATTAATAATTGTACTGAAAAGTTAAATTCCACCGTAACTTGTTATGACGTTTTGTTCTATAAAACTCGAACGCGTTGAGTCTCCATCGTGAAAGACGGCTTATTTGAAAGGTATTGTCAAGTGCTTTACGATAAAAAAATAAAAATAAAAGTGTGAGCATTTCGATTTTTCAGCAAAATACTATTTAAAACTTAAATTTAAACGGTACATTAACACCAAAGTTTAAAAAGCTTACTTGAAAGTATGTACAATTGTCTTTCCAACGAGCTATTACACAAATCGGATAAGGAATAAAGATGTGTTCACATTTTGACGAGTTTCCGACAAAAACAAATTATAGCTGAATTCAGCATATTACCCCTTCGAATTTTTACTCAAATTATATTTTTTTTTTATCTAGACTTACCATCTCCCCGAATTTCAAAATAATTGGACACCTTGCCCCGTAAATGTCTTTTTTTTGTCTGATTTCGCATGGAATGGCTGTATACATATTTACAACGAATTGAATATGGTTTTTGCAAACTAATTTTTGAAATACTATAAATTTATTTTATTGGAAAAAAAACGTCAACACTTGTCAACAATACTCGAAAACGACACTTTTGCGTGATAGTGGAGCCTCTGGCGGAAAAATAATGAATCTCTTTAGGAATAGTGAATTTAGAAAGAATTCTCTCAAAAACGCGATAACATAAAGTAAATCCCAGCATCAGAAAGTAACCAAATTTCCTTCAGTTTACCACCATGCCATTTTAAAAATTACGGATTTGAAGTTTCTGACTTATAACAAAAACTTGTATGTATTGGTGAAGTAGATTGAAATTCTCCTTCATTGTATTAAATATTGGCCAAATCTTAGAGCTTCTCTCGGTATATGGCGTATCTATTAAAATTCAGTCTCTAAATTCAGTAAATTTGTAAACTAGCAAATTTGAATTTTTTACAGTGAACTTATATATTTTCTATAACATGCAATTTTAGAGTTGCCATTAAGTAAATTTAATTTTTAAAAAATCTTCAAATTACTTATTTTTTTATTATGTCTATTTAATTATTGTTAATTTAATAAAATGCTGTTCCTGTTACTGTTTTTATGCACAGAATATGTTTACATTAACATTTCCATTTTATTCTATAGCGTCGAATGATCTAAATGCAAAAATTGAAGAACTATAAATCTATATAATACGTATATGTATATAGCAAAAATATTTTGAAACCTACAACCTTATATACGAATACATATGTATATATCATACATGGTTGTAATTATCTAAATCAAGATAATTTATTTAAATGTAACAGTACTAAAATTTTATTGTTTTATATATTCTTTAATTTATGTTTCTTAAGAAATAAAAACAAAATTACTTACATTTTATATAAATTTAAGAAAATATAAAAAAAAAACTTAATAATAATAATAATAATAAAAATATATATATATATATATACATATATGATATATATATATATATATATATATATATATATATATATATATATATATATATATATATATATATATATATATATATATATATATGTATATATACATATACTTATGTAATTACAATTTTTTACAATATTAAAAGTAATAAAGTATTGAGGTTGAAATATTTTTAATTAGCATTTTTTTTAATTAAAATATTATAACTGTGTATTCGATGCAAGTTACAAGCTACACTCGTCATTCGAAAATTCTGAAACCTTCAATCTTAAGCTATATGTACGTAATATAGCATGTTTTAATAATAATTATGTTTTGTGCATATATATTTCCAAATTTATATAAAATCTATGTACACAACGTTATGTATAAAAATTAATTAAATATTAAATGTCTTAAGTATTATTAATGATAAATATTTCCTAAGGCATAAAAAAACCTTGAGACGAATTTGTTTCATTTTATTATTATTAATAATTTTGTTTATTATTTATTTTTAAATTACATGTACTTAGTTTATTATTATTTTTATTTTTCGTATACACATATACGTATATATGTAAATATTCATTATATTTACAATTTATTATTATTATTATTATTGTTATATATTTTGTACTTAAGAAATAATAAGAACAAGATTACCGTATATACATTTTAAATTTCGGAATAATAATAATTTTAATGTTAAAAAAATATAAAAAAATAAAAACCGAATTCATATTTTTTCATTTTATTCCATGTAAGCTGGGTCAACAACATTAAAGACATTCAACATCAAATTAGATGACAACTATTGTTTGGCTGTGCGAATAGAAATCCAAATCGTATTATTAGAAAACTTTTGTAATTGACTTAATGACATTGAAAATGTTTTCAAAAATATCACGTCTTGTATTGTATGCATATGTACGTATGTATGTACATATACAGTATAGAAGTATAATATGCAATTCAATAATAAAAAAAACTGCCCTTGGCGCTTTAATTAATTTATTTATTATTAACAATAATTGGTACCGAAGCCATCACCTATTCTATTTTGATATAAAATAAATGATTTTTGGGAATCTGTTTCGTGTTAATTTCCAAAATATTGTGACCACGTAAATTTAATAATTTAAATTTAACAAAATAAACAATGTTCAAAGCATTTAATAAAATTTCAACTCAATTTTCAAAATTTGATTTGATTGAAATGTTCGACCAAGCATTAAGCAGGATCTCCCGGAGATGGCCGGGCCTCACTCAACACCCGGTTTTACATATCATAAAGAGGATTTGGATAGGTTCAGTTAGTATGATAGAAATTGACTCGATTATAGACACCTGCTATAGCCAATAATAGCAACACAGTATGAGATACTCCTGAAAATTCAACTAAAATTAGTTACAATTTATTTTATTCTGCATTCCAACCTTTAATTGTTTAATTTACATTTAACTTTAACTGGCATAGATCCTGTAATTTAGATCAATTTGTTATTATTAATTCCATATATTTGATCTGTGATAGACGTTTATTTGCTAGTGTTGCCATCTAGTTAATACAGCCCAACTACGATAAACCGCCTCATCCTGACACTATCTTCAGCAATCTCCCCCGTCCTACTACAAGTCATTTGTACTCCATATTCAGCCAACCCACTTTCTTCGTCCCTACCATGTAACAAACAATTACCACTAGACCAAACTTTAAGACTAAAGCTACTGTTGATGTCTCTCATCTTTTCGTTGTTTCTTCGTTGAAATTATTCCTCGCTATATCCTAAATTTTGACATTAGTTTTGTTGTTGCTTTTATGTGATTTAAAATCTAAAAAACCCTACAAAGCGTTTGTTAGAAGAGTGATATAAGCCTAAGTTAAAATTAAATATAGATAAATTTATTTAATTATTGTGTTAGATAAAGCTATTAGGTAATTCTAATGGAAGTTCATCCGATACCCGGCGATGGTAGTTGCATTTTCAATACCGTGATACATCAGCTGCAGCTGGAAAAGATTAATTCATATGGATCATCTAATGAATTAAGATCTGAAATTGTGAACTTTATTACCGAGCATCTTGAAGTTTATTTACCAACATTTTTGAATTCCGCCCGTATAGTTTACGGAGCAAACCAGAATATAAATCCAACCGAAAGTGGATTAATACAAAGCTATGGTTTTTAATTATTTTTACTCCCCATCACCTCCTAAATATATTTCTTCTCTTTAATCTTTCATCATAAATTATTAAAAACTATTATAAATAAATTTGTTTCAAAATCATCCACAAACCTGACCTACCATAATTTCGTTTGACGTATTCCAATTCGCCTTCTTTACCATTTCCCTTCATTTTACTTTTTACCTGGGTTGGTATTGCAGATTTTTTTTCGTTCAATAGAATGTAAAATATGGTGTTGAATATGATGGTTTGCGTCTCTGCTGTTATACGCAATTGTGTATGCATTCTGCATGTATATTATGATGTTGTTGTTGTTTTCCCCCCCTCATATATTTTACTTATTTTGCTGTTATTTCAACGATATATTTATATATTTTAACATTTTAAACTACGACTTCACCTTTAAATCAACAAGTTTTAATCGTCTATCACTATTAAAATAAATTATGTTATATTAGAGATCAAAAACGCATATCTGATCGATATGACAGTTTTGATCATCCCGTCAACTCAATTTTCAAAATATGAGAAAATTTAGAAACCTTCAGAATTTCATCACATCACGTCAAACGTTAAATTTCAAAGAATAATAAAAATTCAAAGTTTTTTTTTAATTTTAGAAACGAAAAAATTAAAATATTTAAACAAATTTTAAATACCAATATGATAAAATTTTATTTTTAATTTGGATTAAATAAAATATTACTTTCAAAATTTCATAAAACTTCAACTCAATTTTCAAAATATGAGAAAATTTTGAAACATTTAGAATTATTCTAAAATTAAGGAATTCATTTTCACTTCACATTATCACTTTAGAGATAGAAAAATTTTAATAATTAACTAATTTTTTAAAAATTTTGAAAAATTTAAATTTTCATAAAATTTGAAAATTTTAACATATCTACGAGTATGAATGAGTCAATTGAATTGAAATAAATAAATTCAATTAGATTTCTGGTTGTCCATCGATCGGTATAGTCTACGCAATAGAATTTAAATAAAAAAATTTAATGAGCTTTCTGGGTGACCGCATCGATCGGCATAGTATCGTCAATTGAATTGAAATAAATAAATTCAATGAGAATTGTGGCTGTTCATCGATCGGTATATAGTAAAAATAAATAAATAAAAATTTCTGGCTTAACCTTTAAATTCCATTGATTTCGAAAAGTTAAATTAGGTACAGAAATGTTTGTTTAATTTTTATTTACTTAAGTAAATAATTTTAATAGATGTAGATATTTAAACTAAAATCATTTCTGAGCTGGCCTAAAAATCAGATTTTATCTAATGGATGACTAAATCAGAAGTTAATATTTATATTTTTGAATTTGTTAAAAATTACAATTTGATTACGCCTAACTTTTAAGACAATTGACCAACGATCGGATGGAATAAACGATATATTTTTGTTTCATAGAATTTCATTTGATTATCATATCTATCATCTATGATCATATCTATTCTGGGACCTGGTTGGAAAAATTGAAATAAAAATAACATATTCCATTGGAATTTAATCTGCTATTCTCTATCTCGTTGGTCGGGAAATTCTGTTCGAATTTTTGTTTTGTGGTATTGTCAAAGTAAAATAATATTATTGATCTGTTGTTTTGGTTTGTGATATTACTTTGTCTATCCAAATAATTTGTGTTGTAATAATTTATTTGTTGGTTTCAACATTAATTGTTTTCCAATCGACCACCGCAAGTTACTTATAATTGCTAATAATGTTTCTCGTCTAAATCTTTCTTTCTCGATGAATTCACCGTGTGCAAATAGCCGTCTATTGGCGAATGGTAATGTCGTTTAGGGGCAAATTTTTACGTATTACAAAAAACTACGCTTGACCATTTTTAACTACCTGATGAGCGCTGATGATCGATTTTTCAATCTTTCAAAATATTCGCAAAACTCATTTTACCAGCCGTCAATTGACGACTGGTAAAACGGTGTTTGTGCTATACTTTTTTTTTGATTAAATTTATTTACACAATCAAAATTTGCCGCCAAACGACAATACCAATCCCCAAAACTAATCATATCATATATTGTTAAAGCATTTTTCTTCAAAAATCGAATCGAGTTTGAGAACACCAAAATTTCAACGGAATAGCAAACTGTCCAATGGAATGTTTTTCCAGTGGAATCGAGATACAGAATAGGGATGGTTATGTCGAGCGTCTTAATTTCCCGTTTAGCAACAAAAAACGCTGCATGCAAATACAGAAACTTATCAAACGGTTACGGGGCGTTTACATTGGACCATTTCAAAACTTATATGCCTTTCAATTAGCCCTTTAAACCTCTATTAACCTCTATTATTAAATATATAACAATTTCGCTGGCCATAGTGGCACAGGCGATTACTAATTGAAGTAGGGTGATAATATTCTGTAAATTCTGCACCCTTCTTAAATTCTAAGAGAATTAAATAAAAATAAAATATAATAAAAATAAATTTGTTCAGTTCTCAAAATATTTTATATTATCACCTTATCTAAAACCAATTCTAGGGGTAGTTCAATTTTGACGGATCCACATGCGTAACTTAGCATTTTTTTATTTGCAATCAACCAAAGGTTGAAAATTTAGATTTTAGAATTCTAAAGTGGCAAGAAAGTTTAATCAGAATATATCAGCTAAATACCGGTAAACTTTGGTGGGTGCTTCGCGTTGAGCTTTGATTTAAATTTTTATTTTTGTTTTAATTGAAATTTTCCAAATTTAACTGCAATTGAACCTCTTGAAACCATCCGATAGTATAGTCAAACATAATGTTTTAAATCCTGTACGTCTGTATGTTCTAATTCAAAAACTAAACTGTGTAACATTATGAATTTGGAATTGTAGAGTGCATTTCGGTTTGGTAACAATTGAGCAACCGGAAATAGTACTTTTCTTGTGTATCTTAAGTGTGGTATTTAATACTTAATTGTAAATGCCAATAATATCAATATGTCAGAATATTTCAGATCTGGTTATGAAAAGTAATTATTTTCATTCGGGAAACAAACAATTATTTTGTCTTACAAAGCTCTTGGACTCTTTATTAGCATTGAGTTACTGCGCCTTCCGTCAGCATAAATATTTGTTTAGTTTGATTGCTTTTGTTGCAGAGAAAATTAAATCGAATTCAAATGAACGCACTTAGACTGTGTCCAAAACCTATCGTTATCTATCGTTGGGGGTCTATGCCCGAATACTGAATAAAAATTTTCTCGTCGAAATGTTTAACAAAAAATCCGAGATAAAACGCACTCATTCAAAGTAATGCAGTCTTTACCTATTACAAAGTTTGACGGACCGAAGAAAATTATTTGACCTTATCATATGATAAAATTGCTCCGATAATTGACTTGTGGGATTGATCATGAAATAGGCGATAGGATTTTATTACTTTTTTATTATTTTGAAAGTTAAAACTTAAATAAAATTTTAATTTTCTAAAGAATTCATGATTTTAATGAAAATCGAGAATCTAAAAATATGATTTGTTTCCATCATAAATGTAAAAATTATTTACTGCAGTAATCGGACCACTAAGGTAGAGAAGGAAATTTTTTTTTTTCATCCAGTGCCACAACCTACGATGGGCAGACCCATAAATATAAAAATATGTTCTCTTATATTACAGTTTTCGCTCAAACAATTAATAATTTGGATGTAGAGGCCTGCTAAGCTATATACAATCGAGGAGGTTCAAGTATATATCCAAGTATAGGTGACCTAAAATATAAAAAATTGAAACCAGTTCCAAAATTCGATAACAAGTGGATTTTGCCAACGGGAAAAAAATTCAATCTTGATGGCCCAGGACATGGAATTCAAAATTATTAGAGAAATCCAATGTACTTCTCAAACCGAAGTTTTGATGGTGCAGGTCTAATAGTATTCAAGTAGTGAGATAGTTATGAAACGGACTGTTTATGATCTATACAAATTTCATTAGGTTACTGCTATCAATAAACTCTCAATTTATGCTGCATTGCACAACATTTCTATTTATCCATTATACCATATATATGTATATTAAACATAAAATATTTTTAGACTATAATGCAAAATGCTACAACATAATTAACTTATTTTTATTACTATGATTGTTATAAATTTTACTACATGTACGTTGTTATATATATGTACATACTCGTTTATGTTCATAGCAAGTCTTATTTTATAATTATTTAAATAATTATTGTTTTTTTTTAATATATGCACAATAGATATATAATATATAAAATAGTTTAATGAGAACAGAATAATAAAAACTGAAATAAATTCTTTAAGATATATAAATAAATATATATTCTCTCTCTATAGTCTTGAAATAATCGTTGGGAAGTAAGTAAAATCAATATTTTGTTGTTTTATAAATAATTTATTATAAATAAATATTATTTTTAATTATTAAATAAGGTTTTTGTTACGTAAATAAATAAATGAATATATTGATTTTGTTATCTAAGTTTCTATTTAAATGTATTTTTTTATGTTATTACATGAATTTCTAAAAATACTTATACATATTTAGTTTAAGAAGGTTGGTGTAATATGTTATAATTTACTTTGCATGACGTTCTAACTGAGTGTTTTAACTCCCCATTATACGAAAAACAAAATGATTTACTCTTTCATAAATCTGCATAAGATATAAATCTATAGAATATTGGGTCGGATTTTCAATCGAATCAGCCGACTTTAACTTATATAACTTTCAAGCATAAGATAAAAATATGGGGTAGAAGATTCGAGTCTCCAACGAACACCAAATACATTGTAACAGTGACTGTCAGAGATGGGCATTGTCGCGTGATCTATAAATTTCTATAATGTAGACAACCTCTAGAATGGTGATTTATTGAACTAGTTCAAAACTACTGTGATCCACTTTTTGTAGAGTGGATTTGATATTTTGATGGGATATAAAATTCTCGAACAATTATATATACAGAAAGCTTTCATAAATATTTCTGAATATAATCTGAAAAGTGCAAATATGAGTTTGACAAGCTGTTTAATATTTTATATAATAATATAATCAATGGACTTTGCTGAGAAATTATACAAATCTAAAACTGAAAGAGTGCTACATCTGGAAAAGTCAACTTATAATTAAAATCGCACATAACACGAGCATTATTTCGAGTACTACCCGGATATTTTTCTGTTTTTTTGAGTATTCCAATGCCTGGGTAATTCCGAAATGTGTTTTTAAATTATTCATAAAAAGTTACCACGAAAGATTTGTCTGAATAGCTTTTAATACGTTTGTATCCGAGTCAAAATAATAAGGGAATGACCAGGGCCGTACTGAAATATTTTAGCGCCTGGAGCGGTTGAGTGAAAAATGCGCCTTTCTTAATTAAAAACTATTATGTTTATTTTGGTGTTTCAAAAATATTGCAAACGCATTTTTTTATTACTTCTAAAATAACACTGGGTTAAACACATATTTTTTTTTCCTTTATCTTCAATTTAGGAGCATAGGGCGTCTACTAGGTGGGACCATCTAACTCTATTGGCTGCTACTGTTTTAATTTCCTTCCATGATTTGCCGAGATGTTTCGCTTCCGCTAGCACCGTTCGTTGGTGTTTTACCCGAATTCCATATTTCCGTTATGATCGGTGTAAGAGTCTTCACAGTTGTAGATGCGTCACCTTTGAATATTTCGGATGGTATGTTATCTATTCCAGCGGCTTTGTTATTCTTCATTTTCTCAATGATACTGCTAACTTCCCGTTCAGTTGGTGGATGGGTGTTGATTGTTTCGTTAAGAGCCTTATTGGGTAATTCGAAATATTCTTTCCATCTCTTTAACTGTCCCTCATCTTGTTAGGATTTGACCATTCTTATCTCTTATAGGTATATTGGTGTATTTTCCTGTGACTTTTCGTACGCATTGGTGTAGAGTGCGCATATTTCTGGTTGCTGCTTGCCTCTTCGGCATCCTTGAGAATATTTTCAGTGTATTTTCTACGATCATTTCTTGCCATCTTTTTTACTTGTCTTGCCGTGTCTTCATATTTCCTTCTCACCTCCGGTGTATTTTACTGGTTCATTTGCAGCTTAAGGTTCATCTGTCGCTTATCCATGGTTTGCAACTGTATTCTTTGTACCCGACTGTGTTAGCAGCAGTTTCGAGGCTTCTTCGATTTGCTTAGATCGGTTTGTGTATATTCTTGTGTGGAAATTTACTTCCTCCTATGAATAGCTGGTTTGTGACACAGAAGTCGATGAGTCTTTCTCCATTATTGTTTCGTACAGAGTTTCAGTCAGTGCTTCTTTACCCATGACGGTTGTCAGGTCAGTATTGTCAGTGCCAATTTTAGCGTTAAAATATCCTTGAATAATTTTCACGTCATTTCTGTGCGTTCTTGCTATTGTGGATTGTAGTTGTTCGTAGAACTCATCTTTTCTTGCTTCATCTGCATCTTCTGTTGGGCATAGCACTCCATATTATGGTTGTGTTTCTTATTTTTGAGCGGAATTTTGCCACAATTATTCTACTATTGACTGGTATCCATTTCAATAATGCTTTCTTTGATTTCGCTGTTGTTAATATACCCACGCTTTGTTCATGTGTATCAATCTCGTCCAGAGAATATCAGGTAGTTGCGCCACTGTTTTTCCATCTAACTTCACTAAGTCCTACAATTTCGATGTTGTATCGTTTCACTTCCTTCTCTACTTGTGTTAGAGTTCTGATGTTCCAATTTCCAATTATATTTGTGTTATATTTCCAAGATATTTGTTGTTTTGCGGATTGTGTTGTTTCTTCTAGTGTTCGTTTCTGTAATCTTTTTTAATTCAGATTAATGAATATGATTGGTCCATTGAATCCTAGCCAGTTTCCAGGGCTGCTGGATAAGGCATACTGGCCTACCAGGGGGGAGGTTTTTTTTTTTTTTTTTTTTTTTTTTGATTTTTTTGTGTATTTTTCCTTTTCTTCTGTGATGTTCCCAAGCGGTCACCCACCCATCCAAGTACTAACCCTGCACAATGTTGCTTGACTTCTGTGATGAAATCACCTACCGCTTAACTGTCTCTGCCACTCGATGCGGTTTTGTGCTCCTGCCCGTTTACCCTTCATATTGGCACCATTATCATAACCTTGTCTCCTTAAGTTTACAACATTAATTTTGGTCTCACGCAATTCATCAAGAATTATTTTGTTAACCCTTCTCCGGATGTGTTGGTCGCCATGTTACAGCTCTGATCTCAACTATGGATTATTATTTCGATGTACCGTCAATTGGTGGTTATTAGACGTTGGAGACGTAGAGGGCATTGAAGTAAGATGTATCAAACAAGGCTTCTTATTCCTATTGTGTACAATTCACACGTTTTTATCGAGTGTCTCACGATTTGTATAGGAGTAGTGGGTGGCATTTGCGATGGTAAAGTTTGTGTAGGAGCTGCACGTACTTGAAGTGGTAACGATGATGGCTGCAACTTATTGGCCTTCAGGGTCGGAGTTTCAGGCATTAAAACGGGTAATTGAGTCTTCTGGTGCATGGAAGACATTATTCAGATTTAGTTTTTAATTTATTGAGATCGTGTAACTCGACATTTAGAATGTAAATTTTTATACTTAACATGCATTCAGGACAGGACCAATTAAGTTCGGGCATTTCATCGACAGCTAGTTTTATGCTCTTTTTCACATCTTTGACATAAATATGTTGTATTTTTTACTATTGTTCGTATTAATTAACGTTGACGTTATTATGATTTCTGAGACGTGGCTTACCGAATGTTTTAAGTCTGAAGAATATTTTCCGTCGGATTACATCGTTCATAGAGAGGACAGGCATGGTTTCAGCACCTATCTCAAAGGCGGCGGAGTACTAATCGCAGTTAAAACACAATTCAATTTCGAACGAGGTAATTGCGTGCCCGTGTAAAAATTGATCGGTCCTCCATTCTCATCGTCGCGCTGTATATTTCTTTTGGCTCAAATCTGGACCTCTACCTCGAGATATTCAAGTTCAGAGGTGCTGCCAGCAATACGTGACGATAAATATATTTCACGAAGAATGCGTCATTCCTTCCAGTAATAATTTATTTTTTGATTTTAGAAATGCTGACCTTTTCTGAATGAATACTTCTACAATTCAGGTTAGAATTTTCTGCAAGGTGGTTAAGATTTGAATGACATAGTTTGACTATTCGATGAACGACTCAAGACAGGTATCGAAAGGTATGTTCCGTCGAGGGCTACTAAACCGCGATTTCGAGAACCATGGTATAATGTTAAGTTGACAGTCAGTGTTATTACATACATCTACATCGTACATTTTAAACAGTTTCCTATATCATAATTACGTTCTGCAGATCGAAGTGGAGTTGTCTTCCAACCCACGAGGTTCTTGGCAGTTCATCAACAGTAGAAGGAAGGTAGTCGGAGTCCCCTCTCCTATGACCTTTCAGAGCTTCTCTGCTTTTTCTTCGAATCAGTCTATGAACCGTATCATACGCCAAATGTCATACCTTTTGAGATTGGGAATAATCAGGAATTCACTATCGTTTACCTCAGAAGAAGTCTTTGATTGTATATCCAACATTGACATCAATAAGGCTGCAGGTCATGATGGGTTTCCTCCCATCCTGATTATAAATTGCACGGAGAGCATGTGTGATCACATTACTGTTATCTTTAATGAAAACCAAGTTTTTCCAGATCCGTGGAAAATATCCTTCATACATCCCATATTCAAATCGGGTGAACGAATCGAGATCATCAACTATCTCGGGATTGCCATACTTTCTATCATTCCAAAGCTCTTTGAATCAATGGTTCATCGATTTTTGTTTTTCAATACAAAAAGATATATTTCGCCTGAGTATATATTTCGACAATCACAAACCTATAGTCTTTCAGCGGCCATCTTCACAGTACGATTGATTCCAGACTACAGCTGGACGTGGTCTATACTGATTTTTCTAAGGCTTTTAACAAAATGAATCACGCAATTCTGATCGACAAGCTAATGAAATTAAACTCCACCTTCATCCCAGTCTGATGGTTGAACTCTTACCTATCGGATCGTTGGCAATTTGTCAAGTCATACGATTCTCGTGCGCGTTTTTTTCCATGCAACATCCGGGGTTCCTCAAGGCACCACTTGGGACCATTGCTGTTTTCACTCTTCGTAAACGATGTGGTGAACTGTTTCAAATTAGCAAGATGTCTGCTCTACGCTTCCAATTTATCTGACTGTTTGATGTTGCAAAGTGATTTAAACAATTTTTGTTGTTGGCCTGTCAGCAACAATTTACGGTTTAATACTAGCAAATGTAAGACTCTTTCGTTTTATAGAACCCAATGTCCATTATTTCATCAGTATTTCTTATACGATATGCCAATTGATCGAGTCGATTTTATGACTGATCTTGGAGTGACGTTCTTTTCGGATCTAACATTTACCAGGCACTTACCTTATGGTGGGTTTTATTCGAGTTCGTTCAAAAGCAGTCTGTCCTGTTTGCCCTCCGACGTCTAGCATCCATACGTACTAACGTATACGAACTCCCACCACAACGCTCTTCGTACGTGATCTTTTAATGCCGCGTATTGATTGCTCCGAGTTACTTGCTCGTGTAAATTTGTATGCTCCCGAACGCCGTTTGCGTCGTTGTGACGAATTTTTATACATCTACGAACCTAAGTTAATCGGAACCTGTCTTGAACAAGTCGCGTTGTTTCAATTGCGCCTTTGATTTTTTGATTTTAATATATCTAGAAATTCATTCAGAGTCGAGTTTGATACATTTCTTAGACCTACTTGACTTTCGTCTTGATTTCTTTTATATTTAAGATGCCAGTTTGTTTCTTTTTTTTATCGATTGTATCTATTTGTACTGTAGGTAATAATAATAACAAATAAATAGTTATTCTAAACAAATTAGTGAACACCCATCATATGCGATAGTATATGTAGATCCACTCGCCAAAAAATATCTGCCTCTCTATATATGTACATACATAGGTTGACCATTGATAATATTTTCATGCACATCCAAAAAAAAAAATTAATAATTGAATGGTATTGTTACATGTGTAATGTAAATTATTAAATAAAATAATTATTTAGAGGCGGAGTTTGTTTTTCCGAAAAATGCAAATAAAAAACTTTAAACAACACAAACGTATCAACAACGTGGAAATTGTGGTGATAAATTTTTTGGGGTGGTATAGTTGAAACCAACCAAAAGTTATTTTTTTTTTTCGTTCGTATATTTTTGTTATTTTAACGCGACTATAAATAAAAACGCAAATTGAAATATTTATCAATTGATATAATTTTTGAATGAAATTTTATCGTCATGCTTTTCACTATAGTACACCACCCTTGTTTTGGGTATATACATATTAATGTGTGCTGCTTATTTATATATGTGTACATATCTACATAAATGGAGAAATTTCATAATCACTAGCCTTATTATAAAATGAAGTAGTTCGTTTCAAGTTCAGCCAATCATATGTGGACGTATGGTATTTATGTTGCCCAAAACATATTTACATAATGCAAAATGATATTAAAAAAACAACAGAAGTATAAAATCGCATGATAAATGTCGATAAAAATTATATTAATTGCAGAGGGTTCGTTTTCAAAGATAACTTTTATTTTTTGGGTTTCTTTCATTCGATTTTTTTTTTTTTTTCGGAGTCGTCTTAAAGAGATCAGTTTTAATAATATTATATCGATGCCGCTATATGTTACATACGAACATTTATGTGTATGTATTGTCTTAATATACATACATATACAGTGGCATAGAATTTTGATAATATATTATTAAATTTATATTTTATTTTTATAAATAATAATAAAATATAACGATTTTTGTTGTTGTTTTTTATTGTATACATACATATATGTAAGGTCAAAAAAGAAATACATAAATATAAATTTCATTTTTATTGGATCATAATCATAATATATGCAAGCAACAACAAACCAATGAACAAAAAAAAAATTTACAAAAAATTATAATTTTATAAGAGAATCAGTTCAGTTAATCATAGTTATCCAACAACTAAAAGAGATTCATTCCTCTTAATTTATTATTACTATTGGACATGATAATCAATTTTTTTGGTTCTCAATTTTTTGGGAGTTCTTTTTGTATTTTTTAAATATGTATTAATAAAAATAAAAACATGATTGATTTGTAAAGCTATTATTATTGTGGTCTTCTTCTAGTGCCTGGCTTCTTAACAGCCTCATAAATCCTTTAAGATCGTATGTATACGAGTTTATAAAAACAAAAAATCTATCAGCGGATATATTTAAATTATCTGCAGATAATTAGTTTAGTCATGTTATAGATTTCTAATACATAAAATAGTTCGTGCAACAAAGTTGCATTCATAGCGACGACTAACGCAGCACAATTTTAAATATTGCGATTATGATTTATTTATTATATTCTTGACCAAATCGATGCCCATCAAGAAGACTATGTACTAGAATCTTAAGCGCACATCAAACGTTATGCAAGTTAATGAGTCTTGTAAATTAAAAATAAAAAATAAACACGTCCCGTGGGTCAAAAGTTTAATCTCATTGGTTAGATTCCTTTCTGGTTGCTGGAATTCTCTTCCTGGTGGTCACTGGCTGAGATAAGGTATCCGCAGACCCCGCAATGCTGGGGAGGGGGGGGGCCGAAAAATATATCACTATACACAAACCAAAAATACAAAAAATTATTACTGACAATGTTTATTTGTACGTTTCCCGTTCATACATGCAAGAAAACAATATATACGGATAGTATAAACCCACCTTAATACAATTATACCAACCAACAAGTCGAGAGTGCATGTTTTCAAAGGTTTAAGCGTGTCCTGTAATGTAAATGTAATTTTCAAATATTTGACAAACATTCGTCAATTGTTCGTAGACTGTCCACACGATGTGCATTTTGTCTATATCTGCGAATATAATGCGAATGATGAAAATTAATATTTTAATATTTGCCGCCAGATTTTACTAATAACGAACCGTGATGACATCTCTCCGTAAAATACGATACCACCAGAATTATTAAATATCACAATTTCCAAAGTGTGGCAGTTCGATCTGCATCTTTTGACATTTAATTAATAAAAAATTTGTTTGTAGCTAAAGTGTTTTCACATAACTACATATATACACCTGCTTCGATTTTAATTATCTTCCAAGCGTCATTCACGAGATTTTTATTTTTGTGGTCTTGTTATGTTTTAAATCCCAAAATATTGGATGTTTTTCATATTCACTTACAAATTTTAAAAAAATTTTACATGACCAATCCATTTCGTTATGTATTTTGAAATAATTTGTAAAAAACAAAAATACATCTCATCTATCATACTAATGACAAAACAATGGATAACGACATCTATCACTAATAGCGAAAATTTACATTTGCTAGTGACATCTCTACATAAAATTTGTAATATGAATATTTTATTCATCAATCGTGTGGACGATGCACAAATGTTCGCACGAATCTTTATATTTTCCTTTGATCTTTTTTCGAACACCGCTAATAGAGCGAATGGGTACGAATGTGACCTTGATGCGTATTCGTCATTTGTTTTATGTCCACACGATTTGTAATTTTAACATTTGTAGTTTATTTGCACTCGTCTGGACGCGGCTTTAGAGAGAGAGAATTTTCGAAGGTTTAGATCGGATTTAGTGTATGTCTATTTGCTTTTGTAATTTATTTTATAAGTGTTTAGTTTTAATTAGGAAAAATACAATTATCTTCATTTTTAATTTTCAAAAAATAAATAGGACTAATGTGATACAAATTAAATAGATCGATATTTGTTTTTGGACGTTTCATTGGCCATTTAAAATTCCGATCTGTTTTCTCTGATTGGATATTGAGTCGATTAATTAACTACGTAAGTCAACAATTAAAAGAAAAGTGAATTCGTTATAAATTTGAAATTGGTAATTTTTAAAATTGACAATCAGACATAATATTAAGTCAGTCATGATTTCTTTAAGCAGAATAATTTTACAAAGTACTAAGCCTTGGGAAAGTGAAGAACCTTTTTCTATTAAGAAAAAAATGAAAAATTATGAATTTATTCTGTTAATTGTTCTATACAGGGCAAAATTTTGGAGGACGTAAATTTAACATCAAAGACGTTACAACACAAAGCTATCGACTTGGAAACTTCTCGCTTGTGTCTCAACCGGGCTTATGAAAATTTATCTGAATTACGTACCAATGTCGACAAATTCATTGATGAATCAAAGTTCCTAGCACAGTCATGGGGGATTGAATGCCAATTGGTTCCAAAACATTTTCGACTACCAA
This sequence comes from Tipula unca, assembly GCA_951394425.1. NCBI lineage: Eukaryota > Metazoa > Arthropoda > Insecta > Diptera > Tipulidae > Tipula > Tipula unca. The sequence continues at coordinate 108,473,754 of OX596382.1, read as the reverse complement.
CCAATTAAAACATCGACTCACCAGCATGAATAAAATAATGGAAAGTTTTCCTTCTTAGAACCTAAACATTTGTTAAATTTATCTGAAAACCAATGATCACAAAAAGTATCAACAATAGTGACAAAATACAACACCGATCTATCCGGAAGTTTGTTGATAGAATTTTTATCTTTTCGATCCCTGATGTCAAGCAACATAAAACAAACGACAACCATACGGGGGATAGCTTCACTATTGATTGTAGAACATTGCACCCTATAATAAGCAGCTTGCCAGAATTAAGTATACAGTTCTGCAATTATATTTGACATTTATACCTGTAACTTCGGCTTAACCGAAAAGAAGTTTCTCCAAACTGAAATTAATTAAATCTTGTTTAAGAAGTACAATGTCGTAGAGAACATCAATTGACGCAAGCATTAGATATTGATGCAATGGTTGATGACAATAATGTTATGCTCAAATTTTATTAGGGGCCTCAAAATATATTCGCAGAGGGCCCGCAGGGTTTATTAATAGCTTTCCTTTTTGTCTTCTTTCTCTTGCTCTGTTGGCAAGGAACATGATGACTATAACGATAGTTATGATACCAAACCGATGAAGGTCGCATCATTGTGTTTACTGAAGAGTTTTTGCAGCTGTTCAATGTTGTCTAGGTACAAACTATGTAAGTATCCCAAGTCGATTTTGATGCACTTCTCGCTAATGTTTGTTTGTAGTACTGGTGGTAGAATTTGGGACGTTCCCCTCTAAATATTTGATGGAGTGGTTAAAAAAATGCTTCCGTTAAAGTTGGTCAGAAATATGGTATTATTGTTCACGGCTTCGATAATTTGGTTCCTATTGAACTGGTAGTCACATCTGTTCTTTGACCCTCTTATAAGTCGAATTATGCAGTGGTCCTCATTTAGTACTCTCAGTTTACTTGTATCTCAGATTGTGAAGTCTTCCATATAATTCATTTTGATTTAATAAAAGCTGTTCTAATTCCAGGTGTATCTGTTTGTTTTGGTTAATTGTTGACCTTACGGTAATGTGGTTATAGTTTTGTTTACTTGTTTTTGTTCATCGATATAACATAAGATTGTAGAATTTTTAATTATCATCATTAGTTCCGCATATTCCATTGCCTCTATTTCGTTGGAGTATGGCAAAGTTTCTATCTATGTGATTATTCTGCTAATTTCTCCCTTATCTAGTAGATTGGTGTATAAGATAATTTGCCTTTTGCTTAATTGTTGAACAAATGATGAACAGTGGGATGACGTTCGTGTATTGCAAATGAGAAAAAACACCAAATCGCCTTATTGTAACTAACCTAACGGCCCAATTAGAATCTTAACATTTCGTCATGTGCATGCGGAGAAGCAAGGAATATGCTTGAGCATACTTTTTTACGTTCTAACGTTCCTTCAATTATGTTTGTGATTATATGCACTTGATCATTTGTAGAATGCTTTTCCCTAATCAATTCATACCCTAGAGCTTTTTGAATGTTAATCATGTTACTTTTTACTTCTTCTTTTAATTCTTTGAGAGTGCTTGCCAAAGCAGCATAATGAATTGTTTCATTTAATTATTCCAATTCGTCTTCCAAATGGTGAGAGCTTCTTATCGGTACCTAGAGATTGATGTTTTCCTCCATTAATTCACGGAAGAGTTCCCAGTTTGTTTGTGAATTCGTGAGTGACCCGATACTAGAGATTTGTTGTTTTCAATGTGGATGTAGTTCTGAGATAATCTTCTTGCTACATAAAATTATATTGGGACCGGAATCTTGGCTTCGTCATTTGGCTCGTATGTTGAGGAACCACCAGAGTAACTCTAGATCCCCAATAGATGTTTTTCGCATTAAAGTCACCTTCAATAATAAAATCACGTCCTAGCGATTTAAATAGTTTAAGGTAGTTTTCACTTTTCAAGTTATGCCGGGGCGGACAGTATATTGCAGAGACAGTGTTTAATGTGCTGTCTGTGTTTAATGTGGATCTTTACAGTACTGACTTGCATTGTTTGTTTCTACATGGTGTTTTGTATTCTCTTTTATAAATAATGTAAAACCACTTCTTGCTCTTTCCGCTGGATGAATAAAATGATATAGGTTATAACCCCGGATTTTAGCAAACGACGATATAACAAAATGGCTTTCAGATATTAGGAAAATTTCGATTTGTTCTGTATTCAAAAATATTTCTATTTCTGGAATATGCTGCATAATCCCATTCGCATTCCAGATTGCTATTCTGGAAGTTGTGTTCACTTTTTATCGGACTGCGTTATGGGAGTAGCATTTTCTTCAGTTGATCAAGTATCATGTTGTACGGATTATTTTCGTCATCTAGCCGCTTTGTAATAGCTTCAATGCTGTACATAATGTTTTCCATAATCCGGTTACTTTCAGAGCCCATATATTTGGTTGAATCCGAACATTTCACTACCTGAGCAAATGTTCTTCCTAGCCATGCGTTGTTTGGTTTTGGATTTTGATCCATCTGATTTGATGTTTGAATCCTTTGATTTTCGTGATTTTGTGTGTAGTGATTCTCCTCATTGGTTCAATTTTTACCTTCATGTGAAGAATTCCTTTTTTATCGTAAATGTTTCGAACATTTTTTTTGTTATCAAATACCAGCATAAAAAGACGGAGTCTCTTTTTACTGAAAGTTTCGATTCCTTCCTGGTGTTCTGTTCTCTTTTTTAACAATATTAACAGCATCTAATGTTTCAAGACCTTTATATTGTAAGTCCATTATTTAAGCAAACCACTGATACTTCTCAGCGTTCAAGTTCATAGATAAGGTTCTATAAGTATCTGAGTCCAGAGTATTAGTTTATTACTTATAGTCTTTGCCAGTAACCGATTTCACCAGTGACTGAATTTCTGGGTAACTGGTTACGTCCACAATTATACTTGTTGGTGGGGGTGGTTTTTTTCGGTTGCACCAAATTTGCAATGTTGTTGGTAGATTTACTACCTTTTGGTTGATTGACCTTTGGTTGAACAATTTTTGGTTCAATGCTTGTAGTTCCGCTACCATTTAATTGTACAGCCTCAGGTGACGATTGAGCGTTTCTGTTCTTACTCTTCCTGGACTGTTCTTCTTTGGGACCCAGTTCGTCTCCCTATCTAATTCATTTTCATCAGTACGGTAGTTGAATTTCTCTGGTTCAGGGAATATTAAACCAGAAGTTCAAATACCTCACTGATGTTCCTTCGGGCTTACTTCACATACATGACGCTAAATTAATTATAGACATAACCCCAATATAAATCACATCGAAATTGAATAACTCGGTTAAATTCAAACAATTGGAAATTCCAACATTTTTCCCTTGAGTTATCCAAGGATTTCATCCCATAATTTTCTTAAAAATACCTTTGACAGCACAAGCGTAAATAAACCATCCCAGACTTTTTGAAAATACATATATAATTTACACAGTTAGTTCATTCCAGGTTTTTTTACATTTATACTATCCCAGACATTAACATGGAAAATAAATTCTTCTGGGCAAATTGTTGAAAGGACGGCTACTTTCTCTTTACGATTAAGTTAAGGACCTTGTAAGCAACCATTCTTTGATAATTTTTTGCCCGTTGGTATTTCCGCAATATAAATAAATGTGGCGCCTTTGCTAACTTTTCAAAGAAAGCTAACATCGAAAAAAATAGTTTGGCCAAGCTTTTGTAGGGCCGGCTATTTTCTCGACTCTCTTTGAAAAGTTGGGACAAGCGACATATTTACAAACTCAATCGCTATGAGAAAATTATAAATATTGTAAAATAAATAGTAAAGTTTATCAGAATTTAATTTTCTTGACCACAACGATTCTAAGTGGCCTAAACTATCTGAAAAGATAGACCAGTACGGAGAGACATCTCTGGAATCGGCGGTACAAAATTTTAAAAATCAATCAAAATCAAGTAATTTTTAAATTCCATAAACAAATAGAAAAGTTCAGTTCCTAGTTGGTCTAAACTATCCGAAAATATACATGAGTACATGTGGACATCTCTAGGGTGGGTAGTAAAAATGATTAAAATAAGTTTAAAATCACCAAATTTCAAAATTCTGTGAAAATCGAACCGCTCAATCTAATTTAATTCCTATGGACGCAAAGGTGGTAGTTGTAACAACATTTTGTTTGGTTAGACACAACTGTTCAAAATAAGTTTTAGCTTGAGGGAAACTTGAACGTAGGTAATTTGAACGGGAATTTAGAAACGAGGAAAATAAATTTGAATGAAATACATATAAATAAATAATACAATTCAATCAAAATTTGAAACTAGTTTGAATAAAAATTGAGTTTGATTGAAATTTGAAAGGTAAAAAGTATGAAAAATTTCACAAATATGCCTTTTTTTACGGTGAGCAAGCATCATGCTTTTCTTTATGGTAAAATGGTATATCTTCATCAGCATCAACGTGTGCAACCTATAAAAGTTAAAATATATAAAGTTACTGAAATTCTTAAACATCTTCTTCTCATATACGAGTATCATAAATATTATACATGTTGTAATAAGCAATTTGGTAGTCTTTTATTATTATTATAAGTTTCTTAAAGTTCTTAATGTTATCATTTTCTTATATACAATTTTTTTTTTTTTTATGTCCATCCTTCAATTTTATTCTTTTATCATATAAATATCATTGAATTCTTTTATTTTATTAAATTTTTTTTTGTTTCAATACAATAATTTAAATAAAATAAAAATAACATTATAATAAATATATAGATATGAACAATAAAAATAAAAATAACTTATTACTTGGAAAACTATATATGTATGTGTGTACGAAGTACATACTATAAAAATATTAAATTATTATGAATTTCGTTTTTTTTTTTGTTTTTTTTTTTTTGTTTAAGAAATTTCGAATTTGTGGGATTTATAATTTTTAAGTTTTTATTTCGTTTTTATATAAATTTTATTATTATTGTATTTATTGTATTTTCATTTTAATAATAATATAAAGACTTAATTCTTGTACATGAATAGATTTTTTGGAAGGTCATGAGAGATTTATATTTTATTATACATTTGAGATGAATTGTACATTTGTATAATGAGTTGATGGATAATTATAGTACGTATGTGTATACGTATAGTACATAAATACTATTCCTGTTGTCGATTCAAACATGATTATATGTTTTGATAATATATTAAACATATACATATAGTTTTAATAAAAAATGGAACGGAAATAAATAATTCAAAATCACTTATTGAATTTTGTTATTTTTAATAAATAAATAAACTATGTCTAATATTCTCTAGAAACTATGTATAGCATTTAATTTTTTATGTTTCTTTTGCTATACATATTTTATACATATGTATAATTCCGAACATATTTTTCATTCCCAAAAACTACAAATACAATTATTTTATAGTGTAGGGGATTTTTTTTCAATAACCACAGAATGAAAATCTCATTCCTTGTCTTAGCCGCGTTTTAGATTCCTTTATTTGTTTATTTATATTGCAAATATGATTTCTTATGCAAAATAAAATTTTAACAATTTTAAAAATTAATTCAAAGGGCTTCAAAGGAAATTGTTCATAGTAAACTTGCCCGGAATTTATATACTGATTTAGCTAGTTCACACTACATACTGATTAAATGATATTTCGAGTACCTGGTGAATATTTCAACTCATACAGCTAACTTCGTGGTGAGTTTCTGTGCATCAGAATTTTTATTTTTTGTATCATGTACGCACCTAGTACACTAAGCTTATTTTGCGACGTTAGTATTTTATTTCATAATGCGCCCGCGTGATTTTAATTGAGTTTATTGAAATTATGTTTTTGCATATTTACAATTTTGCCATTTATGTTTTAAACTTATTACTTTAATTTAGGTTTTACTTTTTTACGTTATGCTATAGGTTCAGGGTTGTACAGCAGTATTATAACATTATTACCCTTTTATAACACACAACTTACGGATTTCTGAAGATAACTCTAGTAAATGGCAATTATCGTGTCACCTTTCTTGTGATAATTGTCATTCTCCCTGCGATGAACATTATAAGACGATGGATGAGTTATCCCGATTCCGTTTTTTGACTTACACGAATCGGGGAATAATTACTTGAGGAGGTCACATATCGAAATTATATAATATATTGAATTACGGTGTCTACAGCCCAATTTTAAAGGAGATTTAAGTAAAGGTGCTATCTATTTTACGATCCTTTGGAAAAAACTATTTACAATTTACAACATCTTTTGGGGTTCTTTCCAATTTAGAGCAAACGTAATATTTAACTGACTCAAGTGAAACTAATGGGTATATTCGCCCGATTTATAAATAACTATTTTCAAACAAAATAGGTGGATTAATGGCGTCGACTGATTGCTTAGTCCTAGCAGTACATTCACTGGAACCGAAGAAATGAAAGTGGTGTGACTAATAGTATACAAGATGTCAGCCATCTTATCGAACAATTAACGGTAGCGTAGTTAGTTTCGAATGAATACATTCGTTGATACTGTTCGAGAACACGTTGCTAAATACTATATGAGAGGAGTTGATATTTCTATTACATTTTATATTTTGTGCTTTTATGTCAACCAACTTCTTTTCTCTTTTTCCAGTATACCACACAGCACCGGTCCTTTTATAGTTGTACAACATAATCATCCTAATATATCAGTCTCGCTATTTTAGAATTTATTTCACTTATAGGTTATTACATTTTATCGTTAGGATCAATTCTTTTTTCCCCTTCATATCTTGAAAAACTGCCAAACTATTAATCTTTACATATACTTCTAACTATATACTGATGGGATATTATAGTATAAGAGTTTTTTTTTTGAAGCCACAGAACCAATTATAAACCAATTTCAGGCCGCTAATAAATACCCCGATATTTTAAAAAAAATGTTCAAAAAAACAAGTGTTTAACGTCGACGAGACGGGTTTATATTGGAAAAGGATGCCAGAAAGAACTTTTATATCAAAAGATTCAAAAACCGCATCTGGGCATAAAGTGCATAAGGAACGCTTAACCCTGCTACTTGGAGGCAATGCCTCAGGTCGGAAAACCAAGGGCTCTTAAGGGATGTGATAAGTTACGGTTACCCGTAATTTGGAAGTTAAACAAGAAAGCTTGGATGACTATGTCCATCTTCGAAGACTGGTTCAAAAATAACTTCTGTCCGGATGTGAAAACATATTTGCAAAAGAAAAATCTTTCGAATAAAATACTTTTGCTGTTGGACAATGCTCCAGGACATCCAATTCATTTAGCAGAAATGTTTGAAGATGTAGAAGTGAAATGTTTACCTAAAAACACGACAGCGATTCTTCAACCTATGGACCAAGGTCCATAGGTTGAAGAAAGTCAAATCAAGCACGATGAACCGCGTTTCCGATCTAGATTCGCTACATGCCGTTCATGAAAATATTGTATCACTTGCCGATCAACTTGGTTTCCAAGAATAGACCAACAAAGTTTGACAAATGAGGAGTTAGTAGAATTAGAGGAAGGTTTACAAACATCGATTACAGCACATATAGAGAAACAGAAGTTAATTCGCGTCGATTAAAATCAAAAGACTTGGCAGCAGCACTATCTCATTTTGAAAGCGGTATAAAAATATTGCAAGACAATGATGAAAATGAAGAGCGTTGTGTTAAATCGATTCGTGGCATCAATGAAAACATTAAATGCTACAAGCAGATTTACAAAACAATTAAAACAGAAGCCAGGCTAGTGCAAGCATTCGTATAAGTTCCAAATCAAGCGATAGCTCAAGCTCTCCTTAAAAAAATTGATTCTCTAATCATAATTTACTCGTACCTAATAATTTTTATGTAGTTTTATTGATTATTTACCTTACGAATTTGAAATGTATGTAAATTTATTGGAATAAACCAAAAATTTAATTATTAATTTAAAAAATATGAATTTTCATTGGCCCTTATAATTATTATATAGCCTTTTGAACGGATTGCTTATAATTTGTATAAATTTATATGAAAAATAATGATTCGATATAAGGATTTTCGGTTTACGGACAGCTTTTCCGGAACGAATCCCTTCCGTAAAGCGGGGTATGGGTGTACTCTAAAGGCGTAATAAATTACTAAACCAATTCGAACGTACAATAAATATTCTTTAATTAAAGCTATTGTTTATTTTATTTCAACATATATTTCCAAAGTATGTTATGTGATTCCCGATTTAACTTACTTAACTGAATCGGCCGTTTACAAAATACAACTGCAAACTGGTGTATTTTATTTCAAATCGCTAAAATATAGTAGGTTGTCGACATTGTCTTAATTGTCGATGTTGGCAGAAAATGTTGCCAAGTAATCTACGTAATATTTTACGGGTCAACAACCCGTTTAAAAACTCATTTAAATACAACATGCCGAGTTATAATAGTCTAGATATAACCTTGTTCCGTGGCCCATCCAACATGTCGAATTTGATGATAATTTTTGTAATTGCCATCACGGTTCGCGATGAATTGGTTGCAATGAATTCCTGTCTCGATGAATTGTTATCGCGTTGCTATAAATCGGCAGGTAACCAAAACTTTAATGGTGAATCGTGTTAACGAATTATAATTAAAATACGTTTTTGTAGCCATTTTTTTATGTACACATTCGACGCTACGAGAATGTGACAAAGACCTGGCCAAGGCCATGAGTCGACAACTGTAAATCGCTTGCCATCTTAACTCGTTTTGCAAATTTATCTAAGTTGAAGTGCTTATATATTTAGCGGGAGCGCACTGTCACTATTTTTGGCAATAAATATAGCTTTTGACCTGCTAACCTGCTTCAAATCCACTTTCACGCACGTTTGGTCATCCATCAAAACACATTCATTAAATGTTGTCAAAACTTGGTCATAGAGCAGTCTGGCTCGTTTAGCGGACAAAGTTTTGTTTATTTGCAAACGATTTGATTTTTTAATAACTCAGTAGCTCATTGCCTTCTTGAACTCGAATTCGTGTTACCGTCAGAGATCATCGAATTAATTTTAATGTAAGTTATAATCTTCCTGTAACTTTTTACTATTTTAAAACAATTTATATCGTTGCTTTGAATTTATCCTAAAGAAAACTTTGGTCACCGTAGTTTATTATTAAAACAGTTTTAAAGGCCATTACTGGCCCCTTACTGAGTCAACAATTCGGCTCCAGCGGTTTCGATCCCGAGCATGGTCTTCATACTGTCTAAGACAATCTGAAGAGGCCAAGTCGTTCTCTACACCATGGAGCCATCGTCGCCTGCAAAGACCTCTGCGCCTACCATATGGTGGCTCTCCTTTCAGAGATCGCTGCACAATTCGTTTCGGATCAGCACGCAGAACGTGCCCGAGCCAGCGTACTCGCTGAGATCTTACTTCATGTACAATATCGGGGATCTTCACCGTAGTTTAGAACTAATTCAAAAAATCACTCTACAAATACGCCCATCCCTGAATATAGGCCTATCAAATAAATATATTTCAACATTTTCTTGGGAAACCTTGGAAAACTAACACCATAATAAGGCATATATACAATGTAGTCATTGGATCTAAGATATCCAAAAAAATTTTAACTTTGAAATAAAAACAAAGGATTGGGAGGGTTGGGACAAATAAGTTTGATATGACCTCATATATATTTCGATTATAAGAGTTTTCCGATCTGTTGTCCTAAACCTTCTGTCTTTTTTTTAAAACTGAAATAATTGTCAGATAACCATTATGGTGTTAGTGTCCTAGAACTTTCTCAAGAAAATTTGAAAAATTATATAATATGTATACGACGTAATTATATGAAATCATACGAAACACACGCGGCTGTCCTAAACGTCGTAATTGAACAATACAATGCTTTGCACACTAGCGCATATATGTATGAGGAAATTGCCTTTGTTGCTTTCTTTTTAGGACAGATTAAGGACAAATTTCACTAATGAGTCAAAGTATTATTTTTCATGCGGCTTAACTAAATTGCTAAACACTATAACCGTTACGCATTATCCTGCATTTTAAAATATCTTAGCTTATAGCATCTTCTAGCAATGAATTTGGGGACCGATAAATATCTTAAAGCACCTACTTTAGCTAATCCATTAAAATCCGTTCTATTCGAACAATCAGAAACGCTTAATTCACTCAAAGCAACACAAAAGCTTTGCAATTGTTTTACGCCATGCATTGATAACGATCATTTTTAATCCACTATCTGTGACCGCCGTGCAATCGGTCTAATCTAGATATCGTAGCAACAGTCTTCTGCTTGTAATTTCAATATGCCAAAATATCGTAGGTTGTTGACGTTGTCTTAATTATCGACGTTATCTTAACTGTCGACGTTGATTAAAAATATTCCCCAGTAATCTACGTAATATTCTACGTGTAGACAATCGCGTAGATTACATAAATTAATCTACTTCGCTCATCCCTCGCTACTTTTTCGCTACTCCTCGCCGCCAATTATTATTTTATCTCTCTACAGATTCACACTTATTTAAATTACAGTCGGTCAATAAACATAACAGTCTTATTTCCCAAAACCCATCAGAAAAAAACCATTTTGTTCTTGTATACCGGTTGACCAAATATTTAAACGGTTAATACCATTAAAGAAATATCCTAGTTTACAACCAATATTCTTCAATCTTTCTTTATGTGACAAACCTGAGTTCATTTATTTTCGTTCGTTTTTATTCGGTATAAATGATTTTGCAGTTTCTCCTTGAATTAGTTTGACGGTTTTCGTGAGACAGCATGAAAATCGCCATATCATCGTAAATGTTACTATTATTACTTTATTGGTGGTAGGTAAATCGGTTGCGAACAATAAACATAATCCTAGACTTAGTTGCTGAGTTTTGGTTAGCCTGGAATCGCCTTTGAAGTAGATAATTTTCAAAAATTGCGTGGAATTTTGTTGAGTGAAGCTCAACCAAACACATAGAAAATAGACACATAGAATAACACATAGAATTAAGCAATATTCCTAACACTCTTCCACTTGAACTCTTTCTTCATCACTTCTCGCCCGCCTAGTATCCATCAAGTAGCCTAATAGTTTTGAACGCTTTCGATTTTCATGTTTACCCTCAGAGCGAATCTCATGGTTTTTGAAGCACGATTTAATTTCTATTTTAGTAATGACAACTTTTATTGTTGCCTGGATATTATGAGAGACTTTATTGACTTTTTCCGAAATACTGATGAAATCAGGTGTAGGTATTCCTGCCGCTTCTTTCAGAATTGTTTCCAAGTTACATATGTGCTGTAGCTTCAATATCTGGTCCACTACATTCGCTCTTAATTAGTTCGTTTACATGTCATCATCACATGCCTTGATGCCTGAGTATTCTATTTTATGTTCAAAACGAAGCTAACAATTTTTTAAATCTTGATGTCTGAACCAGCGTCAATATTATGTTCGATGGGGAATGCTTGTACCTCCATGTGTGGTCAATTTACAGATTGAGCACGTAAAACACAGAAAAAAGTCATATTTTAATAAAAATCGGCTTTATTGCAGTAAATGACTATTCGAACACAGCCCTTATAGTAATTTTGAGGACAGACTACATATCTGTACTACTGTGGTGAAATTCACATCATTAGAGATACAGCATTCTCTCCATCATATTCATCATAAAACTCTGCATCATTTCGCTTAGTTTGTTTAAAGTTGCTGAAATGTCTGTTTTCACTAGCATGAATTCCTGGAGCGGAACTTTTAAGTATACTTGTATAAGAAATGCATATCCTTCGATTCAGCTGCAAATATAGATCGGACAGCTTCTATAATTTGCTGTGTGATTTCCATTCATCACAAAAAAAAAATTAGCTAAATCGAAAAAAAATTTAGATTTACTTAAATTAAAACAGAATTTTAGTTGCGATACCTGTCATTAGGAGTATGGCAACCAAATTTATTTGCCAACACATAAAATATGTAAATAATTTCTTGCAACTGCTTTGGACAATTTTAAATTAGCTAAATATTTCTGGAAATGGAAAGCGCCATCGGTTATAAATCATTTCTTATTTTCGACGGTAAGAAAACTCGATTGGTTCAAGTACTATAGAAACCTAAATTCGTAAAATGGTATTCATAGAAACAGTATCGAATTCGGACTGAGCGAACATATCCTAAAACCTTGTGTATAGAGAACTTTTGACTTCATGCTTAAAAGCTCATGTATTTGGGGCTACCTTGTGGTTAAAAGCTGGAATTTTTCCATTCAATATATTCCGATGAAACGTTAATTGGTCAAAAAGCTCAAATATATTTTTTTATGAAAAGCTCTTTCACAGAGCTTTCACTATTTTTTCTATATTCTTTACGATTTAAAATGATAAGCTGTAGATCAATAAACAAATCAAACAAATCTCAATAAATATAACGTTTTCGAGTAACTTTTACAATATTTTGTCAATCCCGATGGAAAATCAAATGTTTATGAAAATGTAAACTATAGAGAAAAATATGGCGCGAGGAAAATGAGTGCGTTGCGTACTTGTTTGTTGCGTAGATTTTTGGCAGGATGAGCAGGAGTTCGCCCACTGGGTTACGTCATTGGTTATGCTATGCCAAAAGTAACGAGTTGTAATCAATTTTCGAGTCGCACGTAGTGGTTCTGCGATGTACGGGCGATTTGATATGCTAGTGGGACATTTGAAACCAAAAAGTAAATTCTGAAGTTCTAAGTCATGTTTTTGTGCCATAACTATTTTTTGATAGTCGAAGTGAGTCTCGACTGTGGTCATTTCGTTGTCTACGGTGTAGGAACGTGTATCAGCGACCACATTGTCACTACCTTGCACATCCTGGATGTTGGTGGTGAATTGACTAATATAATCCAGGTGGCGAGATTGCCTCGGATTGCGTTCAGTTTTAGACTGAACTGCTCTAGTCAGAGGCTTATGGCCGGTGTAAATGGTAAACTCATGACTCTCAACAGTGTTTAACTGCCTGATATATTGCTAGTAATTCCTTATCGAATGCGGAATATTTCTTTTCGGCATCCGATAGTTTCTTGGAATAAGATCACAAGGTTTTCCATTGCTCATTGTTGGATTGTTGCAAGACTGCTTCGACAGCAGTGTTCGACGCATCTGTTGTAATGCTAAGCTTTGAGTCGCTCAGTGGATGCGCGAGCAGTGTTATTTTGGCTAATTCAGCTTTTAGTGACGTGCATGCTTGATGGCATTCGTCAGGCCAAGTAAAGTTCCTGGCTGTCTTGGGCATTTTGTTTAGATCTGCCAAGTGATTATGAATAGGTGCCAAAATATCAGCGAGTTTAGGTATAAATCGGAGGTAGTAGTTTACCACTGAATATGCTTGATTATTTGTGGAGCTGGGAACTCTCAAATTGCCTTAATTCGTTCGTCTGATGGCAAAATACCATCAGGAGTAATTTTTTGGGTTTTACAAACGTCTTCAGGTGCGACGGGAATATGGTTATAACCTCTAATTAAATCAATTTTGGAGAATATTTTGTAACCATGCAAGTGCATGGAGAAATTTTGAATATCGGGTATCGGTCAGGCGTTGTGATCGTTTTTCACCATGTGAAGCGGATATGCTGGAATTCTGTAAGCGCGACTTTGTGACGCACTTGATCTAGTCTGCGTGATCGTGATACCGGAAGATCGCCTTCCGTGACTATATGTTGGTCCATGTTATGTATGACTTTCCAAGTCATTGTTACACTTTATTCCAAGTAAATGTTCGAAGTAACTTTCTTACTTAAAATAAAATTAAAGTCAAATTTGAATTTTTTAACAAAATATTTGTCGCATTAACAAGTAAAATTTTATGTGGGATTCGAATTTAACTTTTTTCTTTAATTTTTTTTTTAAATTTATAATTAAATTTTAACTCAAAACCAATAGATGGCAGCTTATTTAATACTAGATATACCCAATCTGTGTGTACATTGAGTGTTTATACATTTTCATGGGCATTTTAAAATTAGGCGTTTCTAACACGTTGCCCTCGGAGCCAAAAAATGTTCGAGTTGTCAGACTCCTATTACTTTAGTGTACAAGGCTTTCTAAAAGAAAAAAAATGAGGGACATAACATAACTCTTAAATGTCAAATTTTTATAATATCAACCATTTCCGTGGCCTAGAAAAATTCTTTAATTTTCAATAAAGGAACATAAAGGACAAAGCTCGTTGACAAAATGTACTAATTCGTTCTATAAGCATTGTTAGTAATCAAGCCGAAATAATATTTCAGTACGATTTCATATATTGTTAGCCTGCAGTGGGCAGTAACCAATAAAAAAATAATGTCTGTTGGTAAATCTATTTGTTTATTTTCAACAATTTAATTATCTCGCACATCTAACGAATTATGTGCAGATCGTTTTCTTTTTTGTTTGTTTTGTAAAAAAATCAAATCAACATTGGTGGCCCCCGTTCCCAATTCGACCCTATACTATTCGATTCATATACATAGATGATATGTATACTTAACAATCATAACTATTATTCATAATTATTTATTTTATTCATTTACATTTCTATATACGATTTCTTTATAAATTATCTGTTTTCTTTTATAGGCCAAATTAATGGAAAATTCACACCCATGGCTCGGAGCATCAACATCTTCATTAGCTGGTATGTGTATTATAAGAGATTACTTTGCATTTTTATTTTTTATTTTTTAATAATAAATTAATTTAATTTTTATTTTATTCTTTTATATTTTGGAATTAAAATTAATTGTAGTGTTCCTTTGTGTTTTTTATATTTGTGTTTTTATTGCATGCGCTATAATTGCCAAAAAAATAAAAATTTATTATTTTTTTTTTTTACTAACTTTCAAATTCTAAATTATATATTTGTATATGTACCTACATATGTGTATATGTGTACTTTTTTTTTGTTTATGTACAGTTGGAAAAATTAATTTATTTATGTATTTCGGCGAGATTTAATTACTGAGATAATTTGTTAAAAAAATTCTGTGCTCTGCGGTGAGGAAGTTTACATATTTTGTCGTATCATATATGTATTCACCATCCTACTAGATTAAGATTTTTACTTCCGATTTAAATGAAATCCACAAAATTTGGTATAATCCAGAAATAGTTGACCACCCCTTCTTCACTCCTTAGAAGTAAATGAATGATTTTAGTGATTATCAAAAAAGTTTCGTCTTATCTGTTGAAAAGCAAACAGTTCGAATTGTTCGATAAATTCGAAATTTGCCAACGTTTTAAAAATTTGTGATATTTTTCTAAATTGGAAAAGCATATTCTAAAATTTGACTTTGTAAATTCTGAGTTTTTCCAAATTTAAAAATATCAGAATTTTAGTAAAATTTGCCCGAGAATTTAAAACGCCTTTCAGAGGAATTACCATCAGTTACAGTCTTCTCCCAAAAACAACATATGATGTTGTATTGGACAAACTACTACTGCAGAAAAAAGTTATCAAAGCAACGAACTGTCCAGGACGACCTGACAGATCTTAGTGCGATTGACGTCAGGGTTATTCAACGACGCTTCGTGGAAAGCATGTTTCCAATTAGCATGTTTCATCGCATATCGTTCAACTGTAATTGATTGCATTTGTATCAAGCCTATTCACATATATAGTCCATAGGATTATCAGAATATTGGAAATAGATGCTGACTAGATACAATTGACCTATTACTGATCTTACTTCTACGCACACACAGTGCGAGTTGCAGTACTGTGAGATTTTTAGCACTTGGAGATTATCATCGAGAATTCCTATGGGTACTTTAATACTTTCATCGTTTCTGGTGATAACTATTGTAGAGGTTGTCAACTATCATATCCTACCTTTAACCGAGTATGGGTCTTGCATGCATAAAATGTATTAAATATTTTCTACAGCAAAGACCACATATCTCGTCTTTCTCACTCCAAATTTTGCCAATATGTCCAAATGTAAGTCAGTCAACATGAAGGCCACTCTGATACACCCTGCGTATTTTAATCAAAGTATTCCTGGCTGTAGGCGATAACTCAATGGCCCAGTGTGCCATTTTGCTATCTTTAGGCCCAGTTTTGAAACTGTGCTTAAGATCCTCGATGTTGATCTCGTTGTTACCAGCTTAGGAAAAATTCAAGATCTTCCTGCTTCCAAGTTTCGATCAGAATACCTATATAGAAATTGTGATTCCTGTCAATAGTCCACCGTTGATTAAAAATCGTATGCCAAAGCAACCGCTTACCGCTGGCAAACCATTCACCCTTAAAATTCCGCTAGACATATTCTACGATTCCGAGGATGGTACAAACTTAAAACTTGAGTTGCTCATATCATATAAACGATAATTTTATTAACATTTTTTAAGATTATTTCAATAAATGTACAACATTTAAGTCGGTTAATAAACGATCAATGAAGCTGGAACCATGGATGTCTGATGATTTACGGAGACTAATAAAGATAAGAAACAAGTTTTGTCTTTTTGCTAAAAAGCATATAAACGATATAATATTATAAAGATATAGCCTGATGTTGTGTGACACAGTTAACACCCAGAGCCAGTAGAAATTAAAGAAAACATTAATCAGAAAGGTTGCCAATGAGTTTAATGAATAATTTACGATTGTTGGTGACTCTAATGGCACCTCTCGCTGCATGGATAAAGCTAATAAATATCAAGTAATCAGTCAACATTATGACTCCATTAACAGTTATGAGTTTTAGGAAATTTCCTCATGCGAACTGTTACTCATCATTCTTTCACTAAAAAATAAGTCAACACCTGGTATGGACGGCATTTAAATAATGTTGTAAAAACAATGGTTTGCTTTCTGGTTAAGTTTTGTCTTTTATCTTTTATTTAATCTAAATTTGGAAAATGGGGTTTTCCCTGTACCACTAAAAAGAGCTCTAGTCGTTCTAGTCCAATTTTACTACTTTCTGTTTTTTCTAAAATTTTTGAAAAAGCCACATAAAGTAGGATTAGTTTATTTTTGTACAAAATGGATTTTCTCGCTCACGCTCAATATGGTTTTAGGAAAAACAGAAATACTGAGCAAGCAGTGTTATCATTCTTAGACCAATTTACGGAGTGTAGTGATAAAGGATTAACACTACCTAACCGGTTGAAGCGATACGTTTTTTTAAAAAACTGTATTGTTGTGGCTTCAGAGGTACAACCCATAAATGGTTGCACTCGTACTTGAATACCACTAAATGTAGAAGTTCCATAGGTGTTTTTTTTTGGGCTCTATTATTTCGGGTGTATGTAAATGGTATATTTAGACAGCAATTTAGTGGGTCACCCACTGCTTTTGCTGATGATTTCTCATTTACATACGCTAATCCCAGTTTACAAGACAACATCATTCAAATAGACCATGACTTACATATCTTGTCTGTATTGCTAAAAGATGATAATTTTGTATTAAGCCAGAAATCGGAATTATTACATTTCAGAGAAACGTAATCAGCGTACCAGACAAAATATCATTTTTTTGAATGCAACGGTTACATACAATGCCCCCAAATGTTTGCTTTATAAGTTAATCCAGTCAATGAATTTCGATACCTTGGTATTTTAATAGATCGAGATTTTGGAAAGCGCACATTCAAGGGTTAAAAACTAAACGATTATTGGTCACTAGGAAATTGTACGTTCTTCTGTCATATTGTCCTCAATATTTACTTAAAATGATTTATTATGCTCTAGCTGACTCAATTTTGCAATATGGATTATCATGTTGGGGTGGAGTATCTAAAGCTACGTTACAGCCTATATTCGTTCGACAAAAACATATCAAATAAAAACTAGTTGTCCAATAATTTTGATACAGGGCTCATTCTTTAGGTAAAAGTGTAACGACTAAGACAAAAATATAATCAAATCGATGCTTAAACAAGCTGAGTCCACATAGGTTTTCGACCTATCGAAAAATAATAATGAAAAGACTGCTGAAGAAGAATGGTGGACGCGTTAATGGAACCATTTTGATGCCAAAGTCACACCGGAAGTGGTGTCAGAATCAGGGAGCATCAGACAACATGTGCGTCAGACCAATTGTAATCGTTGTTCGGACATCTCAAAATTATTAATTTGCATTTAAATGGTTCGACTCCCCTGATCTTATATATGTATATTTAAATCATTATATACCTCTCATTGCAATGTACATATATTTTGTACGTTCTCAATTAGTGATAATAGAATTTTATAGATTTATTTGTATGTAAATGTCAGTGGCGTACCTACAAAATTTAATCGTATGCGGAAACTTTATTGTCATTGTTTAAAGATTATTTCGGTTAAGTGTTTGCCGCAACTGCGCCATTAAGATGGTCAATTTTGTAAGCCCAATTTTGATGATGCTTCCAATGTTGGCTTTCATTGAATCAATTGTAGCTGGTTAACCCACATAGATTTTGGACTTTACATAGCCCGTATGGGCGTATGTCAATTTGGTCGCGTATTATCCAATACTGTAAATTAGGATTCAAACTTTTCAATAGTACGCCAAATAGTGGTCGCAATAGTTCTATTATGTCAACCATAACATGGTCTAAGCGCACGAAACACATTCCTCACAGAACGCTGCTTTTCGTAATAAAGCTGAACAAATTGTAGACGATGCGCCGAGCTCAGTCTTACCATGATGAAATGGCAAACAATACTAAAAATGAATACTTACTAGATGAGTCACCTTTTAGTATGGTATGTGATTCCCAATTTAGTTTGTCATTATCAAAATCATAATCATTTTTGAATTTCTTCCTATATATAAGTCTTTGGTGCATGCGATTTCAAATAGTTAAAATATCGTAGATTATTGAAATTATTTTAACTGTCGTCGTTTACAAAAAACACTGCCAAGAATCTACGTAATATTTTACGTATCGACAACCGCGTATATTACATGGCCGTAATCTACCTCGCCCATCCCTGATGTCAAACCACTATGCGCGTTTTTCATAGAGATTTACACGGAATTTATATCATTACCAAATTGTGAAAAGTTTCGTTTGTTTCGCTATGTGAGCTTACACCAAAGTCGACAAAAATTTGATGATGCCAGTTTTTTTTATTATTTAAGACTTATTTAATACATTTTTTTTTTGTTTCCATACTGGTGCTCAAAACATTAAAAATAATTTACTTACTTGTGTGAAAAGTTTAATCAGCAGTTATTAATTTTTATAAAAAAAAAAAAAATTTGATGTGAAAAATATGTGTATTCTCCACCTCAAATAAGAAAGGCTGGGCCAAATTTGCAGAAAGCGATTTTGCGCTAAACGCCACGACCACAATAGCGACTAATAAAAAATTGCAACATAGCCCAAAAAAACAACAAATAGCAAATACATCAAAAATTACTTTATCAGGTAATTTAATATCAAGTGAACTAAAAATTAACGTAAATGAACTTAGTGCGTTGAACAATAAAAGTGCATCGAGAGATGATAATAAAATAAACAGTGATGTAGGTCAGTGTGTAGTGCAAACAGGGCTGGACAGATATATTAGGTTAGGTTAGTTTATGGTGGCCGTCCTAAAGGACTAGCATAGACACAAAATTGGTCCGTAGCTGTACCACATTCGAGTTTCCTCCTCTTCACTCGCTGAACCATCGTGAGCTTACCAAGAAGCGTTTAAAGTCCCGGGTCCCGATCTTACTAAGATCCGTGAGGTCGTTCAAAGGGGAAGTCCCCATAAATTTTGTTCTGCTGTACGCTAGACCAGGACAAGTGCAGAGCAGATGGAGCACATTTTCCTCCTCCTCCTCATCACCACAGCTGCGGCAGAAATCGTGGGCTGGGACACCCAGTCTGCGCGCATGTATCCCAATGAGACATTGTCCCGTTATAGCTCCCACGACCATACCAATATGGTGTCGTCGAAGCGATATCAGTTGGTCTGATCTAGACCGGTCAAGACCAGGCCAGATCTGCCTGGTTATTACACACGAATTGGCGTTAGACCATCTGACGTTCGTTACTTTTATAGCTTCTTCCAGAAGCAACTGTTTACATGAAGCAAGTGGTATCTTTATATCCCGCCTGCTTTGGGTTATTAGGCGTGCTGTACCCTTGCGGGCCAACTCATCTGCCTTTACATTCCCTGCGATATTGAAATGCCCTGGCACCCACGTCAAGCGGATGTTGAACTGATCAGCCATCTCATTTAAAGATGCCAGACAGTTCTGGGCTACTTTCGACGTCAGGGAGTATGATTGTAGCGTTTTAATAGCAGCCATGCTGTCCGTAAAAATGCGAATATCCCTCGTAGATATTACATTATACTTCAACCAGTCCATGACTTCCATTATCGCAATCAGTTCAGCTTGAAACACGCTGCAAAATTCGGGAAGACGAAAAGAGAGGATAACCCCTAGTGCCTCACAGAATACCCCGCAGCCAACCCCTTTATCCCTTTTTGAGCCATCCGTGAAGAAGCTTAGCGCCTCATTGTCCATAACCGTTTCGTTCACCCAGTCCTCTCTGGTGGGAAACTCAGTTTGGAATCTCACCTCAGCAGATGGCAAGGGAATAGCGTAGTCGGTAGCTTCCGGAATACCCCTGTTGCATAGGATAGACGAGTGCCCTGCATTGTTACAGGTCCACATAGATATGGATTTGAGCCGAATGGCTGTGCAAGATGCAAGCTGCTCGGCCGCAATATCCAATGGAGTAAGATGAAAGAGAATCTCCAGAGCTTGAGTAGGTGTGCTCCTGAGAGCCCCACTTATACACAAGCAGGCCGTTCTTTGGACTTTCATCAATAGTTTAAGGTTGGCCATAATTTTTAACGCTGGCCACCAGACGACAACCCCAT
Organism: Tipula unca; assembly: GCA_951394425.1. Classification (NCBI taxonomy): domain Eukaryota; kingdom Metazoa; phylum Arthropoda; class Insecta; order Diptera; family Tipulidae; genus Tipula; species Tipula unca. The sequence goes on along the minus strand of OX596382.1, from coordinate 108,452,946 downwards.
ACAGCAGTATAGGTTTGACCACTGAAACGTAGAGCCAGTGTACTATGTGGGGCTCCATACCCCATCTCTTTCCAATGGCATTTTTACAGGAGTAGAGCGCTATAGTAGCTTTCTTTACTCTCTCTACGATGTTTGGTTTCCAGCTTAGCTTGCTATCCAAAAGAAGTCCGAGGTATTTTGCTCTATCCGTAAAGATCAAGCGAGTACCATTTAATGTTGGCGGGTCACACTGAGGAAGCTTTTGAGGACCAGCTCTTTTTTCTGTGGGTTAGCGTTCAGTCCGCAGCCGCGTGCCCACTCAGAGAGGTAGCCAAGCGCGCACTGCATGCGCTCACTCAGCGTACTAGGATATTTACCGAAGACCGCAATAGCAACGTCATCCGCGTAAGCAACCACCTTGAAGCCTTGCCCTTCCAGGTTTAGTAACAGGTCATTTATGACCAAGTTCCAAAGAAGGGGAGATAAAACCCCACCTTGAGGTGTCCCTCTGCTCACGTATCTGGCGGCAGACGTCCCACCCAGATAAGCTGTCACGATCCTGCCTCTAAGCATATGATCTATCCAGCCTCTGAGTGACCCGTCTACCCCCAGACACGCAAGGGCCCCAGTGATTGCCCCCGGTCTGACGTTGCTAAAGGCCCCCTCTATATCCAGGAAGGTTAGCATTGAATATTCTTTATATTCAAGTGATTTCTCAATCGGGCCAATAAGGGAGTGGAGAGCTGTTTCCACCGATCGTCCCTTACGGTATGCGTGTTGAGATTCCGACAGCTCGCCCGGCTTGATTGAGCCTCTAATGTGAGCCTCTATTAGTCTTTCCAGTGTTTTCAACAGAAAAGAAGATAAGCTTATAGGCCTAAAGTCTTTGGGATAGCAGTGAGAGCTTTTTCCCGCCTTAGGTATAAATATTACTTTTATTTCAGTCCACTTCCTAGGAATGTGACAGAGTTCCAGGCTGCCTTTGAAGATAACTTCCAGCCAGGGCAGGGTTAAGTCAAAAGTTCGCTGGATATCCTTAGGGATAATGCCATCAGGCCCTGCCGACTTGTATGGCTTAAAGCTGTTTATTGCCCATAGGATATTCCGCCTGCTTACTATATGGCTTACGGAGTTTACACCCCTATTTATCATGGGTCCCTCCGGAGCTAGTACCGAGCACTCCGGGAAGTGCGTTTCTAGTAATAGCTCCAGGGATTCCTCACTACATGTAGTCCATGAACCATCCGGTCGTTGTAGATAACTCGGGATGGAAGGACTAGAACAAAGTACTTTGCGTAGCCTGGCCGCCTCCGAGGACTCCTGTATATTGCCACAGTAGAGTTTCCAAGCCCTCGTTTTGGCTGCTCTCAGCTCGTACTTATAGGTTTTGAGGACTTCCTTGTAACAGTCCCAGTCTGCAGCAGCATTTGTGTTCTTCGCTTTCTTGAACAGTCTCCTGCATTTCATACGAGTACCTTGGAGTTCCTTCGACCACCAGGGTGGCCGAGATTTACCCAAGGGTCTACTGATAGGACATGCACCTAACATGGCCTTGTTAAAAGCATCAGATAGCTTGGCTTCTAGAGCATCAAGCTCCTGTGTAGATGCAGGAGGTTTTGGAACCGATACCGGTAATAAGTTACCCAGAATGGTTCTAGCCAGAGATTTTGCCCAGCCATCTCGATGCTAGCCACCACTACATCAGCGTTGCTGTAATTAAGTAGTATAAAAATATTCAGATTATTTCTAGCGAGAATGCAGGAACGTATCTTACCTTCATTCTTCGCATGTAGTATTTTATATTTGGAAGTTCTGAGGCCCAGCACCCGGTCACCATTGACCCAAGGTTCCTGAACCAGAACAACATCAATGGACTCAGATTCCATTTTGAGCAGGAGGGCCGTCGAGGCGGCTTTAGAGTGATGGAGGTTGATCTGAAGGATCTTAAGCATTAGATATTGCTTACCTCCACCACTGTTGAATCAGAATCTTCTGACGTCGATTCGTCCGGTAGGAGCGCACAGCGTAGTCCCAATGATCTCGATATCTCCGAGTCCAGGGATAGTGTCTCCTGAGCGTCTTCCGGGATGCTTTGGACATCTGGGTCACCAGCAATAGGTGGGACACCACTAGTGGCTTCCCCACCTGCTGCAGTTGCCCCAGGTCTGTCAGACCTGATATATTACTGTCACCTCAAAACGAAAGAGAAGCTCTAGATCAGCGGCTAGTGCAAACGTGAATAAATTCACCAAGTTAGCTAGCGCTGAATTAAGTCAAAGCAACCGGTATTCTTGTTTGAAATGAACACGTTGATGCAAATAGTCGTTAAAAATTAAAAAGACTGTCCTCAAAATAGCCATATGGAATGCAAACGGCCTACCACAACATAAAAAGAGGTTCAAGGATTCCTCACTAAGCACAATATTGACATAATGTTAGTATCTCTAAAACACACTTCACCAAATATAACTATATATTTCAAAATTAATGGGTACTCTGTTTATGACACAAAGCACCCAGATGGGAAATCACATGGAGGCACAGCTGTACTGATAAAAACAAGATTAAAACACTATGAATTTATGAAATATGAGAAGGTACATATCCAATCAACGAGCATCTGTCTGCAGGAGTGGTCTGGAAACTGTGTCATATCGGCTGTGTACTGTCCTCCAAAACATGCTATAAAAAAACTGCAGTTCATGGATTATTTCAGCCAGCTAGGTAATAAATTTCTTACGGGGGTGATTTCAACGCCAAACACACTCAATGGGGTTCCAGATTAACATCGCCGAAAGGCAAACAACTTTATGAAGCTACAGAAGAACAGTCCCTGGATTATTTATCTGCCGGTCACCCAACGTACTGGCCCACAGATAAAAAGAAAGTTCCTGATTTAAGGCACATATGCTAAGGCCTTCGATTGCTATGATCTGTCTTCTGATCACTCACCTTTGTAAGAATGAGCACGGCGTACTAAGAATAGAAACGCCAAAACAGCTTACAAACAAGCAAACTAATTGGGATCAATACAGGAACTAATCCAGGAAAAGCGGAAAATTCGCCGCCGATGGCAAAAAAACAAAATCACCGTTGTTGAAATGGAAATTAAATCGAGCTATTAAAACTCTAAGGTTTGCATTGCGGGGAGAAGAAAACCACAGCGTCCAGAATTATTTAAAGAGGAAGAGGACAGATTATTCTTTGTGGAAGGCAAGAAAAAAATTAAAAAGGCCAACAAACTCGAATCACCCGATTAGACTACCAACTGGAAATTAGGCGAGCAGCGATGAGAAAAAGCTAATGCTTTTGCTGCTCATCTAACAACAGTATTTGCACCACACGAAGAAACTAATAACTTCGTGCTACCCGAACAAATGGATGATGGTTTGTCCTTCAAACCCATAAAATTTAATTGGAAGAAAGTTAAGAATACAATTAAAAATTGGATAAGTTCAAAAAAGGCACCAGGGCTTGATCTTATTACTGGAAAAACGATAAGGGAATTGCCAGACAAATGCACTAATAACATTCATATTCAACGCAATCATACGAACTGGTTATATTCCTCAAAAATGGAAGATATCTTTGATCACATTGACACATAAAGCTGGCAAAAATGAAACACAGATTTCTGCATATCCTCCAAGAAGCATGCTGCCTACAATCTAGAAGAACGGCATATCGGTTCCGAAACCAACATGGTACCACAGAACAAGTACACAGAATTGTAAATGCAATCAAAAACATCTTTGAGGAAAACAAATATTGTTCTGCTGCCTTCTTCGACATTGCACAAGTCTTTGATTAAGTTTGGCATGATGGGCTAATATACAAAATTGAAGGACTTCTACCGAAGAAATTTCACTCAGTTCTGGGAAACTATCTCCTTCAAAGGCAGTACATGGTTAAACAAAATAATGCAACTACTTGTTTAAACGATATCAACGCAGGTGTTCCACAAGGCAGCGTTCTAGGTCCAATATTATACCAGCTGACTTATCTGTAACCAACAAGGTAGTCATATCAACCTTTGACGATGATACGGCCGTCCTGGTGTCACACAGTAATCCCGAAACTGTCTCAAAGGAATTACAGAATCATCTAAACAAAATCAAGAACTGGCTGAAGACATGGCTCATAAATGTTAACGAAAACAAATCAACTCACGTCACATTAGGTACGTTAGGGATGCACCTGGATAGAAGGCTAACGTGGAAAATTCAAATTTTGCAAAATGTATGCGTCAAACAGAGAAACTCCTGCAACGAACCCAAGCGAAAATGCTTCGTAGTATTACCAATGCTCCGTGGTACATTCGAAATAGTAATATACTCGATGATCTTGGAATTAAAACTATTAAAGAAACCATTAAAGAATTCAGTTCGAAATATTACTCAAAACTAGAGACACATCCTAATGAATTGGCCAGGAATATATTAAAACAGCCGCGATTTAGGCGAGCAGATCTTAAAAGAGCAGATCTACTTGAACTGATGAACCTAATTAACTAACTAATAACAAGTACTAACATTGGTTAAGACTTAAAATATGTAATAATTTTAGCTTAAGATTTGAATACTTCTTGTTAGTTTCTTTTGTAGAAAGATTCAAGAATAAAGCCATTGGCAGCATTTAAAAAAAAAAAAAAAAAAATACTGGTGCTTGTCGTCTTGAAACTAAACTGTATGTTGTATATCTTATATAAATGAGTCACTACTATATACGGCCAGACCAAGGCCTTCCACTTGATGGTAATAAAAATAAACCATTCAAAGTCTATATTCTATGGTTTCTAATCTATATCTAAATACATATAAACCTTAACTTCCTTACCGCAATTCAACAACCGCATATTAAATAAATAAATTTATAATTACATTAAATGTGTAATTGGTACTCGTATATATGTATGTACTGTGCATACAATCATATACGTAAATCATATGTATATATTTATCCATAATTATAACCAATTTAAACTGTTACTTCTATTTATTATATATAAAATTATAATATTTCTAATAATTATAATTATATTCTTATTTCTTATTTATAAATATATATTATGTACATATGTACTCGTATATATGTATATAAAAAAAATAATTCAAAAAATAAAAAAATAAAAAATGTAATTTCTTAGATTTAATTATGGGTAATAATCATAATCATTAAAATGAAATATTAAAGATTAGAAAAAAAAAATAAAAAATTAAATAAAAAAAACTTTTCTAATTTTTATAGTCATATTTCTGTATAAATCGTATTTTTGTGTAATAAAAAACAATCAATTTTAATTCGTTTTGAATTACATACATTACCAACTCTCGTATACATACTCGTATGTATGCTTGAATTTGATTTTTACGAAAGTAATGAGTTTCTTAATTCAAGTGGTATAAAACTATATCACAATATATACGTATGTATATATGTCTGTACAGTTAGTCAGTCATATTGAACCACTTTTGATCTAATCCCCGTAATCTGATGAATTTCATGGGAAAATCTGTTAAGTATGATACCTGTTTCAAATTAGGGCATTACAAATTGTTGTTAGAGGAAAACTGCCGATTTATTTTGTGAAAGCTGTATGAATTATTGTTTAAATTTACTAATGGGGGTTAGTTTTAAGTTTGCTCTAGTAGATATAAAGGGTGTTTTTATAGAGTTACAAAAGTTTAAAATTCACGTGAATTTTATCCTAAATCTGTCCTAAAAATTCTATATAGACGCGTGAAGTTTGTCCTAAAATTATACTAAAACACAACAAAAACAATTTTCGTTTATGTGGGTTAGTGTGCAATGCAGATTGGCTCGATATAACGAATTTTTGCAATAACTAAAGGAAACAAAATTTGCTAGGAAATATACATGATTTTTTCAATTTTCGTGGAAAAATCCTAGACAGCAGACACCATAATGACGCATATACTAAGAAGTCTTAAGGTCTCAGCTAATCACAAAAATCAGATAATCGAAATACATGCGGTCATACCAAACTTGGTTGTCCTAAACCCCCTAATCCCCTACTTTTTCCAAAATTAAAATATTTTTCGGATAGCTAACACCTGTAAGATATCTTGGTATATGCGTCATTACGGTGTCCACTTCCTTGAATTTTTCAAAGAAAGTTAAGAAAACTATGTTTTCGTCGTATCAAATTTGATTGTCCTTATATGATAAAATTCGTTATATCGAGACATTCTGTGTTGCACACTAACACATATAAGAGTAAATTGTTTTTGTTGTTTTTTAGGACAGATTTATTTATTTTTTTTTTTTTTTTCAATTTTATTTAAATATTTTAAATAAACAATTATTACAATCTAGTCACCTGGACCAATGAGCAATTTTATTCTAACTTAATTTACTATGTTGTATTAATCTATGGCTTCTTCCCACTGGTGTTCCATAGTGTCTGATAATTTGAATTAAACCACATCGTTATTGTGGATTTTACATCAGCATTACGCTGTTTACACTAGCAATTACACCAGCTCAAAAGGTTTAGTTCGTTTGAGCCTGCGTACAATATCTGTGTTGTTTAACAGCTTAGCTGCCTCAGTGTTAACATGTTGTTCCAGCCTTTGCCTATGTCTCACTGCATTTTTTTGGATTTCCTTTGAAACAGTGTCCACTTTAAGGTCCCTATGGAGGTCTCTGTTTCTAACTTACCATGGTGCATCAACGATGTTCCTTAATACTTTGTTTTGAAATCTTTGGATGATTTCGACGTTGCTCTGTTTGGTACAACCCCAAAGTTGGATACCATAAGTCCAAACCGGTTTTAATATTTGTTTATATAATAGAAGTTTGTTGTATGTTGATAGAGCGGAGCTCCTTCCTATCAGCCAATACATCTTTCTATATTTAAGCCCCAGTTCTTCACTTTTCTTTTTGACGTGTGCTTTCCATCGTAGTTTTGCATCTAGTGTCATGCCAAGATGCTTAGCCGTGTTGGCATACGGTATTATTTCTTGATTAATTGTAACCGGAATATGTTCGAGTCGTTTGTTTGTAAAATTGATGTGAAATGATTTAGTTTCGTTAAGTTTAATTCGCCATCTTTTGGTCCAGTTATGTATTTGAATAATAGCTAACTGTAAACTATGAGTTGATTCTTCGTTGCTATCTCCAACAGCTAAGATTGCCGTGTCATCAGCAAATGTCGCCACAGTATTGTTTTCTAATACAGGGAGATCATTAGTGTACAATAGGTATAGAACAGGACCTAATACACTGCCCTGCGGTACTCCTGCCTTGATTTCTTTCAATTCCGAATAGGAATCGTCTAATTTTACTCTAAAGAATCTATCTTTCAAGTATGATTCTAATATTGTAGTGAATTGCATTGGTAGTACAGTTCTTAACTTATCGTTAAGTCCTTCGTGCCAAACTTTATCAAAGGCCTGTGCAACGTCTAAGAATATCGTTGAGCAGACTTTTTTCTCCTCTAATGCTCTTTCAATAATATTAGTTATTCTGTGTATTTGATCTAATGTTGAGTGTTGGTTGCGAAAACCGAACTGATGATTTGGAATCAGGTTTTTCCTCTCAATTATCGGATTTAGTCTTTTTACTATAATAACTTCACAAAGAGTTTAGACATAACTGGTAATAGTGATATTGGCCTGTATGATCCACTTTTGTGTGGTGGGTCCCAGGCTTAGGAATCATAATTACTTCTGCAATTTTCCAAAGGCTGGGTACATATTTCAATCGAAAGGCGGCATTTATAATATTGGTGAGCTTTAATAATGCTTTCCTTGGTAGTTCTTTCAAAATTTCTGCTGTGATAAGGTCATAACCCGGTGCTTTTCTCGGATTCATGTTTGTTTTTATCTCATACATGACTTCTTTTGGTGTTGCTCGTAGGATTTCTTCACTTTCCTGTACAACCTCTCCAGTTATTATTTCGGCTTCCAATGATTGGTCATCATGTGGTTCAAATATTTTTTCCAGGTATTCAGCAAAACTTCGTACTTATCTTCGTTATTTCTGGCCCATTGTTTATCTTCTGTTCTGATTGGAGGAATCTGCATTATTGGCCTTTTAATTCTTCTGGTTGCTCTCCAGAGAGAATGATCAGTACTAGTATCATTAGATAATTTTCTGAGGTAGTTACTGATAGGTTCGTCTTTCAAATCTTTGATTTCCCTTTTAAGTAGTTGAGTCAGATTGTTTAGCTTAGTTTTATCTTGAGGGGCTCTAGTTAACTGAAAAATTCAAGATAATCTTTTTCTTTTAGAGAGTATTTCGGTGGGCAGTAAATTCCAATAACACTAATAGAGTTATTTTTGGTCTTGATATTAACAGCTGTTGCTTGTATTTGTTCTGTTTCATATTTTAATTCCTCGAAGTGATTAATACTATTTCTAATTATAACAGCACTACCTCCCTTGGCAGTATTTCCCGGGTGAATAGTGTGATATGTTTTATAATTTCTAAATTTGATAATTGATTGCCTAGTGAAGTGAGTTTCAGAGATGAGACAGACATCGATTTTCTCTGCGTCCAGAACCATTTGCAATTCCTGTTGGTATTGCTGGAGTCCATTGGCATTCCAGCATAAAATTCTTAAGTCGTTAGACATGGTTTTGTTTAGGGATGGCTCCCTTGGTACTGTATTCTAGTTTCTGTAATCGCTGATCAAAAGTATTAAGTTTGCTTAATATCAGCTTAAGCGTTTGATTCATGTCGTCTGTTTGAGTTTTTTGTTTGTTTTCGTTACTCATCATTACTTGAGCGTAAGTTTTTTTGCCCACTTCTGCTTGAGAGGCTATCGATGCTTTACGCCTTAACTCTCCTTTAAATGATTCAGGCCTGTTTATTCCAACAGTTTGCTTCTTTATTACATTTGTATTTTTAGCATGTATGTTTTTATTTTTGATGTTTTGCAATTCAATAGCAACACTGCATCCTCTGTAGTTAGCTGGATGGTTTTCTCCACAATGTACGCATCTAGGCTGTACATCTGTGGGTTTGACACAATCTCTAGTATGGTGTTTACCTGTACATTTGACACACCTGGATTCTTTGTTACAGTATTTTTGAGTATGTCCATATGCTTGACATTTTTTACATTGTGGTATAAGCCTAGATCTTCTTAGGGGCTCAATATTGACTTTGCATCCCAAGATGTACTTGATTTGATGTATTTTTTCAATATCATCATCTGCGCTGAATGTCAGCATATACATATTCAGAGGCTCCTTACTTCTTCGTTTTAGCTTAATTGATGCTTCAGTTGCATTAAAACCTTTTCCTTTCAGGTCCTCAATTATTTTTTCTGGTTTACATGTAGAGTGCAGATTTTTAACCATTACCCTAATTAGTCTGATTTGTTTGTTTTCAAACGTATGCCAGGAATGTCCCCCTTCGCTTAATATTTTTGTCATTTCTCTGTAGGTTTCACCATCTGCTAAGTTTATTTTGATGTTGTTTCCACTCATCAATTTTGTATTAAACTTATCTGTTTTAGTTATTGTTTTAATTTTCTCATACAGTAGATCATAGGTTTTATCTCCATCTATAACTATTGGGGGTGGTGGAGGTAATTTTTTTGGATTGTTTTGGATTATTTTAGGAATTGTCTCTTTTAGTTGAGGAGGAGTAGGTGTATCATTCCTTCTCCTTTTTTTTCTCTTTTTTTCTCTGACTTTTGGCTCTAATCCACTCAGTTTCGTGAGCTAATTCTTCTTCATCCGTATGGTATTCTTGTTCCATTACTTTTTGGGTAGGAGGAGAATCAACGTTTTCCTTTGCTTTAAGAACTTTAACTTCGTTTTCAAGAATCCTTATATGTTCCTGCATCCAAGCAATTGTATCATTTAATTGCTTATTTAAGTTATTAGATTCATCCAATGCAGCATTGGCCTTACGCAATTCCTGATACAGCATTTCTTCTTTTTTAGAACAATTGTTGTCCTCTGGAAAAACATTTCTCGGTAACTCCACAAGTTCTGTAGGTATTATTTTCGTGGTGAACGTGCTACAGGCTCTCGTAGGAGACCTCGGTAGAACCTGACTCTTTTGGAAAGGATCGATATTATCCATTTCTGCTTCACTCATTCGTATATTACAATTCCACAACGTATCTTGGGATTTTTTCTGATTAGAGCGCCTATGGAAAGAAAATGGCTCCTCCTCGTCACTCATTTTACCGACCGGATTTGATGTTCCCCATCGACCCAATAATTTTGGCCGGGAGTGTATATAAAATAAATTTAAAAATAAAATAAATAAAAGCTAACACTGCACTTTTAATTTTTTTTTTTTTCACTATGTTCAATATGTACATACATAAAATAATTAAAAAGAAACTACACTCACTGCACTTTTTGATTATTTTTATTTTATCGCTTACTTCACCGATTCCACGTCCAAACCCCACAACGATTTGAAAGAGAATCAGGACAGATTTATGACAAATTTCACATACGTAAGTTTAAATCTTAATAAAACAAAGAAATATTTTTTTAATATCAATGAAACGGGGTTTATTGGATATCTGGTACACGGGGCCCTATTTTGCCAATAGCTCTTCGAATATTGATTTCCAGGTGTTCAATTGTCTCTGGTTTATCGACGTAGACAAGTGACTTTATATAACCCCAAAGAAAATAATCCAATGGCGTTAAATCACACGATCTTGGTGGCCAATCAATTGGATCATTACGCAAAATTATTCTTTCATCAAAAGTTTTATATATTCGCTCGCCATTGTGTTTGTTGTAGTGGTCGGTGGTTCAGTTGGAACTGTAGTGGGCACTTGAGTCGTTGTTTACGGTGTTGTTCTTTCTGTTGTAATCGGTGTTGTAGTTGGTGGATCAATTGTTTTGGTTGTGGTTGTAACTGGTTCGGTTATAGCAACAACAATTTTTTCGGTAGTTATTGTTGTTGTATTGGATGGTGTGGTGTTAGATGGTAATTCGATCGTTGGTAAAATATCATTATAATCGTCATTGTCGTCGTACACATCTGGATCATAATCATCACCTTCGCTGTGTTTGTCATTTGGTTTTTGTTGTACCACTGGTAATGTTGGCTCTTTGGTGGTAGTCGTTAATATGGGTTGTTCTGTAGTTGGTACATAAAGTTCTGTTTTGGGCTCTAGTGTGACGACTAAACTGTCTCTCTTGTTGAGTATTCCTAAACACTATTTAGAGTGTTAAACAATTATCGGATGTGGCTCCATTTAGAAAATATTTGAAATGTTGAAAATTCACAAATAGGAAATTTCAGTTAAGTTTTTAAATCTAAATTTTGATTTTTTAAATTGGTAGGAAATTAAAATTTTCGAATTTCGAAATTTTATGCTTCAAATTTTGAGAGAACATAGTTGTGTGATTTGAAATTTTGAGCCTATACAAGAATTTTTAGTTTGAGAAATAAATTTTCCGAAATTAAAATTTGGATTGTTACGTAGTTCAAAATTTTGATAAATTTGAAAATAAGAATCTTGAGATTACACAAATTTTTATATTATGATGTGAAAATTTGAAAAATTTTCAGAATTTGAATAGTAAAATTCACAAAATTCATATTTTATTGAAATTAAAGTTGTGAATTGAAATGAAACCAAAATAAATGCAAAGTTAAGAGCCGCTTGGTAAAGCCTACAGTGGCTCGAAGCAGATGTCATAAAAGGTCCACCTTGAAATTTTTTAATTTAATTTAAAAATATCTTTGATCAAGTCTCCGCACACATTGTCAATACATTTAGCTGTTGTATCTGTCATTCGAGTAGTTTCAGAAATATTAGCTAAGCCATGTTCAGAAAGTAAAACCAATAGTCTATTGCGCATTAAATTGAGTTTCAGAAAATCAATATTAAAGTCAAATTTGTATGGAGTAAGTCAGCCAAAAGCATGCTGAATCCCTCGATGAATCTGGACATTCGGTATACCCAAGTCGATAAATACATGCAATGCAAACTAATTTCGAATTTAAATTAAAGGTAATAATTTTGTCAAACACGATACTCTCCCGTTTTTAGTAAATAAATTTTGAGACTAAATTGGATTTTTGGGATTTTTTAAATTTAAAAATTTGGAATTTTTTACATCCCAATAGTTTACTCTAAATATGAATAACAAATGTTAATGATCAGCAATCAAATTGATGCATGTGAATTGTGCGGTGAGAGGATAAAAGAGAACAAAAGCTTTTCTTTTTCTCCCCTCACCGCACAATTCAAATGCATCAACTTGATTGCTGATCATTAACACCTTCCCCGCCTTGATCTTTGGACTGACCAAGGTTAATTGGTAGTGGAGCAATAGCATATTCGTAATAGTGCGTTTCATTTCTCCAGTAGCACTCTTAATGGTTACCACGCGGACAAGACCATCAGCACCAGAATGGGTTTCAATTACCTTGCCTATTTTCCTTGATGATGACTATTGTACCAATTTTAATGTTAGGAAAATCCTTTTACCAAATGTGACGATGTTGAAGTTCTTGGATATATGCCTTGCACCAACGAGACCAAAAAATTTTAAATGTGCTCTTGGTGAGGTCCCAATGAGTGACATGATCTAAATTTGAGTTAGAACATTGCAATTCTGGTATACATTTAAGTGGCCGACCAATGAGGAAATGCCCTGGGGTGAGCACTTCAATTGTATCATCGGTGGATATTGGAACAAGTGGCCGAGAGTTTAATACTGCTTCAACTTACTTGATTAAGGTACTTAGTTCGTCATATGTTAATTTAGCATTTATCGTTAAACGGCGGAGGTGATATTTTGCAGACTTAACAGCGGCTTCGTAGAGACCACCAAAGTGAGGTGAGGCGGGTGGAGCGAACGACCACTCAATTTTGTCGCGCTGACACATAAGTTGTATTTCGGAATTGAGATCCAAGCTTTGAAACAGTTCAAATAATTTGTGTAATTTGTACCGACTAAATTGGTGCCGTTGTCGGAGGCCCCGTGTAGAAATAAACATTTTTAAAGCGCCCATAAAATATACTGTTGAAACTGATGATACCAGTTCTAGGTGCATATAAGCCTTTGTCGGGACTCTGCCTCGTAACGTGAAATGCACATAGAATGAACCGCAGTAGTCAACGCCCACTTAATAAAAGGGAAGTGCCCGGTTAACCCTTTCGGACGGTACGTACCTTATTTTCTACTGCTATAATATTGGTCTTGCTCGAGTACAACGCATTTCGAGCAAGGCGACGTTTATTTATCGGCCAGTAATTACTTCGTACGGCAGCAAGAAGCCATTGCGGACCTACGTGAAGGTGAGTCCTATGAATAAATAAAAAAACAGCTTGAGTAAAGAAGTGATTGCGAGGAAGCAAGGCTGGAAGCTTCGATGTGTAGGACAAGGAAGAAAATTTCAGCCGACCGCCAACTCGGATAATCTTGCCATCGCCCTTAAATAATGATAAAGATTGCAATTTTGGATCCAGTCCTTTATGCAGATGAGTATGACGTCATTTGGACCAGTCGAATAACGGCTTGAAGACCATGTGTAACCTCTTGTGGCAGCTAGCGTTTGCGTGGGCCTTCGCTGCTCGGATAACTCAGTGTCATCTGATGACAAAACCAGTTGAGGCCAGGAGTTGTCCGATGATTGGAGAAAACTCGGGCCATACCACCATAATTCGGATTTAATTAATTCTTCGGGTGGTCGTCCACGCGAGATCAAATCGGCCGGCTTGAACTTAAAATTGGCATTACGCCAATTACTTATTGCAACCAATGATTGAATGTTTGATACACCATTTGCAACCAAAGTTTTCCAACGATTGGACGGAGCGTTCAACCAATGCAAAACAACTGTGGAATCTGTCCAAAAACAAAAATCGTCAACTGGAAAGTTTAGGTTAGGTTTTATTTTTGCAGCCAATTTTGATAATAGTTGAGTAGCAAGAAGCTTAAGTCGAGGCACAGTTAATTGTTTAACGGGGGCAACTTTGGATTTCAAACACAATAATCTAACTATAACGCCCGTAGAAGTGTGACTTTGAACATATACAGCAACACCGTCGACTCTTTGACTAGCATCGGCAAACCCATGTATTTGAATTTTCGTTGGATTTTGGCAATGATTGAAAATATGTCGTGGAATATGGATCGATAGGAGTTTTTGTAGATTCTCACAAAATGAGACCAGGAAGTGTGGAGATCCATGGGCTTTGGTCCCAATTTAGCTTGAGTTGCCACAAAGTTTTGATAAATTCATCATCCTGTTTCTGTAGAAGTTGCTCACGATCATCATCGGGAGAATCGGCAAGAAAAGAAAAATCATTTGAACACCATTTTCTGAGTGATATACCCGCCGACTGAAGAATAAAGAAGATTTTAATCCGGAAAGAAAATACTTCATTCATTGAATTAGCCCCACTCAAAATGTCGTCCACATACATGTCATTGCGTATTGTTAAACTTGCTGCTGGAAAATTGGAATCGTGATCTAGGGCCAGTAGGAGAAGGCAGCGTGTATAGCTAGGAACGAACCAGGAGTAGTACCGTATGTAACGGTTTTGAGCTGGTATCCTTCGAATCAAATCGCCAGTAAATATATTGAAATCTCCTATCGTCCTATGCACTTATCGCATATACATGTGAACGAAATCTAAGTAGTATTGTAAAGAGATTATTTTGTACAACAGGACCAGTCGTACCAAAGACAAGCTAGTCTTAGCTGAGCCGTCAAATACTACTCTTAATTTGGTAGTGGTCGAATCATGTTTAAATACACAGCGGAAGTTAAAAATGATTTGATTCGATTGAATTGACTGGTTCCATATGATTGAGTGAAATATACTCACGCATAAAGGAGTTATAAGAGTCGCGTAACTCAAGAGTTATCCTCACACTTATTATTCGAGATAATAGCTGGAATAGGCCATTTGGATGGACAATACTGAATATTCGGTAGATACTAGGATATTTTTGGCAAGATGTGAACCTCTATATCGACGCAGAATAGTTATTTACTCGTGATCGAAATTCAATAGATGGATGAGCCGCCAATACCTCTGATTTGAGCCGGAAATTTTATTGCTCTTAAACCCAGCTAGTGAGATCGTAATGAAATTAAGCATGGAACCAGAATCTAGAATTGCTATTGCGATTGTTGACATCAGATAACTGGTTGTGAAGATACGGCAAGAATGGTGGATTGTGTTTTTTCTGACGGTAAAGTTTGAGCCATTGAAGACATATTAGTGATGTGGAGAAGACTATGATGTTTGACATGCATGTACGACATCGATCTGCAACAGGACACTTGTCCATTCGATGATTGGATCGTAGGCAGTTTGAGCACATTTTTAATTCATCGACACCTTTTCGTCGTTCGTCAGTGGAAAAGCTGAGAAATTGGTAGCAACGCACAATTGTATGTCCTGTTTGATTGCAAAGGACGCACGAATAGGCCTTAGTCGTATGAAGACCTAACATATGGTTGATTAGTAGCGTTAGTAGTACAAACAAATGGTTGAGTGGTCCTAGTTGAGGGTTGATGAGGTATAGATGGACTATTGATTTTCTGTTCTTCCAACTTATATAGCCCATTCAATGAATTTGGAAACATCTTCGAAAGTATGGGAATATAATTCATAGGAGTTTCCTTCCTCCACTTTAACCTTGTTTTCAAATCGAATTTCGAAGCGATTTCGAGTACAATTTCATTACTCATCCATCGTCCGAAATAAATAATGCATCGTTTTTGTTGTATATTATGTGTTGTTGTATATTATATACAATAAAATTGTATATAATAATTTTGCGCCAAGTATTTTGCGCGCTTGAATTATTTGTTGTGCAGTCGCCAAGTATTTAACATAATGTTGCGACCGCTAGATCACCCACCTGCAAGTAAAATCCCTCCAAATTAAAAGGTTAGTGGTGGGGATGGTTGTTTACGAAAACGACGAATGACTTTGTAAGGTCCTTCGTACGGAGGTGTTAGCCCGTTCGTACTCTGTCAATACGAATGAATACGTACTCGCAATTGTTTAAGGACTTTGTCAATAAAAATAGGCGGGTTAGTTGACTTACGAGTGTCACAAGGGATTATATTGCGCATGGCTGCGCGAATCCTTTCGACATAGTCGTGTGGATCGGAACTATCCTTGGAACTTCATTCGAAAAATTCTCCTGGTAATCTGAGGGCTTGATCATAAACTAGTTCAGCTGGGGAGCATTTTAGTTCACCCTTTATTATTGCTCGTATTCCCAGCAAGACGATAGGAAGTGCTCCATTTAATGGTATTTTCGCGAGCTTTGAGCGAAGCTTTAAGTTGTCGGTGGAATCTTTCGAATACCATTTGCCTGCGGGTGATAAGCAGTGGTACGAATTCTATGAGCGCCTAGTAACCTAGTTTAGACTCGAATGGACTGCCTTGGTCTGTCGTGATTTCAAGTGGTATCCCAAATCTTAAAACGTATTGCTCGACAAACGTCTTAGCAATAGTGGCAGCGGTGCTATCTTCAATAGGGTATGCCTAAGGCCAACGAGTAAAGCGATTGACAATGGTGAGCACATACACAAAACCTTCGCAATGGTCCCACTATATCCATGTGTATATTCTCGAACCTTGCTCTTCTGGCAACCAATACAGGACTTCACCTAATGCGTGATGTCCATGTTCATTTTCGGCCAAAAATACCTACTGGAAATTAATTTACGTGATGCTCATATACTTGGATGTGATAGACCATGCAGAGCATCGAACACTATATGTCTATGAGATGCTGGAACAAATGGTCGATTTACACCAGTTGATGTTTCGCAATAAATTTTTACATCTGGAAGGATGGTGAGTTGTTTAAATTTGAATTTGGAACTCTCAGTTTAATAGTTGGAGTAATTCATCGACTGTTGTGTCTGAGCTAGATTTTTAAGATCTAGATTGACGGAGTCTATTGTTGAAACGTGATCGCTAGTCCTTGACAATGTATCAGCGACCACGTTGTGCTTACCTTCTATATGTTGAATGTCCGTTGAGCGATATAGTCAAAATGTCGAGTCTGCCGTGGAATCTTTTCGCGAGGGGAGACTATTGCTTTGATTAAAGGCTTATAACTCCTACTGCACTACCAGACGCGTCAGTAGAGATGCTATAGCGTGATTTGCTATTGGGATAGGCCAACAATGTTGAGTTGGCAAGTGCTCTTTTAATTTGAGCGAATGACTCGTTGCACTCGTCGGGGTGCAAAATTTATAACTTTTACGAATTTCACTATCTCAAATTTTAGAAGATATACGAATTCTAGAAAAGTAGATTTTTTGTGCTTTAATAGATAATTTTAAAGTTTTAATCAAATTTTTAATTTTAAAAATTTTAACTTTTATATTGAACCATTGATTTGGGTAACAAAATCATTTCTCTCAAAAAATGGAGTCACAATCACAAATAGTTTGAGAATCGTTGCAATAGACTAACGACCGCTACTGTACTCATATATTATTTGTGTATTATCATAAAACTGATCTCTGGTTTTAGAGACAATGGCACACCAGATTTTAGTAGTGGCCACCACACGTTTGAGGGAGTGAGGAGGTTCAAATATTTGGGCTCTCTTATCACTCACGATAACAGTGTGGGTGAGGATATTAAAGTGCGGCTGGCAGCTGGCAGTCGTTCTTTGTATCCTCTAAGGCCACTGCTAAAATCTAAACACTTATCAAGTGCCGTGAAGCTGAAGCTTTACAAAGCGTTGATCAGGCCCGTTGTTATGTTTGGATGTGAAAGTTGGGCGCTGACGGATGAGTACGAGAGATGGCTCCTTACATTTGAGAGAAGAATCATGCGTGTGATTTACGGCCCTAAACGCGAAATAGATGGTACATACCGAGCTCTGTACAATTTCGAGATCAGAGATCTGATGAAGATCCCCGATATTGTACATGAAGTTAGATCTCAGCGAGTACGCTGGCTCGGTCACGTTCTGCGTGCTGATCCGGAACGAATTGTGCAGCGATCTCTGAAAGGAGAGCCACCATATGGTAGGCGCAGAGGTCGTTGCAGGCGACGATGGCTCCACGATGTAGAGAACGACTTGGCCTCTTCAGATTGTCTAAGACAGTATGAAGACCAAGCTCAGGATCGAAACCGTTGGAGCCAGATTGTTGATTCAGTAAGGGGCCAGTAATGGCCTTTAACACTGTTATTATTATTATTATCATAAAATTCAGATATTTTCGTTTTCTTATAGCGTCTTATAGTAAACAAAAAAAATCTTATTTTCATTTAATTTAAACAAAAAAAAAAAAAAATGTTGTTCCCAACAAAATATAAATTATTTAAATTGTTTTATTTTAATTATATTTAATATATGTATATTCGTATATGTTCGAGTATATAAGACATGTATGTAATAGCGAGAGAAATTTATTTTTTTAGGTTATATATTTTATTTTCTTATATAAATGTTTATAAATGGCCGACATTATTTATATTAATAATAAAAAGCTATAAGACATTATCTATACATCCAGTGATAATATTTATTTATTGAATTTATATATTGTAGGTGGATTTATGAGTCAGATTTATTTAATAAAAAATTTTATTAATAAATATAACAATTATGTTTATTTATATTTATTTTGTATTTATAAAAAAAGATTATGATGAGTAATTTGAATTGAAAAACATTAATTTAAATAATAAATTTATAACAGAGCGCGCAAACAAACCAAAACAAAAAAAAAAGAATATAAATTATTTTAAATTTTCTTCGTTGGCTTACAAATTCGAAAAAAAATAAAAATAAAATAAAAATTAAATTAAGATGTTTAATTTAAAATTAATATCATCCGGATAATGTACGCTAATAAATTATTTCATTTTATTAAATTACTATTTTTTTTAATTTAAACTATTTATATAAATTTAATTAAATTGTGGGAGGGAAGTGCGGAGATCAGTCTTACACATAAAGATTCGGTTTCGTTTGAATTGATTGCTATTCCAAATCTCCAGATCCGCCAAGATATCTAGAGAGTTTATACGTTTCTACGTGAAATTTATCCTAAACTTGTCCTAAAAGCAACAACAACAAAGAGTCTCGCTATAAATAATTTTTTTTTAAATATCTATACGGATTCACATTTAATCAGAGATCTGCTACTAATGTAACCATAATCAGGAGCCTTCCTCAAAATTTAAACAAGTAACAAATTCTATATATACATATACGTCTGTTTTTATATTTGAATTTTCTATTTGAAATAAGTATGATTAAAAAAGTAGTAGTTTTTACTAAGATTTAAGCGCGTCTTGTCCCCAATCCAATCAGCCACTTATTAGAAACAAATGAAAATATTAAGAGAAATTGATATACCGGGTGTTTCTTTTAAACTGAGACGATCAAATATCTCGAAAAATAGCCACTCTACGGAAAAAATGTCCATAATAAAAATTTAATCATACCGGGGGTATGAATAGTGGAATAATTGGCAACAAACTCATAGGCCCCACATTATTGAAGGCAACTTGAATGGTCAAATGTACCGAAACATTTTGGAAAATGAACTGCCAATATTACTTGAAAATTTGAGCTTAGAAGTGAGCTATTCGTTGATGACACGTGAAATACCTGATCGTGATTTCAATGGTCGCTGGATCGGCAGAGCTGGTCCGATAAATTGGCCCGCCAGATCACCAGATCTTACTGCGCCAGATTTTTTTGTGGGGCTACCTCAAAAACAAAGTTTACACACAAAAACCAACAACACGTGAGAACATGATTGAGCGAATCAGAAATGCGTGTGCTGAAATTCAACCAGACACACTTCTCAGTTGTGTACAATCAATTGAAATGCGGATTAATAAGTGCATTGAAGTCGCAGGCCATCATGTTGAACACTTATTTTAGATTTACAAAACTGAATAAATTGTTTTGATGACGTATTTCGAGTATTTCCAATGAAAACGTGATGTTTTTTTATTTCAAACGTATTGCAGAATCGAATGCGTGTGTTCTAAGAACGAGAAATTGAAAAAATTGAATTTCGTCGATTACAACGCCATCTATCATGAACCGAACAAAATATTTCATTCAAATCATACGTACTTTTAGTAGCAGAATCCGTATCAGCAATAAAAAATATGGCTTCCTATCTTAGTTTAAAAATTACCCCCGCCCCACCTACAAAGCGGGGGTGGGGGACTATTTTTTTTGCACTAATGTATTTCCCCCGCGGTATGATTAAATTTTGATTATGGACATTTTTTCCAGAGAGTGGCTATTTTTCGAGATATTTGATCGTCTCAGTTTAAAAGAAACACCCGGCATTTCAGTTCGATTACCTAGAAACAAAAATGACCCAGTCGTAAGTAACTGAAAACGTATATTTTGGAAATCACATTAATTTTCTGTGAAACAAAAACCAGACCTATTCAAACATTTTCCAGCTATGATGGCCCCTTATTAGAAACACTCGAAAAAACTCGGACACTTCGGGATATGTATGTATTTCAGTTTTGTTACTATGAACAAGTATTAGTGGTCTAATCTGGTCTAATGGAAAACCACTCAGGTTTTCAAAAATATAGGCTTTCAGGTGCTTAGGATTAAACAATTTTGCTTCATAGTTACAAAAATGAAATATATATATCGAAGTGTCCGAATTTTTTCGAGTGTTTCTATAATAAGAGGACATCATATCCGAAAAATGTTTTGAATAGGTGTGGGTCTGGTCCAACGGAAAACCACTCAAATTTCCCAAAATATAGGCTTTCAGGTACTTATGATTAGACAGCTTTGGTTCATAGTAACAAAACTGAAATACATATGTCGAAGTGTCCGAATTTTCTCGAGTTTTTTGTTTAGATGTCAGTAGATCTCTAAGTTATACATTTAATTTAATTTAAAAATGAATCCGGTAAGTTAGTAAATTTACTAATTTCTATTAATTTAATAATTCACAATAAAAATATAAAAATTCGTTATAACGAAACATTTATTTTACACACATGCATAATAATTTGTTGTTGTTGCTTTAGGACCAATTTCAGATACGTACGTTTCTATCATAATTTTCTAACTTCAAATATTTTATATTCATTTAGTGTCCAGAACGTGCACTGCAAATTTTCCATGTTGAGATTCAATCCCATAATCATATAAAATTGTCCTGTGTTAATTGATTTTGAATTCTACTCACATACATAGTTAAACACACGAAAATTTGTCTAGCACTCATGTTCTACTAGTTGAGCAGACAATTTTTATATTATATTTATTCGAATTTATAAATTATATTTATGTAACTAGTCCAGTGGGCATTCGCGCACTCAGCCACTAAACGCTGCGCGCAGTATATAAAAGGGAAGCAGAAAATAGTGGTACCCACGATTTCTTTATTTATTGGAATCTATTTAAACAATAGTTATAGAGACAATGGTAGCATTACTTTAGAGCAGGTAGAGGGTGGTAGATTGATATAAAGTGAGAACAAGAGCTGGCTATGAGCTCCATCCCCATCGCATAGGTTTATTCCGCTCACCATCAGAACGTGACTAATTTATTGAGTCACTTGAGCCACTTGACTGAAATAGTACATTAAAATGAATCAATGAAATGCGAGCAATTATAGTATAGCTTCTTCTTCCCAATTTTCAGTTTATTTACGTGTAATCTGGTTTCGTAATAGGGTTTTGGTGGGTTAAGGTGGCCTGCTGATTTTAAGCTCACCTTGAGTTAGTTTAAAAACTGCATGAGTCTTTTAATTTGGTCCATTAATGGTGTTGTTTCGTTAATTGGTTCTTCCCCTCTGATTCAGAAAAGCGAGAGTGAAATACGAAATAATCGCAAAAATTGTTTGAGATAAGCGTCTGAGCGATCGGTGGTATCGGAAATCTCTGAGTATCATATTCTGAGAAAATATTACGTTCTAAGTCCACACAATTTACTCCGTCACCATGCAGTTTGCCTTAAGTCACTTGATATTTTTTTGTTTAACCATATGCCGGCTATATAAATTAGTTAGCTTGGATCTTAGATATCACAATTCGGGCATGGCGTTGCTCACTGACCAGTAACACATTGTAAATTAGTTTTTCGTACGGAACGAAGTCATAAGGTCTCATACTTTGATTTTTTGTATGACTGTTAAATATACATTTTTGCGTTTCGACTATACCATTAGGCATACGGTGCTTCAAACGTTTCAAAGTGTTCATTATATTGATAGATATTATCAATATAATGACCACTACAAAGTCGTATATCATTTGTAGTTGTGACACATAGCCATAATGAATCTCATTTAGAATATTTTCAATTGACTAACCACATTTACCAAAAAAAACTAATTTTAAACAAATAATCAGTGAACAGCCGCATAATTTGAATAGACCGTCCAACATCATCGTCGGGACTAAATAAAACTACTATTCAGCCATCAATACGCTCAATTAATTAGTCAGGCCTTACAAATTATAAATTGTTGAGAAATCCAACATCGAAAATTATACAATGGGGCTCTCGTAAGTTTCATTCTGATTTGCGCTATACTGGACAAGCAAGGCAGGTGAAGAACTGTTTCTTCCTACTACTCATATTCGAATACGTCCAGTCTACCCGCATGTTTACTTATGCTATGAAACAGTGAGTCGTTATAAATGCCACGAACACGCTATGTATTGCGAGGCTGAAGCGAAATCAGCTGCCCGGATCTGGATTGGCCGAGTTTTGGCCTGATCTACCTAATTATTACGCACGAGTTGGCGTTAGATCATATGTCGTTTGTTGCTTTCATAGGTTCCTCCTGAATCAGCAGTTTACATGTAGCGAGCGGTAACCTGCTTGGTGCGGATGAAGTAAGTTGTGCCATAACGGGCAACCCCAACTCCGGTATTTTTTCCTGTAATCTTGAAGTGCCCCGGCACCCACGTCAACCGAATGTTGAACTGTTCAGCCATCTCGTTGATAGATGAGAGACAAATCAAATGTGATTGTAGCGTTTTAATGGAAACCTGACTGTCGGTAAAAAAAAATGCGAATATCCTTTCCAGATATTACATTATACCTCAACTAGTCCATCACTTCCATTATCGCGAAAAGGGTAGCCTTAAAAGCCACTACAAAATAAGCCCAAGGTATTCCGCGTTACAATACGTTGCTTCATTTACCATTTCACCCCAACGTTACCTCAAGCCAGACTAAACCAAATGAAATTGTTGAGAAATCCTGGTGATTACCAGGTAACATTGAGAGTATCAATCCAATCTGATAGCCCATGAATCCATTCTTGATTGGATAATTTCGGGAACAGTGAGTGACAAACAACCATTTCAAACCATAAGCCTGGGTACCTCTATCAACATAGACAAAGCTAATAATTATTCCAAAGCTTGAACTATGTACGGCATTTCGATACTTACAAATTGAATAGATAGCATGCTTACTAAACGTTTTTGTGGATAACCATGTTTCTCAAATTAAAACAAAACACCCCAGGAAATGTTAACCAGAATTTTTTCTTGAAATCACGGTTTCCTAGTTAACATCGTAATATCTATGACACTGCCTTTCCTTAGTTATCTGCAAAGTTTCTAATGAATTTCCGGTAATAGCCGATTAACCCCTTTATTTGCTTGGTTGTTTTAGGTATTTGGATGTCACTTATATTTCCTTTATTTTCCCTGGCTCGGGTGAAATACCATTTTCGCTGATTATGTGTCCAAGAAATTTTAGTTCTGGGTTAGAACAACATGCATGTTGCTTGTTTCATTTGTTGTGAATGTTCGAATGTTCGATTTATCACTGGTAAACTCGACGTGGTTGCTCAATGCCGAAAATGCTGGTTTCTTAAAAAGATTCTCTGCAATTAATATCTGGTGGAATAACACCCTGTTTTCCTTTTTGAACTTCTGTGTTCGCTTTTGTTCATCTGCCTGTCGGGCTTTTTCGGTTTCTTTAATCGCTTTCTCTGTTTCGGTTTTTATTTTTGGTCTGATTCTATAAGGATTGCTAAAGTTGTCTTGAGCGGATATAGTGCATCTTCGATTCGCTAATACAATATTGTTTTGTTCTTATGTTGAATCCTAGCGGCTCCTTATCTTCGAACATTCTTCTTTTACTAGGCTTGCGGATGTAACCAATCATAGTTGAATCAACCTCATTTACTATTAGAATGTTATTTGCTACTCCTTTGATTCTATTTGTAATTGCTCGCCAATATATTAGCGCTAATTCTATCTCCCTTACATCCGTTGACTCGCTTATTAGTGTTTTAACTTATCTAACTGTGTTCTGTGTCTTCGTGAACAAGTTGTTCGTTTAGATCTTTGTGGTTAAATTTAACCATTTCTGTGTCTCGATTTCAGTGTTTAAGAATCAACACTGTGTTTTTGCTCCCGAAATAAAAGCGTAAGATTTGTAGCGCGAGAAGAGCAAAACAAATTTTCTTCTTCACCTTCTGGTCGATTAATAGGAAAGTTGATGGGGGATACATACTTACAAATATTTCTAACTAACCAAAATTTTTATATAAATAAATTCTATTTTTATATAATTTGGCTCCATCTAGAAGCCGACTATAAAATTTAAGATGCACTTTGATTATAATCTGACCAAATAATTTGTATTATGAAATGGATAGTTTAAACTACTCTATACCATAAATTCAACTCACATGGAAATTCTTTCGACCGAGTGTGAGTATATAAAAATATTAGATTAGCGCCGTTATCTGATACGCTATTAAGATTAAGACATTATTTGCATATATATTACGTAATTATATTTTCATCACCCATTCATAATATTGTTGAATTGGTTCAGATTTACTTGATTATAATGTGAAACCGGAGTATAAACATATTTTGATGATAGTGCGTTTATATAAGGAGAGGGCATCCAATATTTGTTTAAATTCTCAATAGACCACCTTTGCAATATCGTCTTAAGTATGATGATTCCAGATCAAACCACTTTTGTAGGCTTATCTCCTACAAAAAAATAATTTAAATTACTGGACTATATAACTGTAAATCTATTAAGATGAACGAATGTGCCGAACCAAATTACACAAGCGGACGAATATATAGGAGCTTGAATTATTGCATGTTCTCAACAGAAAAAAAAAGGGTTGTAGGGTTGAACCCCAAAATATTTATTACGTATTGTGAATTAAACCCAAAATTCCTGCAATTCCAATACAAATCGAGCTACAACTCAACGAACGGCTTTACGATTTTTCGTGGCTCACTCGGACATGTTTATGCTGCAAACAGACTAACAGAATTTCTGAATGAGTTGGAACTTTGCCCATCAATGTTTAATGCTCGGAAGCTCATAGGTATGAATGTGGTGTTGTCGGTTCATCCTCAATTTCTCGAATATTGCTGCACCAATCAATTCAATAGATTTGAATGTTTTACGTGTATCCGCTCCATTTGTCGTCAATGTAGACTTCAAGAGAATGTTTACTAATCGGAATGATGCAATAAATACTGGCATTGGAGCTGCCTTGACACAATAAGTTGATGATGACGAGCGGCTATTAATTCTGATTCGTTGTTGTAATGTACTTAAATACGTGAACGAAAAACATTGCAAAATTAATATATTTCTGTGTTTGTTGCCATCGGTTGATTCTTGGGCCCAATAATAGGTTCTTTCTCTGATGTGTTCTGCGAATGCTATGCTAAACGGATTATACTGCTTTTGCAATAAATTCTTTAATATCCTTGTCTGGCGTTTTTGTAAGCCCCTTTCGATTTCACTGTTTCAATACTAGTAACGAATATCGTGCGATAAAAACGAAAGAAAAGGTATAGTAGTGGTCTTACGCTATCCAAATGAATATGTCACGTCTTTGTTTATACTGGGGCAAAAATTACCTGATGTGATATACCGTGTAGCGTGTCGAAGAAGATGTTTCGACGTAGTGGTTGTGCGATATATGGGCGGTTTGCGCTATTAGATGTTTCACAGGCAATTTCTCGGCCAGGTAGTTTGAAATGTTTTAGTTGCATTGATGAACTAGTGTGACATATGGAACCGGAAAGTAAATTCAGAAGTTTCAAGTCTACTTTTTGTGGTTGCGCAACATTGTTGTAGTCGAAGTGAGTCTCGATTGTGGCCGTTTCGCTGTCCGTTATGGGCGATATTGTTTCTACAACAACGTTATCAACGTACCTTGGACATGCTG
This sequence comes from Tipula unca, assembly GCA_951394425.1. NCBI lineage: Eukaryota > Metazoa > Arthropoda > Insecta > Diptera > Tipulidae > Tipula > Tipula unca. The sequence goes on along the minus strand of OX596382.1, from coordinate 108,426,828 downwards.
GATATCTGTGGTGGATTGACTAATATAATCCAAGTGGCGTACTTGCCTTGGAATATGTTCAGTATTAGACTGATTTGCTCTAGTCAGAGGTTTCTGGTCGGTGTAGATGATGAAGCCCACCCCTCCGACAAAATATTTGAAATATTTTATCGCTAGATCGAGTAATTCCTGATCGAATGAAGAGTATTTCTTTTCGGCATCCGAGATCTATATACTTCGAGAAGAATCTCAGGGGCTCCCAACATTTGTCGTTGAACTGTTGCAAAACTACTCCGATGGCAGTATTTGATGCATCAAATATTATGCTAAGCTTGAGTCGCTCAGTGGATGCGAAGTAGTAACAGTTTGTTCCAATTCAGCCTTAAGTGACGCAGACCAAGAGAAATTCTTAGAAAGAGCTAGCCGTTTACAATGCCGCTGAATCACTAAATATTCTTGATTGAAATGGGAGCTGGGGATTGCTTAATGGCATTTATTCGTTCATGAAAAACACGGCGCAAGCACTTTTGACTTTCTTGTGGCGAAGAAAGTCAAAAGTGCATGCGCCGAATATCCATTTTGAGATCTTGATGTGAACATCAAACTCGACAAATCGTTGGAATAATGTTTTCAGATGGAGTTTGTGTTGTTTAATCGACAATAATCCCCACATGGTCTGCAGTCGTGATCTTTTTTATTGACCATATGTAATGAACAAGAGACGGAAGATGTCTATGTTCCACAAATTCCTAATTCCACCATATGTTATTCTGTTTGTACAATTTTTGTGACGCAAGGATCTATATATAAACCATTGTGGCATTGATTAAAACTTGATCAACCAAGTTTGTACTTCCCATCGACAAGCGAGTTTCCTAAGAAAATCGGACGATTCACAGTCGCTAATATGAAAGCGTGCGTGAAGGTTATTTTGAGTCCAATATCCACCGATATAGATAGTATTGTTTGTACGGTCAGGTGAGTTGGCCTCGACCCATTGATTTATTAATTTTTTGGTTGCCCATGATTGAGGTAGATGGGTATGATGCTGATTGCTATGCCGTATTAAAATTACACGTTTGTGTACCTTTCTGTGCAGCCTTTCTATGTTTGACATGATACCAGCATCCACCTTCCCGATTATTGTGATACAGTTGAGCATGCGATGAAGATCATGGTCCCAGTGATTTATTTCTGCGTCGGAGCAAACCGTCGAGTTTCGAGATAGTCATTTACATAAACCTATTTAATTAGAAATGTTTCTCTTATCTGTTTGGACCGTAATTAGGATGGCCAGTGGTCCAAATTTTCGTTTTTCCAATCCCACAATTGTTTTCCTTCTGGTGTTACTAATCTGCACCCGCCATGAGGATATTTATAGAGTTGTAGTCACCTCCTGTAAGAAATTTACCTTAAGATTTATTTTAAAATCCCTGTCTTTAAAATTTTCATAAATTTGTAAATTGTCCAAACATATGGTAGTTGCTGGGATATGTTCCTGACTATGCTGTTAGAGTTCATGGTGTCTTATAATGATAGCTGTCTCTACTTGAGACATTCCGCAGTAGCGTGAATACTATATCCTTTAACATTAAGACAGCTCATCTATAAAATGTGTTTCAGAAATTAGCATAATAAAGGTTTGTTCAATAATTTCTGTTGAGTTAGCTTGTTGGCGTTCCATACAAGTGATTTAAGTTCATTCATTTTTTTTTTTTAATTTTGGACTATAAGTCGAATGAGAGTATTCATAGTTTGCATCAGTCGCTGGCCGTCGTTTCAAGTTACATAGATTGCATGAGTAACTTAACTGCTTGAGCGTATGAGGCTTTAATGGTTATTGTGACAGATATTTCTCTCACATTGATTGGATTTGTATATAATTGGTTGAGCTTGCTTCAGGGCTTTTAGCCTTCGAGTCAATTTTCCTCAATAGTTAGCAGTATGACTTTCTCTGCATTTAACGTCCAGGTTCATTTTATCTAGCTCGCATTTGCTAATAAATATTATGCAAATATCCACACATTACACACACTGATTTCCATTTATTAGACTCTTCCACTATTTTTCAGTATAACAAATACCTCAAATTATTAATTTTATGTTTTCCTTTCGTTTTTGCTGGTCAGGTTCTATAGTTCAACTCTAAAGATTAGTTGAGGTGTTTGATATCAATGCTTTTAACTTGTATTTAACTTGAATGGTTTTTATCGTGCCTGAGAGCACGTTTAATGGTAATTGTGTATCTTCTGGAGAAATAGTGCCATATGATATCTGATTTTTTATTCTCTATATGGTTGAAGAATAAAACTTAGTCGACATTTGGTTTCAACAGAAACCGCACATCAGCCCACACAGTCTACGATACAACCGAAGTTTATGACCAATCTTCGCGATTTGCCTCCGTTGAACTACGGTGATATCCTTTGAAAGACGCAATTAAAGTGGCTCAAACCATTTAAAATGTACTGAAAAATTGGGTCGACAGAATAGGGTTATTGCAAATCCGGGCGAGGCAGTCTAATCATTTAAAATTTTTGTTGCGGTTATAAACTTTTTGTCTTTATAATCACTAAAACATTTCTTATTTATTGTTTAGTGATAACGTGTCACTTATCGCTAAATAAATTTAAAAAAAACAAATCCGATAATATTTTGGACAATTTATTTATCAAACATTGACTACAGGTAATTTAAAAAATATTTTAAATAAATTATCGCTTATCTCTGTGAACGTTACCAAATCGGATGGTCCAGTAACAATAAGACTTGTATCCGGCTTTTGATTAGTACATGCGGCACGATTTACGTTATTTCAATAAGTTGTATTGATTCGCCCAGGCTGATCATATTAAAGATTTTTTTCGGTTTCATGAACGTAAGATTCATGTAGATTTAAATTACGCGAAACTGTAAATTTAGATATCCGCTTACTATTAGTGGGACAGCTACTCCGATTAAATCGAATGAGCCGCAATAATTTATCGAAAATTGTACGTCGTTGCGAGAATGGCGTTTGGTTTATTTCACACGATTTATTCATTTGATTTCGGACATTCCAGAAGCCATTTGATCAGACTTTAAAATTATCTCCACAACATTGGAATCAATATCAAAAAAAGTTTCCATTTTTATAACACAATTCAGATTAGCAATATTTAAGGACAACAAAACATTATGGCACATTTCTGTTCATATTCAAAACCCCTAACAAACATGTAAAATTATGAAATTATGGCGGTTTTTCTGCAATTATATCATCATAAGAAATCGAATGAAATGTAAAAAAAATTGAAACATTCAATCGTCTGATGTGTGTGCACCGATTGCAGTATTCTATGGCCATTTTATATTTTTAAATTTAAGTCCAACACAATTTTTGTACATTAAATGGATCTAACTGCGTCGATTATATTGTAGTAGCAATACTTCTTTGCACCACTGTAAAGTTATACTAAAAAAATAGCTCATCACAGGATGACACTGTTATGACTAAGCACAAATTTTGTTTGTTGTCTATATATGTGGACACGGCAGCTAATTTATAAGTTTGAATAATTTTTGTTAAAAAATTGTATTTGACCGGAAGCCGCGAAACCACCCTATATAAATACAAATAAATTTTCATCTTATGATTTTGTAAGACTTAAAAAATATATATATAAAAATAAATATATATAAATTAAATAAAATACATAAAAAATATATATATTTTTTTTTGTTTACTTTATAATTTAAAATTAAACAAAAAAATTTTTTATTTTAATTTATATTTTCTTAAATTTATTTTAAAAACTATATATACAAAATAAAGAAATATGTATAGCTATATGCGCGTCTTATATTTAATTTATGAATATTCATTAAACTCTTGCGAACTTATCACACAAAAATATTTTTTGTTTGTTTGTCTTTTGGCCATCTTATGCGACTGTAAATAGATTTGATTTGATTTCGAGTATCATAAGCGAATATCCACCATAAAAATTAAAGTGTTACATTTCTTTCTCATGTAAACAGAAATTTAAATAAAATTTTAAAAAGAAAATCTACATTTACACACTTAAGGCTTAATGAATCCATCAATATTTTAATGTTACACTCGCATCTTCTGATATTCTTTCTGGTATATGATTTAATGTAAACAAACAAAACAAAAAAAAAAGAAATTTGTGTTTTTCTTATTTTATTTAAGAAGAATGTAACAAGATGTACTTCTTATTAATTTTTTTTTTTTTTTAACCTAAAGTTTATTTTTACTTCAATTCTAGTTAAAAAATAAAAAATAAAAATCGTCTAGTAATTTATTATTTTTCCCATGTTTGAATGTAATAAAAATATACATTTCTTAATAAATAAGATAAATACTCTGCGCGCATCTCAGCTCGTGCGTGTGTGTGTGTACTATATATATATATGTACTATTAGTATTATAGAACTACTTTACTGTATACCGCGCGCTCATCGAACTAAAAAACAGTTGTTAAATTTTTATGATCAATCAATTCAATTTGTTTTCTTATTTCTTGATCAAATGGATATATGTATACAATCATAAGTATGATGTATGCGTGTGTGTATATATGCATGCGGAGTGGTAAACGCAATAATATTATTTTTTATATATTTGTGTGACCTAGGCAATGAAAATGCTAAATTGTTTTGCAATTATGTAAAACTATTAATAATTTTTTGATTTTATTTATTGCGCAAGTAATTAAAAGTGTCGGCAATATGGTGTGGCGGTTGCGTTTCTATTGAAGTTTAAGACATCGCGTATAGTTTCAGCTGCCTCTTGGGAAGATTGAGTGATATTTTAAAAATACATTCTATTGTTTCAGATTGTATTATATATTATTATTATGATAATGATATGCAATTAAATTATTTATAATTATATCATGTTAAACGTTTTATTTTTTCAATTTCTATTTAGTCATGTTTTATATAATATTTTTTACGTACATACTCGTATATGCGATAGTTTTATAATGTTGGCAGTTAATTTTTAGTTTTTTATTCAGGGGAATTCCATATAAATTTGGTTTACATGGATTTAATTTAATGAACATACCTACTTTCAAAAAATAATGTTGTTATGATAAATTTGAAATTATTATTAATAATAAAAATTAATACAGTTTTTAGTTTTTTTTTAATACATATTTTGCAATGACACGTTGTTGAAAGATTTTCGACTTTTTTATGGTTTAGGGCATTATTTAGTTTTTGTGCATTATTTATAAATATCATACGACTACATATCGTGTACGAAATTAAATGTTTCTAAATATAACATTGGAAACTATGCCATATCCGCATCTGTGTGGAATCTATATATGAATAAATTGATAAACAGTATTACTGTTACGTTTTAGCCTTGTTAAACAAGGTTCGATCACTAGATTGTGAATAAAACGTGTGATGATTAGATGAGATTACTCACCTCATTTCTGGGGTAAAATTGAATGTCCTCTGTTTCGTTGAAACTTGGTTTTCTGAGTGCATATCGGATGCAGCAATACACATACCCGGATTTATAACATTTAGGAAGGATCGTAAAGTACCCGATAAGAAATGGGGTGGAGGTATATGCGTATATATTAGATCAACATTGCCTTCCAAATTGATCTACAAATATTGCGATCGTGGCTTAGAGGTTATTCTAATTGAAGTCAAATCGGGGTCTGTTGTAATATTATTAATGGTTGTTTACAAATCGCGCCTCGGTGAATTTTGTAATGATCTAGAGAACATTCTCGCCGAATATTCATTCAAATATAATGATATTATTATCTGCGGTGACTTCAACTATGATCCTAATGGTATTGTCTATGTCAAAACAGTGAGCCAACGCATTTCACAAAAACTTCGTCTAGTTTGCTTGATCTGATTATCACAAATACTCAAAAAGTAATTTTTCTAAATGAAATATCGGTGGGATTTTCGGATCTAGAATATGACTTTATATTTTTTTCATATGATGTCGACAACAACAGAATGGAGTCCTTGATTAGTTTCCGAGATTACAAAAACATTGACACTACTGGTCTTATGCGCGAATGTGCAAACATACCATGGGATATAATATATACGATTTATGAACCGAATGATAAAGTGTGCTTTTTAACCAAATGGTTGTGGCATCTATATGAAAAACTTATTCCTATTAAATCATTTCTTTTAAAATCTACTGAACCACCCTGGTTCAATAATCACATTTTAAGTTTGATTAAATTACGTAATTTTATTTTTAATCGTTGGAAGCGAACTAAAAATGAAGAGCTTTATCTGGAATATAAATCAATTAGAAACAAAACAAATAATGCTCTTAAAAACGCTAAAACTCAGTATTTTGCTAAACGTCTCGATCCTACCTTACCATCTAAAACATTTTGGAAACATGTTAATTCCATAACTGGATTATCCAATAAACTAAATAACTGAAACATCGACTTCTCAGCAGACGATCTGAACAATTATTTTTGCAATCAACAATCAACACCTGCTAACGTAGACGATTTTGTGTTGAGTGGAGCTACGGATAATGGTTTTAGTTTTCGTAATATTGATATTGTATAGACTTAAATGAAGCCTTTAGATCAGTTAAATCTAATTCTGGTGGTATGGATGGACTGCCATTAAAATTTATCAAAATGCTACTACCCTACATAGATGGTTATATATTACATGTGTTTAATAGCATTATCACTTTCTCTAGTTTCCCTTACGAATGGAAACACTCTAAAGTTATACCGTTTCCTAAAAAGCAAAATAGCTCTTGTCTATCTGACTTTCGGCCTATTAGTTTGCTACCGGTTCTTTCTAAGGTTCTAGAGAAAATACTTCAAACTCAAATCCTGCATCACTTAGAATCACATAAAATGCTATCCAAAGTTCAAGCGGCCTACAGATCTAATCATAGTTCTATCACTGCTCTACTAAATATTAGCGATGACATTCGCAGTCACAAATAATAGGTTGGACCTCAACAGCAATAAAACCCAATGTATATTGATTGCTTCATCAGATCGCAATACTGATAGTCTTCCCAATATTGTAATGAGGGGTACAGTGATATAGTTTTCTGATACTGTGAATAACCTGGGTGTACATTTTGATAAAACTTTATGCTGGGGCCATCATGTTGAAAGTGTTTGTGCAAAAGAATAACCTTCCTCCTAAGACTATTTTGGACTACTACAAAACATTTCAATTCTACACTTCGCCTTCAACTTGTTAAGACGTACATCTTACGGCATTTTCTTTATGGAGACATTGTAATATTCGACCTTCAGAATCAATATTTCAATCATTTACAGTTGTTATTCAACTCATGCATAAGATACGTCTTTGGACTAAGAAAATATTATCATGTCTCTCAGTATACAAAAATGTTACTTGGCTGTTCGCTTCATGAATATTATCAGTTTCGGGTAAGCTTGGCGGTTTTTAAGTTCTTGAAGGATAAACGGCCTGAATCTATTTTTAATAAATTAAAAAAAAGGATCGCCTATAATAGTACAAACTTAATGACTTCCTCCTTTTTTGTGAGGGGAATCAGTTTGTGGAATTCTTTGTTAGTTGACTGTAAACATTGTGGCACAGCAGCATCATTTCGAATGATTATTATTATTATTATTATTATTATTTTAATAAAGATATATGTATATATGTTTTTTTTTTGTATCTAATGAAATAAGTTGGTTACAACTTGTAACATTCATTAAATAAATAAATAAAATAAATAAAACAACCAATTTAATTCTAGATGACACTAATTTATTTATTTCCGAATTATTACACTAAACAGTAGTTTACTTTATTCACTATCTATCTTAATTTAACAATTATCACTTTATTACACTTTAGTAACACTTTGAACTCTTAACTTTCGATGTTTCCTTTTTATTACTACTAACTCTATTACTGTTAAATTCCAACTAACTTACTCCTATCTTGTATTTATACCAAATACTCTAACCTTCTAGAATATTCCACAATATTCGAGAGTGTCTAGACTATTCTTTAATAGCCTAGAAACATTTAATTTATTACAGTTTATATTTACTCAAATAGAGATATCGCCACAACACAATCGTAATATTATCCTACCTAATCCTGATTCGTCCCGAATAGGAACCAGTTCACCTTCCCTGTAGAGCGCTAATCGCTCTAAGTGCACCACCGTCAGTTTTCCACACTGCCCTTTCCTAATCCGGTAAAACAGAATGTTTATCTTTTTGATGACGGTGTAAGGCCCTTCCCATGATGGTTGCCGCTTTGGTGGTAAACCCGTCTTCCGTTGCGGGTTGTTATGCCATACTAAATTACCTACTTAGAAACCACTGTTATTTACTCGAATGTCGCTCCGATCACCTGAAACTCGTAATCTCTCCTGAAACTGTTTCCGAGTTCGGTGGATGCTTTTCCCACTGATCACCTACTACTCTCCTGATAGTTGCATCAAGAAGCCATTTGCCCTTCACTATATTTGCGGCCAGTACTTCATATTGGAACTGAGTATTTACGGTCCTTATCGTTGCAATCTTCTTGCCCGTTATGAGTACACCCTCGGCATTCGCTGGTTATATTATTCCCTTAATTAGATCTTCTATAACACAATTGTTCCCGTCAACATCACGTTTAACTGTTAAACAGTCCCAACCGGTTTTATTATGGCTTGCGCAGTCTCGTTTAGTAACGCACAAGCAATGATACCGGCGAACTTTGCTTTGGGTGACAACAGTATTGCTTTACGTGGCTCCGGTTCCCGTATTCCATCAATGAATGCGTCCATCATAACTTTATCCATGTAATCGGGGGACGTATTTATATGTACCAAATGCACTAGCCGCTCGACCGCGGATGATTATTCTTGAAGAGTATCTGCGATCTTTTGACATCGACTATACAACTCCATACGATACATTTCTCGTGTATAATCACTTCCGTATTTTCGATCCAGTGCCTTCTTGTTGTAACTAGTAAGAGCTACTAATAGCGCTGTTCCACGATTCGCGTCATTCCAACCATTTTGACTGAACGTTGTCTCAACTTGAAATTTGAAAACTGCAAAAGATGTTGTGCCATCAAATATCGGTGGTTTAAATCTTATTGCGTGCATTGGCTGAGCTACTTACGACGTTGTCCCGTTTACTTTCATATTTGTTTGTAGTTTCTGCTCAACCAGTTGAACCGCCGATTGCATTTTCTCTACTTCTTTATGTATAGAGTCGTACACATTTCTCGAAATGGCCGGTCCATTTTATTAATGATCTCGCTTCATTTTCTGGTTTGAATTATCAATTGACCGATCAATTTTCTTATTTAATTGGTTATTGGACTGTTCCATTGATTGTCTCATATCTTGTTTCATTTCCATCATAGCAGAAAAACTAACTGCGTCATATCGAAATTTCCAACTTGCACTGGCACAGCCTCCATTACTGCATCTTTAACCTCTTCATCCCCTTCTGTTTGGTCAGAAAATGTTGATTCATCGGAATTGTAACTAGCCGGAACAATACCATCTGTCTCCAACGCTTCCAATAATCTTTGCTTCAATACATTTTTCTGACCAGCCGTTGACAAACCACGCTCCAACTCCTACTTTAATTCGGAAATCTATTTTAATTCACAGTCCCACCGCAATCACCAGTTGTTGCGTTTTAGCCTTGTCAAACAAAGTTCGATCACTGGATTGTGAGTAAAACAACCAATTTAAATTCTGGATAACACTAATTTACTTAATTATTTAATTTTACAATAATTCCCTTATTAAAAAGCTTCTAAGTATCGAAATTAACGGAACAGCGTCGCCCGTAGCTCACCCAACGCACCCAATGAAATTTAAGCCACCGATATTTGATGGACCTACATCTTTCACGGTTTTCAAATTTCGATTTGAGAAAACGGACAATCAAAATGGTTGGAATGACACAAATTGTGGTACAGCATTTAATAGTGGCTCTAAAACGTGAAGCGGCTGAAACATTGCGGACTATTCCAGAACATGCTCGAAATAACTACAACGAGATAATGAAGGCGCTGGATCATAAGTATGAAAGTAACCATAAACGAGAGATGTATCGTATAACGCTGAAGAGTCGATTTCAAAAACTCACAGAGACTGTACAGAAGTATTCCGCCGCAGTCGAGCGGCTAGTGCATATGGCACATACAAATACGTCTTCATGACAAAATATATAGCTGCAATCAATAAACCACCGAAAAAAGAATGTTTGGTAGCAACGAATTCTAGCTTTTAAAGTCCTGTACACGAGACCTAATTCAAAGTCTTAGGATTCAAAATTCCTATTATGAAGTTGAAAATATTTCAACTCAAGAAGAGAAAAATGGGTGTTTTTTGTCATTTTCATGTGATTGAGAGAGAGAGATCAGTAAAGTATTACTGAATCATATAACTTTCAAATGGCTCGATTAAGAAGTCGAAAAATTAATAGTTTGAGTCCATTCATAACAAATCTACATGAGAGTATTGATATCATGAATGGACGTTATTTGAACTACATTAAACGAATTTACAACGATATATAGGACTATAGAGCACGGTTGAATGTCGATTAGGTACGATTATATTTTATTCAATAAATGACGTATTATTCATGAACCATTTAACGTGAATATTGATTGCTTTCTGTACCCGCATTATGTATGTTACAAAACTGTGGATGTCCGTATCGCAAAATTTTGATTTAGCGAAGAAATTTATTCTGGCTTGCGCATCTTATAGGAAATTAATTTATCTATTAGCGCTGTAAGAAATCTAAATTCTGCTAAAATCCAGAAGCACCGGTACTTATGCCCTTGCGAATATCATCGCTAATATTTAGCAGTACACATCACCCTTGCGAATATCATGGCTAATATTTAGTAGAGCAGTTATAGAACTATGATTAGATCTGTATGTCGATTGAACATTGGATTCTCTTTTGGATGTTATGGAATTCGCTTTTTACGATTTTTTTTTATTTAAGGAGATTTTATGAAATTCCGTGTAAAATTAGCAATTTACAATACAATGGTCCAGTGAAACAACTTATAGAAAGAAATTCGAAGTACTGAATTCAATCATTTAATAATAACTATTCACCCGGGAAATACTGCCAAGGGAGGTAGTGCTCTTATAATTAGAAACTATACATTTTTCTTTTTTGACTCAAATTCCTTTTGAAAAACGAGGTCCAGTGAAACAACTTATAGAAAGAAATTCGAAGTAAAATTGGTGTAAAAAGTAAATTAATCGTTAAGCTTGTGTCTTAGGCTATACATGTGACCTGGTGAGTAATTATGTTAGAATATTTTAACTCTTAATCTGTTAGAAAATGTTCATGCATCAGCTTTGAGCAAAAAATTCACAAGTATACCACGGCATTTAACCAATAAAATCAAACCAACTAAAAGGTTTCTCGGTACCAAAATTAGTAAATATACAATTTGTCTCAAGAAACCAGTTCACTCCACACTCCAAAGGCATCAACTATTTTCTAACCAAAAACTCAAAAATGTTTTTTTGACTGAAATGTTTTTGTTCGTATGAAACTGGATTTGGAAATGAACTAGATAATTGGTATCCACCTGGTGTTTATTAATATAACTAATCATAAATTTGGAAAAGTTGATTTTTGGCACCACCCATACGTGTACTTAATTTCAAAACAAATAATTAGTAATTTGGCACATTACCAACCAGGTTACATTTATTAAAATTTTAATGCAAAAAAATGGCTTGTAACTATTTTGAAAATAGTAAATTTCATTTGACTTCGAATTTAGCTATAAATTTCAATTAGAATTTGTCGTCAAACTTTCCATAATAGTTCCAAATTTTAAAACTCAAGATTCTGACGTAAACCGATTTCTTAAGCATGGAGCTGGAAAAGTGGGGATTGTTTGTTCGTACATACAGATGTCTGTATGTTTTGTAACCCATAAAATTACAACACGTTACGGCTCATCCCCATCTCATGGGTCTAACTAAAATGTGTGAAGTTATCCCAGGATTCCATCCCAGAAAAATTTAAAATGTTCATCTGGTAATACTATTCTCATCCCATCTCAGGATTTTAAAAATCATCCCAAAATTTGATATCATCATTTTAAAAATTTGCAAACAACGTGTTAGATTATATATTCTTGTCGTAAGAAGTAATTGGCACAATGGGCTCAGAAATTTATATGAATATATACATAAAATTAGGAGTTTAACTACTGGTTCTCAAGAACCATGATTGCCGGAAAATGTTTCTTTTGTTTTCGACTTTGCATAATGTCCACTTGCTGTGATAAATCGTTGAACACCAGCCGTATGTTGTAATTGGCGCAATGGGCTCGATATGTATGGCCCATTGCGCCAATTACAACATACGGAAAAAAATTTGTGAATACTTTGTAATATTCATTTAATTACTTGATGAGCGATTTGCAAACCATCTAGAAGACAAATGTAATATTTAATTGTTTTCAATAGAGAAATGGTGAATCTCAATAGGTGACGGCAGATATGCAAAACCTAAACTGCACTACACAGCTACTTACTATAAAGAAATTATGTTAACTCCTTAAGTCGGATTCATAATTTTTTATTGTTTTTTTTTTTTTTTAAATAAATACCAACACATACATACAATATTTAAAGACTGTTCGGCTAGTGGATTTATTGTCCTTTGAAAGCTAAACAGTATCTTTATTTGTACACGGCTACAGGTCCGACTTTTAATTGGCCATTTGCACACTGCATAGCTCCATGCTAGCCTGTACTAACATGAACGATGGGTCGGCCCACGAGTTCTACATTCCAACAGAGGGTCATAGATGTTTTCAATTTAATCACCGATCGTAATCGGGAGATATAAAATACATTTTGCATCTCGCTTCTGTTGGGATTCCAACCCGGTACCTTCCGATCCAAACGTCGCAGCTTTAGCCACTGCGCTATTTGCTCGGTAATATCGTAATTTCCGTAATTCTGTAATTTCGTCCATTACTTCATTCATTCATTTAGATTATCTTTTCTACCAATCAATTTCCTTAACTTTCCTTCATTTCGCCTAATGTTTTCATCAATTTGGCTTAACTTTAACTTTATAACTGAACAGAATGAGATTTTCTCTTCAATCATGAATCATTTATTAACGTCAGTTTCTGGAAGCTTCTTCCTGTGAATAAATTTCAAAATGTATGCAATCTGTTTCTCCGGATTTGTGAGAGAATATAAACTATGAATGCCATATAAACGAAGTATAGATCAACATTTACTGATATTTCTTTAAAAAAATGTAGTTTTGGACAAATCTTCACAAAATACATTATCTGACTTATTTTCTTGGACTTCTATATCTAATGCGCCAAATATTGCAATTATGTTTGTTTTTTTCAAGTAAAGTTTTTCCAGTTTTCCAGAAAAATCAGCAATATCTCGGATGGGAAAACCCGTGAAACTATACCTAATAGACTAAAGCAAGTAGTCTAAATCTTTCTTATAGCCACATCTTATAATTTAGTTTTAATTTCTAGACAAATCTGCAGAAAATTCTGTCATTCATAATAAAACAGAATTACCTATTTCATTAGTTTTAATGGCAGCCTGTCATCTATTGAGCAATAGATTAACTATATAAATAGCAAACAATAAATCTAATTATATATAAGTAAAAGTCGATACTGCAGTTCATGGATGTCTCTCTTAAACAACATTAAAAAAAATAATTAATTTGTTTATGGAAATACACGCGATCTGCGCATTTAAATTTTAAACATTAATGGTTATTTATTCAATAAATTATTTGAACGGCAGGTTTAATTTATTATACGAACACAGATGCGTATAGTTACTAATCTCGCAGCCACAATCAATATCTGAGCGATGCCTCAACAGTTAAGTATATTATGGTGCAGGGATTATTTAAATATTTAAAATTTAGTAAAAATACATATTTACCGGGTGATGTGTGTGTGTGACATTTGTCAAGCAAAACTATTTCTAATTCTTATATAAAAATGTATTTCCAGATCAATCGATTGCCTCACATTCATACGCATCATCGTCGCCATCACGTAAGTTTTTTGTTTTTTTTTTGTTTGGTGAATATTAGGCTAAGATTAGAACCATCCATACTCGATATTTTATATATACACACATACGTATATATAATTTTAATTATTCTACGGTAATTTAGTAGTGCTATATAGTTCATGAAAGGTTGACACGTCACTCTCATTTATATATGTTAAACGACATTTCTTATGCTGCTCTTATATATATCTTACGGTTCGTTATTAAATATTTTTTTATATAATCAAAATAATTAAATTTATATACGTATACATATATTTAAGAAACAGGTCGTTTAATAAATAGAGTGTCAAGCAATATGTCACCTGTCACACACGTAAAGTGAATAAACCTTATATATAGTGAAGTGAATTTCGTATTTAGATTTGTATATTGGCATTACGATATGTAATAGTGAAATAAATTGTTAATGTTATTAAAATAATTATTATTTATATATTATTATAATTATTAGTCGACGTTTATACTTTTTAACCATAAAAAAAAATTATTGAAAGCAACAAAAAAAAATATTTAATTGATAGAGAATGACTTTAGTTTTTTAGTTTATATATTATTTTATATACTCATGTATGTATTATACATTATACATATGTACGTATATATAGTTGTTTTATTACTTAATTTGAAAAAAAAAATTATATATATATATATTTATAATAATAATAAAAAAAATTGTAATTAAAGAAAAACAATTCAACAAAATAATGTTAAAAAGTTATGTATTTTTGTTGTTTTCTTATTTATTTCTTTTTTTTTTTTATAAAAACTAATAATCATAACAATAAGAAATATATTTATTTCTTTTCTTTATATATATTATTATTATTATTTTTTTTTTTTTTTTATATCTTATTACTTTAACATGTTAACTGAAAGTTTTTCAAAGTCAATCATTTTTAATGTTTTTACTTTACAACAATAACAACAACACACAAAAGTTTATGATGTTGAACTTTTTTTAACCGCATTGTGAGTGTATATATGTACGTATGTATGTATGTATTTTAAAAAAATTGGAATGGGTTTTTGTTAATTTCACCAGTCTCGCAGCTAATCGCATTCCAGTGGTCGAAACGGCACACTATATAGTAAATAATATATAAAGGGTGTCCCAAAATTAACGCAAGATTTGAATTAAATAGAAAACACAGTTTTTAGTCTTCAGATTGTGATTTTTTTATTGAATCATAAAATACATAGGATAGGGTTATTTATGGAATATCACATCGGGCAAATGACCTCCACAGCTTTGCTGGCACATACGCACTCTTTTATCGAAATACTCCATGACCTTTTTGCATAAACGTGCTTGAATTTTGTTGATGCAGCGTTTAATTTCCTCCGGTAATGCACGGGTGGTTGTGGGCTAGTTGACATAGACCTTTGACTTCAAATAACTCCATAAAAAGAAATCTAACGGTGTTAAATCACAAGGTCTCATGCAGTAATTGAATTGTTTCACGGGCTGTATGGCATGTGGCACCATCTTGTTGAAGCCACATGTCGTCTATGTCAATATCATCCAACTAAGGCAGAAAAAAAGTGTGTTATCATCTCGCGATATCGAGCACCGCAGTAACAGTTACTGATTGACCAGCCTCATTTTCAAAAAAGTATGGTCCAATGATGCCTCCAGCCCAAAATCCGCACCAAACAGTGACACGCTGTGGATGCATTGGTTTTTCGACATCGAAATCCACTTGTTGATGCTCAACAATAATCCATTGAGCGAACTCTCTTCGCCGTGCATGGTCATTATAGGCTTCAGTTGTTGTATTAATTGAATTTTGAAAGCATGACGACACAGATCTTTAGTAAGTATACACTGCAGAGAGCTTCCTGAAATTGGCAATTCTTCTTCGCCGAATTGATGGATTTTCACCAACACTCTCACGCACTGCTTCGATATTGACATTTCAACGGCTTGTTTTTGGACGACCAGTGTGTTTAGTGTCTCCAACTAATCCAGTCTCCTTGAATTTTTCAATTAATCTCTTAACAGTTGACGAAGTTAAAACACTATTCCGACCATATTTTGTATGAAATTCTCGAACTGCGGCTGCCAAACTTTCCTTATTTTTATGATAATAATAAAAATACGTTGTTCTATCGGGAAAAACCAAGGAAGCTAACACCATAATGACATATATTCCAAGATGTCATATGGATTGAGTCCAAGATGTCCGAATTTTCTTGGAAAATACCTAGGAAGCTAACACCATAATAACATACAGGGTGTCCGCCGGGAAGGTATACTACTTTGTTTGTTTGGTATACTACTTTGGCTGTATGCGATGTGGCACCGTCTTGTTGATACCACATGTTAATCAAGCCCAAAGCATGCAGTTGTGGCGTTAAAAAGTTTTCAATCATATCACGATATCGCTCCCCATTCACAGTTACCGTTACGCCGTTTTCATTTTGAAAGAAGTAAGGTCCAATGATTCCACCAAATTGCACACCAGACTGTCACTTTTAAAGGATGTAAAGGTGACTGATGGATAATTTGAGGGTTTTCCATTGCCCAGAACCGACTATTCTGTTTATTCACATATCCATTCAAATTAAAATGTGCCTCGTCACTCATTATGATTTTTTCATGAAAATCGGGGTTGTCATGGGCGAGCTGTAACATCCTATTGGCATATGTACGGCGGCGTAATTGGTCTTGTGGAAGAAGCTCTTGTGTCAACTGAATCTTAAATGGAAACAAATGCAAATCCTTGTGCAAAATTGTAGCCAAACTTGTTCTTTGAAGACCAAGCTCCTGAGCACGCCGTCGAATTGAGGTTGATGGATTGTTTTGAACACTTTCTTGAGCAGCAGTAATGTTTTCAGCCGATCTTGCAGTACGTTGTGGCCCATGCTTAAGCCTATCACCTACAGACCCTCTTTCTTCGAAATCATTCACTACACGATAAATAGTGCGTTTTGTTGGCACGTTGTTTCTCCCAAAAATTTCACGTAACTTTCTCATCGTCACAGTAATCGATGATTGATTTTGATAAAATGTTTGAACGATTAAAACACGTTGGTTTATCGAATATTTTTCCATAATAAATTTGCCACGTGTCTACTTCACGACTGCCAAATATGAACTGTCAAGACTAACGTTTATCAAAATGGCGGCAAAATAAAGTAGTATACCTTCCCGGCGGACACCCTGTATATTCCATTGGATTTTTCGGATTGCTTAGACCCAATGACATCTTGAAATATATGTCATTATGGTGTTACTTTCCTAGGATTTTCCCAAGAAAATTCGGAAAAATCATATAATCGATATACATGAGGTCAAACAAACCATGGTTGTCCTAAATCGCCTAATCCCTTACGTTTTCCAAAATAGAAATATTTTTCGGATACCTCAGATCCAGTGACATCTGGAGCAATAAATACGTCAATATGATGTTAGCTTTGTAGGGATTTTTCAGAAAAATTTGAAAATTTATTTATTCGGCTTACATGAGTTATAAAAAATTCACTTAATCGGGTAAATTATTAGATTTATCGGTTTATCCAAATAAAATATGATATTCTCACTTACACATGTAAACATTTTTAGAATTTAGGCCAATCTTCATAATTTTTGTTTTTTTAGTTTTTAGGACAGATTTAGGACAAAATTCATGTGAATCTCTCAGTGTCTATGGAAAGATATTGGCACGTCTGGCCCCACTAAAAGTATTTCTTAATATGAGTATATATATATATGTATATATATATATATATGTTTGCCTCGTTCAAGATTTATGCTTTTATAAAAACTACTTGCAGGACGATATTTTTTTTTTTTAACTGCCAATGGCTTTAGTCTTGAATCTTTTTTTATATTGTGGGCAAAGCTTATAATCTAAAAAATATATTATCTAAGTCCTTAACTTATATTAAATAATAAATGCCTTTCTAATTCTTTGCGGGTGAGTTTCCAGTTTCAAAAGGTACTCCAAACTGTATGCTTGTATCATATCTTTGACCGTTTTAATCTCGGATCTCTATGGACGTTGCAATTTCGGATATACCACGGAGCAATTGTAATACAGCGAAGTATTTTTGATTGCTTTCGTTGTAAAAGATCTATATTTGATGCGTTTGTACAGCTCCGTAGCTGAATTCCATATGCTCAAATAGGAATTAGGATCATTTAGTATAGTACAACCTTGCATTCTAGGGAAAGCTATAATTTTCTTCCAATCAGCCAGTACATTTTTGACAATTTTATATTTATTTGCTTGCGTTATGATTCAACGTGTTTTCTCCATGTCAATGGAGAGATGGTGACTTTGTTTAATTTCACCGCTGGACATGTAAGCTTATTCAACGTAAATGTTATGTGTGTTGAATTGTTTTCAATCGCTTTTATCCGCCATGTTCTTCGCCAAATCTCAATTTTGTACAAGTGATCTTGCAATTCTCGCAGTTTGAGGATTTTTGTGTGAAAACATGATAGCTGTGTCATCTGCAAATGTTGATGTGACAACCTTATAATGGCAGTATACAGCAAATACAATACTGACCTCAGTACGCTGCCTTGTGGAACTCCTGCGTTTATGTCATTTAGTTCTGTAATGGCTGAGTTGTGTTTAACCTGGTATTTTCTTTGAAACAAGTAGCTTTCAAGGACTGCGCGATTTTGTTTTTGCAGACGAGTTTTAATTTTATGGTATAAGGCCCTCATGTCATTTGTCGAAAGCTTGTATTGGTGGTCTGGTATAATCTGTCCTTCAAATAATATTTGTTTTTAATTTTTGTAATACCATTTGTTCAAAATGTTTAGAAATTATCTCAAGTATACATATTGGCCTGTACGATGCGACTTGTGTTTCGGCTATGAGTTTTATGCATTTATCAGGTATATCTCTGATCATTTTTCCGGTAATAAAGTCGTGCCCTGGAGCTTTCTTTGGGTTTATACAAATTTTAATGGTATATTTAGCTTTTTTTCACTTAAATTTTAATGAATTGGTTTCGAAGGGTCTTCCGTAAACTTTGGCAGTTTACTGTTGTTAGCTTTTCCGTTTGGTCCAATGTCCATCGGCCCATTGCCTAATTGGTGGATTCGATAATGTTGTTTTTTGTTTTTTTGTTGCTTTCCATATTGAATAATATGTCTTCTCGGTTGCCGAGAGTTCAGTAAGGTAACTCTGGATTCCTGAGTCTTCGTCCTTCTCTTAATTTGCTGCTGCCATAGCCGGCAATCTTTCCAATATATGTATTAAATCATTCGCCACCGCATCAAAATCTTCCGAGGTGTAAACTTGAATATCCAGTTGGCAATTTTGTACGACTATGTTTCTATGACATTGAGCCCATTTAGTTAATTTATTTGACATATGTTGAGGTGGTCGTGCTTTTAAAGCTCTGGTACTCAGAGTTATTATTATTGGTGAGTGATCGGATGATAAATTGATGTCATAGCAATCTTCTACCTGAGCATTGGGTGCGTGCAATTCGTTATGTTACACAGAAATCTATTAAATCAGGAATTGAAATTCTATCTCATGGCCTACTGCCCAGTTGGTTGTCCAGAAGATAAATAATCTAGATGGCAGATGTTTAGCATTGTAGTCGTCCCCTGCGAGAAATTGAATGTCCAGCAGATTAAAATAATCGATAAATTGCTGCTTTTTGATTGCGTGTTTCGGTGGACAGTAAACAGCCTATATTACACAATTTCCTAACCTAGATATTAGTTACTTGAATGTGATCTTTATTATATTTGGTTTGTTCATAATGATTTATTCTTCGTGTGCTCTTCCATCTGGATGTTTGGTGTCATAAACTGAATATCCGTTGATTTTAAAAAAGGTATTTTTTGTCAAGTGTGTTTTTGATATTAGCATGATGTCTATATTTTGATCACCATAATGAAACTTTAATAATTAATTCTTCTTCGTTGAAATGAAGTTTCGTTTTTGGAACGGGTGCTTAATGTGCCATTTAAATGTGCAAATTATTATATTCGAGCCAGATTTATTTTATTTCATTCTCATATAACTTCAGCTGACAAATTTTCTTAAAGTTTTCTTAGTGTCTACGGAGGTACAATTTCACATCTGGGCAATAAAAGTCATTTTTGGTATACATATATATTGTTTGCCTCTTTCAAGATATATATTTAAATAAAAACTACTTCCACGGCATTGTCAACAATGTGGTTTCAACAAGACGGTGCGACACAGCGGGTCTAACAATCGACTTATTGAAATCTAAATTCGATGAACGTGTTATATCCAGAAATGGTCCTGTCGATTGGCCGCCTAGATCGTGTAATTTAAAACCTGTAGACTTTTTTTATGGGGCTACGTTAAATCATTGGTCTATGCCAATAAACTAGCGTCGTTAGAGGACCTATGAACTTCAAGCCAATAATAATTTTTTCGAGATATCTCAAATGGTTTGCGTTTTATTTAAAAAAAAGCTGTCAAGAAACATACGGAAAACCTTACAACAGCAAACTATAATTAATATATATGTAATACCAATTTTAACAACAATATGTTTTCGTACATTTTAAGATGAAAAATTATTCAATTTCCACACTTTTCATTTATGAATTTCAACAACTCTCAGTCAAGATTTTTATTTATATTTTAGGGGAAAATATGAGAAATTAATAATTTTCGATATTCGTGTCCCTTATTATTCATATTAAACTGCATCTGTTTCACATTCGAAATAAGCGAGCTAACAAAAATCGGTTGGTGTGAGTGACAGAGATAAATAAAATTTTTATGAAAATACACGGAAATTCTCAGGAAGAGTATAAAATACAATATAAAAATAAAATATTTATAATTTACACACACATGCAAACCAGAGAAAATATCTCAAGTTCTCAACTTGAATTCCTGTAATTATAAATTTTAGTTATACATTTTTAGTGGAAAAATATGACGCACAATTTCACGTGGGCGTTTTATTGTTGGAATGTTGCATTTATTTAATTAAATAAATTTTTTTTATCATCAACTAGTTTATTATAATTTATGTTTTACAAAAAAATGTTTGCTATCATATATTTGTTGCACATAAATAATAATAAACTAGTAAATTCATTTTAATAAATTAATTTAATTCAATAAATATAATTATACCAGCAATAAAACGCCCACGTGAAATTGTGCGTCATATCCCTTCGACTAAAAATGTGTAACTAAAATTTATAATTATAGAAATTCAATTTCTCCGGTTTGCATGTGTGTGTAAATTATAAATATTTTATTTTGTATTTTATACTATTCCTGAGAATCCCCACCTATTTTCATTCCATATGTTTTCGTAAAAATTCTATTTATTTCTGTCACTCACACCAAGTGATTTTTGTTAGCTCGCTTATCTCGAATGTGAAACAGATGCAGTTTGCTATGAGTAATAAGGGACACGAATAGCAAAAATTATTATTTTCTCATATTTTCCCCTAAAAAAAATGAAAATCTTGACTGAGAACTGTTGAATGAAAAGTGTGAAAATTGAATAATTTTTCATCTTAAAACGAACGATAACATATTGTTCTTTGAACTCAGGTACATGAAAAAGTGTCTTTGGGCCTAATTTATAAGTTATTACAAATCTAAAACTAAAATAAAATATATTTATTAAAAAATGAAATTATGCTTAGGGCCTGTGTCAATTAGTTAAAAAATTATTAAAAATTGACAGGAAAATCAAATTTTTCGATTTATTTCGATTAACAAAAATAAGTTTAAGTTTTCTGTGAATATTTTTACTTTTAAAAATTGTTTTAAGTAATTGACACACGACCTTAATATATTTTCTCATATTTGTAATTTCATTATTATTTATTATTGCTAGAAATAGTAATGGAAGATATTCAATGGGCAATGACCGGCAATCGTAGAGATGTCTCAATAACTGTGAGTATGCCATATTTATGGTATATATACTTGGTAGATTATAATAGATAAGCACCAGTTAGCGCGACCCTCAGCGGAATAATTTCCAAAATAGGCCTTTGTGTTACACAAGAATTTCCAAAAAATATCGATCTTCTTTGGAAAAATGTATTTGCGTATATACACCGAAAGCCAAGCTAAAATTAGTATATACTCAACATGCGGGTTTGATTCAATTTCACAAATAATAGGTACAGTGTTTGGATGGATTACGAATATATGAATATAAAAAGTACAAATATCAGTTCGGAATTTTTTAATTTTATCAAGCATTTCCTAAAATATGGAGCCCACAAACATCAAACGAAGTGGCTTAATATTGAATTGCTTCAATATTACAAATCATCAAGATTTAAATGCCCAATTTTTTCATGAAACACAATACCGAGAATTTTAATTTTAAGGAACGCAATTTAAAAAAATATTGGTGATTCATTCAAGTTGTCTGGTTCTAGTACCTGCAAAAATTGTAAACAGCTCATCGAGAATCCTGAAGAACTAAAAATTAACTGCCATAATAGTTTTGTTGCGTTAGACGTTCAACCATTAAATCCTAATATATTTTATAACGTTAAAATTAGCGAAATTTCAGGAATAAAACTGTTCCAGGTCATTACGTAGGTTACATTAAAAGAAAAGAGGGATCATGGCAAATACACGACGACTTAGCAGAAGAATCATTTGAAACTAAGCCAGAAAATAGAGTTAACTCAGTAACACTATTTTATACTATTTTACTATATGTATATAGTTCCTCTCTCTGAATAAGTTAGTTATTACAGGATACACAGCGGTTGAACTAAACGGGTTTCCAGACTACATCAAAACTCGTTCTCACTCATTAACCATCACAAAAGTTATAATATTAATGAGAGAAGTAGTCTCATTCTTTAACACTTGACCTTGATTGGCCTTTGAATAAATAATAGCATACTCACAATTATTGAGACATCTCTACGATTGGCTGTTGAAAATCTTCCAAATACTGTTTTTCTTAAGGATAGAGCTTTTTTGTAAAATCGATAACTAACAAAAATTTTGCGAATGCGGATTTGATCAATCATGAGTGCACGATGCAGTAATCTTTTTTTTACCGGATGCGGATTGGATTCGTAATATACTTACAAGCATAAAAATAAAAAGTCGACATTTTTGTAAATTTAATTTATTTACTTTTCTTTTAAATTTATAATTCTTTAATTTTGAAAATTAAAACTAACGTTTACAATTCTGAATTTTAAGTCTGTTTTAAAAAAAACACCAATTTACATAAGTATTAACCTCGCCTTTATATGCTAAATCGAATACTCCCATTAATTTTCGTTGCACGCCTGTTGGTCTTGTATACGGTCGAATAACTAATTACTGGGCAATACGCAACAATTTTCCAAACGATACGAGAGATAACATCTTTATTTCAAAAGCTTTAACGCGACTGTGACGTTCGGTTAAACAAAGTCAAGACAGTATTGACACCACCGTATGAAGGGCATTTTCAGTTCAGTGAATATTCCGCAAAAAAATTATATTTGATTACAAAGTAAAAAATGTATTTATACTATTTATACTATCTATGGTTACTGGGGCAATGCCACACACGATTTTAGTAGTGGCCACTACCAGCTTGAGGGAGTGAGGAGGTTCAAATATTTGGGCTCTCTTATCACTCACGATTAAAGTGCGGCTGGCAGCAGGCAGTCGTGCTTTATATCCTCTAAGGCCACTGCAAAAATCTAAGCACATCCTGAAAAAACGCGCTCCGATTCCACGCTAGTAGGCGGTACAGAATTCAAATACTTGTAAGTTTTTTCGAGTGCAGATCCGCGACAACCTTCTGCCTCGAAAACTGCCAGCTCTTTTTTGACAATACTTATAAGATCGTTTGCTGTCTCTGCCCTTTTTGGTGCAATTTTTGAATTTAGTTCTTGACTGATTGCTCTGTCAGGTTTTTCTTGTAGAGACACCAAAACTTCATCATATTCATTAATTTCGTTGTCTAATTCGTTATCTGGTTCTTGCGATGGTTCATTTGAACTTGGTTTTGACATACGAGTACTGAAGCCAACAATCAGGTTAATTATCTGAATTTTTGTGAGGCGTTCAAAGTTTAAACACAAATTTAGTTCAAAGTCGTCGTAAACTTGATTACCTTTGTGCAAGTATTGCATCAAGCTAGATAAGTTGGTTCGGAGTTCGTTCACTCGGCGGATTATTGCTTCTTTAAGATGAAGACCTAAATGGTTGTTGCCCACATTATTGGTCAAAAAAGAAATCGTTGCATCGACTGTTAAAAATGTTGAATCGCGACGGCATAGTGCTTCAACAGCTAATTTAACTAGTTCTAGTGTTGACAGCAAATTCTTAATCAATTCCATTTCTTCTTCATTGAACGATAACGTTGATTTAATATCAATCAATGATTTGAGTAAACCATTTTTTACTTCAAAAAAACGTATTAGCATAACATAAAGACTTTCCAGCGAGTTTTTGTGTCAATTACAATAACAACGATTTTTCTTTACCAAACTCTGCTTTGAATTATTTTTGAAGAATATCGTCGTTTTTAGTTGGTGAGTGGCGGAACAATCTGACGATACTTTGGTTCAGTTTCGTCAAAAATTACTTGGAATCCGGTATCGTGGTGATCAATTTCTGACTCGAAATCGTCATCATCATCATCATTCGCTTCCATTTCGACCGCTTTATTCCGAAGTGTTTGTGTAGGCTTTTTATACAAGATAGCCACTGCTGCTAAATGGATAGCATGTGCAAAACATAGCTCTTGATCATTGGTTAGCAATTTGCCGATTTTGTTCATGACCGAAGCTCCATAATGCAAACGATATCTTCATGCAAGCTCAAACCAAAAGTTTTTAAATTTGCAGCAATCAATGTAATGCATTTTTCTGCTGGTAACGATCCATGTACTCGTAATAACCCAAAATTCCAATGTTTTCCTTTGATATGCAGAATTAAATTTAGATATCGGCGATTTCTTGTAGAAGTCCATTCGTCGAAAGATAGGCTGAATCGCTCTCCTTGGGACTTCAAGCTTTGCAGTCCTCCTAACGGAACGCCTACAGAAAAAAAAATTGTGTTGTTCCCAAAACGAAAAACGTTTTTTTTCATTTTGTGGTTTTAAACATTTTTCGGTATCCAAAAATGTCCGGTATTCCCGGGATCCCGGGATTGGATGCTCTAGTCAGAATCCATTGTTCATATGTTAGCACTGGCTGACATGGACCACTACAATGTAGTCGAGAGATTTTTGGTAGAAATTAGTTACAGTATCCTTTATTTAATACCGGTCCCTTGATCCAGAGTACCCATAATCTGGCTCAAACTTTCCTGAAATAGGAAGCATCCATAATTTATTGTATTTCGTTTTAACAGTTATATAGTGCCTTTCTTATAATCTGAGGCCTTCTAGAGACCGAATATACTAAAAATGCATGCAATGATGTGTTACATGTTACATCTAAATGCAAAAATCTACATAATAATAAAATATTTAGTTCTATTTTATAGTAATGTCGAGTTAATAAAAAACAAAATATTTTTCCCATTTTATAACAAATATAATATAGAAATTGTAAATTTATAATTATTAATTAATTAATATCAACAGTATGAAGACCAAGCTCAGGATCGAAACCGTTGGAGCCAGATTGTTGATTCAGTAAGGGGCCAGTAATGGCCTTTAACACTGTTATTATTAATAATATCAATTAAATATAGAATATCCGGCGGAGGAGTTTGGTTTTGAATATTATTTGTATTTTTTTCTATAATTATGTATATAAAGTTATATCCTTTTTAAAAATATTAAATAAATATAATTATGATTATTTTTAAAATATGTACATAAAATTGCATCTAAAATATAATTATTGAGGTAAAATAGTTTATATACATATACGAATAAGGGTGAAAAACAATATGGTGGAAAGGTGGAGTGGGTGTAAATACTTATGCCATTGTATTAAATATAGAATACCGATATACAATTTCATTAAATTTTTAAAGATTTTTAATTGTTAATTTTATTTTATTTTAAGCACAGAGGGTTGAGAATGTTCGCTTTTATATATTTACATGTACATGTACATAATCGAATATGCATCGATATACCTACCAAAAGAAACTTTATCCTGAATATATTTATTTAATGACTCCCCACCAAAAAAAAATTACATTTATATATATAAGTATATGTATGTAGCTATGTGTAATATATAATATAATTATATTCACTTTATGTATAAATAATAAAAATATTCCGTAAATAAATTGAAAAATAAATGTAAATAATTTATTAGTAATAATGTCGGCTCTTGTATCTTCCTCACAATATATAAATACATATACATATATCAATATACATAATTACATATAAAATATAGTTTCAATAAATAAACAAAAAAATAAATAAATAATTATTTATTATTTGTATGATCTAATTCTATTTTCAATTTAACAATTTTTTCCCATCGCTCATACATTAGAAATTTATTAATTGGTGATTTTCTTTTTGTATGTGTGACGTACTACTCGGTTTTAAAAAGGGTCGGTTTCGGTAAATAGGTTTAGGCACAAACGGACGAGCCTTATCTGATTCTGATTCTGATGATTGCGTGTGTTCAAGTTTGAATTTAGAACTTGATTTTCGATTTGTGTCTGACAGTATAGATTGAAGCTCTTCATCGTTCTTTTGTAGGTCGACAAGAACTTTAAGGTCTAGCGATTTATTTCCCACACTAGCTATGTCAGGGCAACCGATTCGAGATAAGCAAACCGCAACAACCTTATATTTTCCACTAATGTGTCGTATATCGCTAGTAAATTGCGAGATGTAATTCAATTGTCGGCCTTGGCGTGGACTGCGCTCTGTTTTTGATGTTATTGCTGTCGTAAGCGGCTTATGATCGATGTATATGGAAAACTGTCTTCCCTCAACGAAATATCTAAAATGCTTGAGGGAGTGCTAAATGCCTAACAGTTCCCGGTCGAACGCTGAATATTTCGATTCAGATGGGGATAATTTCTTAGAAAAAAATGCTAAAGGCCATCATTGAATTGCTCCAGTACTGCTCCAACAGCCCAACTGGATGCATCGGTGGTGATGTTACAAACTGCGTCAGATTTTGGATGTGCTAGTAGAGTGTGTGTAGCTAATGCCTCCATACATTTCCGGAACCAATTATCACATTCTTCTGGCGAAGTGAATTGAGTTTTTTTACTTTGTTCATTACGGCCAAGTGCGAATGCAAAGGTGCTAGCACATGAGCAATGAATCTACTATAATAAATGTAAATGTAAACGAATTCTAATCCACGAACCACATTGTTCATAAATCTTTGAAAGGTTTGACTAGCGTTCTGTAATCTAAAAGGCATCCTGGTAAATTCAAACAATCCGAAAGGTGTTATGATGGCTGTTTTGTGAACATCCTCCGGAGCTACTGAAATGTGATGGTAAGCTCTCACTAAGTCAATCTTCTAGAATACCGTACAGCCATTCAGACATAAAGAGAAATTGTGAAGATGGGCGACGCAGTCACTGTTCGCAAAACTAAAGCACTTTTTGGTCGTCGTGAAGCAATTTCTCGGCCGGCAATAGTGAAACTGATGGAAAAATTTGAGCTGTTGGGAGAAGTTAGTGATGTGAAGAATCGAAACCGTGTGCGTCACTCAAGAACAACTGAGAATATTGCCGCTGTAACCCATAGTGTTGAAGAAAACCCAGGTTTGTCGATTCCTCGTCGATCTTTGGTACTAGAAATTCCCATACAAACGACATTACACCGTATTTTGCATAAAGACCTAGGTCTTAAGGCTTTTAAAGTTCAGTTAACATATCAACCCCTGTGGTTGGCCCCTGTGGTCGGGGGCACTCACCTGTCTCGTAAATCTAAATTGCACGAACATGTTTCCCAAGAATACCACCACAGTATCCTTTGCTGGTCGTAGTAGGCAACTAAACGATTGGATCACTTGGCTGACGACCCGCATCCGTAAAAAAAATCAACTGTTTATAAAGTCAACAAAAAGAAAAATGGATCCCGCCAAAACAAGACCGGACCCTCGCTCAAGTACCCGGACACGAGATTTAGGATCGCCACGTGGAACGTGCAATCACTTAGAAAACCAGGAACGTTTGAGGGCCTAACCGCATGCATGAAGGAGTATCGGCTGGAACTCGTTGCTCTTCAAGAAACTCGCTGGCCTAAAAGTGGAGACCATGTGTCCCAGGGCTATACGTTGCTCTACAGTGGAGATGACCTCGGAAATCTTAGAGCTAAATTTCTTCTTGGGCCGCAGGTAAAGAACGCTGTTTTGGATTTCCAAGCAGTCAATAACCGATTGTGTAAGCTTCGCTTGCGCTTGAAGTTAGCCAACCTGTCGATAATTTGTGTACATGCGCCCACAGAAGTCAGCCATCCCCAAGATAAAGACTCATTTTACAATGACTTAGACGATCTGATGGGATCTATACCCGAACGCGGTGTTAGAATGGTAATTGGGGACTTTAATACTACAGCTGGCAGAAATCAGACCGACTTGTGTGAAAACATAGGTCCGTACTCCCGACACGAAACTGCGACCGATAATGGTGAGAGAATGATGTACTTTGCGGTTGCTCATGATCTTAGAGTAGCAAGCACATTCTTCCCTCACAAACACATACATCTAGAGACATGGACACATCCTCGCGGAACTATCCGCACCCAAATTGACCATGTGTTAGTTTCTAAAGGACGGGCTCAGGTTGTGCCGGATGTGAAAACTTATCGGTCAGCAACCAAATACGTAGGCAGCGATCATCATTTGGTCGCTGCAAAACTACGATGGAAGTTTTCGTACAACTCTGGGAACACAGCGAAACGCATGGTACGTTTCGACTGTGAAGGTCTTATAAATGAAGATCAAAAGAAACGATATCAGGATCTTGTCAGCGACAACATTGATGAAGCTAATTATCAGTCTGACTGCGTGAACTCTGTCTGGGAGGTACTGAAAACTTCGGTTGTCAGTGCTGCTCAACAGACTTTAGGTATAGTGAAACTCTGACCCAAGAATGATTGGTTTGATGACGAGTGTCGTCTTGCAGTTGAGCAACAAAATATAGCCCATAATGAAGTGCAACAACGTCTCACAATCACGAGGAAAAACAAGGCTGCTCTTGCAAGACGGGCAGCTAAGCGGATTTGTAGACGCAAGAAGCGAGAATGGTGGAAGGCCGAGGTTCTGAAATTACAACAACTCAGCAATGAGCGCAGTTCGCGTAATTTCTTTAAAGGAATTACTGGACTGCACCATACTTTCAGGCCTACGTCAACCGCCATTCGGGACCGGGATGGAAACCTCTGTGTCAACATCGACGCAGTACTTGACGCATGGAGTGGACACCTTACTGACCTGCTTGTATCCATCATGCGTAACAGACTGTTGTTGAGCCACCTCTAATCCCATGAGGAATTCACTAAAGCCATGCAGAGATTGAGACGAAACCGGTCACCTGCAGTGAACTGCATTAATTCGGAGCTCTTGATATTCGGAGGGGATACTTTGTGGAACTGTCTTTTCGACCTTATTCGATTAGTATGGCGAACCGAAGTTATGCCTGACGAATGGAAAGTGGCCGCGATGTGCCCCATCTTCAAGAAGTATAGCTCTCCTTTGCACATCATATAAGTTACTATTTTACATTGTATTGGATAGAATCACTCCTCTAGTGGAGGCCTTGGTTGGTGACTATCAAGGAGGATTTCGTCCGAATCGATCAGTCAGCTATCTGAATATTATGAGATTCTATATATTCTGATTCTATCTAAATATTATGAGACATTTATCCTCGTACATCAGTTGTTCCTGGATTTCCGGCAGGCCTATGACTCGATCAATCGAGAGAGTTTGTGATTTGCCCTGGAATACCTAGGAATGCCAACAAAATTGGTACGACTGTTTAGGATGACAGTGACGCAGTCTCAATGCTGTGTTAAAGTTGAGAACTGGCTATCGGCAATTTTTGCAGTTAACTCGGGTGTTCGGCAGAGAGATGCTCTGTCCCCGATTCTCTTTAATCTCATGTTGGAGTATATCTTTCGTAAAACTGAAACACCACAGCGCAACATTTTATATCGCCAATCAGTTGCTTGCATATGCAGATGACATATGCGTGATTGAACTGAGTAGCAACGGAGTGAGAGAAATACTTGATCCGCTTGTAGAGTTTTCAGCTTCAGTTGGACTTCAGATCAATGAGTTAAATACGTTTTAGGGACAATGGCACACCAGATTTTAGTAGTGGCCACCACACGTTTGAGGGAGTGAGGAGGTTTAAATATTTACTCACGATAACAGTGTGGGTGAGGATATTAAAGTGCGGCTGGCACGTGGCAGTCGTTCTTTGTATCCTCTAAGGCCACTGCTAAAATCTAAACACTTATCAAGTGCTGTGAAGCTGAAGCTTTACAAAGCGTTGATCAGGCCCGTTGTTATGTTTGGATGTGAAAGTTGGGCGCTGACAGATGAGTACGAGAGATGGCTCCTAACATTTGAGAGAAGAGTCATGCGTGTGATTTACGGCCCAAAACCTACCGAGCTCTGTACAATATCGAGATCAGAGATCTGATGAAGATCCCCGATATTGCAGATGTAAGTAAGATCTCAGCGAGTACGCTGGTTCGGGCACGTTCTGCGTGCTGATCCGAAACGAATTGTGCAGCGATCTCTGAAAGGAGAGCCACCATATGGTAGGCGCAGAGGTCGTTGCAGGCGACGATGGCTCCACGGTGTAGAGAACGACTTGGCCTCTTCAGATTGTCTTAGACAGTATGAAGACCATGCTCGGGATCGAAACCGTTGGAGCCAAATTGTTGATTCAGTAAGGGGCCAGTGTTGGCCTTTAAAACTGTTTAAAAAGAAACACATAAACGTCGTATCTTCGCTGATCGGGTCCTTCAAATGCATCAAAATGATCCGGATTTTCATCGTAAAATCATCTTCAGTGTGGAGGTCCATTTTCGCCTACATTATAAGCAGAATTGTCGCATTTGGGGCTCAGAAAATCCAAGAATGATTGTTGAAAAGCCTCTCGATCCTTAACATGTCACTCTTTGGTGCGGTTTTTGGACTGGCGGTGTGCTTGGACCTTGCTTTTTTGAAAATGAGGCTGGTGTAACTGTTACGGTGAATGGATTGCGCTACCGAGCTAAGATTAATGATTATGTTTGGCCGGAATTGGAAGATATTGGCGTGGGCGAAGTTTATTTTCAGCGAGACGGCGCTTTGTGCCACACAAGCAACGAAACAATCGCAATTTTGCAAGAAAAGTTTCCTTACCGTGTTATTTCTCAAAGAGATGATCACAATTATGAAACCTCTTACAATTATGAAACCTCTTATGATACTTTAAAAACCGACCCGCCCACAGTGGCTATAATTATTGGTGGAATGTCGTGAACTGACGAACAAATAATTATTCGATTTAGATGAGAATTAACTGGTGGCGACTAAACCTTGCCGCACTCAAAACGTTAAAACTAAATTTACAGTAATTTGCTTCGAATATTAACAACAACAAATACAAAATTTAAGTGCTTCCATTAAAGTTCATTTTTCTACTTTTAAGTTTTTTTTTTGTGTAATTTTATTTTATTCGACTACATACTACATATATTATAACGTGGCCTTGTTTTCGGTTCCTTAAATGATAAATTATTTTTCTCTTTTATACAACAACAATAACATCGACGAAAAATAAAAAAACTTAAATTAAAGTAATAATTATAATAATAACTATAAAAAAACATAAAAATAAAATAACATTCATAAAAAAATGTTTAATTTAATTTTTTTTTCTTCTATTTTTATTATAATACATATAACAATATTATAATGTTAGATTGTTATTGTTAATTAAAGGTGGATTAACTTTGTGTACATTTACGAGTATATATGTATATATATATATATATATATATATATATATATATATAACAAAAACTAAACTATAAACTATAAATTATATATTTATATTTTTTTTTTCGAGAGTATATTTAGAAATTTAGATAACTAAAAGTTCTACATTAAAACGAATATAGTTTTCAGAATATGTTGCTTTCACTTGAAATCAAAAATTGCCTCAATTAACCAACTATGTATAGATGATTTCAGAAATAATTTTTGTACAATTTCAAAAAATGTTAATGGTCCCATTTAAAGCAGCTCAAAAAAGTTCTCATTTTATTCGGCAAAGAATTTACAACAATTAAGAAACAGAACGCGTCAAATACCACAAAATCTACCTCCTAACTCGCATAAGCGCACTGCAGCCTTAGCCAACTGTAAAAGTTTGAACCAAGCGATGGATAATAACTGATCTACGTTCAAAGATCCGTACGAGAACACTTGGGATCTAGCTTCGACAAAGGCCGGACAGCTGCAAAGGTAGTGTAGACAGTCGGCCACTTCCTCTAAACAATCGTCACAAAGATCATCCTGAGCTAGTCCCATGCGTTGGAGATGAACCTTGAACCGTCCATGGCCCGTAATAAGTGCAACCAGAATTCTGTGACCCTCACGTTGGGTTCGATGATGAACCATTTTGCCTTTCGACAGCTAAGCGTAGAACGCCATTTCTGCGCCAGTTCAAGCAAAGCGTACTTCTTAATAGCATCCTTACCACCGTTGAAGGATAGAGGAATTGTTGGCTCGAGACCACAAAATTTACTGCGCAATCCAGCTTTCGCTAAAGTCAGCAATCTCATTTCCCACAACGCCACAATGAGCCTCACTCTCGAATTAGAGGAAAGGAGATTAATGAAGTGTGCAATTTGACCAGTTTAGATGTAGTCAAAGTATTTTTAAGGGTATTTTACTATCCGTGCAGATAATAATATCCTTGCCTAAATCACTAAACTTAAACGCCTCACTTGCACTATGGGTAAATGCAATTAATTCAGTTTGCCCAGACTACCCGAGAATCAGAGCCCATACTTTGGACAAAAGAAACCAAACCCTATACACTGACTGCTGAACGAGAGCCATCCGCAAAAAAAAACTATCGACTAGGACAACTGTCTATAGAAATCCTGGGAGAGCCACAGTTCTCTCGAGGGGAAAGCCTTGCTACAGAAGACGTAAGTTTCACAACTGGCCACCATACAACTGCTGCATACGACAGTAAAGGTAACACCACTGATTTGTAGATGAATAACATCATTTTTGGGGGTCAGACCCCAGGAATTACCAAAGACCCTTCTTCATTGCTAAACGCTAGCAATGGCGTTTTGTAGTATAATCAAGGTGAAATTTCCGGAAAAGTTTACTATCTAGAATAACGCCTAAGTTGTTTACGTGTTCTGTCCTTGTAATTGCTCTACCAAATAGAGTGTGAACAGATATATTAGCACTGTCTCTACGTCTGGAAAACACAGCCAGATCAGTTTTCGAGGGGTTGATGTGCAACCCCTTTTCAACAAACCAAACTTCCACTATATTAAAGGCGTTCTGCATCAGATCAGATAAGACGTTCAAGTATTTCTCAGAAACTGTCAAAACGAGATCATTCGAGTAGCATTGCATGATGAATCCAGATCGCTGCAATTTAACAAGTAATTCATCGATAACCATGAGCCACAGTAAGGATGAGAGTATTCCTCCTTGCGGACAGCCTCTGGCTACTTTGACACGCACTCCCGCAATATTCAGGAAGGTACCCACAACAAACTCTTTGTAATTAAGTAATCTTTCGATTCTAGTTACGAGTTCATGTAGAGTAGTTTCGCAGGACTTGAAAGCTCTATATGTCAGGTAAATCTGTCGATGAAGCTTTCAGACTAATGGACCTCAAAGCTTTAGGGTCGGTATAATCCAACTTGCCAGCTTTACGTATGAAAACTATTCTACTCCTGCTCCAGGATCGTGGTACAGTACTAAAAGCAATGTACGCCTGGAACAGATTGAGCCGGTGAGTACGGATTTTTTTTTTTTTAATATTTATTTATATTACGACTGAGTCTTGTACCCATTTAGTAATTTACATTGCATAATACAGTATTTTGAATAGTCGGCGTAATCAAGTGATTATCCCCAGTTAG
Source organism: Tipula unca (assembly GCA_951394425.1). Lineage (NCBI taxonomy): Eukaryota > Metazoa > Arthropoda > Insecta > Diptera > Tipulidae > Tipula > Tipula unca. Next base: position 108,392,729 of record OX596382.1, on the reverse strand, counting down.
TGTAACTCCTCCCTCAGATTTTTCGCCACAGTAAGTCTACTGACCTCTTGGTCGCGATAAGTCCAGTGGTTTGGTTCTTTGCAGTCTTCTTGTTAGAGATGTAGTCAGCATACAGCGTATGTCCAGATTTTGATGCTGGTGCAGACGTTGTAGGTGTTTTGTTGCATGATGCTTAATTTCATCCGCGACAAGCTCAATCTTGAGATGGAGGTTGTCGTTTCGAATGTACCACGGTGCATTAACAATACATCGTAGGATTTTATTTTGAACTGTTTGTATGATTTTGATATTTGTCTTCTTGGCACATCCCCAGAGTTGGCTACCATATGTCCATACAGGCTTCAGAATTTGTTTGTATAACAGCAGTTTGTTATGGATCGCTAGTTCAGATTGTCTCCCTAGGAGCCAATGCATTTTTCTAAATTTTATGTTTAGTTCTTCTCTCTTCTTTTTTATGTGTTCCTTCCATCTAAGCTTAGCATCTAAAGTCATACTAAGATATTTGGCAGTGTTTGCATGGGGTACTACTATTGAGTTTATCATTATTGGTATATGGTTAACTATTTGATTTGTACAGTTCACTTGGATTGATTTTGCTTCATTTAATTTAATTCACCATTTCTTTGTCCAATTACATATCAGGTTAGTAGTCGTCTGTAATTTACTAGTGGAGTCATTGATGTTCTTTGCTATTGCAAGTATTGTCATCGGCTAAATTCGCCATTATTTCTTCTGTAATTGGTATATCTCTAGTATATAGGAGATATTGGATTGGCCCAAGAACACTCCCTTGTGGTACTCCGGCAGTTATTCTTTTTAGTTGGGAGTACTCATTCTCATACTTTACTCGGAAGTGCCTCTCTGATATGTATGATTTTAAAATTTGAAAAAATTGCTCCGGAAGATCTCGATGAAGTTTGAATTCTAGCCCCTGGTGCCATACTTTGTCAAATGCTGTCAAATTGGCCTATATGAAGTGTCATGCGGATAATTACTTCTGCAACTTTCCATTGCCTTGGTACATATCTTAGTCGAAATGCTGCATTAATTATATGCACTAGTTTCCTCAACGCTTTCTCCGGTAACAGTTTTATTATCTGACCTGTTATAAGATCATATCCTGGAGCCTTATACGCATTCAGATTATTCTTGATTTCCCATTTTAGTTCTTTCAATGTTACAGGTGTAATATTTACTTCATACTGTTTATTTATTGGTGTAATATTTTCCTCTTCCGTTTGTTTTGGATAAGGTTGGAATGTTTCTTCAAGGTGATTTGCAAACAAATCTGCTTTTTGTTTAGCATTTCGAGCCCAATTTTCATTATTTTTAATTGGAGGAATCTGAAGTTTAGGTCTTTTAATATTCTTAGTTGCTTTCCATAATGAATAATCAGTATCTTTTTGCCCAGTTAGAGTGCTGAGGTATTTATTAACTGATTGATTTTTAATGTCTTTTATAAGGTATTTTAATTTGTTACACAAATGGTTAAATACTCTTTTATTTTCAGCATTTCGATGTTTTTGCCAATTCTTCCGTGCTTTTTTTTTATTTTTAAGAAGTTCTCTCACTTCCTCTGGATAGCTAGCATTGCGCTTCATTTCCTGCCTATTATTTGGAGTGCTTTCCCACGCAGCATATTGGATATTATGGATGAGCTTATCTAATTCGTCTTCTATTTGGCCTGGTCCCTGAATTGGGTTCTGCAGACTAATTCTTTCTGTTAACTGTGTTTGGAAGAGATCCCAATTGGTCTTAAAGCTCGTTAATTTCGGGTTGCTCTCTTTCAAAATAATTGTTTGGCTAAGTATCATAATAACTGGTGAATGATCTGATGATAGACTTTCACTGTTCTCTATATATGGATATAATTATCTGAAATCGATTTTGTAATAAAGAAGTCTATAAGGTCTGGAATCTTACTGGTATCCGTAGGCCAATAGGTTGGTGTACCGCCTGAGTGAAACTCGCATTTTAGTTGTTTGCCTTTAGCGGTCGTTACGGTGAGTACGGATGGGTAGAAAACCATGCTGCAATTCAGCAGGGAAAATGCCGTCAGGACCAACACTCCAGTGTAGAACATCAGTAGTGATCAGTCTACGGGATCAACAGTGTTACATCCAGGGAAATGGACAGACAATAATAGCTCACCCACTTAAGTCTGGCGAGAACAGATCAAGCTATCCATTTCCTCACAAAAGTTTTTCCGTATCTTAGGCTTTTTTATTGGCTTTTTGAGCTACCAAAAATCGATTCCACTCAGAATTTGTAAATCGATTCCACTCAGAATTGTATTTTTAATTTTACGCACATTCCTCGTAAACTTTTTAAGTTCAGAACACCAGAAGAGTTTCTTAAGCTTCTTCTGGTTCTAAATAAGAGGGCACGACTTTTCAAAAGCAGTCGAGATTGCTTTCGTTAGTACAGTGGCCTGTAAATCGAGATCTGTGATAAATCTAATCTGATTAGGCAAATCTAGTAGTGAAACAAGCGCAGAGGAGAATGAATCCCAATTTGTTAGTTTCATATTACGGTATGGTTTAACCGGAGGTCTTTTAAAGTTGATATTAAAAGAGATGCACCTATATGATCAGAGGTGAGAATATCATCCGTCACCCTAAAATTTAGAATCAGGTCAACGATGGTCATAGAGCATAAACTAATATCAATCACTTCTTTACGAACCGAGTTAATAAAAGTCAGCTCACAACCAACATTGAGAATCTCTAACTCAGCGGAGTAAATATAATTGAACAGTGAGGATCATCTATTGTTGGTATTCGAACTACTAGCGTCACTACCAATCACGAGAGGTAGATTGTTGACCCTACACCACACTACAAGATTCACCAGTTCCTCTGAAGGAGGTGGCGAGGTGGAACCGTAGGGTAAATAGGCTGATGCAATGACAAGTTTAAAGCATGAGTCAGTATACTCGAGAGTGATTAGCACCGCCCCAATATCAGCCGTGCTGCACTCATTAATAAGAGCGGCATCATAGGTCATATTTTATGGAGGATCATGTTGAAAACAATTAAATTCCCCACCCATTTTTTATTCATATGAAATGGCCCATATTGAAGTTTATGGCTATTAGTTTGGGCTGCTATCCTAATAGAGAATTGTTATGCTTCGTATCAGGTCATATTTTATGTGAGATTAGGTTGAAAATAATTTAAATACCCATCCATCTATATTAGGGTGGTTAGTCTCGCCATCGGTCTGTCCCAGATACGGCATATCTGGATGTTTACATGCTGTCGGAGGCGTGAACCATGCTTGAGAGCATGATACGTAATAACTTCATCGATGTATTCCATCATTAAATCTGGATGGAGGTCTTAATTTCTAATGTACTCGTACCATAGAGCATTTACAATTATCTGTGCCAAACTCGGTCAAATGCTTGCGCTACATCCAGGAAAAATCTGTGATTCTATGGACTTATTCTATAGTCGAGTGGTTTTGTCTGAATCCAAACTGGTGGTCAGTTAATTAATTAATTTAATTTTTCAAAAATCTTGGATATTGTTGGGAGTATGGATATCGGTCTGAAGAACTTTTTATCGCTAAATTGTCTGCTACCTCTGCCACCTTGGATTGCCACCTTCCCTTGCCTTGGAACGTACCTTAGTCTAAACACAGCATTGATTATATGGAGAAGTTTACGTATCGCTTTATTTGGTAATTCTTTAATTATTTGTCCAGTTGTGAGGTCGAAAAAATCTCCTTTTCATGTTTAAATTTTGAATTTCCTCTTTAACCTCTTGTAGAGATACACTTTGTATTTTAAGCTCATCAGATCGTTTCAGTAGCTAACATTTTCATCCGCATTTTGTCTGGGTAATGGTTGGAACGCTTCTTCTAGCTATGTCGCAAACAAGTCAGCTTTTTGTTGTCATCATGGTGAAATACACGAACGAACAACGTTTAGAAATAATTAAATTCTAAATTCGGTGAACGTGTCGATTGGCCGCCTAGATCGTGTTCATTTAACACCTCTACACTTTTTTTTATGCGGCTACGTTAAATCATTGTTCTATGCCAACAAGCCGGCGTCGTGAGAGGAGCTCAGATTTAATATTGAACGAGAGATCTCGAAAATTGGTTTCAACGAATCGACACCTGCAAACGTGCCAGTGGTGGACATTTGAACGATGTCGAATTCCATACATAAATGTTTTGATTGTCTTCAAGCCAATAAAAGTTTCGAGATATTTCAAATGGTTTGTGTTTTATTTAAATAAAAAAGTTGTCAAGTCCTTATTGGAAAACCCTTTCTGAAACTGAAAACCCTGAATATTAAAATTATAATTGTCTGAAGAGTGGTTTCAATTTGAGGTTAAACTGCCCTTTAGAACGTCCAAACCAAACGATGTTTTTAAAGTTTTAACAACTTGTATTGACGAAAATTACGGCAGGGCACGTTTATCTTAATACTCTGAAGAATGAAAGAAGAGTCTACGTGACCCAAAAGTACATTTTTCAATGTTGTACATTGCGCAATGTTGTTCCGGATCTCATGATATGGTAAATTGTATTTGTAGATCCAGTTTGTTTTTTTCATATTATAGAGTAAAACTCGCTTTTGTACACCATCAACTCTATGAATGTGGTCAGCGTTATGAGGGCACCAAACTGCTGCTGCATATTCTAGTTGACATCTTATGTATGCAAAGTATAGTGCAAATAGTTCATTTTGATCTTAAATCTCGGTTGTCTAACGGCAAATAAAGCCAAATATGGAGTTGGCTTTCATACACTCTAATCAATGTGTCTGGAGAATGAAACATCAGTAACCAATATTACACCGAGGTCTTTGATTGTGGTGACGCGTTCAATAGGTTGGTTCCGTTGTGGCGGGCTGATTTGTCTGGTGCAGCTCCAAGGCACTGACATAAACATTGATCGAAAGGAAGTAAATTTCGAAATGAAAACTTTAACTTTTCATTGATGAAAGTTAATTCGAAAATGGTCATTTTTACATTGATTCTTATGGGAGAGTGCGAAAAGTAGTTCCTCTAGAAAAAGCTCGACAAAGAACATGGCTGATCCTTACGGCTCTGTATATATGGGCGGCTCTGGTAGTAATCCTTCGAAATTCAAAAAACACGGTTTCGCGCTAAAATAGCACTAGAACATACTATAGCTTCGATAGTAGTTTTTAATCTCCATCAATCGTTCTTATATCGCAAAAGCTTTTAAATCAGTGTTCTCTCTTAAATGCTCTTAGAATAGTTAACTATTCTAAGCTTTTTCAACCCAAAATATCTTGTTTAGGTGTTGGGAGATGTTGCAGTATGTTAAAGTTTTAACTTTCATCTCAAGCTTTCAACTATCTTAAGCTTTAATTATTTTGCAAATTGTTTTAAAACTTCCAATTGTGGATATACATATATGCGTATCAATTAAATCTTTCGAAAAATCTCGAACATACACTCTTTAATTATTAAGAAATTTAACTGACTTCTGGGCACCAGAATCTCAGGTGTTTTATAAAAGCGTTAACCATAGTATCTATCAGTTTAGGTTTCAACTATCTACGCAAGCTTAAGAATTTAAGCTTTCATTGTGAAAACTATAAATTAAATTTTTAAATGATTAAAAGCTTATTCCAAAGCTTAGTGATAACATTGTATTTTTGAGCCTATTTCTGGCAGCAAGATACTTAATTATAAAAATGCCCACGGTTTTAGTTTATTATTCAAAAAAAATTGAGTTTTAACTAAGGCAGAACATTCGGGAGCTTTAGATACATGGTGTGGACTAAACGTTCGTTGGTTTTTAAATTAAATGTGAATAAATTCGCGCGGTCTTGCCACAAGTGTTACGTCATTTTCAAATATGAACGTTGTGTGTGAATATAGTAAAATAGTCAATCTTGAGTGGCCAACTAGCTGTGACGCAATTTAGTTTGTACCTCTAAAAAACTAAACCCGATGGTTCAATAAACGCTTAGCCAATGTTTTCATCATTTTATGCCCGCCTAACTTCATACACTCCTCGAATTCATCTAGCTTTGAGCAATTCAAGCTCAGTCTCTAACATTTCCGTTAGAACTGTGATTTAACAGTATGAAGGTCGGATGATTTGTTTCACCGAACAAAAAAATCCCGTGACTGTAATGATGAAAAATTCAATAAATTCACCGTGGTACTTCATGAAAATCTAACTTTTATTCATCACATTAAGAACATAATAAATAATACTATAATGCCATAATGTTATAGTCGCACTCAAGTTAGTCAGTCTGTCATTGGGGACCGCGGGGATATGGTCTCTTTGTCCAAATTACAACTATTTTTTGCTACGGTGGATCTCAGCATTTCTGCTAAATTTCGGTTTAATAAATATTTTCCACAATTTCTATGTATATAGGTGCCAAACTAGGATTAAGACCGATGAAACAATTTTTGGAATCTTAACAAAACTCTCTAAATACACCGCGGCTTAATGTACTTGTTGAAGTCCAATCTAGAAGAAAAAAATGTTAAACAATATTTTAATCTCCTATACTCGCACAAAAATGATGATAGGTAGTGCCACCCCATCTAAGCGTTTGTTTATTTGTTTTGTTATAGGAGAGAACCTCTTAGTTAATATTTTCCAGGAAAATTGTTAAATAGCACTAGCGAGATCGAAAAAAACGTTATGGTAAAAATAAGCAACAAACGTCCGTTCTCTTTGATAAAAAATATTATTATCCTTATACGGAAATGTCTGAACAATGCCCGAAACACCAGAATTAAATTCTAATTTTATTTAAGGGAGTATTACCTGTCATCTCAGCCAAGGTACTTCTAAATATAAAAAATTTTAAATTTAAAATTAGTGTCCCGGGTCCGAATGGCGGTTAACTCAGGTCCTAAAGTATGGTGCAATCCGGTAATTCCTATAATGAAATTACGGAAACTATGCTCATTGCTGAGGGTTTGTACTTTCAGAACCTCGACCCTCCACCAAGCTTGCATTCTTCCATTTACAAATTTGCTTGGCTGTCCTCCAAGCAAGGGTAAAAAAGTAATTCTGAGTGATTGTCAGACGTTGTTGCACTTCATTATGGGCTAAATGAAAACAAATGTGAATATCTGTCTCCAGGTGGCCAACGGATACAGGTAAAATACCAGATCTACTTGATTTCTTTATCATAAAGGGTATTTCATCCAGTTACACTATAGAGCCGAAACCTTACTAATAAATTTACGAATTGGAATCTCTTCAGAGAAAAGTTAGAACAGCTAGTTGAAGTAAAAGTGAGTATCAAAAGTAATGAGGAATTGGAACATCTAACAAAGAATTTCATTGAATACACTCGAAAGGCCGCCAGCCTCGCTACCCCAGAATTAAAGGAAAAAGCGAACATGGAAGTCATATACCCTGCTGAGATCAGGGAACAAATCAAGGTAAGAAGAAAGGCAAAGAGAATATGGCATCTCACCAGAAATCCTATCGACAAAACAGCCTTCAATCGGATAAGTAACAAAGTCAATGGGCTAATCAAAAACTTTAAACAAGATTGCTTCGACAACTACTTAAGCAGGCTAGGTCCAGAAATGGATAAAGACTACTCGTTATGGAAAGCCACCAGAAAATTTAAACGACCTGTAGCTCGGATACCACCCATAAGAAATGCTCAAGGTAGTTGGGTTCGACAAGACAAAGAATAAGCGGAATTCTTTGCTGAATACCTGTTTAACACCTGTTTATCAACCAAGTCAGGATTTTAAAAGGGTCACGCCAATGGAAATTTCCGAAGAAATCGACAAAAATCTTAACCAAAAAAATGTACCAGGAATTGATGAAATATCACCGGGTCTAATCAAGGAACTACCACGTAAAGCAATCATCATGATCACATACTTATTTAATGCCTGTATGAGGTTGAAGTATGTACCCAAATGCTTCAAAACGGCCAAAATAATTATGCTGAAGAAACCAGGCAAATCAGATGAAGAACATCGTACAGACCAATCTCACTGCGCCCGACCTTATCAAAGCTGTTTGAAAAACTACTTCTGAAACGTCTCAAGCCAATGGTAAATGTTCGAGTAACCACTCCACAATAGATCAAGTCAATCGAATCACTATGGTGATAGAGCAAGCGTTAGAAGAAAAAAAATATCGCCCCGCTGTATTTCTGGATGTATCCCAGGCCTTTGATAGGGTTTGGCACGAGGCCAACCCAAAAATATCAACTAGCACATATACACCAACGGGGTACAAATGCCGCAGGCTACTACTGGTAAACAACGATTTCCGGATAGGATTCGTTCACGTGCTTCATTTGGCCGTACTATCAAACAATTTATTACTGATGGAAATGTTCAACCGAAAAAGAGGACCCGTAGAGCAACAGTCACTGGAGAAAATAATGAAATTGCTGTATTGCCAATATTACTTGAAAATTTGAGCTTAGAAGTGAGACGGAACATGTGGTTTCAACATGATGGTTGTCCTGCACACTATTCGTTGATGGCACGTGAAATACTTGATCGTGATTTCAATGGTCGCTGGATCGCTAGAGCTGGTCCGATAAATTGGCCCGCCAGATCACCAGATCTTACTGCGCCAGATTTTTGTTTGTGGGGCTACCTCAAAAACAAAGTTTACACATAAAAACCAACAACACGTGAGAACATGATTGAGCGAATCAGAAATGCGTCTGCTGAAATTCAACCAGACACACTTCTCAGTTGTGTACAATCATTTGTATTGCAGAATCGAATGCGTGTGTTCTAAGAAGGAGAAATTGAAAAAATTGAATTTCGTCGATTACAACGCCATCTATCATGAACTGAACAAAATATTTCATTCAAATCATACGTACTTTTAGTCGTAGAATCCGTATCTGCAATAAAAAATATGGCCTCCTATATTAGTTTAAAAGTTACCCCCGCCCCACCTACAAAGCGGGGGTGGGGGACTATTTTTTTGCACTAATGTATTTCCCCCGCGGTATGATAAAATTTTGATTATGGACATTTTTTCCGTAGAGTGGGTATTTTTCGAGATATTTGATCGTCTCAGTTTAAAAGAAACACCCGGTATATACTCTAAGGTCGTGCGGTCTCATTGTAAAATAAGTGCTTATCTTGGGGCTGTACACAGATTATCGATGAGTTGGTTAACTGCTTGGAAAATCAAAAAGCCTTCGTTACCTGCGGCCCATGAAATAATCTAGTTCCAAGGTTTCCTAGGTCATCTCCGCTATCGAGCAACGTACCGCCCTGGGAGTATTTTTAAAGTGCAACGAGTTTCAGCCGATACTCCGGCATCATGTGACCAGCCCTTCCTAAATCACGTATCCATAAAAAACACATTTCTGCAATAAATTTTACGAGGCATTGGCTCCCGACCACATGATGCTTCATAATGAGATGATGAATACAAACGATAAAAAGGTCATCAGTCATTTTAATTTAGCCATAAAATGCACGCAATTATAATTACACAAAACATGTTGATTATGATGACCGCACTTAATTTACTGTCATACACAAAAACTACATTAGATTAAAGCGTTCGTTTCGTTCATAAAAAGAAAACCAAAAAAAAAAAAAATGTGAACTTAAATTCTGAGACTTAGATCGATAATTTTATTTTGTATGGTTGCCGGTTCTCTCTATCTCTCGCTTAACTCGTGCATCTTCAACACTACACTAAACGACAAGAGCAATAATTTTTATTAATACATTTTTTTTTATTAATAAAAAATTAAACTTTTTAATTTTGGTTTGTTCATTCGCGCGGATAAAAAAAACAAGATGCGGTCATTTGAATAACACAGAAAGTAACCAAAATAAATAAAATATAAAATTAAATTTATTTAAAAACAAACAAATTAAAAATGAAAAATATAATAAAAAGGCGAAATCATATAATATTATAAAAAATAAATTATGTTCATTTAATAAAATAAAAAATTTAATGATTTTAATTTAATATTGACTTATATTTTTATTTTTGTGGCTTTTTTTTTTTTAACGAATTCTTTTCGGTCGCGTTCTTTTAAGACTGTGCGTACATACTAATGTAGATTTTTAATTTGGTGCACAATCCACATATAATTTATATTTAATTAATCCAATAATTTTAATCGGACACATATTTTTAATTATGATTATAATTTTTAATATTTTATGCGATAATTATTTTATTTTAATAATATAAAAATAATATACATATTTATAATTTTAAATTATAAAAAATATTTTTAATTAAAATTATAAATTTTATTATGTATATACATATACTCATTTTCATTAAATATTAATCCTAAATTATTTGGAATTTTTATTATGTTAGTTTTCTTCTTATATTACAAAATTAATAATTTTTGTTGTTGTTGCTATTGTTATTATTAAAATTAATAACTATCCGGGTGAATATTATAATTAAGCTAAAAATCTGCTTTATATAAATATAATATCCATGCTTTATTATGATATGGTTTAATCATTTTATTTAAATGCATGCAAGCTTAAATTTTCTTGGGTGTAGACGAATTAACATAAATCGGATAATGCACCTGAAAGGAAATGTGATTTTTTTTAAATTTTCAATTTCGTACTAACATCGACGTGGTAAAACATGCCTGCGTCCTAATCAAAAATAAACAGAGTAAAATCATATCGAAGCATGAAACTCCATCAATCCAAGCTTAAAATTATCTTTGCTTGAACAAACATGAATACCGGAATGCCTAATTGCGTATTCCAGGTACCTGAGTTTTCACTACTAAGAAATAATCGAATCAATGATAGAACTAATATTGGTGGTGGCGTTGGGATATATGTATGGGATATATGTTAAGGAGTCTTAAATTACAATATGTTTTACCACAAATCATATTATCGTTGATGTTATCTGTGCACGTTGTGCTTATTACTGGTGGTGTTAGTTTAACTGGATGGGTTGAATTCCAGGTTGATGAGTGGGAAGTTCCTCTTGGACAGATGGCTTTGAGAAAACTAGCAATCCCCTTCTATATGAGCGAGTCTCGTTCTGTGTATCAAAAAAATTGCAATCATGCTACAAGTAGTGACTATGATCATTCCATCAATGGCGGCCGCTTCCTTGTGTTCCTTATTTATGAATGTGGAATTGTTGATTTGGACGGTTTCGTTAGCATATTGCACCAAAAAACTTCCTTCTAAGTGTCGACTCGTGTTGTTAAACGAAATGTTTCCGTTGAAGTTGCTTAGGAATATGGTATGATCGTTTATGATTTCAATGATTTGTTGGTTGTGGAATTGGTACTCGCATTTAGCATTTAATCCTTTTATCAGTTGGTAGATGCAATAATCCGTTGATATTCTCTTTAATCCACTTAGATCACAGATAGTCATTTCTCCTAATATGTGGTATTTTTTGACAATTCCAAATATCTCATCTTGATTGAGAAAAAGTTCATTGAATTCCGTGTATATACGTTTATTGAAGTTGGAGGTTGATCTTATTAAGATGTGGTTGTAGTCCTGTCTGCTAGTTTTTGGCATTGATAGAACGTATAGAAGGGTGAATTCTTTCATGATCATCATTGGTTCAGCATATTCCATTGCCTCTATCTCGTTGGCATACGGCAGGGTTTCAATTTCCATGATTAAACGACTAATTTCTCCTTTACTCAACAAATTAGTATTGGCGATGTTTCCTTTGGCTAACTGGACCACTCGGACTATCTCATATATTTCGTCTTTGAGAATTGTGAGTCGATTGAACAACACTTGGTGGAATTTTTCTTCCGATTCATCATGTAAGTGGTCAATAATTTTGTTGTATTCTGCGAGCAATTGTTGAGTTGTGTTTGTGAGACCTTTGTTAATCCTGTACTGTTGATTGTTGTTGTTTATTATCTGATTTTGGCTAGTCATTATCTGGTCCCAATCAGAGTCCCATGCGCTACCGATCCAGTTTATTGATCTTTGTGCTCTTGAGTGACCTTTTAGTTCTGCGGGTGATCGAAGGTGTTATTCGATCCATGATTTCCTCATAATCCTTCAAGTTGATGACATGAATCAGTTTGAAGTTCCCTTGGATTATTCGCCCGTTTCCTTGTTTTATTGTTATCAGTGGTGTATTGTACTCGTAGATGCTCAGTGGCATAGTAAAATGCCAGAGCCAAGAACTAGAAAAAAGGAGAGGGAAAGGTTGTAGTAAGCATTTTGATAATAATGGGAAGTTATTGTGATAGGTTTTTGTTTTGGGCTTTATGTGCCCAATCCTCTTGTAATGGTGGCGTCTTGGTTAACAAAAAAGGTTTGTCCACCTCTTGTTATAAATCGGTTCTTCACTGGTGGTTTTGATTTCAGCGAATGCTTCAGTATCGATGGTTTCGATGTTATTAACGGGTCCAAAGAGCGTTGTGACTTTCGAGATGACTGTGTGTAATATTTTTTTTGTGTCGGGTGAAAGATGGCCATCCCGAATTTCTATATTGTTTACTTGGCACGATGGTTTTTCTTTTAATGGAATGTGTATGTTGGGCGTGATGATCAATTCATTATGTTTTCGATCAATAAGTGCTCCTAATTCCTTTAAAGTGTCGTCTCCTATGATACCGTCGAATGATTTCAATCTTGGCAGGATAAAGAAATCGATGGTGTTATCGATGCCAACGCTTTTAAAAAATTGTCCACTAATTTTGTGACTGATTTTGATGTCACCTCCTGCTGATCTGATTTGGAATTGATTCTCGGTTGGTTTTGCATTAACGGCTAATTCTGATTTTACGAAGTTCTTGTTGGCTCCTGTGTCTATGAGGAATTTGAGTGTGTTTCCGTCTTTAAGCCGTAGCTCTATGTATGGTACGATAGAGAGGCTTCCGCCATAAAAATTTACCTCGGAGTTATCTTCTATTTCTTGGTCATCACTGGATATTTCGTTTTCCGTGTTGTCATAAGCCAGTTGGTTATAGTAGTCCTCTGCAAATGGTTAATTCTTTGTTGTTTCCTTTGTTCATGGATATGAGAATGTTCTCTTTTTGTCGTCATGTTATTTTGAGGAGTAGGGCGATTGATGTAGTTCACCTGTCGTGTTTGTATTGATGGGTCAATTTCCATCGGTGTTGGGGGCTTCGGGTAGTTCGGCTTTGGTGGTTAGAGCTTGCTTGGGTTTTCATTACCAAAAGGGCTACTGTAGTTTTGATGTTGGATGTTATATGCCATGTTTCTTCTCTGGATTGATAATGCGTTGTTGTTTTAAGGTAGTGCATGAGTATACGAAATTTGGTTTATCGGAGCAGTTACAACATTGTTGATGTTTCTTTTGTGAATGGCCATGTTCCGGAAATTCAGGTTTTGGATTTCTAGGCAGGATACATATGCCTCGGGTAATGTAGCTGGTTTCTGAATGATCAGCATTTTGCCCAGGTGTCCATTTACTCCACGGATGAACACGTCCAATACGCGATTACGATACGTTTCTACCAAAACATTAATTGTTTCCAATGTGTAATCCTCTGTCTTGATTTTGTTGACTATCAAGGAGAACTGGTGGTTGACATTGGCATAGAATTCGTCTACTGTCATATGTTGTTGTGATAACGTACTTAACTGATGTTCCAGTGTGCGAAGGTCACGTTTATCGGCGTAATGTAGTGACAGACATTTTTTTATTGATGCCCATTCTTCGTTGAAAATATTATAGGAGATCAGTGCTGAGTCGGCATTTCCACGAATTTTTTGGCGGATATGTTGGAGTATCGCCCTGTATATTGGTTTATTTCGCAGTATACTGGTGGTGTTAACTTGTATAATCCTCGTGTTTGTTCTATAGTGCAAGTTGATTGAGTTTATATCCAATTCGATGGATGAGTACCATCGCATTGTCATTATGGGCAATTTTAACCTGAATATGACGGATCCAGTTGCTGCAGCTAAACACTTTGTTGATTCGATAACGTTGCTTTCTGTTGACATTTTGTCTTTTTCTAATACAAGGTTAACGTCTTCATTGGATTTAATAATGATTGGCAGCATGGATTGCGACAATATAATTGCGCTGGGGCAAACGGCTATACCAGGGATCTCGGATGATGATTTGATTTCTATGTGCTATAAATACCGACATCCTCGCCCTAAAATGAAATATCAGTATGTTAGAGATTTTAGCAAATTAAACGAGGCTGCATTTTTAACTAACAGCTTGTCGCTGGACCGGTTTAATATGTACATGTGTTCTGACATCAACAATAAAATTAATTACTTTAATTTCAATGAGTAAAAATCCTGCAGATTTTTCGACCATCACTAAATTACGGAACAGAACTACTTGCCTTATACGGGATGCTAAACGAAAGTACTATTTTGATAAGTCGAACAATTGGAATAAAAATGGTAACATTACAAATGATTGTGCAGTAAATTTTTCTACTGAAGATCTTAAGAAACAGTTTTCCATGGTAGCGGTAAAAACGGTTGGAAAATAAACTGTTTATAAAGTCAACAAAAAGAAAAATGGATACGACCATAAAAACACCGGACCCCCCCTCAAGTACTCGGATACGAGATTTAGGATCGCCACGTGGAACGTGCAAGCACTTAGAAAACCAGGAGCGTTAGAGGGCCTAATCACTGTTAGAAAGAGTATCGGCTGGAACTCTTTGCTGTTCAAGAAACTCGCTGGCCTAAAACTGGAGACCATGTGCCCCAGGGCTATACGTTGCTCTACAGCGGAGATGACCTCGGAAATCTTGGAGTTGGATTTCTTCTTGAGCCGCAGGTAAAGAAGGCTGTTTTGGATTTCCAAGCAGTCAATAACCGATTGTGTAAGCTTCGCTTGCGCATTTAGTTAGCCAACCTGACGATAATTTGTGTGCATGCGCCCACAGAAGTTAGCCATCCCCAAGATAAAGACTCATTTTACAATGACTTAGACGATCTGATGGGATCTATACCCGAACGCGATGTTAGAATGGTAATTGGGGACTTTAATGCTACAGCTGGCAGAAATCCGACCGACTTGTGTGAAAACATAGGTCCGTACTCCCGACACGAAACTGCGACCGATAATGGTGAGAGAATGATGTACTTTGCGGTTGCTCATGATCTTAGAGTAGCAAGCACATTCTTCCCTCACAAACACATACATCTAGAGACATGGACACCTCCTCGCGGAACTTCGCAGCCAAATTGACCATGTGTTAGTTTCTAAAGGACGGGCTCGGTTTCTGCAGGATGTGAGAACTTATCGGTCAGCAACCAAATACGTAGACAGCGATCATCATTTGGTCGCTGCAAAGCTACGATGGAAGTTTTCGTACAAGTCTGGGAACACAGCGAAACGGATGGAACGTTGCGACTGTGAAGGTCTGATAAAAGAAGATCAACTTGACGCATGGAGTGGACACTTTACTGAGCTGCTTGATATTCATCATGCGTCACAGACTGTTGTTGAGCCACCTCTAAGACAGACTGCGGAGATTTCCACAGAGGAGCCATCCCATGAAGAATTCACTAAAGCCATGCAGAGATTGAAACGAAACCGCTCACCTGGAGTAGACTGCATTAATTCGGAGCTCTTGATATTCGGAGGGGATACTTTGTGGAACTGTCTTTTCGACCTTATTCGATTAGTATGGCGAACCGAAATTATGCCTGACGAATGGAAAGTGGCCGCGATATGCCCCATCTTCAAGAAGGGAGACCGCTTGAAGTGTGAGAATTATCGCGGTATAGCTCAACTTTGTACAGCATACAAGTTACTGTCATACATTATATTGGATAGAATCACCCCTCTAGCGGAGGGCTTGGTTGGTGACTATCAAGGAGGATTTCGTCCGAATCGATCAGTCACTGATCAGGCCTTTTCACTGCGAGTGATTCTATCTAAATATTATGAGACATCCATCTCCGTACATCAGGTCTTCGTGGATTTCCGACAGGCCTATGACTCGATCAATCGAGAAAGTTTGTGGTCTGCCCTGGAGTACCTAGGAATGCCAACAAAATTGGTACGACTGTGTAGGATGACAGTGACGTAGTCTCAGTGCTGTGTTAAAGTTGAGAACAGGCTATCGACAATTTTTGCAGTTAATTCGACTTGGAATTCAGATCAATGAGTCCAAAACGAAATACTTGATCTCTGGTTTTAGGGACAATGGCACACCAGATTTTAGTAGTGGCCACCACACGTTTGAGGGAGTGAGGAGGTTCAAATATTTGGATTCTCTTATCACTCACGATAACAGTGTGGGTGAGGATATTAAAGTGCGGCTGGCAGCTGGCAGTCGTTCTTTATATCCTCTAAGCTAAAATGCTAAATGCTAAAATCTAAACACTTATCAAGTGCCGTGAAGCTGAAGCTTTACAAAGCGTTGATCAGGCCCGTCGTTATGTTTGGATATGAAAGTGGGACGCTGACGGATGAGTACGAGAGATGGCTACTTACATTTGAGAGACGGCCCAAAACGCGAAATAGATGGTACCTACCGAGCTCTGTACAATATCGAGATCAGAGATCTGATGAAGATCCCCGATATTGTACATGAAGTAAGATCTCAGCGAGTACGCTGGCTCGGGCACGTTCTGCGTGCTGATCCGGAACGAATTGTGCAGCGATCTCTGAAAGGAGAGCCACCATATGGTAGGATCGGGATCGAAACCGCCGGAGCCAAATTGTTGATTCAGTAAGGGGCCAGTAATGCCATTTAAAACTGTTTAAAAAAAAAAAAAAAAATCACAGCATGTAGTTTAAGATAATACATGTAGGTGAATCAGGTGGGATTTAACGACGTATATAGTAACTTTTTATTGATCATAGTAGTTCCAGACTATGTCTCTTAACGAGATGGCAAACCAGTTCAACATTCCTCTAATAATAATACAGGACATTTAAGTAGTGAAAACCTATGAGCACGCTAGATTCGGCACTCAGGACACACCTTAAAAAGCGGAAAGCATATTGAAATGACTCTTGCATCAAGTAAACTACGGCTTCAAGAAGCAGCCAATAAGCCATTTTTAAAGACCTGATGTTAGCTGGATAGTTGAACTAATTATGAACATTTGTTGCGACCTATACCTAATTGATCATCGTAAAGAAGTGGGGATTGAAGAACTACGGATTCAAATTTCTTTAATGTTTAATTTTAATAGCTGCCGTACTAAATTTTGAATTCTAATTTTTTGTTTAAATGTTTCTTTATGACGCTCTGCGTAATCAGATTTCTAGATATTTCAGATCTTGACTACTACTAAACTGGCCTAAGAATACTTGCCTACATAGATAGAATTCAATTTAAATAATCCGATTTATCTAAACTCGTTTAGAAAATACTATGAATGTATAGTTGCTTAAGCTGCAAAATATTTCTAAGCGTCATTTGAACTCTCACTAAATCAGTCAATAAAATCTAACTATAGGATATTTTATACCCTTGCATTCAGTCTAGGCTAGCATAAGATTATAAGGGATTTGTCTATCCAGTTTGTAAGTGGGATAACCTGCCCACAACCACATGTTTGGTGGAGTGTCCGTTTAGCAATTTAGCAGATGTTTGTTTATTTTAAAATTTCATATAATGCGTGGAGTACATTACCTGAAACCTAAGATCAAATTTTGATGTGTATAAAATTCACTACTTAGTGCCTCAACTTACTCCAAACTTAGCTAAAATAAATGACATGCAATTCACGAAGTATAAATGAGGAGTCATCTATGAGTTAATATACCAAAAGCTTCATGTTTTTTTTAGTTTAGTTAAGGAACGATAAGGTTGCTTTATTCAAACATGTTAACTAGCTCATGTGCAAAATTTTAGCCCAACCCAACAATTTTTACATGATCAAACCTTTCAGGCTAAGCCTCTTTAATGCCTTTGCCGCTGGTGGTAGCAGAACATTTTTCACCATTTTCTTTTAGTCTGAACTGTTACCTGAGTTTATCAACAAGTGCTAGTCCATCAGATATTCTGAAAAATACCAAAGATCACGATGTTTTCGATGCACCTGTCCCTATCTTTTCATAGGGATAGTTCTTCATGAATAGGGTCATTAAGATGGCCATACGCAAGACTTACAAATAAACTTATTTTATTAAATACATTTTTTTTGCGATCCAATGAGCTTGATGTAAGTCGCCGGGTGCCCGAAAGTTAACTTCAGTTTCATCAGAACATCCAAGGAAACTTCGACACATTGTTAACAGTAAGAGATAATCATCTCTAGGCTGGTAGTAAATAACGAGTCGTATCCAACTGTTCATTTTATTTATCGTGTTTTGCCCATACATTTCAATAAAAACCTTTTCAATCAAAGTGCATGCACCTAAGTTTACACCTGCATTAGAGTAAAAACAGATTTATGTCTGGGAGAACACCACATGGAGAAATGTTAAAGCCGCTTGCACTGAAATCATCAGAATCGATTATTTCAGAAACAACTATAGCTTTCTGCTTTTGTATGTCGTCTGATTTCAATTTCCACATCTTCCTTAATGCTTCCTTAGCAGCTATATCGCGAATGTCTAGCACGTCTTCTTTCATGCGACATTCTTTGAGTATATGAATTCTTCCTTATCACAAATTTCTAACGCTGTTACCGCGTACCGATTATTTTTCTTAATAGTTTTATCATCTTCCAAATGGTGAAACTGTAATCTTTTAAGCACGGCCTCTTTTGATGGAACCATTGCATGAAACCGAACTTCTGTATGTTTCCGAATTTACCATACTTCAGTTGGGATTCTTGTAGATTTGGTGGTTCTAGTCCAAGCCATGTAAAAATATTTACTTAAAACACAAGTTTGGTAATTTGACAAAATTCCCCCAAGAATTACCAATCAAAAAATTAAACCTCTTCTTATGCACACAACCTTACTCGTTAATCATAAATGGTTAAAATAGTTGATTAAGTCATTCATAGATGTTGCAACGGTAAGCAAGTCTATTAGAAGCTACTTGATGGCTAATAACATATTGTAGGTTCCCAAATGAAGAAATTTGTTCGACAAAATTAGATTTTACGAATCATCATTGATTCATAGATTCGTAAGTACAGGAGTTTTTCGCAAAATTCACATCACATAAAATTCAATGGCGTAAAAAAACTCTCAACTTTATTAATTTTAATTAAAAGACATCTTCTAATCCACCCAATCTTATAAATCGGCAAAAAAATACATTGAAACAAAATGTGTATCTTGTCTATCTTCTATACACTCACCCACACACACACAGATATGTAAAGCAACCAAGGAATGTGAAACTCAAGTGAAACTTTGATCTAATTGTAACCTTTGAAATCTGTTACTGCTTGAAACATGTTTCCATTTTTTTTCGCTTTGTAAATTAACTTTTAGAATTAATAATTACTATTTCACTTGTTTTTTTATAATATATCTAATTTTTTTTTTCTTTTATTTATTTATTTAATTATAATTTTTTTTATTTTGTATTTGTTCATCGAGCGAAATAAGTATATAAACATGTTCTTACTATTTGATGAAACATGTCTTAATTGCGCTCAGTTTACATTATACAGGCACATACGTACAAAATTTCATTTATATTTAATTCACAAAAAATATAAAAATCATTCCAATTATTTTATAATTATTGTGTGTGTGTGATGAACAAACTCAACTCCTATACAAGTTGAGTTTGTTCATCACTAAAATGAAAATAAATAAAATTTATTGAAAATTTTAATTAATTTTTGGCTTTAATTTTGGCATCTTATGTCTCGCTATAGAAATTTTTTAATTACAACTCGATTTTTTTGTTGTTGTTGTCATTTACAGATAGCTACCAATATCAATTGCAGTCCATGTGGCAAAAGTGTTGGAACACAAATCAAAATCTAATACATCATTTGAGGTTTCGTGAACGGGGGCCCCTAAAATCGTGGCGACCCGAAACCATGGCCGAAGCAATATTTAGTGTACTTAAAGAAGGTTTGTCGTTGTCACAGGCGGCTCGAAAATATGATATACCATATCCAACGTTTGTGTTGTACGCGAATCGAGTTCATAATATGTTGGGGCCGTCGATCGATGGAGGGACAGATCTGCGGCCGAAAGGTCGTGGGAGGCCTCAGCGAATACTCTTGGGAATTTGGCCGGAGGAGCATATAAAAAACGTAATTAAATCGGTTGTATTTCGTGATGCGAAAGATTTTAAGGATGACCCAGCGATGCAATTGGCGTATGGGCGACACTCGGTAAAATTTTAATTTTTATCAATTTAATTTTGTTTTAATTTATATTTTGGTATATTATAGCCCGTATTCCCATTTCAAGACGGAGCCATGAACTATTCCGTGCCATCCGCACAAAGTCCAATGGGCAACTCAGATTCGTTATCACCTGATGCCGCAACCGCGGCCGCAATATCCGCCATGGCCCACGGACTTCGACAACAAATGCAAATGGCCGGTGTCCATCCGGATATGGCAAATTTTAGTTTATCGCCGCATTGTGCCGGGCTGAGTGTTCAACCGGGCGATGAGCTGGGACTCAGTGCCAAACTCTTGGATCCGAAACTTAATTCCCCCGGTGAAATATTGAGTAATGGCAGTATATCGCTAACCCGTATTGAATCACCAATGCGGCACGAGACCAAAAGTTTATCGCCCGATCGCTCACCAAACCATAAAAATCGGCACGGTTCACCGAGCAGTGAGATTTCAATATCAATAACAACGTCGGGTCCAACGTCAAAATCATCGCGGCTAAAAAATTACCCGCCTAGCCAAAAGCCATCGCATCATGACCAGCCACCAGACGAGGATAATTCAATTGATTCCGAACTAGAGATGACCGTAGAACCAGGCGTCAATATAGCGGTCGGCGTAAGTGGTATGGCATACAAGACGTCACGTAATTTTTCATCACCTCGCTCCGCAGACAATTTACTATTTCCCGACGACTGTAACGATGTCGTACTAAGTAGCGGTAACAATAATAATAGTAATAATAGTTCTTGTGGTAAATTAAATGATGGAAACACATCTCGTTCATCATCCCGACTGTCGAGCAATTTTAAAGATTCACCGTCTGTCATAAAAGTAGAACCAATTGTGTCGGAGTGTCGAGGTGATTAGCACAAAAGGAGAAATACTTAATAAAATTTTAATTTAAATAAAATATTGGTAAATAATTTAATTAATAATTAATATATATATATATAAAATAATTTAACATAATAAATAATAATTTAATTTAAAAAAAAAACATTTAATTGTGATGGCAACATAAATATAGCAATAAGATTTATTTTTTAATTTTTAAGTTTTTAATGTAATTAATGTAATTTATCCATATACAGTGCAGGAAATATTTATTCGACATTACCGAGGTGAGTTATTACATTACAACTTATAATAATAGGTAATAATAATTTATATAACTATATATAAACTATTTCTCTTTATTAATTTGAATTAAAATTAAATTTTCTCTGTTCACGTGTTATCATCTGCACACAGTGGTACCGAGTATACATACATAAATTAAATAAAAAATAATTCGTTACTTTAATTAAATTTTTGATTTTTTCTATCTGATTTATTTTTCAAATATATTTATACATTATATTTAAATATAAATAATTAAAAAACATTTTAAAATTAATTATAGAATAATAATGAATTTAAAAAAAAAGAAGAAAAACAAGAAATTAGATTAAATTAAAATTTTAAAAATTACATATAACAAAAAAACAATATTTTAAAACATATATAATAAATAATAAGAGAAAAATTAATAAAAATAATAATTAATGAAAACACAAAAAAATGGAATAAAATCAAAGTAATTAAAAATCAAATATCATCAAGACTGTCGTATGATTTTTATTTTTTATTTTATTATTTTGTGAAATTAATTTTATTTACTAAAATATTATTGGGGTGGCCCATAATTTCTAAATAATTTTAGGATTTAAATGCAATATGGATACAATGTACCTCAATAAATTATTTAGTTAAGTTTATAGTGTTGCTACTAAAATATACCTAAGTGATTTATACCCGAAAAGTCAAACCTTGTACTACTATTCTCAATACTTTCAACCATGACGCAAATCAAAATGACACATTTTAAAAGGGCGCGAGAGGTACGGGAAAATTCTACTTTAGGCTCTATTCTCCTACTAAAATAAAACTGAAAATTAAAGTCGATATTTAAATGTCCTAAAATTAAATCTAAAATAGTGTAAATCTTTGCTAACGAAATTACCATTCCTATATAGAACATCGGGAATAATACTGTGAAATTTTATTTAATTTTTAACAATATTTATGATGTTTATTAAGCTAAATGCAATGAGAAATATTCGGGTATTATCAATTTGGTTTTGTTTATTTAATTTTTCTTTTTTTTTAAATTTATTTACATTATTTTCAAAATTTTGTTTAAAAAAATGGTAACATAACATTTATTTGCCAGCGGTGCCATCTAGTTAATATAACCTAACTACGATACACTGCCATATCTTGATATGCAAATCTGCAGCAATTTCCGTTATAGTAGTATAAGTTATTTGGTTCGTGGTATCGAAAATCCAATACAATTTTTCTGGTTATTCTGTTTAACATCAGCCTCATTGAGTTCATGCTAAATATCATTTTTCAAGTTCTAAAAAATTATCGACATTATCCTTTTTGACCATTCATTTATTTTGACATTGTTTTTTTCAATTATCTGAGTATTTTCACAAATGTCAGTTTTATTCAACCTGTTACCAAATTGAAGGAAAAAAAACAAAATTTGAAAATTAAGCAGAGTTTTTTTTCGAAATATAGCGGAGACGCGTTTTCGAAACGAATACCAATGTTTTTGGGAAAATAAATTGCGCCTTAAGATAATGAATTTTCATAACTATGTACATGATTTTTAAAAAACTCTAAGACAAAATGAAAAACTGAAAATTATTTTATATCGATATTCTGACACGTTGCGAAGAAGTATGTCGATTAATTTGTGTGTTCAAAGAAAAAATAGTTTAGGACTCTACTAAATATCGACGTAGATTCAGCACTACTTAAATAGATGTCGTACGTGGCAAACATGGAGATTCATTGTAAGTAAATTAGAGCTTAATTCTTTCAGGAATTATAAATTACTTAAATTAGTAGAAATTAACGCACATTTACAACGGAAAATTATTAATTAATTTTCAACACTTCTTTCAATACAAATTTTATTAAAACTCTGTTAGACAATAGTCGTTTTGTTTATATAACTGTTTCATTCTTGATTTACTAAAACGACAAAACTCAATCAAAGGACATTGCATCTTCCTGTCCATACCATGCTGTTTCATATTGCAGTATAGTCCGTATAGTAGCATCAGGGATGGGCGCGGTAGATTACGCCATGTAATCTACGCGGTTATATAGACACGTAAAATATAACGTACATTACTTGGCAGTGTTTTTTGTCAACGTCGGCAGCGATTTGAAATCGAATGCGCTAGTTCATCTACAGGTGATTTTTTTTCATTTGTTTCTTTTTGACAAATGACGCATGAATAGTTTCAATATTGTTTGCCATTTCATCATGGAAAGACTGAGCCCGGCATAGCGTCTACAAATTGTTCAGCTTTATTACGAAAATCAGCGTTCTGTGAAAATCAGGAATGTGTTTCGTGCGCTTAGACCAAGTTACAGTTAACATAATAGGCCTGTCGAGACCACTAATTGGAATATCATCGAAAAGTCCCAGTTTACATTATTGGATGATACGCGACTAAATAGACGGTTTGGTGTGGTTTATGCGCCTATGAAATCATTCGTCCAGTAATGCTCGTGATTGCGCCATGATAACGGAATATTTGCTACCTGAAATTGAAGCCCGACCTCGACGATATTTGGTTCCAAAAAGTCGGCGCTATTTCCCACATAGCGCGCGAAGCAATGTACTTATTGAAAAATCATGTTGGCGATCAATTAATTTCACGGCCCGTTCACGACCCATTTAGATCGTGTGATACCTCTAGACTCTTTTCTTTGGGGCTACGCAAAGTCCAAAGTCTATGTAAATAAACCAGCTACATTTGAGGCATTGGAAGCCAACATTACTTATGTCTTTCGCCAAATACCATTCGATATTCTCGAACGCGTCATCAAAAATTGGACTTTGAGAAAGAACCATCGCAGTTGCGGTCATCATTTGAAAGAAGTAATTTTTAAAAAATAAATGGCAAAAAATGTTCTTTCCAATGATAATAAAGTATCTATCCGGTTAAATTCAATTTTTTGAGTTGTTTAATTTTTCCACAAATCACCTCTATAGATTTCGTTATTACGGATAAAATCACGCAAAACTTCTACTTGATGCGATTTTCTAGGCGGGCCACAATATTGACCACTGACCATACAAATTTTAAATTTAAGTCGGTACATGAATAACGTCCAAGTAAAATATTTCCCATACAAACTGAAAGTATAACAAATAGGTGTAGCTGAGTTTAAGTCTCGATTAAAATTAAAAACAAATTTAATTTAATTTCTAACAAATTAATTCAATTCAGATTCAAGCGGCATTCGGGCTAAGGTTTTTCTAATTTAATTTCATCTTACAAATTAATTCAACTCAGCTTCTATTAAAATTTTCAAATTTTTCAAATTAATTTGGAATAAAGAAATACGAGTTGGATTCAGTGGAATTTAAAACTTAGTCTTTCGTAATTCTTTGAAATCTCTAAACTCAGAAAAATTTTTATTATTTGAATAATCGTAACTATAAAAACCCAGAAAATGGTAATTTTCTGGATTTAGCGGAACTTTGAGGTGACATAGTTTCAAAAATCTTCACTATCTGATCCTCATCGTAGCTCTGCAAAGCTTTGTATATCTGTAAATATTTTATTATTTTTTGAAATTTAGTTTTTGTAAATTGTTACCCTTCTCTGTCGATAAATAAATAAAAATCCTGAAACGTCTCATTTTAATCGCGTTTAATATCTGACAGCCTTATTTAAGGTAGAGGGTTCTGACTTTAGCAAGCGAAATGTCAGAACGTCATCATCATCATCCGGTGTAACAGTAATTTTTGGTTTTAGGCTATTCAATCTGCAGATACCCAAAATCTTCATCAAACAGTATTTTAGTTCAGATTATCATGGTTAACCAATTTACGCAAACAGCAACGTACATTTTTTGATCCTCAATTTACCCAATCCGCACTGTTGATTTGTATAATTCAAATTTGATTAAAACATTGTACAGTGTGATATCAGACTCGTGCTTGTTAACATCTGGTTGTAACATATAAATCTGCTCGTGTAATTGACCTTGTAGGAAAGTATTGTGCTGTATCGAACTACATATGTGGGTGAAAACGTTTAATACCCTAGCTTTGAGCACAGCTCTTTATAACGAGTAGAGCTGGCTCTACTGTACTACTGTATTTTGTCAGTCAAATTGTTCGGAATATCCATTTACAATCAATCGGTTTACGGTTCGATGAGTTCTAAAATAAATAGTTAAATTTGACCTGTGATTTGACCATTCTGTTAAATTTTCACGAATGTGAAATAACATTCCTCGCTTTCAAATCCGACTTCAATTAATTGTTGTACTGAAATCCGCTTAATTTTTTTATATATACAAATACATAAACAACTTTTTAGAGCGGGAGTATAATAAAACCAACACCCGCGCCCAAAACAAAAAAAGAAAATTAAAAAAATTAAAATATAAATTCAATGTGAGTGTTTTTAATTACATATTTAATGATTAATTATATTTAGATTCTATTTTTATCCATCACATTACACAAATTGGGATTTTTTTTCTTTGTATAATTATTATTATGTATTCTTCATCTTCTGCAAGTAAATATACTATATTTATTTATTTATATAATACAACAACAAAAAATACATTATATAAAATTTATAACACATATATATAGAACATCTGAAGTTGATTTCTTCGATATGTTATGGATGGGTCATCCCAAATAATTTATATTTTTATTTTTTAACTATTTAAAAAAAGCATCCCACCTCACATCATTTAGTTATTATTTATATATGTAATATGGTGAAAAGCTTTTTTTTTTGTTCTATTTTTTTTTATTTTTTATTTATATTTTATTAATCGATAAGAATAATAATAAAAGGGGCTACATATATTATTTTTAAAAATATTTTTCAGTATTCATATTTGATAATTGTTATTAATAAAATATATAATATGTATAAAATTAATAATATTAATATTAAAAATAAAATAAAACCCTACAACATAAATTAATATAAAATAAAAATGGGCAATAGAAATCATTTTATGTTTTCAAATAAACAAATAAATAAATAACCAACAACCAACATAAATACAAACAGCAAGATAAAACTACATTTTCTTATGATCCTTCGAGTTTTTTTGGAAATATTTTTTTAGAAACCTTTTTTTGAACCACTTTTGGAGATGTCATGTGCGTGTTATGGACGGTAGTGCACAATTAGTTTGGCGTAGCGATCCCACATTTTGGTATATTTTAATAATTTTAAATCTAAATATTCAATTAATTTTATTTGACATGTAAGTGCCTTAAGCATTTCTATTTTCTAATGCAAAATATAAATATTTTATTTAATATATCTTCCGCTAAATTGGCATCCCTTCTTAAAATATATTTTATATTCTTCCGTGCTGGTAGGTAGGTACCTAAATGCGCATCGCATCTCTAACCATACATTTCGGAACAAAAACACAAAAAATAAATTAATTAATTAAAAAAATAACAAAATTAAAATGTGATAAAAATTCAAATGAACCAAAATTTTTAACAAAAACTTAAAAAAAAAAAAATTTAGATAATTAAAATTAATTCAAAATTTTATGCTAATTCATAAGAAAAAATGTACAAAAAATTATAAGAAATTGCTAATAATTTAAAAATGTATTAAGAAAACACACAATTTGCCTTCTATTATTTTTATTTATAAATTATAATTATTAAAAAAAATTTATACAAAGACACAACCTCGTTATGAACATATTTTTGGAACTAAATAAATAATTCACATATATTACTTTAAAACAAAAAATGAATGTAAATAAAATTAACAATTTAAAAGTTTTAGGAAAATTTAATTTAGGCTATACGAAATGTAAATATGTGAATTTAACTATAAAAAAAATTATTTATTTTTATATATTTAAAAAATATTAATTAAAAAAACGTCTTGGCCTATGTGTTCAAAATCAAAAATGAAAATAAACAATTTAATGAATAATAATTTAACTAACAAAGTCAAGTGGAAAGTGCCTTCCATTTAAAAACACAACAAAAAAAAACCTAAATTATAATTATTTGGAATAAATTAAAAATAAATTACTATTAATTAAATAAAAATTTAGAAATGAGGTTGTGTCTTAAAACCAAAATTAAAATTAAAATTTTAATTAAATTAAAAATTTATAAAATTATGGCTTTTAAAAATAATTAATAGAAATTTTTGTTTTATGTTTTAAGTTTTGGAATTCTATAAATATGTATTACTGTATTCCGGACAAAAATTACAAGAGTTTTGGCTTTAGTAAAAATTAAATTATGTTTTTTTTATGTTTAAATTCCCAATAGCAACTTGTGCAAATAAATATACATGTAATAAACAATATCTAAACTAAAAAAAAAGCCCGATAAATTTGAAAATAATTAAATATGCCATGAACAAATAAAATAGCACACACTCACACAACATACAAAATAATAGCCATTTATAGCCAACATCTAGTCATTCCTATAAAGTTCGCATAACATAATTTAATTTATAACAAAATAGTTAAAAATTAGTTAAAATTATAATTTTAATATTATGTATATTGTAAAAAAATTAATTAAACATTCTATAAACTATAATAAATAAAACCATGCTTAATTATTTTTTTGATTTACTATTTTTTTTTGTATAATTTACTACTATTACTATAAAATATACTTATATATATAATTTATATTAACCTTAATTTAATAAAGAAAGAAATGGAAATAAGTAGGTACAAACAAAATGAAAATTAAAAATATATTATTTATAAAACAAACATAAAAATTTTAGTTATATATATATATATATATATATATATATATATATATTAAATTTAAAAAGAAAATAAATAATAGTAATATAGAAATTAAAATTTAAAAATTTAATTATAATAAAATAATAATAATTATAAACAAAAAATTAAAAAATATTACAGAAATATGTCCGTGTAAGTTTTTAAAAATTATTTATACAAAATAAAATGGAAAAAATACACCAAATATTTAAAAAAAAAAAGTAATTAATGTCTATGATTTTAAAAAAAATGATTGGAAACTAACCTTAATATTACGTTTTATACAGGTAAAATTAATAAATTATATTTAATAGAGTATAGATTTAGGGGAATTACATTTCATTTTAAGCGCCGGACTGAATAGTTTGTTGATTTAGTTTGGCACGCCGTCATTCCATCTCCAATGCATACCGCATACGCAATCAAGTGCGGAATTACATTTTGCTCATATACGCCGGAGAATAAATGAGACCATGGGCCGAGCGCAAAAACTCCAACATCATCACCACCATGTGTTTCTAGTAACAATAGCATAGGTAGCATTTTCACTATATCCAGGACCATTAGCGTACGAAAGAACTGTGTAGTATGTTTGCTGTTCTAAAATAAATATTACAAAATTTAAATGTTTATTGATTTTATACAAATAATGAAATAATGGTTTTCATACTTTTTTTATAATTCTTCTTGATAACACCTAATATATCACCTCCTCGCTGATTATATCCAGCAAACGATATTGTATGCCCATGATCCGATGAAACAACAACCAAAGAATTTTCTGAGTTAACCATGTTAACGGTTTGATTAACGGCCTCTGACAACTGCACAGTCTCATCCAAAGCGAAACGTGCATAATTATAATGATGGGCATGATCAATTCTAGCACCCTCCACCATTAACACGTATCCGTTTACCCCTTTAATATTTTCCAATATATTGATCGCAGACACTGTCGTTTCGGCAAGGGTCGGATATTTTTTGGCGTCCGATTCCAAGTGAAAAGGTAAACTGTTTCCGGAGAAAAGTCCTAGAACGTGATCTATACTATCAAGTTTCAACGAAAAAAACTCTTGTCGGTTTGAGATATACATCCCACTGCCCTTTTTCATTTTCAACCAATCTTGTATGAGATTTTTTTTATCAAGCCGCTTTCCGATTGTACCATTTATTATAGGCAAAAACTTGGCCCGACCTCCTCCATAAATGAATTTTTTCCAGGACTATTATAAATCAACTGCTGAGCAATATCCAAACATTTATTCGAATCAAGTTTTGATTTCAACACATCAGCATCACACTGGTATTTACGACTAGCCGAATGAGCATACGTAGCGGCTGGTGTTGCACCTGTCACATAATCAGTTGTTACAAAGCCTGTTGCCTTACCTGCTTTTTGAGCCCAATCGAATATAGAACTCAATTGGTTAAGTTTGTCATTTGCTGCGATACAATCATTAAGTTGAACATTGCCATTTACACCAATTAAATTATAATTTTTTTTTTACTCCAGTAAATAACGCTGTTCCAGAACAAGCTGAATCTGCTACCTGTTTATCGATACAAATGAAACGCCTCAAGTTCATCTCATGGTGATTGGAATTTATTTTGGCAAGGGAAAGCCATCTGAGCTTACAGCATTCATCACACCTTTTGTGGACGAAGCAAGAGTTATTTTGTCGAAACGGATTGGCTTTAATGATAAAAAATGAAGGTTTTGATGTTTTATTTGCGACTCTCCTGCGAGAGCTTTCATTAAACAAAACATGGAAAGTATGTCTTACGACAAAGAATAAACTGATTTTTTTTTTATAGGCACTGCGAATTTAAATAGCCAAAACGGATGTTTAAAGTGTACAACTACTGCGGCGAGTATTCTTACATTACACATTGTAACAATTTTCCACGATGAGACCAAAATAACGAATTACATCACAAACAGCAAACACCTCTGAAAGAACTATACCCATTAATATGATTGATGATTTTCCGATTGGAGATTCTCCTGACCTTATCGATTTGGGATTTACTAAAATGGGTCTTGTGGGATAGAGGGATGGGACTTTTAAATGAAGTAATTATCAAATGAAGTGGTCTGCACGCGACATAATAAACATTTCAAAAATCGTATCCACCGGCAAAATGCTATCAGTACTACATGGTGCAGTCAGAGGACTTGATTGTCTTGCTCACTGGAAAGGTTTGGAATATAGCACTTTCGTTTATTATCTTGGAATCATTATATTAAAAGATAATCTTCCTTACGATATATGTATATCAAATTAACGGAATTGTTCACGTTTATACGGTAACCAAAATAAATAAAATTTTACCAAAAGCTGTATCACAACACCAGTGTTGCTTTATTTTTACTTATTTTTTACTATAAGTTATATAACGTTACTAAAGATAATACTATATTACTAAAATGTATAATAGGAACATCTTTTTGACACACAGTACTCTAGTTTTTATAATATTTCTGGAAGTTTTATAAAGCTAATTTAATTTATATAATGCACCCAGAATTTATATTAAAGAAATTTATTCTTTATAAAGTTAAAGTCACAATCGGTCATTTTTTATCAATGTTTTTTTGCAGAAAAAGAAGATGGCTGTTATAGCATCTTTTTAAATTGCAGATATCTCTTTTGTAATTATAATTTTACATACAAAAAATAAAACTTAACATGTATTTAACATTTCTGAACTAATTAATATGACTTTTACTACGCTTATATTAGCTCACTCTGTGTGTCTGTTTGTATCGTCAAATCTTGTAATGCTTGCATGCAGGCTTAACTCCGATGACAATACAAGATTCTAACATTTTTTCGGCCTAAAAGGCTTTGAAAAGCCTAAAAGGCCGAAAAAATTAGAATCTTGTATTGTCATCGGAGTTAAGCCTGCATGCAAAATTTCAGCTCAATTGGACTATCGCAAGTGGTTGAAAAATTAATTACAAAAAATGACGATACAAATACAGACACACACAGTGTGTAAGAGCGTGGTAATTATAATAATAATAAAAAAATATTATTTATAAAACAAACATAAAAGTTTTAGTTATATATATATATATATATATATATATATATATATATATATATATATATATATATATATATATATATATATATATATATATATATATATATACATATATATATATATATATATACCGGGTGTTTTTTTTAAACTGAGACGATCAAGTATCTCGAAAAATAGCCACTCTACGGAAAAAATGTCCATAATCAAAATTTAATCATACCGCGGGGGAAATACATTAGTGCAAAAAAAAAGTCCCCCCACCCCCGCTTTGTAGGTGGGGCGGGGGTAACTTTTAAACTATGATAGGAAGCCATGTTTTTTATTGCAGATACGGATTCTACGACTAAAAGTACGTATGATTTGAATAAAATATTTTGTTCGGTTCATGATAGATGGCGTTGCAATCGACGAAATTCAATTTTTTCAATTTCTCCTTCTTAGAACACACGCATTCGATTCTGCAATACGTTTGAAATAAAAAACATCACGTTTTCATTGGAAATACTCGAAATTTGTCATCAAAACAATTTATTCAGTTTTGTAAATCTAAATAAGTGTTCAAAATGATGGCCTGAATTTTGTATTTTTGAAATTTAATAATAAAACTTGAAATTAATTTTGAACACTTATTTAGATTTACAAAACTGAATAAATTGTTTTGATGACGAATTTCGAGTATTTCCAATGAAAACGTGATGTTTTTTATTTCAAACGTATTGCAGAATCGAATGCGTGTGTTCTAAGAAGGAGAAATTGAAAAAATTGAATTTCGTCGATTGCAACGCCATCTATCATGAACCGAACAAAATATTTTATTCAAATCATACGTACTTTTAGTCGTAGAATCCGTATCTGCAATAAAAAACATGGCTTCCTATCATAGTTTAAAAGTTACCCCCGCCCCACCTACAAAGCGGGGGTGGGGGGACTTTTTTTTTTGCACTAATGTATTTCCCCCGCGGTATGATTAAATTTTGATTATGGACATTTTTTCCGTAGAGTGGCTATTTTTCGAGATATTTGATCGTCTCAGTTTAAAAAAAACACCCGGTATATATATATATATACATATATATATATATATATATATATATATATATATATATATATATATATATATATATATATATATATATATATATATATATATATATATATATATATATATATATATATATAAATATATATATATAAAATTTAAAAAGAAAATAAAAAATAGTAATATAGAAATAAAAATTTAAAAATTTAATTATAATAATAAATAAATAATAATTATAAACAAAAAATTAAAAAATATTACAGAAATATGTCCGTGTAAGTTTTTAAAAATTATTTATACAAAATAAAAGGGAAAAAATACACCAAATATTTAAAAAAAAAAAAAAGTAATTAATGTCTTATGATTTAAAAAAAGATGATTGGAAACTAATCTTAATATTACGTTTTATACAGGTAAAATTAATAGATTATATTTAATAGAGTATACATTTAGGGGACATACATTTCATTTTAATCGCCTGACTGAATAGTTTGTTGATCAGTTTGGCACGCGGTCAATCCATCTCCAATGCACGCCGCATACGCAATCAAGTGCGGAATTACATTTTGCTCATATACGCCGGTGAATAAATGAGACCATGGGCCGAGCGCAAAAACACCAACATCATCACCACCATGTGTTTCTAGTGACAATGGCACGGTTGATGGATATCTAAATTTTAGATGATCTAAAAAATTATTTAACGAAATTAGCGCGGTTTTAGTTTGTAAATATCATAAAGAATTCACGTACTCATAAGAGCGGTTTTTATATCACGATAGGTTGCAGTTTCACTATATCCAGGACCATTAGCGTACGAAAGAGCTGTGTAGTATGATTGCTCTTCTAAAATAAATTTTACAAAATTTAAATGTTTATTGATTTTATACAAATAATGAAATAATGGTTTTCATACTTTTTTTATGATTCTTCTTGATAAGCCCTAATATATCTCCTCCTCGCTGATTATATCCAGCAAACGACATTGTATGCCCATGATCCGATGAAACAACAACCAAAGAATTTTCTGAGTTAATCATGTTAACGGTTTGATTAACGGCCTCTGACAACTGCACAGTTTCATCCAAAGCTAAACGTGCATAATTCGAATGATGGGCATGATCAATTCTAGCACCCTCCACCATTAACACGTATCCGTTTGTCCCTTTAATATTTTCCAATATATTGATCGCAGACACTGTCATTTCGGCAAGGGTCGGATATCTTTTTGCATCCGATTCCAAGTGAAAAGGTAAACTGCTTCCAGAGAAAAGTCCTAGAACGTGATCTACACTATCAAGTTTCAACGATAAAAGTCCTTGTCGGTTTGAGATATACATCCCACTGCCCTTTTTCATTTTCAACCAATCTTGTATGAGATTTTTTTTATCAAGCCGGTTTCCGATTGTACCGTTTATTATAGGTAAAAACTTGGCCCGACCTCCTCCATAAATGACGTTTAAATTTTTTCCAGGACTATTATAAATCAGCTGCTGAGCAATATCCAAACATTTATTCGGATTTTGCTTTAATTTCAACACATCAGCATCACAGTGGTATTTACGACTAGCCGAATGAGCATACGTAGCGGCTGGTGTTGCACCTGTCACATAATCAGTTGTTACAAAGCCTGTTGCCTTACCTGCTTTTTGAGCCCAATCGAATATAGAACTCACTTGGTTAAGTTTGTTATTTGCTGCGATACAATCATTAAGTTTAACATTGCCATTTACGCCGATCAAATAATAATTTGTTTTTACTCCAGTAAATAACGCTGTTCCAGAACAAGCTGAATCTGCTACTTGTTTATCGACACAATATGTTTTCGACATGCCTATGTGGGGGAATGTCTCAAACGATAATTTCATTTCTTCGCCCGTTTGATTCTGTAATTGGCCGAAATAAATTCGAGCGGCTGCAAGTGTTGGTATAGACATGCCATCGCCTATGAAAAAGATAACATTTTTGGCAACGTTTTTATTTTGTATCCGTTCCACATGACGTTCCACCGTTTCTTGAGCATTATTAATCCAAAATTCCGATTGTTGTTCCGAATTATTTTCGAAATTTATCTTTACCTCATCATCAAATTCGACCTCTTCAGAAATCTCATCATCTGAAATAGGAAAATAATTCTTATTATTTAAGGTTACACTTTACCTATAACAAAAATCAAAATTGATGTTGATATTTAAATGCCCTAGAATGAGTCTAAAATTAGATCTAAAATAGTGTGAATCCCCGCAATCAAAGTTTACAAAAAAAATTTACAATACTTAATATTTTTTAACTTTAAGCGCTGCATTCCATTCAACGTTTCAAAGTACTAACGAGTACTTCTAACCACAAGCTACTCATGCTATTTTAATTTGCAAGTTTCTCTATTCAAATGTCAAGTATAAAAAATGGGTATAGCAGTAATCAAATCGTAAGTAATTGTGGTTATTTGAAAAAAAAACTTCAATTAAAAAAATTTTGAGACAATCAAGACTTGAAACCAACATCCACGTAGTAACGAAAGCTAATGCCTCTAATTACTTAACCATCCTCATACAATTTCTTTACTGCTATACCAATCTTTTATACTTACCATTTGAGTAGAAAAAAAGTTAAAATTTATTTTAATTCCCGTGCATACCTCAGCCATAATTAATGAGTGTAATCGCAAATAAAAGTATGTGTCGAATAAACTAGGAGGAATTTAAGAGAGGGCGCGTGAATGAAATCTCAATTCATAAATTTTACCTAAACAAAGAAACAAAAAACCATAAAAAATGTTAACTTAAATAAAACCGTGTAAAACGTGAACCACCAAGTTACATTTTTTGCAGAATGCGTTTGTTGATCATAAAATCATATACATTTATAATATATTGCAGAAACAAACCTAAATTGAGCCTGAGCGTGCTTTTTTTATGGGATAGAACTTTAACAAAAAGAAACGTGGACGTTAAGGAACATCACGATATCACTCACGTTTTTTTACTTTTCTCAGCATACAGCTGCAGTTCGCTTCCAATCCTTTGCTCAGTACAATTTTACTTAAACCCGAATAGTCATATAGAATAATTAACTTACAGAAATTAGCTACAGAAACACTATAATAGTGATGTATTTTAAGCACTAGGAAAGCAGAAACTTTGTTATATACATTACGATAACGGATAATGATTTAGAAAATTTTAAATTTGAGTTTAATGAATATTTCTTTTAATAATTGGTATTAAATATTTTTTTTAACTGTGATTGTAAACATGTGAATTAATAAAAAAATTTAGTTATTCGAATGTGTTTGGAATTGAATTCGTCCGTACGACTAACGAGTACCATTTATTTACAATGCCTATACACTCCATTTTGATTTCATTTTCGATTACCAACCGTTATAATTCCATTTCAGAACCCTACAAAAATAAAATTACTACACTTCACAAATGTGAAACAAAATGAATTTACAAACTATGTACATACTTTTATGTTTAGATAGACATTTTAAATTTAAGTGATCATTACACGGCACAGACAACAAAGCATTAGATAATAATAAGGCGAGTATATATTAATTTGTATTTGGTAAATAAACTAAAGTTATTGGGAACTTTATTTACTTACACTAATTCTGAATTAAAAGTCGAAAAATTGTATCCTAGTTCGTTAAAATATTTTCAGTTTCTTAAATTCTGCAGTATCAGAAAATTATATGTTGAAATATCTTATCAGTATTTCCAAATTATAAAACTGGATGAATTTCTATTGGCTATAAGTATTAACATATACTCGTAAATCAATTTTTTTAATCCAGTTATCAATTTTATTTCATTATGTACTCCTAGAATCATTTCATTCCCTATTTTGAAATTTTTTTGTGTTGAAGCTCTGATTATTTCTGAAAAATTTATTTATTCATATCAAGTTTCAGAACTTTAGAAATTATAATTTGGAATTTCACATTTTTGAATGTATATAGGCCGTTTAGGAATATCTTCACTGATATAGAAAAGAAGTTAACAAATATTCCTAAAATTTCTATTTAAATTTGTTGTTCAAAAATGTCTAAATGGCCTAATTCGGAGTTAATAATTTTATTTTTAAATATTTTTGTCGTTTATGGGTATGAAAATTAAAAGAAGTTTACGCAACTCACCATCCACTTTGATTGTTTACGTAATTGTCAATAGAAGAGCAATAAGGGTTAAAATGTAAATGCTTGACCATAGCTAACAAATAATAATTTAAAATAAAACGTATTGGTCATGTTGCCTATGTATATATATATATATATATATATATATATATATATATATATATATATATATTGTATTTAATCAATTAATCACAATTCGTGAAGCTTATTTAACTCGATTCGTTAAATATTTATTTACAGCGCTTCATTTTGCTGTGAAAAGCAGAAAAGCACTCCTAATACAGAAATTCAATGAGATGTAAGTTAGAGCAGGTTGCTAAACAGTTATATATATATATATATATATATATATATATATATATATATATATATATATATATATATATATATATATATATATATATATATAATATATATATATATATATATATATATATATATATATATATATATATATATATATATATATATATATATATATATATATATATATATATATATATATATATATATATATATATATATATATATATATATATATATATATATATATATATATATATATATATATATATATATATATATATATATATATATATATATATATATATATATATATATATATATATATATATATATTGTTGTAGTTTTCATTATTATTTAAATTTGCCATTATGAAATTGACAAATTTGAAGTAACCTAAATTTAGAGCTTGTCACTTAAATTAAACATATTTTCGTACCAGTATAGGTAAACTAGTTAATTTTAGTTATGCAAAACACATATTTAACGTTATTTTTTACGCTCGTCACCTACACAATATTTAAATTGGTTCATTCGCGAGAAAGTACGTGTGAGCCATACTATTATATGGATCAAACATTATAGTATGATAATGTGCGGTATTAAGGCACAATATAGTCACTTTACATAATAAACAATGATTCAATATTGACGACGATAATTAAAAAAATAATAATAACTTGTGTCCTTCAAGCACAAAAAATAATGCAAAATCATTCTGGTTTTTAGTAATATAACCGTAATCACATATTGGTAATCACTCAATAATTTTATTTAAAATATTACTCACTGCTAACTACAGTAGTATACTCTTCTGGTTCTTTAAACGGATTTTCAACAATTCGATAACACAAGTAACACTCAGAGTATAAAAGCACAACAGTCAATAATAATTTTAAAACAAACATTTTTTACTTTAAAATCAAATATTGGGGAATAATATGTACGCACAGCTAAACAGATTAATTCAAACTGAAATTGAAGTAGGAGTCCCCTAACATATTTACAACAAAATTGTCGTTATTTCAAGTAATTGGTCGCGTTATAACCGCACATATTATTTATATGCATATTACCTGGCAGTGGGGAAATAAAATATTTCTTTTATAATGTACGAGTGTGAATATTGTAACTGTTTTATAAATCTTTAATTTATTATACTTTTTGGTGACTATACTAAAATATTCAAATCTCTCTCCACTCAAGTACCAAATATGAGACTATACAAAGAACTTACTTTTCGAAAGCTCTATTAATCACTATATGGATCTAATGCAAAATATAAATATTTTATTTAATATATCTTCCGCTAAATTTGCATCCCTTCTTAAAATATATTTTATATTTTTCCGTGCTGGTAGGTACCTAAATACGCAACCATTCATTTCGGAACAAAAACACAAAAAATAAATTAATTAATTAAAAAATAACAAAATTAAAATGTGATAAAAATTCAAATGAACTAAAATTTTCAACAAAAACTTTAAAAAAAAAAGTTTAGATAAATTAAAATTATTTCAAAATTTTATGCTAATTCATAAGAAAAAATGTACAACAAAATTATAAGAAATTGCTAATAATTTAAATTTGTATTAAGAAAACACACAATTTGCCTTCTATTATTTTTATTTATAAATTATAATTATTAAAAAAATTATATAAAACCACAACCTCGTTATGAACATATTTTTGGAACTAAATAAATAATTCACATATATTACTTTAAAACTAAAAATGAATGTAAATAAAATTAACAGTTTAAAAGTTATAGGAAAATTTAATTTAGGCTATACGAAATGTAAATATGTGAATTTAACTACAAATAAAATTATTTAATTTTATATATTTAAAAAATATTAATTAAAAAAACGTTTGGCCTATGTGTTCAAAATCAAAAATGAAAATAAACAATTTAATGGATAATAATTTAATTAACAAAGTCAAGTGGAAAGTGCCTTCCATTTAAAAACACAACAAAAAACAAACCTAAATTATAATTACAATTTGGAATAAATTAAAAATAAATTACTATTAATTAATAAAAATTTAGAAATGAGGTTGTGTCTTAAAAACAAAACTAAAATTAAAATTTTAATTAAATTAAAAATTTATAAAATTATGGCTTTTAAAGATAATTAATAGAATTTTTTGTTTTATGTTGTAAGTTTTGGAATTCTAAAATTAATGTGTATTACTGTATTTCGGACAAAAATTACAAGAGTTTTGGCTTTAGTAAAAATTAAATTATGTTTTTTTTTATGTTTAAATTCCCAATAGCAATTTGTGCAAATAAATATACATGTATTAAACAATATCTAAACTAAAAAAAGCCCGATAAAATTGAAAGTAATTAAATATGCCATGAACAAATATAATAGCACACACTCACACAACATACAAAATAATAGCCATTTTTAGCCAACATCTAGTCATTCCTATAAAGTTCGCATAACATAATTTAATTTATAACAAAATAGTTAAAAATTAGTTAAAATTATAATTTTAATATTATGTATATTGTAAAAAAATTAATTAAACATTCTATAAACTATAATAAATAAAACCATGCTTAATTATTTTTTTGATTTACTAATTTTTTATATATAATTTACTACTATTACTATAAAATATACTTATATATATATATATATATATATATATATATATATATATATATATATATATATATATATATATATATATATATATAATTTATTTTAACCTAAATTTAATAAAGAAAGAAATGGAAATAAGTAGGTACAAACAAAATGAAAATTAAAAATATATTATTTATAAAACATAAAAGTTTTAAATTTAAAAATTTAATTATAATAATAAATAAATAATAATTATAAACAAAAAATTAAAAAATATTACAGAAATATGTCCGTGTAGGTTTTTAAAAATTATTTATACAAAATAAAATGGAAAAAATACACCAAATATTAAAAAAAAAAAAAAAAGTAATTAATGATTTAAAAAAAAATGATTGGAAACTAACCTTAATATTACGTTTTATACAGGTAAAATTAATAGATTATATTTAAAAGAGTATACATTTAGGGGAAATACATTTCATTTTAATCGCCTGACTGAATAGTTTGTTGATCAGTTTGGCACGCGGTCAAACCATCTCCAATGCATGCCGCATACGCAATCAAGTGCGGAATTACATTTTGCTCATATACGCCGGTGAATAAATGAGACCATGGGCCGAGCGCAAAAACACCAACATCATCACCACCATGTGTTTCTAGTGACAATGGCACGGTTGATGGATATCTAAATTTTACATCAGCTAAAAAATTATTTAACGAAATTAACGCGATTTTAGTAAATATAATAACGATTTCACGTACTCATAAGACTACGATAGGTAGTATTTTCACTATATCCAGGACCATTAGCGTACGAAAGAACTGTGTAGTATGTTTGCTGTTCTAAAATAAATTTTACAAAATTTAAATGTTTATTGATTTTATACAAATAATGAAATAATGGTTATCATACTTTTTTTATGAGTCTTATAGATAAGCCCTAATATATCTCCTCCTCGCTGATTATATCCAGCAAACGACATTGTATGCCCATGATCCGATGAAACAACAACCAAAGAATTTTCTGAGTTAATCATATTAACGGTTTGATTAACGGCCTCTGACAACTCCACAGTTTCATCCAAAGCTAAACGTGCATAACTCGAATGATGGGCATGATCAATTCTAGCACCCTCCACCATTAACACGTATCCGTTTGTCCCTTTAATATTTTCCAATATATTGATCGCAGATACTGTCATTTCGGCAAGGGTCGGATATTTTTTGGCATCCGATTCCAAGTGAAAAGGT
Organism: Tipula unca; assembly: GCA_951394425.1. Lineage (NCBI taxonomy): Eukaryota > Metazoa > Arthropoda > Insecta > Diptera > Tipulidae > Tipula > Tipula unca. Next base: position 108,352,331 of record OX596382.1, on the reverse strand, counting down.
AAACTGTTTCCGGAGAAAAGTCCTAGAACGTGATCTACACTATCAAGTTTCAACGAGAAAAGCCCTTGTCGGTTTGAGATATACATCCCACTGCCCTTTTTCATTTTCAACCAATCTTGTATGAGATTTTTTTTATCAAGCCGCTTTCCGATTGTACCATTTATTATAGGCAAAAACTTGGCCCGACCTCCTCCATAAATGACGTTTAAATTTTTCCCAGGACTATTATAAATTAGCTGCTGAGCAATATCTAAACAATTATTCGGATTTTGCTTTAATTTCAACACATCAGCATCACACTGGTATTTACGACTAGCCGAATGAGCATACGTAGCGGCTGGTGTTGCACCTGTCACATAATCAGTTGTTACAAAGCCTGTTGCCTTACCTGCTTTTTGAGCCCAATCGAATATAGAACTCAATTGGTTAAGTTTGTCATTTGCTGCGATACAATCATTAAGTTGAACATTGCCATTTACACCAATTAAATTATAATTTGTTTTTACTCCAGTAAATAACGCTGTTCCAGAACAAGCTGAATCTGCTACCTGTTTATCGATACAATATGTTTTAGACATGCCTATGTGGGGGAATTTTTCAAACGATAATTTCATTTCTTCACCCGTTTGATTCTGTAATTGGCCGAAATAAATTCGAGCGGCTGCTAGGGTTGGTATAGACATGCCATCGCCGATGAAAAAGATTACATTTTTGGCAACGTTTTTATTTTGTATCCGTTCCACATGACGTTCCACCGTTTCTTGAGCATTGTTAAGCCAAAATTCCGATTGTTGTTCCGAAGTATTTCCGAAATTTATGGTTTCCTCATCATCAAATTCGACCTCTTCAGAAAGCTCATCATCTGAAATAGGAAAATAATTTATATTGTTATCTATAACAAAAATCAAAATTGATGTTGTAAAATGAGTCTAAAATTAGATCTAAAATAGTGTGAATCCCTGCTATCAAAGTTTACAAAAAAAATTACAATACCTATTGTACTTCTAACCACAAGCTACTCATGCTTTTTTAATTTTCAAGTTTCTCTATTCAAATGTTAAGTATAAAAGTTGGGTATAGCCGTAATCAAATTGTACCGTGGTGCTCAAGTAAACAGAATCATTGGCTTTGAATTAGTGGAACCTAGTCAAGTCTCTTGGTTGGGTTAAAACATTTGTATTTTAACTTTTTCTTTCAAATTGGTTCGATTCATCGCCTGCTAAAATTTTCGATTTTCTCTATTCAAATGGCAAGTATAAAAAATGGGTATAACAGTAATCAAATCGTAAGTAATTGTGGTAATTTGAAAAAAAACTTCAATTAAAAAAATTTTGAGGCAATCAAGACTTGAAACCAACATCCACGTAGTAACGAAAGCTAATGCCTCTAATTACTTAACCATCCTCATACAATTTCTTTACTGCTATACCAATCTTTTATACTTAGCATTTGAGTAGAAAAAAAGTTAAAATTTATTTTAATTCCCGTGCATACCTCAGCCATAATTAATGAGTGTAATCGCAAATAAAAGTATGTGTCGAATAAACTAGGAGGAATTTAAGAGAGGGCGCGTGAATGAAATCTCAATTCTTAAATTTTACCTAAACAAAGAAACAAAAAACCATAAAAAATGTTAACTTAAATAAAACCGTGTAAAACGTGAACCACCAAGTTACATTTTTTGCAGAATGCGCTTGTTGATCATAAAATTATATACATTTATAATATATTGCAGAAACAAACCTACTATTGATCCTGAGCGTGCTTTTTTTTATGGAATAGAACTTTAACAAAATGAAACGTGCACGTTAAGCAACATCACGATATCACTCTCGTTTTTTTACTTTTCTCAGCATACAGCTGCAGTTCGCTTCCAATCCTTTGCTCAGTACAATTTTACTTAAGACCGAATAGTCATATAGAACAATTAACTTACAAAAATTAGCTACAGAAACACTATAATAGTGATGTATTTTTAGCACTAGAAAAGCAGAAACTTACAGGGATGTTTATTAATTCGAAAATTATTGCTTTATAGCATGAGTTGTCGTTACTATAAATTTCGGCTCAGCCAAAGTATATATTTATATATATATATATATATATATATATATATATATATATATATATATATATATATATATATATATATATATATATATATATATATATATATATATATATATATACCGGGTGTTTTTTTTAAACTGAGACGATCCAATATCTCGAAAAATAGCCACTCTACGGAAAAAATGTCCATAATCAAAATTTAATCATACCGCGGGGGAAATACATTAGTGCAAAAAAAAAAGTCCCCCCACCCCCACTTTGTAGGTGGGGCGGGGGTAACTTTTAAACTAAGATAGGAAGCCATATTTTTTATTGCAGATACGGATTCTACGACTAAAAGTACGTATGATTTGAATAAAATATTTTGTTCGGTTCATGATAGATGGCGTTGTAATCGACGAAATTCAATTTTCAATTTCTCCTTCTTAGAACACACGCATTCGATTCTGCAATACGTTTGAAATAAAAAAACATCAAGTTTTCATTGGAAATACTCGAAATTCGTCATCAAAACAATTTATTCAGTTTTGTAAATCTAAAATAAGTGTTCAAAATGATGGCCTGAATTTTGTATTTTTGAAATTTAATAATAAAACTTGAAATTAATTTTGAACACTTATTTAGATTTACAAAACTGAATAAATTGTTTTGATGACGAATTTCGAGTATTTCCAATGAAAACGTGATGTTTTTTATTTCAAACGTATTGCAGAATCGAATGCGTGTGTTCTAAGAAGGAGAAATTGAAAAAATTGAATTTCGTCGATTACAACGCCATCTATCATGAACCGAACAAAATATTTTATTCAAATCATACGTACTTTTAGTCGTAGAATCCGTATCTGCAATAAAAAATATGGCTTCCTATCTTAGTTTAAAAGTTACCCCCGCCCCACCTACAAAGCGGGGGTGGGGGGACTTTTTTTTTTGCACTAATGTATTTCCCCCGCGGTATGATTAAATTTTGATTATGGACATTTTTTCCGTAGTGTGGCTATTTTTCGAGATATTTGATCGTCTCAGTTTAAAAAAAACACCCGGTATAACAATTTTTTTTTACTCTTCTGCGCAGACATCATTGACGTAGTAAAAAAATCAGCATAATATTTGAAAGCTAAAAGTATTTTTAAAATTACATAAAATATATTAAACTGACTAATTATATACATTTTATTATATCACATACGTAGGTTCGAGTAGGTATATAACATACAACAATAAAAATGTTTATGATTTTGTTTAGAAATACAAAAATATGTCGTAAATATAAAATCGCAAAAAAAATAACGACGCCTGTGGTAAAAATGTTACAACCCATTTTCGGTACGAGCTAGCCAAACATGTAAACAAATGTTATTTGTATTGCAAAAAATGCAAACAGTCTAACCTCAAAATTTATAAACTAAAATTTGTTTTCTAAGAAATGGCCATTAACATTTAATTAATTAAATTTTAAAACATAATATTTATTATTTTAATTATTTCAAATTCAGTGGCTAAGTGATTGTTTTGTTTACATGCGCGAGCGATATATGTCTGAATTCTCATGCTAAAATAATTTCACTGTATCCAACGTTACACAAAGGTTCAATTAACCGTAATAAACGGTTTTTTAGAAATCCGTCCCTTTCAGTTTTATTGTTTTCGAAATAAATACGATAAATATTCAAAACTGGTTTTAATGAATTCATTTCTATTTAAAAAATGTTGCTCGCATCTCTTTATCAGTCGTATTTTAACACTTAAACAATAAACAAAGCGAAGAACGACAATGGCAACATATTGTTTTATTAATAAATGTAATTGGATGGATCATGTCGACAATTTATTCGAACATATGGAACAAGATCATCGCGATCACATCATGGAATTAAGTTCAGCAAACATGATTGATTTCAGTATGAATGATTTCACGATACGATCAAAAAACGAAAAGCCATTACTGCTTTTGACCGAATATGGGCTCTATTGGTTTTTGCGGCGCAAAAAATCATCTGAAGAAATGCTGCTTGGTCTTTATTATGTTGGTGACTCGGCAAATGTTAATTACACGTTACGGTTTGGCCAAAAGAGTGATAGATGGGTTATGTACTATGGCCCTTTTAAAACGAAAAGTGATACAACAATAAATGAATGCCGTAATGATATCTATCCGATTTCATATTTTCAATTCATCATCGATAATATGACGCAGAATAATTGTACAACGGTAAAGTTAATATTGCACGCGGAAGAAGAATGGATCGATAGTGAACAATTTCCGCTCGATCAACACTGTATCGAATGGGGCGAGGCGTCTATTGAGTTAAATAATAAAATTATCGAGACTCTATTTTGTGTGATTTGTTACGAGAATTTACGAGGAAAGCAAATAGTTTCGTGCGAAAATAAACATCATATGTGTAAGCCGTGTATGAAATTGTATATGGAGAAACAAAAAACCGTTAAGTGTCCGTGTTGCCGTGAAACTATACGGTATGATGCACGAAATTGTGCTTTGGAACGAATTGCTAGTGTTTTGAAATGGCCGGATGATGATCAACATGTTGCCAATATGAAAATTGATGTTGAAGAGGAATCCAATGTGCCGGAGGAGGGCGTACAAATTATTACGATAACGGATAATGATTTAGAAAAGTTAAAATTTGAATTTAATGAATATTTCTTTTAATAATTTGTATTGAATGTTTTTTTTAACTGTGATTGTAAACATGTGAATTAATAAAAATTTTAAGTTATTCGAATGTGTTTGGAATTGGATTCGTCCGTACGACTAACGGGTAGCATTTATTTACAATGCCTATACACTCCATTTTGATTTCCATATCGATGGCCAACCGTTATAATTCCATTTCAGAACCCTACAGAAATAAAATTATTAAACTTCACAAATTTGAAACAAAATGAATTTACAAACTATGTACATACGTTTATGTATAGTATATATTAATTTGTATTTGGTAAATAAACTAAAGTAATTGGGAACTTTATATACCTACACTAATTCTGAATTATGAGTCGAAAAATTTCATCCTAGTTCGTTAAAATATTTGCAGTTTCTTAACAATTATATGTTAAAAAATATCAGTATTTCCAAATTAGAAAACTAGATGAATTGGTTATCAATTATAATATATAAACCTAATTTTTTTAATCCAGTTATCAATTTTATTTCACTTTGTACTCCTAGAATCGTTAAAAATTTGTTGAATTTCATTCCCAATTTTGAAATTTATTTGTGTTGAAACTCTGATTATTAGTGAAAAGTTAATTTATTCATATCAAAATTTAAGAACTTTAGAAATTATAATTTGGAATTTCAATCAAAAATGTCTAAATGGCCTGGGGGCTATTATGAAATTTTTACGATTTCGTATTTTCCGATCCGCCGCGGATATTCCTATTATGAAATTTTTTTTTGTTCGTAAAATACGAAGATCGTAAATTCCGCCATATTATGAAACAAAATGGAAAAAACGAAATCGTATTTTACGAAAACCTTATGTCAAAATACGACTGCTCTGTAGGTGACGTATATCGTATTTACGAAATAGTATATTAAACATTTTTAGTGAAACATTATTTAATTATTTTTAAAATGTAAGTTCTATAATTATTTTAAACAAATTGATTAAATTACAATTTCAATAAAACTTTATTATTATTATGTTTCTAGAAAAAATAATTTAAATAAAAATTTCTAGAAAAAATAAAACAAAATAGCGAACTTCATTGTCTTAAATTTTACGAACAAAAATATAGTTTCATAATAGGAATATCCGCCGCGGATCGTATTTTACGATTTCGTATTTTCCGAAATCGTAAAAATTTCATAATAGCCCCCCGGCGGAGTTAATCATTCTAATTTTAAATATGTTTGTCGTTTATGAGCATGAAAATTAAAAGAAGTTTACGCAACTCACCATCCACTTTGATTGTTTACGTAATTGTCAATAGAAGCGCAATAAGGATTAAAATTTAAATGCTTGACCATAGCTAACAAATAATAATTTAAAATAAAACGTATTGGTCATGTTGCCTATGTATATATATATATATTGTATTTAATCAATTAATCACAATTCGTGAAGCTTATTTAACTCGATTCGTTAAATATTTATTTAGAGCGCTTCATTTTGCTGTGAAAAGCAGAAAAGCACTCCTAACACAGAAATTCAATGAGATGTAACTTAGAGCAGGTTGCTAAACAGTTATATATATATATATATATATATATATATATATATATATATATATATATATATATATATATATATATATATATATATATATATATATATATATATATATATATATATATATATATAATGTTGTAATTTTCATTATTATTTAAATTTGCCATTATGAAATTGACAAATTTGAAGTAACCAAAATTTAGAGCTTGTCACTTAAATTAAACATATTTTCGTACCAGTATAGGTAAACTAATTAATTTTAGTTATGCAAAACACATATTTAACGTTATTTTTTACGCTCGTCACCTACACAATATTTAAATTGGTTCATTCGCGAGAAAGTACGTGTGAGCCATACTATTATATGGATCAAACATAGTCTGATAAAGTGCGGTATTATTATCACTTCACATAATAAACAATGATTCAATATTGACGACGATAATTAAAAAAAAATAATAACTTGTGTCCTTCAAGCACAAAAAATAATGCAAAATCATTCTTGTTTTTAGTAATATAACCGTAATCACATATTGGTAATCACTCAATAATTTTATTTAAAATATTACTCACTGCTAACTACAGTAGTATACTCTTCTGGTTCTTTAAACGGATTTTCAACAATTCGATAACACAAGTAACACTCAAAGTATAAAAGCACAACAGTCAATAATAATTTAAAAACAAACATTTTTTACTTTAAAATCAAATATTGGGGAATATTATGTACGCTCAGCTAAACAGATTAATTCAAACTGAAATTGAAGTAGGAGTCCCCTAACATATTTACACCAAAATTGTTTTTATTTCAAGTAATTGGTCGCGTTATAACCGCACATATTATTATATGCATATTACCTGGCAGTGGGGAAATAAAATATATTTTTTGTAATGTGCGAGTATGAATATTGTAACTGTTTTATAAATCTTTCATTTATTATACTTTTTGGTGACTATACTAAAATATTCAAATCTCTCTCCACGCAAGTACCAAAGATGAGACTATACAAAGAATTTACTTTTCGAAAGTTCTATTAATCAGTTAATCACTATACGAGGTGCATCTTTCGTTTTGTCTCAGTGGATATTCATAAATTTATTGTACTTCACTTATAAACTTCACTTATAGGTATAAGAAGAAAATCACTTGCGTTAGTATAAAATCAGAGAAACACTATCTATAGATAATATTAAACCAATCTTTATAATACCTATAAGGTTGGTGATCTCATATAAAACCACGCAATTCACCTGTTTGACTATATACGCAATACGCAACATACTAACGTAAACTATAACAAAAAAGTTGAACACTGTGAATAAATAATAACCGTGAAACCTAATTTTGTCATCCTCCATAATTATATGTAGTTTTTATCGACGTCTTATATAATATACAACCGCGCATTAAAAAATGTTTTAGATAAAAAAATGTAATTAGCAACTTATTATGTTGTTCTTTATTGAGTAGGAAAATTAAAATGATATATCTTTGATACCCGGATTTACATTCTTTCTCAGTATAGTTCAATAGCTCAATAAATTAAGAAAAGTGTTTACATTATGGTTCCCTATTATATATCGAATTTGCATTTTATTATAATTAATTTATAATTTAATTGAGAATCATATTAGGTACATTCATATAAAATAATAATTTTTTGCTCAATTATAAAATTTAAAAAAATTATTTGAAATACAAAAAAAGTCAAGTACCTGTGTATAAAAAATAGTTAAATGTTATATGGACATTATGGTGAAGGCTAAACAAATTCAAAAATGTAATCGGGATTGATGCTGTATGTATATTTAAACAAATAGTTGAGATGCAGTAGTGCCATCCCAATTGTATAGTGAATTATTGGCGATTCAAAATTCGAAAAGATGTGAAGATTATCTATCGTCCAATGAATACGAAATCGCTTCAAGACGTAATTTTGGAACAAAATGATAAATATATCTTTCGAGGATAACCAGAATAAGCATAGTCTAGAATAAAAATGAAAAAAACCTAATTAGTAGATTGATGTACATGACTGTTTATTTGCATTTGCAAAAAGCTTTTGAGTCTATTTGCTTTGAGATATTTAAACGTGATATATTATTATTGAAATTGAAGCAGTGTTGAATATAAAAATGCGGGATTATAATAGTTTACTACTTATCCAGCATAGAAAACAGAAAGGTAAACTTAGTTATATCGCACAGTTACGATTGGTATTCAGCAGGAAACAATATTATTGGTGTCCTGTTATTTTTAATTTATGTGAATGGTATGCCTAATGTGGTGAAGCATTTTATATGCTACTACCTTACCATATATTTGTACAATACGTTAATAATGATCAAAAAACATCTTGATCTATGACTTAAAATTAACAAGCTAAAGTTAAATGTTAATAAGAACAAATGCAAGCGTATTTACAAATAGCGTAGTAAATAATAATGTTGGCAATAAACGAGTAGGAAGTGAATACATATAGACTATATGTAAATACTTAGGTGTAATAATTGATAATAAATTAAATTTCAAATAATGTACTATTGTTATTGGTGTTTCTTTTAAACAAAAATTAAATAAATTAATTAATGTTTCGAAAATAAAATTAAATTATGTTTTTAATAAGATTTATATTGTAAAACTTACGTACGTAAATCTCAGAACAATTGCTGTGCACCTAAGTTTCATTATCTTTCTTGTTACGATTTCTTAATTTAACTAACATCATAGGCTCATTGTATAAATGACCAAATCTACGTTGTATAATTCCAGGCCAATCCGTAATATTTTGAAAGATTATTTATTATTTTATTTATTTATATTTATAAATATTTTTGATCAATATAGCATGTATATTGAATTCAACGGTCTGTTGCAAATTCATTATATTAAGGTACAATAACAAATTCATTATTTACAACTGTCAAAACTATATTATTATTAGTATTGAAAATACGTTACAAATGCATTTCAGACCACGATACAAACAGAACTCCATATATGTACTTTTACTAATTTTGCTTATATTATTGCAGTTGCTCCAACACAATTAATTGGTGCTAGTCCAGGTTGAAATCTCAAAATATACAAACAACATCATATTATATATAATGGATTTTCACAAAAATAACAATTAATAAATAAACTGAGAAAACTTCAAACTGATTTACAGGTGTCTTGTTTTGTTTTCGAATTTTCGATATCGAAATAATGTTTGAAGTGTCGATAATGCAGAATATTGAAGTGTATTGTAAATAAATCAAAAAAAGTTACAACATAGATGTCACGCAGACATCAAGTGCAATAAATGGAGTTTGACGGTTGCAGTAATCATTTAATTTTCAAATCATATTAGAATATTGCATACAATAAACGTTTTCTAGTAATTAAATGCAAATTTGTTTCATTTATAATTCATACGTTGAAATTTAAGTAAATTTTTTAATAATGTGGATGATACCTACAATAAAAATCAATTTTGTTATTAATCAATATAAACATTTGGTCACTTACTATTTACGTCCAAGACCCAACTGGATAATCACTATGAACGTACTATTTACTATATCGACCGTATGTGTGTTGTGTGATATCGGCAGAATGCAAGTTCATATAACTATTCGATTTCAGATGGATATTTATTATTAAGATAGATTAATTATGCAAATACAATTCAATAAACATGTATTAAAATATTAAACACAGGATTATTTAATAATAAACAAATAAATACAGACGATATAATTTTAACGAAAATAAGTTTGTATGTACTAAAAAAATTTAAATCAGGCAATTTAACTATGATAAAAATGACCGCATACAAATCATACGCAAGCAACTCAACGAAAAAATGTACCAACTGTCACGTGATTTTTGCTATTTGCTCTCATTTGCTCGACATTTTTGTAGCAATATTCGATTATTTTCTCCGCTGTGTGTTGGTTTTTTGCTACTTTTTTCAGTGAAGTTGTGTTCTCTCATTTGTTAAATATTAAGTAGTCCGCCGGTCGGTATTATTTTTTTTATGTATTTTTGCAAAGAAAAAATCTAAAAAAATAAAGAAAATCTAAAATCCGCAAGTTAATCAATTTAATAGGGTAAACATTGAATACAAAAACTTAAAATGGATACACGGAAATTAATAGATTTGCTACGAGCTACATTGGAATTAAATCAACGACAACAAGCTGAAGAACAATTGAATCAGGTACGAAACGAGCGAGCGATATGTGAATGTGAGTGATGAGTGAAAAAAAAATTTTTTTTATGGAATTGCCTTCGTACCATGTGCTTTAATGGAATTTCATCGAAATGTGTTAAAAATCGAATGCACTCGACCGATTTGGCTCTAAAAATTATGGAAATTTGATATAATACGAAAAAATGTAACCATTTTGACGTATTGATTATTTCGTTAACTGGCCATATTTTTATGAAATCTAGAATTTTTAGTTCGCTCGGGGAACAAAAAAATGTGATTCAGAAATAAAGTTGCTCATGTATTAGTTTTTTTCGTTTTTTTTACTTGTAATGAGTAAAGTAAGCAAGCAATACACGAATCTAGTCGAAATAATTTGTGTGTATATGAATGAAATTACGAATGAACAAATTACATGTGGTAGCAACATGTCAGTCTAACAAAAAATTGAATTATAAATTTGTATAATCACCACATATGTATTTAGCCAATGCTCAATAAGCTCAGTTTAATTAATTATTTCGGCTGGAATTTTTATTGAGTGGAGTTATAATTACCAAATAATTGGATGTATCGCGTTACTTGTAGAGCGGAACAAATCGGTGTTTTGATTTCGAAATGCTTTATGTGGCTCCTTTGTATGTTATCCTTTATAAATTGTAATGCTAAATATAATCCCGTATTTTAGATACATAATAAATTTAAAATTAATAAATTTTAGATACATAATAAATTTAAAATTAATTCAACAAACCTGTTGAATTTGACCTATTTATTATAAGAAAATGTAATATTTGTCGGGTAAAATACAAAGGGTAAAGTTAAGCGGGATTGTACACGTTATGCGGCGCCAAAATATCAAAACAATTTTATTTCCGCTAAATATTGTGATATTTCTGATTCGGTTGATTTTGAAGTGCAGGATTTCCGGTCAATTGTATATTTTAGTATTACCTCACATAGATTGCGGAAGAACACAGTGGTGTTCCGCTAAGTTTGTGTTGTTGCTTTTTGTAAATCCCAAGCTAAATAGCGTTTAACACTAGTACACTCGGTCGCACTGTAATTTTGAGCTATTTCATTTCAGTTTCATCATTAACATATTTCACAGTCAAATAATGCCATTTGATATGGTCGTAGTATTCTTTGCAGAGGAACCGTGTCCTTAATTAAGACCTATTGCAGTCCTTATAATAGTAAGTGTTGGTCGTTGGACCACTTTTTCGGAACTGACATTTGTGGTTATGTTTTACCATGTGATTAACAATTTCAAATTTATAAGTTCTCCAAAAACGATCTGATTATGCAGGCGCTATATTTAGCGTGAATCGCGTGTTACTTACAGTTTCATGTACAGAACGCCCACATTGCGTGTCACTTGTTTGTTTTTTTTTTTACCGTAAGACCAACAATTTGGGGAAAGAAAAGGACATATGGGCAAGAACAATCTAATGGAAAAAATGGCTATGGTTGCTAATTTCCATATCGCCATACCTAATCGCGATGTTAAATATAATTTAACGAAATTATTTTAAAATTAATTCAACAATTCCTCATAATTAATTATGGCTCAAGTTCACTCCTAATCATACTAAGTTTTGTATATTCCATTTTTGAGTTAACCCAAGAATAGATCCAATGAGTCTGAAGAATTTTTCTAATATTATTTTACCAAAAAGTAATTCACAAAATTATTTACCAATTCATCAAATAATAAAAAAATATAAACTGCTGTGGTATATAGAGCACGAGATTTGGTGTTTCTAGGAAGAAATTTAGTTGTAAAACATTTTGAAATGTCGCAACATCACTCAGTGTCATTCAAAATTAAGAATCGCCAGTTAATTGATTAGGGTTACCTCCTATTATGGTCGTGGGATGGCTTTATTGCCATCACATTCTTGATAACAACAAAATGTGCTTGTATAATTTTGTTTGTTGGAATACTGAGAAACTCAAATAACAGAATTTGTGTAAAAGCTTGTCTTATCACTCAAAAGGATACCAATTCAACATTAGCTTTTCTGAGCTTTCGATGCTTGGTATAAAATAAATGAATAGTTAGATCTCTCTTAATTTATTCGAAGCTGTTCTATAGGATACTTGTATAAGTGTTCTGGTCCTTCACACAACGATGCGTTCGTCATTTTAAAGTAAGTTAAAAATTATCATGATATTTCTAGACAAAATTATTTTGTTTGCCTTACTTAGCTTCGAGAGTTGTGTGTTAGGATATAATTCCACATAACCAACAAATTCTTCATTAAATTGCTGTGGTAAATAAATTTAAATTTCGTTTCTAATAAAAAATTCCATAACATCAGAACTATCATGAAAACTAGTATCTATATTGATCCTTTTTCGATTTAATTCATTTTTATAGTCAAAACGAAAAAAAAAATTTTTTAAATACATCAATACATATATAGAAACTATTTATAATAATTTTTTTCGTTTTCATTCTTTATTATTTTTATTGAATCTATAACAATATAAACAAAATTAATCAATGGTACCAGCTATTTTTATATAGTAAATGATGATTCAAAAACCAAAATAAAATGAAATACCTAATAATTCACTACACAACTCAAACAACATTGCGAATTTATCGTTTAGTTATAGTCGAATAGATTTTTGGAGAGAAAAATCGTGCAAATTTATTGCTAACAACTATAATTATGATTATTAATTAATTTATTGATGTAGTTAAACTTATTTCGCACACTACCATAATTTTCTTTCATCTGTTTTTTCCAGGTTCATAAAATTATTGGATTTGTTCCAACGCTGCTTCAAATTGTTATGCAAAATGACCTAGAAATGCCAATTCGACAAGCTGGTGCAATCTATTTAAAAAATTTAGTAACTCAGAGTTGGCAAGATCGTGAACAAGAACCGGGACAAGCATTGGTATATTCAATCCATGAACAAGATCGTGCCATGATCCGTGAAAGTATTGTCGAAGCCATTGTACATGCACCGGAATTAATTCGTTTACAAATTGCAATATGCTTGAATCATATAATAAAACAAGATTTTCCGGGCCGTTGGACACAGGTTGTGGATAAAATTAGTATATATTTACAAAATCCAGATGTAAATGGATGGTGTGGTGCACTTATTTGTATGTATCAATTAGTTAAAAATTATGAATATAAAAAGTCAGAGGAGCGTACTCCATTAACCGAAGCAATGAATTTACTATTACCAATGATATACAATTTAATTGTGAATTTAATGAACGATCAGTCAGAACAGAGTGTCTTGTTACAAAAACAAATATTAAAAATTTATCATGCTTTGACACAGCATTCACTACCACTCGATTTAATCTCAAAAGAATCGTTTGCCCAGTGGATGGAAGTGTGTAGACAAATTGCTGATAGGCCATGTCCCGATTCGTCCCATATTGAAGAAGATGAACGGCCCGAACTTCCATGGTGGAAAGCTAAAAAATGGGCTCTGCACATTATGGTTCGCATGTTCGAAAGATACGGTAGCCCTAATAATGTTGTTACAAAGGAATATGAGAAATTCGCTGAATGGTATCTTCAAACATTCACCAATGGTGTACTCGAAGTTTTGTTGAAGCTGCTCG